>CM039128.1:36064622-36691035 GCA_022036555.1 Microstegium vimineum | reverse complement strand
GACATTATGTCATTTATCCAACATTTAAGCTCTATAATAAGATTTGGATAAATGTCACAAAATCTGACTTGGTAGTGATAGCTCCCCCTACATGTGTGCTCAACAAGATTTGTTTTAAGCCTTGCACACATGCATAAATATAAAATTGTGGGAGTGCTAGCACTACTAAGTGATGCTAAGGGATATAGGATAAACCTTTGAAGATACCCATTGTAGACCCACTTTGAAGTTCATCCTTAGCACCACCATGGTTAGCTAAATACCATCAAAAACACTAGAAACCCCGTGAGATCAACATTATAAGCAAGGTTTCTAGATAACACTTGAAGGAACAAATATCTAGCTTACCAACCTATGCATGCTAGTTAGCAAATCATCATACAAGTCCTATAACTAGCATACATCACACAAGCATGCATATAAAGATAAGACTTATGCAATATGCAAGCAAGCACATGAATATGCACATATCAAATGCAATCAATCAAGTTCATTAGCTTGCTCTCCCTACTTGTGTGCATCACTTAGTCCAAGACTTTGATCCTTTGATCATGCTCCCTTGTGTCTATGTCCATGTCTCTTTCCCTCTTAGTGCATTTCCATTCACAATATATCTTTGTTCACTAATCTCTCCCCCTTTTTCATCAATTTCCATAAAAGGTATGCTCATATTGATGCAAAGGTTGCACTAGGGTAGATGGTTGATACTTGTATATTTGTATTTTTTATGGACACCGACACACACACACACACACACACACACACACACACACACACACATATATATATATATATATATATATATATTGGAATATGACTCTTCATGTAAGATCATTGACCATTAATCCATTGAGTAGGGTAACTCCCCTTTGGTCAAAGCAATTGTCATCCAAATGAGCTTTTCAAGCAAGAGAACTATGATTTGGTCACTTAAATTTGAGGATCACTTTTATTGTAGGATATCACTTGTGAGAAACCACTTGTAGAATTTGCTTGAATTAACTAAATGTGGACCATCACAAGTATGCTAGAGCTATACATCTTTTGCAAGTACCAATATGAAGGTTGATACTATTTGAAAGATTAGCATAAGTCTAGATACCATTTGTAAGTTACATCTTGATATCCATTTGCATTGTTGTCTTGTGCTTGAACTAGATTCATCTTCATGAGCTTCTATGTTAGACTTGAACTAAAATGAATAACATAAGCTTTCAAGTCCGGTTTAAACCCTCTCTAAGCTTGTTCACACACATTAAGCGGTTATCTTATAGAGGTTGTACTTGTCACTTGATTCAATCCAAAATAGATCAAATACTTGGGTTTACTAGCTCATGAACAAACTCATATACTACCACTAGATCAAACAACTCAATCAAGCAATAGTGGTAGGCTATAAGCATAAAGTTCATTTGATTTTCAATGAATGATCACTATGTATGACTATATGCACTAAACATGTCCTAATTAATTATGTATGCATATGTCAAACAATTTCACCTTTGCTATTTTGGAGTAGAGGATAGTCAAATAGATTTCATCTCCAATTAGCAATGTGAATTCCAATTAAGAGCATGGTGAAGACCAATGAATACCAATTAGAATTCCATTCTTCACCCATATGATTTGAGTCCCACTAATGATCAAGTGCACTTTCTTATTGTGGTTGACTTGCTTCTTTCTTGATCTTTGCTTGCATGAGATAATACCAAATGATGTACCACTTGTAGAACGTGATACCACTTATAAGTTAAGATCATGAATCTCTCTTGGGTGTTGCTTGCTTTATTTTGATCAATCCTATTGATAGATTTCAACTAAGCATCTTCAAATGATCCCTAGATCACCACTTCCATGTTAGCCTTCCAAGTAACGTTCTTGGTTTACCTACAAAAGGCGGCAAGCCCCTACAAAAGGGAGAAGTGACCTCTCTCTATGAACCATCCTTGATACTCACTTGAAATTTGCTTTGTTTGATTGATCTTCATCTTGAGTACTAAACATGTGCCAAATACACTCCACAATCAAATGGCCTTGTACTCATTGCTAACATAGGTAACTCAATCAATTATAAATATGATTCCAACATGAGGACCTTTCAATCTTAGTGACTCTTGATCAATCCAATGGTTGTCACTTTTCTGGCAGATTTTGTACTCTCTAAAGAATATATCATATCTCCCAAAGTACATATCCAATGATCATAAAATTTGGTGGAGATGTGCTTCACTAAGTCATCTAGCAGCCATAAAAATTTGACCTTCATTGGACTTCTAGATTTCTACCATATTTCACATCTTTCCACATAGGTACATGCTGAAAATTGTTGCACATGTGTTGACAAGATCCACTCCAAAAATGAAGTATCCCTTATCCACTACTCATGAAATTTGCACAGCAACTAATACCATAAGTGTAGAGCATGCATACCAAATTTAAAGCCAATCCAAATAGATTTGATCTCTTAAACATGGCTATGATCACAGCTAGCTCATATTTTGAATAGATGATATATATTGACACATTGAGCTATACTTCTTCAAATTGAACCAAACTTGAAATCAACTTGTTTGAACACTCTCACAAGACATATATCCATTCAATCCACTTACTAAAGGAAGTCTCATGATCATATCCATTCAAATCAACACAAACTTTATCACTAAGCATTTAATCCATTCAAACATCTTATAGCAAGCAACTAGTGCACATATATATCCAATTCAAACAACTCATATGCACTATGTGTATATACAATTAAAATATATTATACACACCCAAATGAACTTGATCAACAAGAAATATACCTTGGTAGATCATGATCAATCCATTAGCAAGCTTTCAACTAATCCAATAGACCACCATAACTTGATCATGCACTTGTATGTTGTAGCATTTGGACTTCATCTTTTGACTTGGCATTGGGATAAGAATAGCACTAAGTTTCATTACTTGAATCAATCATATGATGAATTATATGCAATCAATTGAATCAAGTCTCCAATGCCCATGGTACCTACACACATTCATCCACTTGTTGATGGTACCCAAACTAGGGGACATGAATGAGCCATGTGTCCCTTTTCCCGACATGAGTAGCACACTCTCTTTGCTTGAGCCTTTTCTTCCTTACTCATGTTGTGCTTATCATTGTCTTGTCTCTTCTCTTTTGCTTGAATCTTCATCTCAAGATTGGTAGGACACTTCTAGGCAAAGTGTCCCATATCTTCACACTTGAAGCACTTGATGTGAGCCAAATGATTCTTCTCTTGATCTTTGCTCATCATCATCTTGTTGGCATCATGAATAAGAGTTGGATGCCTTGCTCTTGCTTTTCCACCTCTTCTTGTCTTCTTCTTAATCATCCCCAAGTCACCATCTTGATGGTTGACCTTGTATTGCACTAGGGACTTTACTTGTGGCTTAGCTTGAGCAATCTTGGTTGGGAAAGCATTTGCAAGATGTCCCATCCCATGGCACTTGAAGCACATGACATGAGATAGCTTCTTTGGTTCTTGCTTCTTCTCTTTCTTGCCCTTGCTCTTGTGGAAACCAATTCCACTCTTGTCACCATGTCTTCTTTGATTATGCATCATGTGATCAAAGGTGACTTTGGCATTGTAGCACCTCTCTAGCTTGTTGCTCATGTTCTTCAATTCACTTTTGACCTCATTGTTCTCCTTCAAAAGGTTAGTCTCACAAGACATAGAAGTAGAACAAGCATCTATATTTGAAGAACATCGCATATCAAGTAAATCATCACAAGAGGTGGATACACTCTTCTTCCCTACATCACAAGGGTTAGCAACAACATATGATTGATCATTTGACCCAACTGATGAGCTCTCTTCATTTTTAAGATTTAGCAATTCATTAATGAGAGAACCATGTCTGTGAACTAAATCTTCATGAGACAAGCGGAGTTGCTCATGATCCAATTTTAGTTCATCATGTGAATATTTAAGAACATCAAGTAAGTGCTTATGTTCTTCACATGAGGTCTTTAGAAGTGAGTTTTCATCTTTTAGTTTCTTTGTTTTATTTAACTCACTTGCTAAAGCCTTTGAGAGTTTGCACACAAGCTCAAAGTTAGGGTCATCACAATCTACAATCATATTTCCAATTGATACCTTAGTGTCACCATGTGACATGTAGCATTATGATGAAGTGGAAGAGCTTGTGGAGACATCACTCTCATAACCCGAGTATGCATCATCATCATCATCATCAAGTGTGCTTGGAGTAGCATTATCAATTGCAACAATTGATGTTGAGCCTTCATCATTCTTGTCAAGTGATCTTGGGGTAGATAGAGCATCTTCATCATCACTTGACCATGAGGTGGAGCAATCTTCCACAATCACCGAGTTGTGGTCATGCTCAACATCCTCATGTGCCACCAAATTGGACACATCAACATCATTGTTTGGAACCATCTCATATTTTTCAATGAGGTAGGTCCAAATCTCATGAGCGCTCTTCATGTCCATTATCTCACCAAAGATATTATCTTTCATAGAATGGTAGAGAATGTTAGTATCTTGACAATCGAGATGTAGGCACTTATTTTGTGCTTGAGTTGCATCCTCTCTCTCAATTGCACAAGAGAGTCCCACATCTACGATCCACCACATTTGGAGAAATAAACTTAAAGTTGCATGTCAACCAATTTCTCCACCGTGCAAAGTGTGTGCCATAAAAAATGTGTGGACACTCAACATCTAGCCCATAAGTCGCCATCCTCTCGGGTCGGTAAAGACCAAATGAGAGACCAAGATCTGATACCACTTGTAGGGTCGAGATGGCGGACTAGAGGAGGGTGAATAGTCTTTTCTAAAACTTAAACGCTCCGGCTAACCGAATCAAATACGGAATTAAAACTATCGGTCTAGCCAAGCTACACCCCTCTATCTATTACTAAGGTGCCAAGCTAGGAAGCTCACCTAAACAAGTCTATGTTGCAAGGTCACACAAACCTAAGCAACTAGTACTCTAAGCACAAAGGATGCTCCTACACATACTAGTAAGCAAAGTACAAAGCACCTAAGCTCACTAGCAATGCTCTCTAGCAAGACTACACAAGCCAACTAGAGAGCTCAACTTACTTAGCTACACAAACTAAGCAATGTGACTAACAAGGCTACACAAACCAATTAGCCACTCAAGAGCTACTTCTATGCTACACAAGATAGAAGGCAACTAGTTAAGCTACACAAACTAACAAGTTACAAGAGCAACAACTAACCACTAGAACAAGTAAGAATAAGTAAATACAAGCTAGTGATTTGGAGAATGCAAACCACCGAGAAGATGTACAAGGTTGACACGGTGATTTTTCTCCCGAGGTTCACTTGGTCGCCACCAAGCTAGTCCCCGTTGTGTCGACCACTCACTTGGTGATTAGGCGGCTAATAGGTGTTCACAAGCCTAGCCCACTAACTCGGACGCCGCAAGAATCTACCCACAAGTGAGGGTAGCTCAATGACATGCTCAACTAGAGTTGCTCTTCGCGATCTCCCGTGGGGCGAGCACAATACCCCTCACAAAGCACTTCTCCGGAGCGCCGCACAATCTTCTTGCGGGCTTCGACGGAGCCACAACCACCAATCCATCTAGGAGGTGGCAACCTCCAAGAGTAACAAGCACCACGAGCTTGCAAGTCGATCACCTAGTGCCACACGAAGCTATCTCTCAAAGCAACGCACTAGTAATCGCTCTCTCACACAATCGGATGATCTCTATCAAGTGTGTGTGAGTTAGAGGGATCCCTGACCAAGCACACTAGAGGCAACAAATGCCCAAGGTGCTCAACCATCCCCAAGGGCCACCCAAGGGATATAAATAGCCATACCATTGAAACTAGCCATTTTCCCCCATCACTGGGCTTTCTGCAGAGGGTCCGGATGCAAGCAACAGTGCGGGTCTAGACCATGCAGCCTACGTCCGGTCCTTCTCCCCATTTGAAAGAGCCGTTGGTGCGCTCACCGATCGGCGCCACGTGTCCTCCGGACGCAACTGTTCACCGGGTCTGGTTCAACACTCCGTGCGGCTGGAGCCAACACAGAGAGCTCCCGAGAGCTCAAACTCACCCGACAGCGTCCGGACTCCTGCGTCCGGACCACACTCTGCGTCCGGACTAAACACAAAGTCGTTACAGTAAGGGCCAAACCTCCGTATGCGAGTCCGGAGTCCCCGTTCGGACCAACAACAGCGTCCGGATCTTACTGTTCCCGAACAGGCACGCTAGGGTTAGCTTCCGGACGCATCTGCGATGGTTCGGACCAGCAGCACCCTTGCGTCCGGACCAGTGTCCAGAGCTCATACCTGAGCCAAACCGAGCTGCCACTTCTCCTTACTTCTCATGTGCTAACACAAATGTGTTCTTCACCTTGTGCATGTGTGTTAGCATTTTCACAATCATTTTCAAAGCATTTTTCACTTGCTCTTCACCATGCCACTCGATCCTAATTCATCGTAAAGTTAGATCGCTCACAGTGGCACTAGATAACCGATATGCAAACAAGTTTGCTCCTCTTGATAGTACGGCTATCTATCCTAAATCCGGTCATAATCTTCTCTACACACCTATGACCGGTGAAATGAAATGCCCTATGGTTATACCTTTGCCTTGCGCATTCCATTCCATCTCGTTCTCCAATGTTGATGCAACACATGCACCAACCACTTGTCAAATGATATGACCCATGTGACAGAACCTCTTAAGATAGGGCCCACTTGTCAGGATTAACCGCTTAATCCCAACAGATGATCCAAACCTTAATTAGCCCATCAGGTGTCGCCACTTTGCAGCGGGTCATCCACCTCTTTCCGAACAGGATCACCTCATTACAATCATTACATAAGTAATACGAAATTTTTATATTACATCAAAGTAGCGGAAATTTAAAGTCATATTACAAACCATAAGTTTTGAAACATAACTTAGTGTCATATGATAAAGATACATCAAACTGCTGATAGAGAAAGAACGAACAACCGAGGTACTCTTGCCCAAGAGTCAAGAAAAGACAGGTTATTCTTCATCTTCATCTACACTGACCACGGTCATGCAGCAAGAAGCCACACAAACCGGGTTGTGATCCTCATCTGCAACAGGGGTTAACAAACCCTGAGTACGGGAGTACTCCACAAGACTTATCCGACAAAGAAAAGTATTTGGTGGACAAAACAGTATGCAAGTCATAGGATTCAAGGTGTGGTTTGCAAGAATCAAGTATTTTGCATAAATGAGCATTTATAAAAAGAATTGAAATCATTTATGTTATCCATAAGATTACTCAAGTATCGACCTAGATGTATGATTGATGACAAGGTAATAAACATCCATAAAGGGATCCAACAAGTATCCAGTTAAAGTGTATTACTACGCGGTAGAGGACAGGGTCATGTTTCCATATCCGAGGAACACGACGATTCGAACCGGTTTATCCCAGTTGGGGCTTCCCTATCACACGACATATACAGTCGCTTAAAGCACGCCTATGACTACCTTTCCCTGGATCCTCTCGCCAAGACCGGGGTTCCGCCACCCGAGAGCACAGTACACCTCCATCCAGTTCGCTAACTTGGAGGGTACACACTACTCTCGCCATCTCTCCACTCCTAGTGCGGGTTAACCGTTCTTTAAACGAGAATAGCCAGAGTCCAGCTTCCCGGAGTATGTGATAAGTACTCCAAAGTCACAACCCTTGGACGTCTACAACGGACGGTTCCTAATCGACACAGGCGGAAAGAACCCGCTCACCAGACACCGCTGATGGCTCTCCAACACCGTGTCCGCCCGGTCTCAGATTATTACTTCCATCAAGAAGACATAGCCATTTGCCGCAGCAATCCGCTATTCTTCTAAAAAACAGAACCATTGCCGAAGCAATACGCTATGCGTAGGTGACCGGAAATCACCTACTATAAAAGTTCTAAGCATACTAAGCATTTTTGCAAAACTTTGCATTTTTAAACAAGTGACAAGGTTAAAGGTACAAATAGTACAAGGATAAAGCTATGCACCAAGTAGGAAATTTAATAAAGTACCGTAATGCAATACTATAAACATAAGTGTATTTAAAGCAATCATTTTAAATACAAGGAAGTGTTTGAATGCACCGGGGCTTGCCTTGGTTGGAGGGATAAACGAACTCGGGCTCAGATTCAAGAGAGAAAACCTCTGCACTGGAGGTATCCAACCCAACCAACGAACAATCTACACGATATAATGACATGTTTTAGATGATGCTTGAATAGTAAATATGATGCTTAACTCAAACAAACATGCTCTTAAGAGAAGACTAAAATAGATTACACCTTGAGTACCACTTCCCTTCATGAAGGAAAGCAACACTAGGTTAAAAAGCAAATTGATTAAACCCTATTTATCTAGATTATCTAGTTAATTATTACATCCAAAAGAACTGAGCAAGCAACATTACATCGAGCATGTCCAACTTGTTTGTCACTGGAGAATGACCATTTGCATCAAATAAACCAAAATCACTCAAAACCTAAAGTCATAAGGGTTTCTAAACATTTTAGAATTAACCTGGACATTTTTACAGGATTAAAACATACTGAACTAAATAGGAAACAGGAAAAACCCTGCACAAACCCACTGACGGCTAGGATCTGCCCAACAGTGGCACAGACGCTCGAGCAGCGCTGAGAACCACAAAACACGACGGCGAGTCGCCGTCGGTGACCAAACCGAACGGCTACCCCTCGAACTTGCTTTGGTTTGCCGAGCCGAACCCAACGAGGTATGCCGCGACCCAAACAAACCTTCAGAGACACCTCATCGAGGGTGCTGGCGATCTGCCGGAGCTCGACCGACCGCGCACCGTCGAGCGTAGACCTCGATCGAAGAACTAGACCTCGATCGATGAAGCTAGGCCTCGATCGAAGAAGCTAGGCCTCGAGCAGAGACGCTAGGCCTCGATCGATGAAGCTAGGCCTCGAGCAGAGACGCTAGGCCTCGATCACGACTCAGAGGACAACCACGAGCAAGACGCCCAACAGAAACGAGGCTAAAACCTACCCAGGAGACCTCGTCGACGGCAATGGCGGTGAACCGAGCTCGACCGCCCACATGCCGACGGACACAGGCCTCGATCGACCCTCGATCGATTCAACCAACAACTCTAGCAAGCTAAGCGGCCCCCAACAATGCGAAGCGCGCACGAAACAAACTCAGAGCTAAACGCAACACCCTCGTCGACGGCACTGGCGGTCGGCGGGGATCTGCGCGACGTGCGCCGGAGAAAACGCGCACGCGCTCGAGGGCAACTACCCCTCAAAACAGACTCGAGACGGCTAGGCGAAGCTAGCGCAAGACTCAGATCTCGAAAAGATCAACTACAACGACTAGACGATGAACACACCGCCGCGCCGAGCAAGAACAGCGGCGGCGCTCGAGGACAGAGCTCTAAGGCTCGATTCAAGGACAAACGAGTAGAGCGAAGAGGTCGAGGAGCTCACCCTGGTCACGAAGCACTAGCAAGCGTGGCCGGAGATGAAGCGGAGACGACGGTCGATGGAGAACGTGCCGGCGGAGACGAAGAAGTTCCCGGAGCTATGGTCCACCATTTGCAAAACGGATGAACCGACAAGATTCAGAGATGAACAAGGAGCAAGAAACACAAGGTACAAAGACAATGCAGCTCCTGCGTAGCCCGGTTGAGGACTGACCAGAGCGACGGCGGTCTCGTCGGAGCTAAGGAAGACGGATCCGCGCTGGACGAATGCAGGCTCGAAGGCTTCAACAAACTCACCCCGAGGATGCGCAAGGTCAAGATGAAAACAATGGCGAAGGATTGAGGGATTGAGAGTGTCTAACGAGCTCGGACGAGTTCGTCAATGGAGGTGGAGCGCTCGGCAGAGCAAAGCAGAGCAGAGCAAAGTAGAGTGGAGCAGTGGCGAGGAAAGGAATACGGAGAGGACGGTGTCCCGCTTTTAAAGACGGCAACGGGTTCCGCAAGATCGCCACGTACACTCAACAAGACGTGAGTCCCTAGACAGGTGTCGCATGTTGGTGTCGGAAGGGGTGGGCGTCGAGCACCGTCGAGCACAACCCCGCCATGCAGCTGCTCGGAGAAAAGACTGAACTGACCCTGTGACTATTTTGCAAAATGCTCAAGCTTCCAGGGGTTTTCAGGAAAAACTTTGAACACGAAAGATGCTCAAAACTTCATGATCTACAACTTTGCTAAAACAACCATAAGCAAAAACTTTATAGATTTTTGAAAATCGTTGTTAGGGTTTAACCCACCCCCGTGGGAAAATAGGGTTTGGATTTCAAATTTTAATTTGAGAATTTGAAAAGATGACCTGCATTCAAACAATTGATCAAACATAAACAATTAAACTCATTTTAGTTCAATGCATAACCAGGTTTTCAAACAAATGAATGGTGATTAATGCATATGATGACATGATCAGTTTTTAATCACGTTATTAACACCCGGGGTGTTACAACCCACTCCATATCATCACATGACCGTGTTGGTTCATCGATCTTGACCTCACTTGCTCTTCACCGTTGCCTTGGTCCATCGGCGCCAAGCATCACCCGCTTGCCCTTCACACTTGCAACCGGTCCATCAAGCCAAGCCTCATCTTGATCTTCTCCACCTTGATCACATGACTCCATGTCATGTCTCATGTGCAATAAAGCTCCTTCATCACACAATCACATGTGAACTAATCTTCTGTGTATATATCACTTGAACACATATTAGTTCACCTAAGTTGTCACTCAATTACCAAAATCACATAGAGACTCTCAGCAGGGCGGCCGCCCTAGGGCAAGGCCCAATGAGGGTCTGCCTGGTGGACCCTCTCTCCACCGCCTTTGAGGTTGCATCTAATCCCTTCATTAAGGTCGGTTTGATTTGACGGTTGACGTTCATTTGAGGAGACTATATAAGGAAGGTCCCCTGACCCTGAGGAGAAGAGCCTCTCTGACCTAATTCTCATTATTCATTATCCATCTCAAGAGGAGAAGCCCCTGATCAAGCCCTAGAGCCACCACATCAACTAGATCTCTAGTTTAGCATAGCTATATAGGATTAGAACTAGAAGGAGTCGATCTTCGATTGGTTTCTGGATTTGTCAAGAGGATTATTGGTAATTCTCTCTCTAATTCTTCCTTGTTCATCATTTGTTCTTCAATATTATGAATATGACTTTGCTCTACTTCATGATATTGTCTATGACTTTACTCTATTTGATTATGTTATCAACTATATTGTTCTTAGTTTATTGTGATTATATGCTTGGCGTAGTTAGATCTAAATCATATGCATGTTTAGGATCGTATAACGTTTATCCATCAGTGATGTGGGTAAATGATAGATATTGTGTAGGCGTGGTGCCTAGACCGTATTTATCTGCGATTGTACCCTACATTCCGGATTGTGAGGTAGTTCACGGGAGTGACAGTCCTGTTGAGTCCTTTGTAGTCCTCCTCCCATTTGTAGGGCAGGCAGAGCAGTACTATTACGGGGAAGTGATTGCTATGTTTCTCATCTTCCTTAGTAATACTCACTACACATGAATATCTCTTATCTCGCCATGATTGCCAAGTATAATTGCACTAATCATAATATGCTAGAATGTATAGTTAAGAATGACTTAGGAAATATTCTAATAGTTCGTCCTAATTTCATGCTAATGACTTGCTAGAATATCTGTTGAGGTGCTTATCATTATCTTATGTGGCTACATATATGTTGATTAGTATTTATCTTTTGTCACTATTCATTCATTATCTATATCTTATGTGACACTTATCCTGTATTGAGAGGGATAGATGAAAACTCTCCATTACACATCCAGTGATACTCATTAATCATCATTACTCATTCCTCATTTATTCCTTAGTATCCCTTCATAGTGGTAAAAATATAAATAACGATACCTGAAATACTCCTAGTTAAAATGCTACATCGATATTATCTGTACACTTGCAGAAACACATTTATATTTACTTAGAGCAATTGCATATTTTAATACCACATCTCTTTGTCATGCTAGGGATGACAACCTAGCTTGAGTGTCATAAGAGATGTCAACAGTTTTCATCCTTGTGATTTATCTAATACCTTGTAACATTGCTTGTTTATTTTTTGTTACCATGTAAATCATGCTTAGTTTGCCTAGTCGATAGAAGTTGAGAAGGTGATGACTTTCTCATCTCTCATGTGTGTAGGGCATGTTTCTCTATGAAGCAACACATATTGGAGATATGATCTAAAACTTGACCAAGATGATGAGAATGAAATGAGAACTAGCGTGGGGTTGGGCCATGGCAAGGCGGAGGTCTTAAATGGTGTAGCTTGTTGGACCGTTTAAGGACCGTGTATCCGTGGTAGTAAGACACGGACATACTTGTACAAAACCACTTTTCATATATGGGTGTGGCAAGCCAAGTACTTCATTGCGACCAATTTTCTGGAGGATCCAGCGTGAGGTAGCTAGAATAAGCTAGTACCTCAGCCCATGGTCAAACTATTCATGTCACAGCTAGTCTACTTGGAAAATGTTAAAACATCGAGGGATATATATGTATCGATGAAGAGTTTCAAATTTTCTGATATAAGTTTTATATGCTAACTAGAAACAAGAGTTGGAAGATCGAGCACCAGTTACTAATTGCTTGCATTTACTTAAACATGCTTTGCTAGCCTAGTTGTTAAGATAACATTTTCATTCATGCGCAAAATGCTTTTATGCAAAACCAAATGCTATCCCTTGCTAACAACTAGATGCATGATCCTTGTATATATCTATATCAGGTAAGTCTAACTTGCATTTTCCACAACCAGAGGGCGCACACTCCTTATCCCACGATTTAATTTCTTTAAAATTCGGGCAGGTGAATCTACTCTTACCTACAACCCAAAAAATACATAGCGCTGCATGGATTTTAAAGCATTTTGTTTTACAAAAAAACACTAACACATGGATCTTGAAACAAAATGTATGCTTAGAGATAAGGGGTGGGCGCATGGGAATGATTTTTTGGGGGTAAGTCCTGCTAAGTACAATCGAGTATTCACTATGTAATTATTTGATCCTTGCATGTACCCCCGCTCCATCATATGTTTTCTTCTACACACGTGAGTCCTCTGAGGGACAGGAGTGGTAGAGAACACCGTGTTGCGTAAAATGCATGGAGAGTGACACATCCATGTGTTGTATGAAAAACTTAAGTTGTTTTTGTTAAAATATTGCACCCGTACTTTGTGATGCTGGTGTAATGAACTAAGTATAATAAACAAAGGGTGGCCATAGACGCCAATCAAGCCAACAAAAGGGTCTCATTTGACGCTTGTAAAAATTAATTAGGAGCACTCTTGAGAATTAGGCAAGAAGTTTTATTGCTAGGAAAGAATTATAGGGTCCTATAGAGTTGAGTAGGGTTATGAGAGGGAAATAATCACTTGTACCCTTTTGAAGTGTTGTGGGTATAAAATTTATGGTCAGCTTTGCCAAAATCCTAATACCTTTATTGTGGTTGTTTTAATGTCATAATCTAGGGTTTTCTACGCGGATTTGACTACATTGCTCTTTGCACGGTGCAAGTTTGTATCATACTCGCAATATCCTTTCTAAGATTTGAGGGCTGCTAGTAGCCTGCTACTCAAACTATGTGTATCAAATTGTAAAGAATCAAACATTGAGACATTGCTTATATATTGGATTAGATTGTGCTACGTAAAATCTAATGCAAGCTGAGAGCCTGAGACCAAGCGAAAAATAACCATGCATTTTGCACATCATTTACCACTATACGGAGTATAGCAATTAGCAAAGCGCCACGTCGTTCGACATTTAATTTGGAGCTCCACGCATGCATGCGAGCACAGTGCCATATCTATCTATGATACTAGGTGGATACTCCGCGCCTTGCTGCAGGTATTCCAGAGCCATGACGGGCCACAAGTCAACTACGGCGGCTGGGGGAGTGACCGATTTTTGGTGTAGCCTCGCTAGAGGGTCATCGTAAACCTTATTGGTTTCGAAACATTTCACCTGAGATCTCACTCAACCGAATCCTCTCCTCCGAATATACCGGAGGGGCATCTCCCCTACCAGGAGTTCTAAAAGTTTTGTGTATGGATCATTCAGGCGTTTTGAAGGACCTCAGAAAATCCATGTGATATATAGTATTGCCACGTTTTTCTCAGAAACACTAGTTTCGAGTATTCCAAAGTCATGGCGGGCCATGGGCCAACTACGGCGGTCGGGGGAGTGACCGGCTTTCGGTGGAGCCTAGTTAGAGAGTCATCGTAAACCTTAGTTTTTTTTGAAACATTTCACCCCGAGGTTTCACTCAAACGAACCCATTTCCCATAATATACCCGAGGGACATCTCCCCTCCCAAAAGTTCTAGTAGTTTTGTGTATGGTTCCTTGATGCGTTTTGGAGGACCTTAGAAAATCTATGTGATATTCAGTTTTACCACATTTTTACTCAGAAACACTGATTTGGTCATAGAGGCGCACGCGAGAGTTATCAAAATATATCTTATCGAAATATATCCATGTAGAGTCTTGTTTTGAAAAGTTTCTTGCGAGGAACACCATGGTGCAATTGGATTTTAATTATGATACTTGGTTTTAGGTGCTATAACTTTTTTCCTATTTCAAAATGAAATAGCTAGTGGGGAGATAAATGAGGGTTAGTGGGGTGATGACATCACCTGATCTATGATGATATCACTTTTGACAAATACTCAGACCTAATTGGAGGAAGACCTCTGAGTGAGTCTTTGCAATATAGGAGTAGTAGATATACAACACTCTGCCATACACGCCTCTATATATGCAATTCTTAATAATCTGCATGCAAACCGATTCCTATAACTTACATACGCGAATACGCGAATGAGCTAATTCTACCGATCGTCTCGCCTTGCTCGCCTCTGCGGGATCGCGAACACCCCGGCCGTCGGTCGTCGCTCTTTTTTTGTCTTGTTCTTCCTCTCGTCCTCCGGTGGATCACGATGATCCGCGTGATCCTCGCCGGCGCCACCAGCCGTAAGCCGTCCCGGCTCCGTGTCCCTGTAAATATCTGCCAGCGACCGGAACCTTTGCCTCTTCCTCGCCTCCCCGTGGATGATGCCGCCGTCGCGACGATCCTTCCCCGCGGGAAACAACCGTTCAGCGGCGGCGGTCCTCCGACAACTCTCCACCACCACCACAACCTTACCCTTCTCGGCAACCACGTCGTCGGCCGCCGTGGCGCTGCACGCGAAGAAGCTGTCGTCCGCGCCCTTGACACCATCCGACTCGCCGCCGCCGCCGTTGCCATCCTCCTTCTTCTTCCCAGCGGCAGCAGGAACCCTTCCGGCGCTGCTCCTGCGGCTCTCCACCGCCGCCTCCTTCTCATTCCCCTTCCTGCGGCACTTGACGCTGTCCGCGCTCCTGCTCTCCGACCCGGCGTCGTCGTCGTCGGCCGCGGCGGCGCCGCCGTCGCCCCCGCTCAGCTGGATGAGCTGCTCCGCGGCTTCCAGGTCGAGCTGGTCCGTGCCCGCCGGCGCCACCGAACAAGACCCGGCCATAGGCTCCACACCGCCGACGACGACCCGAGACGAACCAGATGATGGATCGTGGACGATGACGAGGAGAGGACGGACGGAGGTCGGTCGATCGAGGCGGTCGTAAAATAGCGTGAGGCTTGGACGGTGTGCGTGCTTAAATATAGGAGAGGCGACGCCGTGTTGCATTGGGAGAGAGCTGAGGGAGATCGAGGGAGGTGCCGAGGAAAGACTGGGAAGGTAGCACGAAGCAGACGCGGCCTCTTCCCGGGTTTCGAGGCTTGTTTGCCTTGGACTCGTGCGTTTGGCCCGCCTAAATTTAGAAGCCTTCGCTGCTGCGAGAGTTTGAGGTCGACTTGGACCCCTTCCACGCAAATCACTACTACTAACACTGTTGTACATACACGGATTCCATTGGGGGTATATATATCACACGGTCCTTTGTGTGAAAATGAATATATTTTTTCTTACTCTTGTATACCAATGTTGAAGAGACAGTCGATCATGCATGAGAGTTTTTTTTTTTCCTTTTTCACACAGGCTACGTTGAAAATAAGCGTAAATATATTTTCGATAATAATAATACGTTTTCCACGGCGACCCAAGAGAAGACACGGAACGATCGAGTACTCCGATGTTGTCGGCGCATGCACTGGCTCTCGTCATGACGGGGCCGCGTCCTAGTGGCTTTGGCGGCATGCAAATGCATTGACCTGGACCCAGGAGGAACGAGTACTCGCACCGGCCGGCGGCGAGTGATCTAGGACGTCATGGTGATCTGATCTAAGAAAAAAAACTGTGGAGGATAAACGCGTAGATACATGGGGGATCAATCGCATCAAAATTCAGAAAAAAAGAAACAAGAGTGATCTCTGATAGTCTGATCTGTGCCGGTCTTCAGTCGTGCGTGCAGTTAGAGAGTCAGGGTTCGGATAGTAGGTAGGTCTCTGGACTGGACTGGATGGAGACTGCAGGTCCGTTCTATTCATGTACGATGATAAGCAACATGCGTTATGGATGAGCAGCCACCCACGGCATTTCCAATTACGGTTCGTGTCGATTTGCGTGGCAGTTTCTTATCACTTGCGTCACCCTGACGATGATGCTCAGAAATATGACTGCTGTAGTACTAGTATTTTACAGTGTATAAGGGCTTGTTCATTTAGCCCGATTTCTGTCCAGGATTTATTTCACCTCATCAAAGTCTATATAAATCAGCTTAGTATTCTTGCTGGAATCCATGGTCACAACTCCGTAACAACCAAACACAGACTAAAGATAGGTACACGGTAAAGACCTACTAGAAAATTGTTAACAACAATCGAGTATTGATAGGTACACGGCAAAGACCACGAAAGTTGTTAACTAGATTTAACACACTGATCTAACACGCAATCGTCCAAATAAAGTACCTCCTTAAAACGAGAACCGAGCAAGCTAACTGTTCTACAGTCCACACACCCAAACAAGATGGCAAAACAGAGTACATATATGTTGACTCATTCAGGCTTCAGCAGTACGTCCACTGCAGATTATTTACATACTAGATGCGAAGCAAGCAAGATATCTGTATGTCTATACAGCATTCATAACATTTGATTGACTACATTCTAAATCCCTGCGACTTTTTCTTAAACAAAACTTAAAAAATGTATTGAAGCAGTCAGCAAAAACTACAATAACAATATGAACCAAGATCTGTACGTGGCCAAAAAGAGAAGAGTATGTGTTTTTTATGATCCACCTAGAAAACAAAATCCTGTATTTTCTGATAGTACTATAGAAACCATCCATGTCTTAATCTATAGCAATTATGAGACATGCAACTGAGATATACATGAGGAACACGGGATACAGCGCCAGGGCCTTTCTCTTTGGGTTAACAGCAGCACTCATGAGGGGGTATGCTGCCCAAGAGCTCCATGCCAGTGTTACCGTCACCACGACCATCTTTAGTATGACACTGTCTTGAAGCATGCAAATCAGAGCCCCCACATCCAGCGGGAACAGACAGTATCCGAGAAGACTGAGGCTTTGGAAGAAGATGATGTGCCCACCCTGTAGCAAATCATTACAGCCATCACAAAGATATTACAATGTCAGGTATCAGCTGATATGGCAATATAATATTGAAAATGAGAGGAGAGGATCGGAGGGGCGTACCAGGAGCAGAACATTGAGTGTGAGAACTATAGCACCAGCAGCTAATACGGCAAAGGCGACAGCGAACACTTGAGACTACAGAAACAAAAGCCAAGCAACTGAAATTAGCACGGGATACAATACTCATCACATTGTATAAAAAGAAACAATATATCAGTCATAGTTTGAGTTGTTAAGTCTACAAAGAATACTGCTCTATTATAAGTTAAGGTTCTGACGGAAAGGAACATCTTACCATTATGATACGAAAATATCTGAGTTTTTAACTTACTCAATGCCTATGCGCAACAAAGAGATAAGATCCACATCCAGTAGAACTTCAGAAGAAAAGAGATGCAGCAGCATATCTCAACCCGCAAAGTGTTTGTGTTCAAGAAAAAAAACAAAATGGTTATATTTACCACTTTCAAACACTTTAGGTCTTGTTTGGATGCGCATGTATCCACCTCAAACCACATGTATTGAAGTGTAAATTAGTTCAAATACACTCCAACCCATGTGGTTTGAATGAGATATATGCACATCCAAACAAGGCCTTAGAGGGTGTTCTTTCCACCGAAACATTGGAAGAATAATATCCTTAAGCTAGCCCTTCCAATTTTAGAGCACCTGAAGCAAATCTGCTCCTATACCCGTGATAGCTAGGCAATTGCGCAAAAGAGTCAGTATGTTTTAAGCCTTGTACTGCTAACTAGTGCTCAATTCTTAAAGGCAAGATAGACACATATGGCTTCAACCCTTAAAGTGTCCTGTGTCAGCTCAACATAAACTCCTAGATTGACATTGTTTTCTTTTCACAAGGCAAAAGTACACTGTCTCTCACAAAACATGCTGCTTTCCAACAACATTATTCTTCATTTCATATGCTCGACGAGTGTGCACCTTCCTTATGGTCTTCCTTTTGCTGATTCTCTCTTAATACACATACACCTACACTCTAGTATTTGTATGCACAGCACAAGTTCATAAAACATACATTAGAGGAGACATGTGTGCGCACCTGTGGTTAAAGACATTCTATTGAAGTCGTCTACTTCTTCACAGTACACTAAGATACTGTGATCTATCTACTTATCCCTGAAGATTTAGAATGTGGTAAACTCTGTATGAACTAATATTGTTGTTCACTGCTGGGTGTAATTCCATAAGCAAGAGGCCGCTGTAATGAACATTGGAGCAGATATTTCACTGACCAAGTCTAGGAATATTCGAAGTCTCTAGATTGGAATGCGTATATTGACCCGTTATCAACTAATAAGGCATATTGTTTTTGGATATGAATAGCTTCAACATGTGTGACCCAATTTGACACTCTATGGGGATACTAGAATGTTAAAAAGTTTGGCTTTGGAAACATTTACACCACTTTTTTTTTAACAAACGAAACTTTTGTTTTGAACTTTCGAACGAAACTTTTACACTGCACTCAGGTAATTAATGAACGTAAAGTACATAGGGAATTTTACCGCATGCTCCTATCATTATCTCTATATATAAGACTCTCTAATGTGCCTGAAATGCAGACATGCGGTGGCATTAGGGGTCTGTTTAGGCCAAAGATAACGGAACCATGACAGAGAGGCAGAGGTTAGGGACAGACGACACACAGTGTAGTAGTACGTCTTGCTGCACTCAACAATGCAAGTGATCAAAACGTTAACATTGGTTGTCGCGGTGGTCCCAATCCAGCCTGTGATAAACTTAACACATGACTGAATTTACCTGTACACATTTCGTTTGGGCATTTTTACTGGTTTGCAAACATAGTGATCGATCGTGTTAGATCAAACCAATGGGGGTTCTGTTCCAGGTAGCTGAACGAGCTAGTGTGTGTAGGTAAAAAAGAAAACCACCGAGATGCTGCTGGGATACCTTCTTGTCGGTGGCCGACCAGGAGAGGATGAGTCCGAGAAAGACGATGAAGAAGAAGGGACCCCAGAGGTCCCAGTCGCGGAGCGCCTTGCCAGGATCATCACGGAAGGGGTTGGGGAAGACAACGAGCTTGAGGTTGCTGACGATACGGGCGAGGTCGCGCTTGACGGTGTCCCAGACGGGCTCGGTGAGCGTGCTGGGCTCGGAGCCCAACGCGTCGGAGGAGATAGAGACGGAGACGGAGACGGAGATAGAGCCCGAGGCGGAGGTGGATGATGCGGGCACCGCCGCGGAGAATGGGAGCTTGGCGGCAGCGGTCTGGGGAGGCGGCGGAGGAGGAGACGGGGATGGAGGCACGGGGAGGGGAGGAGGGCCGCGCGGCGGGGACGATGACGACCTGGGACTGGGAGCGCGCGGCGTGGGCGTGGGTCGCCGCCATCTCGTCCATGTCGGACATGCCCGACGAGGAGTGGAGAGGGTGCGACGACATGGCGGGCGGGCTGGCCGGTGTTGATCAGTGGAGGCGAACACGTACTGATCTCTCCTGGGTTTACCACCGGATCGGACGCGCGGCGCGCGTATGGTATGGTGGGCCAATTCAAGCTAGGAGGCCGGGACCGGGACGGGGAGAGGGGAGCGGAGGAAGGAACACGTGGAGTTCAGCGGCACGGCGGACGACGGGACAGGCCTGGATCCGATCGGCGATGCGAAACGCACGGTGACTTCGTGTGTTGTTTTGGCGCGTACGTTCGCATGGCAATGGCAGATGGCGCTGGAGCAGTTGAGATCCCTACCGAAGAGGTCCTTAGATGAACCACTCATATTTGTCACGATATTACTTTGAGGCTCCATCCAAGAAAGAAATTTTAGAATCTGCCCTGCACCAAAAGTGTTTCAGGCTCTAGTTCGGCAAAATCAGGGGGGGAGGGGGGGCTGCTCCTTGCACATGCACCACTAGACATATTGAGATGTGTGTACAATATGAATTTATGTTGTGCACACATCTCAATGCAAAATCAACGATGAATGTGCTAGGAGCACATGCCCTTAAAGAAAAAAAAACGTTTGTGCAAGAGCGAACA
The DNA here is from genome assembly GCA_022036555.1 of Microstegium vimineum. Classification (NCBI taxonomy): domain Eukaryota; kingdom Viridiplantae; phylum Streptophyta; class Magnoliopsida; order Poales; family Poaceae; genus Microstegium; species Microstegium vimineum. The sequence continues at coordinate 36,670,365 of CM039128.1, read as the reverse complement.
GGGAAAAGCCTAGACACATGCGACCGAAAGGGCAATCAGTGTGTTGGCGTAATCACACTTCACGTAGGCGTTACTACGACTGATTGACTATCAAATGAGTAATCAACGCGACAAAGTAATCATGGATGTTATTGCGAGTGACAAACAATCAGAACAGTAATTATTACGGTGAAGTAACCACAACCGTTAATGTGAGTGATAGATGATGGGCACGGAGTACTCACGTGCATTACTCTGAGTAAGACTGTCTCCAACAAACGAGAGGCAAATAGGAAATGCATTTTAGGATTTGCATAGCGCACAGAATAAATGTCTGGCACCCAAAACTTATCATCTCCATCAGAGAACGTAAAAAATATCCCACAACGTCGTCCACCAAACTTGGATGAGCGCACCCGCGCCTCCCTGCATGCGACCGGCTGCTCCTCACGGTATGGAGCCGTCTCGCCGCGCCGGCTCCTCCTCGCCATCCGAGGCTCTCCCACGCCGCACCACACCGCCGCCGTCTACCCCGTCCACCTCTACTCATCTTCCCGCACCACCGCACTGCATCCCTCGCGTCTGAACCACCACCAAATCTTCCCCACCCACCCCGACTCCTCCCCGCGGATCGGCGTCGGCGGACGGACTCCGGCGGAAAGCGGCGACAGTCGCCACCAAGTTCTTCCCTGTCCATCTCAACTCCTCCTCGTGCAGCAACCGTCAAGCACGTGTATGCACAGCGGCGTCAAGGGTGCCCCGAGGTTGCGCAACCGCCGCCGCGGACCAACCTCACCGCGCTAGCGCTCCTTGCCACCTCCTACGGGCCCATCATGTCGACGGCGCATGGATTTAGGTCGAGGAGAGAGACGATGCATATGTGGGTTCCCTCTCTCCTTTCTACGCAAAATGAGTTCTCGTTTGCCTAGTCTGTTGGAGGGCTACTCCCTCTGCCCCCTTTTCACTGTCGTTTTAGCTTTTGCAGGGTGAGCAGCAATCATTTGAACATGGACAGAGTTGGAGTCTAGGTGCAGGCTAGTAGCTGTGAACTTGGACAAAGTTGCAGTACGCCCCAGCGACCATCAATACGGGACAGAGGGAGTACTTTTTACTCTGCAAGACCTAAAATAGGTTTGGGTAGCCATATGAGTTGTTTGTTGGAATCTGAGTCTAATGGACAATACTCGTTCTGGTGACCACTCCTTCGATGAGCCCATAACAGACATCATCAATTTGCCCAACTTGCAAAACCAGTCCACTCACCCCATGTTTTGGGTTAGGTCACGTCACGCCAAGCTTGAGTGAGCACATGTGACACGTTTTTTCTTTCTCTGCAAGTCTCACAATATGCGCATAAAAGTTATATCTGTTTAGGTTGAGTTAAAGTGTCAAACGTTTGATCAAAATCTCATGCACCTAACATTTAATATGGACATTAGTATTTATTTGAATTTAATTGTACTAAAATACATCAAGTTAAATTAAAAGTCCAACACATACTCCGTAGGCTATTACTGTATGTTCTACCGTACATCTATCTCCTTGTGGTGTTCATGTCATGTGTGCTGACTGCTGAGGTTGTCAGCGGTACCGTACATCTGCTCACCTTCTGCATTTCCTCTGCCGTCCGTGCTGTACGTGCCCGCGTTGGTTCTCATCCGATGCGCCGGCGCCGGGATCAAGCTGTGAACCACAACATGAGAAGTGAGAAGCTACCGGCGGAGGAGACGACACGAGGAATGAACCACTCACCACCGATCGTGTCAGTTCACAGGTCACTGGACACCACTTCGACGGCCGTCAAGTACAGAGGACAGACAGACACGCAGAAATCCGCAAAAGCACACCCCACGGCCGCGGTGCGCATGCACCGATCGGAAACCGGGATTTTTTTTCCCCATTCCAGCCTCTCTCTCTCTCTCTCCTCTCTCTCTCTCTCAGTTGCAGTCGCTTCTCTCCCTCTCGCTCGCTCGCTCGCTCGGTTCCCCTCGTCTCGCCCCTCAAGCCACCGAGGCGGACGCAGACCGCGCTCTCTTCCCGGCCGCCCCTCCCCCTTCCTCCCGGGAAAAGAGGCAACGGAGCACCGCGCAAGACGATAAACACAGGAGGCGCAGCACGCAATACACTGAAGAGCGGAGGAAAGCGAGAGCCGACCCGACCCGACCTTCTTGCTGCCGGATTGTCTGTGAGCTTTTTTTTTTTCTTCTTCTTCTTCCCCCTTTTCGCCTCCCCCCAGCTGGTGGGCCGTGTGCGTGGGCCGGCCGCGCCCCCCCCCCCCCCCCCCCGGCGCATGGCGTCGTCGCGGGTGATGGCGTCATCGTCCCCGCCGCAGCGTGCCCCGGGCGCCGGCGGCTCGTCCTCGGACCTCGCGCGATTCGGGAGCAGCAGCGGCGGCGGCGGAATCGGATCCATGAACATGGACGACATCATCCGCAACATCTACGGCCCCGACGCCGGACCGGCGGAGCCCTCTCCGGCGGCGGCAGCCCCGGAGGCTGTGGCCCGGCGGACCTCGGAGGAGGTGTGGAAGGAGATCTCCGCCGCCGGAGGGCTCTCCGCGCCCGTCCTCCCTACCCCTCCCCCTCCCGCCGCCTGCTCCGGCACCGGGGCCACACGCGGCAGTGGCGCCGCGGAGATCACGCTGGAGGATTTCCTCGCCCGGGATTCCTGCGCCAGGGCCGCGGTCATGGACGGGAACATGGCGCTTGGGTTCCCTGACGCTGACGACGGAGATGCGGCAGGCGGCGGGAGGGGAAGCAGGAAGCGCGCGCTTCTGGATCCCGCGGACCGCGCCGTGATGCAGCGCCAGAAACGCATGATCAAGAACCGCGAGTCCGCGGCGAGGTCCAGGGACAGGAAACAGGTAAGAGCCGAGCCGAGCCGGGGGGGTTAAAAGTTGAAAGAAATGTCACGGTTGTGCGCAGAATTTGACTCTCATTCTTTGTGTAATTTTGAGCTCTTCTCATACTATGTACTGTAGGCGTATGTCGCGGAGCTGGAATCGCAGGTTACGCAGCTCGAGGAGGAGCAAGCAGAACTGTTAAGGGAGCAGGTATTTATTCTTGCTTCTTCACTCTGGAAATGGTGTTGTGACGTGTTGGGTGGCCTACCTTTCAAGCATGACCCATCCCCCAGGGCCTCACATCTTGTTCCCGTTGCTTTATTCCAGAACATTTCACAGTGCAAGCACTGTGTAACTATGATAGATGGGGTTGGGAGGAAATGACAAAGAATGGGAACCAGATTTATTACGAAATAAATCTCACACCCTCTTAATTTTTTTATGAAAAAGTGTGTTTGTATCTTAACAGCAGTGAACCTTTTACTATTACATTTTTCCAGAACCTTTTGTATCTTAAATTTTTTTATGTATTCTCATCTAGGTCTATGGATTCTCAAAATGATCATCTTGATCCTTTTAGCTTCTAAAGTAATTCATTCTAAGTTCACTCTAGGTTCAATCATGGACCTGAATTCACACATTGTACGAACAACTTGAAAACTTGAATGATCTAGATGAGATTATGAAAAAAGTTTATGGACCCACAGCACACTTCACTCTGTCTGAAAATTGTTCTCCTTTTGTGTTGTCATGTAATCAGATATCCTTGTTCATTAAAGAGGCCTCTTCATCAAATCATTTATCCTAGTCTAGGTTTTTTGTTACATGTATGGATTACTTATAGATATTTTGTGCAGAAGTCTGTTGTTAAATGAATTAGATTAACAGAATCCGAAATAGGGGGAAATATATTTAGAGACATGAGAAACACTGGTTATCTATATGTTCATGTCTCACACTTTGGGTTATAAGGTTCACCCTTCAATTGATCTTACTTCACCGTTATTATTTCCAGGAGGACCGACGCCAAAAGAGACTTAAGGAGGTAAGCTTAGTTATCAATATAATTGCTTGAAATCATGTTTAGCCTAGGTCATTGCTTTAATATGCCTTTTGCAGTCAAATTAACATGTATTTTCGAACCTGAACTTGTATTATGCTTCTGGATGATTTCTGTGAGAAACAAATTTTCAGCATCATTTTTCATTTATCATGCACTGTAGCAAATTTTGCCCTTTTATAATCTCAAAATTCCATTTCTTTTTGTGGGGGCAAAAATCTCCCTTTTTGGGAGATTCAATTAGCTCATTTGCTTGCAATGCCTGGAAAAGAAACTTTTTCTCATCTTTGATTGTAATCTGAATTCTGAAGAATGTATGCCTACTAGTTATGCGTTTTCATCTGATGCTATATTGTTAAGATCTGCCACTGGCTTAATCTGTTACTGATAATTATCTTACAGCATTATACTTCTTGTCAATCTGAAGAGTCATAATAATAGTATATGTTTTCATCTTATGTTATTACCCTGTCATTATCGATCAGGGGGAGGGTGTTTTTTCTACAACAGTTCATATACATAATGAAAAATAGTTTCCAGTTATTCCAGCATAGCAGTTAAAGGTTCAACACTGATTAGACATGGTGATTTTCTCCATGTCTATACTATCATCATTTTGTCAAATCTATTGCCAATGTCATGGATAGTTGAGTACTCTGCAAATTCAAACATGGAACAATTGCTGTTCTTTTGTCATTAATTAAAGAAGTTAATCTGTTTGTGCAGCTAATTGAAAGGGTAGCCATCAGGAAAAAATCATCACAAGATCTTAGAAGAACCAACTCCATGGAATGGTAGAAATGACACTGAGCCCTGATATTCTTCTCTTAGAAGTTACAGGGTTTCTTTTCCTTTTAGACTTCTGTTTCTCCTAGTTTTCTTTGGCGGCTATTTTTAGGAATAGTGGAAAACATTTAGGTGATTGTGCGTGATCAAGAAGTCACGCCATTCAAAATTGATCTGTTGTCAACCTGACTGTTTCCTTGTGAATGTGGCTGAGTGTTGTATAAACAAGAACAATAAGGTTTGCTTGAACGGTGGACCAAAGTATCCTAATTACAAAGCCATCTATTTTGACATATCCAAATATCTCATCCTGTTAGTTTACGACGTAATTGGGATCGTTTCGCTACACGTTTTTCAACTAAACAGGTTTAGCTCCATACAACTTAGCTCCAGAGAAAAAGGTAGAGTTGTAAAGCACTTACAAGGGTGCTCTAGAAACTCTTTTTAATGGAGTTGTTGTATGGTGAAATTTGTAGAGGAGTTCACCCTTAATATTGCATAAGCATCTTCAATATCTCCTGAAACAACTCTCACAATAAGAAGAGGGGTGGTCCAATATTTTAGATTATTGAGACAATGATGATGCACCAAATCACCAGTAACTCTCCATGCTCAAATCCCTCCCTCTTTGCCCCATCCCCACATTGAAAGCCCTAGCTTGGTTTTAGTTAATTGGTAACCTTTGTCAAAGTGTTTGATCAAAATAGGATGGTCCAATCCAAGTCTTGGAGCTAGATGATGGCCATGGTGAAGGTGATGGCCAAAAGATAGATCAAGTGCTCCACATTTGGAAAAGAAGAAAGGGGAAAACAAAAACAAATGCTGATCAAGACAAAGCTATAAATAGATTTTTATTTGGCACTCAAGCTACCAGAGAGGGTGTGAGTGTGTTTAGAATTGATAGCCCTATTATTAATAGGGAGAAATCATTTGTGATTGCGATTATCGAAGTGCCACTAGGTGAACTCTTACATGCATTTGTATTAGGGCCTAGTGAGCTAACTTAATCCTTTAAAATGATTTAAAAATACTAACACACTTGCACAAGTGGCGGAACACTTCGATGTTAGCATATGTGAACAAGGGGAAAAGAGAGGAGTTGAAACTCACTAAGTAAAGTGATCTAGACCAAAGGGTGTAGGTGGTTCGAACCATCGACGATGGGTCTGGAACCTAACGCTAAGTGTTGTACACTATGTAGTTCGGACCAGACCCTATGGCGTAAGGCGTCCGGACCAATCTTTCTTGATCTGATTGATAGGCCCCAGCAGGGGCGGATCCAGGATAAAGATAAAGGGGTGGCTAAATAGTGAAGATTTAAATCTAGAGCTTACACAGTTACAACGTAGACACTCAAACACGCATGCACACTCACCCCTATGAATACACGTACGCAAACTCTACCCCTACGAGCACCTCCGAAGAACTGAGCCGGCAGATATCTCGAGCTTCACGAAGGCACCCCTATGAATATAGGTACGCAAACCCTACCCCTATGAGCACCTCCGAAGAACTGAGCCGGCAGAAATCTTGAGCTTCACGAAGTCGCCACAGGCGCCTCGCTATCGACGGGGATGTCGCCTACCACTGAAAGCGTAGCGCCGAAAAATCCTGGAATAAATCCAGGAAACCACAGTCTGAAATTCTCTCTCACGGAGAATCGAACTCAGGACCTGTGGAGTGCCGCTCGAGTGACTTAGCCAACCAGACTAAGCACCCTTTGGCTTACTAGATCGCTCCAGACCCTAATAGAGATTGGTCTCGATGGTGCACCATGGTTGGTAGCTATAGCACCTAGCAAGGGTGTGGACGATGGCAGTGGCAATCCATGGGCGAGCCACCCTTGACACTTGGTAGAAGCGACCAGGCCAAGCCCCTTGGCTCCAATGGCATCCATGCCAAGAATCGAGCGGCGAAAGGGACGAGGGTTCCAACAAGAAGAGAACCTCACAGACATGCAAGGCCCACTCAAACGGTTGCTAACTAATCCAGAAGTGTCACCAATCCTCCTCTCAGTCTCTCCAAGGGCAAGTACTCCCTATGTCCCCATTTGTTTGTCGTTGGAGCAGCACCATTAAGTGTCTAGATGCACTCAATGTTGCATGTGTGCTGCACTTGGTTCCACGCTAGAACGACTGAGATATCGGGACAGAGGGAGTACATTGCTAGGATTTTTTTAATGTGGAGAAGAGAATGATATTGTTGTTTCGTGAAACCGCCATCTCACGAGTTAAGAATTAGTTCTATATATAAGACAATTATTATTACATTGTATAAGTTGTTGTTATACAACTCACATTTCACTTTTATTCTATCTATATCATAAGTTATTACAAGGCAGCATAAAAATAATCATTGTATATATTGTTTATTAAGTCATCTTAAAATTATGTGGCATTGTATGAACCACACTAAAAAAAGGATGAACCGATTCTCTCAAGAAAACATAGAAAGAATCATTCCATCATCCTAGTTTTAGGATGCACTTGCCCCGTCTCATGTTGTCCAAACCCAACGCACCATTACAATTTTTAAGCAAAATATTAGCCTATTTTGACATATTATTACAGTTCTTCGCTTTATACAAAAATACCACAAATACATATGGAGACGATTTGAACCCAGTTGCATACGTATATGAATACACATTCTTTATTACAGCCCCTCTCCCTGTCACCGACGCATCGGTCTCGTATGTCATCTTCTTCTTCCTATTGCTATCTCCATTGCCGAGCGCCCGAGCAGCATCCGCCACCGTCGATGGCGAGCAGCAACAACACACGGCTCACAACAGCAGCACGCGAGCGAGCGACCAGCGATGGGGCGCACGAAGCACCTAGCTAAGGAGCTCGACGCCTAGGAGCTCGCAACAACACACGGCCGGCTCGGAGCTTGCGGCACATGCGGTGCACGGAGCTCTCAACCGGGCAGGCCGTGACCTAGGCGGTGTGCGGAGCTCGTGGCCGGCATGGATCTCAACTTGCCCGCATGTTGCTCGCACGCGTGCAGCTGCTGCACGCCGACGCACCTGCGCCCCATCGCCAGCGACTCGCATGTGTGCTGATATTGCGTGTTGTGTGCTGCTGCTGCTCGCTATCAACGAATGCTGCTCAAGCTCTTCATACATATGCGCCTACAGCTAGGCCTAAATCATCTTCATATATATTTTATGGTATTTTTATAGGAAACGAAGAACATGTTTCAAAATAGGTAAAAATAACAATGTTTTTTCAAAGTTCGAAAATTGTACCTTTTAGGATGGACTTGCCCCGTCTCACGTTTTCCAAACCCAACGCAACCACTTCGTAGCAAATTTGATTTAATGAAATAAATTTGATGTTTGAGATATTTCATTGTAGTGGGCTTGGTCAAAGTATGAGAATCGGCTCAGCGCAAAATTATAACAACCGAAATTTCGGAATGGAGTACCATTTTCATGGTACAAACACAGCATTAGCCATGTCAACATAGCAATAGTATCTCCAAGAGACTCTTTACAATATTCGTCAACACTCTCTTCAGTTGGATATCTTTTATTTCAGATTTCTCGCTAGTCAAAGATAAGAGCGAAGATTGCTATTTAACCCGGGCAAAAAAAATATAGATAAGTTGTTGATGACTCTTAATAATTCTAAATAATGATTTAAGAGTAGATTTTAAAAGATTCTTAAAGATGGTATAACCAAAGAATCGTAGATGTACCCATTTCTCACAAGTCACAAACATTAGTAAGAGAGGAAACGGATAGTACAGATCAGATACAACCAAAAACAAATTTGACTGATATTGATGCAAAGCAAAATCTTAACATAAGAAATACCGTGACGCCCAATAGAAAAACAGGTTGGATCTGCACACAACCATTCTTTTTACAAGGCATTTCATTTCATTTGGACAAGACAGACCGACGATTACTCCACAAATGAGGTAGAAAACTATAATGATGAGTATACAAAAACTATAATGATGAGTATACAAATATAATGACAACAATTCTCATAGAAATTGTGTACTCCCTCCGCACTCAAAAAGGTTGTCGTTTAGAACAAGGTTTTAGTAAAACATTGGAAATATAAATCATGAATAACTTTTAAGTTGTTTAGTTTGAAAATGTAAAAATCATATCAATAGATTTGTCTTGAAAAATACTTTCATAAAAGTATACATATATTTTATTTCAACGAATATTTTTCAAAAAATAATTTGGAGACCGTGTCGTTTTCTAAAACGACAAGCTTTTTTAGTATAGAGGGAGTATTAATTAACAAGCTCTATCAAAAAAAAAACATGCTTGTAATTTCAAAGATGGGGTAACCCAGTTTGAAACTTTGAATGACAGCCATTAATGTCAGCTTCAAAATATGAGCAATTTATAAATATGGTACAATTCAAGTATACTGCAAGAAAGACATAGTGGAGATAATGACATGAAATGGATGCAGGACCCACAACAACATATGAATGAATAAGGAATAGGTTTGGGATTATCTAGGTGGGAAAAAATATAAAATAATATGCCCTCAGACCTTGTAGATGCATCATTTAGTGATGGCACAACGGATACACATGTACTGGCTTAGTACTGAAAAAGATTCGGATTCGCACTGTTCGCTTGGCTTATCAGCTGGCTGTGGTGTGGTACTGGAGGCAAAGATAGATAGGTAGATAGCCAGCCAGCTGGGAGGAGAGAGAAGGGGGGGGGGGGGGGGGGGGGGGGCTGCCATCTGTGCATACTGAGTTTCCATCACTGGGCAGCTGTTTTGACTTTGAGGAAGAAACACATCCAAGAGAAGCAAGCCATGTTTGGTTGTAAAAACTGATGCCAGAGCTGTGAAATTTCACGGTTATAATTATTTTTATACAAAATTTAACAGCAAGAAAAAGGAAACAGCTAAGCAAGGACAACAACTTGGGCACAACAATATAACGTTTGCTCAAAAACATCCATCATGCCTGTGCAGCATTCACAATTTATCACACTAGAAACCTGATGCAACTAAAAGGTCACACCTGGGAGTGAAAAATGGACATTTACAATATAATATGAAATTTTACAAAGCAACAAAGAAAAAGGGACTCGGATAAGAGATGAGGGGGAAACATAGGCATATAACAAGAAACTTGAACACAAAATGCAAAATCACATCTTACAAAAAAGAGAACCAACTTCCAGTAGGAAAGCGACATACCAACCAGCTCTTCCTACAAATCCTGACTAAAGAAGGCTACTGATTTGCAATGCAAGAGGTATATTATGGCCCTCATGCACTATGTGATGGTATCTGCCATCATGTTACATCAAACCCAAAGGCACAGCAGGCCTTGACTCATGAGGTAACATTAACTGTAGAGCAGGACAATGACAACTGCAGTGATCACTGCAACAAGTGGGATGGAGGGCAACAAACACATACTCCCTCCGTCCCAAATTACCTGTCGTTTTGGGTTTCCGTATCACAACTTTGACTAGATTTATATAAAATACTTGCAACATTTGTGTCTTCAAATAAATTTATTAAAAAACTAGATCAAAAGATCCATCTAATGATATCAATTTTGCATCATAACTATTAAAAAAAATTATATAAAATTAATTTAGGCCCTGTTTAGTTCCCCATGGAATCCAAAATATTTTGGGTTTTGACTCTTTATTTTGCAAAATGAAACTAAACACCACCCAAAATATTTGGCAAAAAGTGATTCATTCCCCATTTTGGATTTTGGACTAAGAGGCCAAAATAAGGGAATCTTTGCATTGGTTTGTGTGTCATCCTCACAATCCCCATCATCGGAATCCAAAATAAGCCAAATTTTGATTGGAACTAAACAGTCCACTGAAATAGTTTGCATTTTGAATTTTGGAATCCAAAAAAGTTGTGATTTTGGATTTTGGTTGGAACTAAACAAGGTCTTAAGTTATTTCTCGGGAAGTGAGAAAGACAGATATTTTGGGACGGAGGGAGTAGAGCAGAGACAATAATAGGCCACCCTACCTGTTAGCAAGTTCAGCACTTTATCTCATCAAATACCGAGCATGCTTCAGCTTGCAGGCCATGGAGAAGCCAAGAGAGGCACCAGCCACTTCAGGAGCTCCAGCCATGCAAATGCAAAGGCGAACCCACAGGACTTTAATCTGATTCAGTCTATCTACCCATTCATATAAATGTTATTAAAGAGGTAGGAATACAAGAGAACCTTCCATTGAAGATACACATGAAATATGTTTCCTTAACAGAAGAAACACAAAATGAATATATACAACAAGAAACAGCATGCCCTCAGATCTCACACGTATGGCATTCAGCATGGTGAACTTCAGTAGGCAGCATTGCCGATCGGAATCACAATTTCTTCAAATTGGAAACTGTCGACTCCACAAATGGGAGAGTAAAGGAGTTAATTCTGCAAAATGAAGATTCAGAAAGCAACATAACAAAAGGGGAAGATCCATCGAAGAGGGGCATAACCACGAACTCATGGAAAGAAAATCGATCACAAAAATGCCTACCCAGTTACATCTTACAACAGATGACCAGATTCCACTAGAGAATGGCATCTAGGTTTCCACAATAAACCAGACCAAAAGGAAGATGAAACCATCATAAAAAGGGAAAGAAACAAAAATACCAAATCATCAATGGTTTATATTACTAAATAGCCCCCAGATATTCAGATTATGTGACAAGCATGAAACCCAATGTTTCATCAAAGGCTAATGCAGTGGAATCCAACAATGGCACTGGAGCATGTCCTGAGAGATCAGAAGAATAGAAGCCGACAAGGACGACAAGAGCATGCCAGCAGTGGCACAAAGAGACAGAGTTGGGGGAAAGGTGGACAGAGACAACATGGCAACCACTTGCTTGAGCATGTGTTGGTGTCAGCCAATTTAACCATATCATGTCCAATAACTCAGCATGCTTCAGCGCCCAGATCATGGAGAAGCCAACACAGAACAAGCCAATTCAGAAACTACAATTTTGCAAGTGCATAGGCTGCCCTTGCCCAGCAAGCTCAAATCCATGTCCATTAATCCATCCATCAAGAGTCTCATCACCACGAGGCCAAAACAAAAATAATAATCACAAAATAGCAAAACATCAAAACCCTGAATGTTTGCTTTTAAAAAAAGAAGAGTCTGGTTGTTTAAGAGATTGTTAACACAAATAAGAGGACATCAAATCAAATTCCAATCAAAACACTGAAACCATTCATGTTATCAAATTCCCCTCAGATTTGGCAACTTGATTTGATCTCCACCAGCAATGCACTGCACACTTTAGGAACTACAACATGTAACAATTACCCCACTTGAACCTCATACAGAACACAACACAGATTACAACAGGATGCCCTTATGATATGAGCACCGTCAGGCTGAAAGCTGCTGTGTTTCCACAGCTAAATTATGAAACACAAATACTACCAAAGAAACAAAACAAGTATATCAAGAAACAAAAGGTACTATAATACCATATGAATTTCTGGGCAAACCCATTCCGGATAATGTAGGAATGCAAGAGAACCCCACATCAAAGTTCAAACTAACAGAGGCAAGCCTGGCAGATGAGGAATGGTTATATAAAGAAGAAATTTGAAATGGTTACATATATTAATAAGATAAGTAAAAAGCTTGCCCTCAGGTCTCAAAGAAACAGCATTCATTGATGGCTTTCAATGCCCACCAACACGCTCCCTCTGAACAGAGGGAAGGAGGGAGGGAGGAGTGGTGGTGGAGGTGTAGCAGCAGCAGCAGCAACAAGAGGAGGAGGAGAGGAGATCATATGCCATCTTTGCATATTCGATTTTCATCATTGGGCAGCGCATTTTTTTAGAAACTATAAAAGGTAATGCTGCCATTCATTGTCTAAAAGATCGGCAGTCACTCGCCCTGTTCCCTTGAACTTACCAGCCATGGTATAATATTTTTCTCTGAACAAAACGGTATCAACAGACTTATCAGCCGCAGAAACTATATCTTGAAACTAGGAACTTGGTGCAGCCACAACTTCACAAATGGGGGTGCGAAAATGGAGTGCAATATGATTATATTAAGTTTAAGAAAACGACCACATAAAAGAAAGGTGAAACCTAAACATATTTAAGAAAAGATCACAAAATGCCTGCAATTCATATCTTACAACAGAAGACCAACTTCCACTAGAGAATGACACCTAGCTCTCCATGATAGAACCAAATGAAGGAGGGCATTGAGGCCTCGGACAGATAAGTCCATCACAAAAAGGGAAAGCAAATCAAAATAACTAATGGTCTACACTGCCAAATGGCCTCAGACCATGCGATAGGCATGATATGCCATGTTTCATCAAAGGCTGATCCAGTAGGCTCTAACATTAGAAGTGAAGCATGCCCCAGGGGATGATCGGTAGAAGAAATGACAGCGATCATGCAGGTAGTGACAACTAGAGGAAAGGAGGACGATGAGCCAGTCGCCAGTTTGACCACTTCATCTCATCAAATACTTCGGCATGCCTAAGCACGGAGAATATTTAGTGTGGAGATGGCAAAACATTTGAGGAGCTACGACCTTGCAGCATAGGTTGACCCCACCAAGCTCAAAACCATTTCAGCTCATTTATGCATCAATCCACAAGTCTCATCGTCATTGGAGCAAAAGCTAATCAAGCAACAACACAGTGAATTTTGAAAATGGTACAACCGTAACAGTATCAATATATGTAATACAGTTTTTATGGTTATTAATTCATTAAACCTCAACAAAAACAGTGGACAATAGGTGTTAGCACCAAGAAGCAAGAACAGCAACTTTAATAGTAGAATCAGAACGGAACTATGCAAATATAGCGATAATATGCATGAGGAAGGGATGAGTGATGTGCTTCTTCAAAGATATATACTTCATACAGCACAATCATTTCTTACAACAAGGTAGTAAACCTCAGCACACTGAAAGTTTTAAAATTTGTACACTCAAAAAGAGGCCCGCAAGTCAATTCCAATTGACACAGAAATGTCTCAAGACAGATCCAATGGAGAATGGACACACAGAAATGTTTTCTTTGCAAAATAGCCCTCAGATTGACAAGCTTGTTTGATTTCCATCAGAAGCTAATGCAGTGGGCTTCAACGCTGGCACCAGAGCACATTCCCCAACGGCTCAAAGAAGAAGAAGAAGATGGCTTCAAAGCTAGCTAGCTGTGGTTCCTTGGCAGCACAAGGAGAAAGAGAAAGAGAGATCAATCCACGCCCGCGGATGGATTTGCACTTGCACTTGCAGTGCCAGTAGATGGGAGGAGGGAGGAGGAGGCGATAAGAATGCCACAATGGCAGTCCCACCTGTCAGTCCAATCAGCGAGAAACCGGCCCGAGCATGTTTCGATACCCAGAAGACGAAGGAGCCGACACTGCATTAGCCATTCAAGGGAGCTCCGACCTTGCAAACGCAAAAGGAGTTAAGGAGTGACCCTGTGGAGTTCAAATCCGATCCGATCTATCTATCCATCCATCCATTTAACAGGTCAGAGGGTCATCGCCATCATCATCGGGCAAATGCAAAATCCAAATATCTGCTGCAAAAATCAGTAACAGGAAAAGGCAGAAAAAAGACTCAACTACACCGCGATATCGATCGATGTTTCAAAACCATGGCAAAACTGAAACAGCCCAGACGCAGAGGGAGAGGGACAAATCAACCGTAATCTCAACAAAAAAAAAATCAAACGTAGGAAGCGAGATCAGAGAACCTCCCGAGCGAAAGGGAGGGAGTCGCTGCCACCGGCACACCGGAGCGACGAAACCCTCCTCACGGCCGGCGTAGAGGAGACGAGGGTTTCCGCCTCATCCGCCAAAACCGCGCGGCGGAAAACCCTCTTCATTTCTCGTGCCGCTGCTGCTCTGGCTGTCTGGCAGTGCCAGCAGTACAGCAGTTACTCCGGGGCCTGCTTTTAGGGGTTGGAGGGTCGGCGCGGCTCCCGAGGAAACCGAAGGCCACGCCGCGCAAATGGGCCGCATCTTCTTCCAAGCGGCTGCGGGCGGAGGCATGCTAGGACTGACGGACGGCTATGGGCCGAATAATAGCCCGTGAACCCGTTCAATAGAATGGGCTATGGTTACGAGGCCGCCTCGCCGCTGCTGGCTTTCCAATTTTATGGGCCACAGGCCACCGCATTCGCTGGCCTAATAGAACTAAGGCCCACAAGATCACGTCTCGCAAACGCAAGAACAGCCCGGAAACGCTTTTGGAGATGGTAAAAGTTCCTTTAAGCTCCTTTAGCAACTGTTTGGAAAGCTGCCAAACCTTTTTTTGTTCCTGCTCTTTTTTTATGAGCGTGATTTTGGTAAAATTTATGCATTTTAAAAAGGACCATAAATTTTTTCATAGTCCGATTTCTCTTCTTATTTATAACAAAACTGAAATTTTAACCTCCCTTAACTTTTAAAACATTTAGTTTTTCACTCTAAACAGTTTTGTTTGTTTGATGTGGCATTATGTCAACCATGGGAAAAAAAAACTTTTAGATAGTTTAGCAGGGTCAATCGAACAAACATTGCTTATTTAAAAAAATTGTGCAATTAAAAATCCTAAAATTTGGTTTAATCTAGAAAATTTATACAAAGTAAGATTTATACAAACCTTACTTTAGCTTAGAAATAATAGAAACTAGTTTCATAGTTTTCCAAAAATCATGCTCTGTTTTATGGTGACTAAATTAAAGTTATTTAAGTTTTCTATAGACTCTTTTTTTTTTGCTCCCTCTATTACAAATTACAAGTCATTATAAATTTCTTATAGAGAGATAAAGCATCTTAAGTTTGATAAAAACATTAGAGAAAATTATAATGATTTACGATATTAAATAAGTATAACATGAAAATATAATTAATAAAGAATCTAATAATATTGATTTGGTATCATAAACGTTATTCTTTTATGATATAAAATTGATCAAATTTTATATGCTTTGACTCTAAAAAAAAATAGAATGACTTATAATTTGAGGTGGACAGAGTACTGGGTAGTAGGTTCTCCGGTATCTATTGTAATGATGTATTATAATTAGCCTACAATGACACCCCAAAGATTTATTTTTAAAAGATCCGGTTGTCTAGCTTTGATTTATATAAGAAGAATGCAGCAACAGACATTATGTGTGAGAAACTTTTCATCATCCAACTCGAGCGTGAATGAATATGAAAAGGTACGAGTGACTTTGACCCGAACATAAGTTTCATTTAATGGTGATGGTGTGATCATATCGTAGCAATCCTATTTTAGGCCATGTGACACCACGCAAGCAAGCGTGAAGGTAAGTTTTTTTTTTTGTGAATCGCTTGCTTTATATTGATCTTAGCCGGTCGAGGCCTCATACATCACCATGTCACTCACACATGCCGGAGTGAAGGCAAGTGGTGTTGGTTTCTTAGGGCAAGTACAACGCGGCCCTTGAATCCGTCTCTACGACGTTAATTTCGCAAAAAAAAAAAAAAAAAAAAAAAAACACCCCGCTTACGCCAGAAGACGAGGCTCGCGTCGTCTCGTGAGGCGACGGGGATGCCCCGTTGCCCGATGCAAATAAATACTCCTTCTCCAGCAGCGTTGTAGAGGTCGGACGAGTCTCCAACCCGAGGGCGCGGATCGAGTGTGCGCGTGAGGGTTCAAGCTTTGGCTCGCGTTTCTGTTCCCCACCGGTGTCATCACCTTCACCTGATGCCTGCATATTCATCTCCTCCTCGCCTGACGCGGATATGCTTCCTCGCCCAGTGGTCACACATTCCCGATGCTCTTCATGTTCGTCGCGCACGTCAGGGGACTCATGGGCCTTTGCCTGTGTCATTGCTTCTTCTACCGAGTCCGAAGGGCAGCAGCCCAATCATCCAACTGCTAGCAAAAGTTGTTCATTCTGTTTCATCTATTCATTCAGTTCCTATCTGCATGTTACGTGAGCATAAGTGCTCGTATATGCGGATTGGATGATTATGTATTTACGTAATTACGTTGGCAACATAATAGTATACAAATTGATATTCTTACCTGATCTTAAGTACAGTATATGTATAAAGTATTAAATTGTTTAGAGACAGGATTCTATCTCTGTGTTGTATAACCTGTCTTTTTAATTCATCTTTATCTTATAGTTGTACATGTCCTTATTTCATTGAAGGGAGAGTATTCATATCAAGGATTTGTGTTTGAACGACAAGAATTTATTGGAAGCAAGTCGGTTACCAAACTTGGAACCCGCCCCACTATTTCCGAAACTGAAAACCCATCGGTGGTGTTCCGTTTGGCCGTTTGGGAAAAGCAGCCAAAGGCAACCCCGCCCAAAGAGAAGATAAAAAGGCTGTTCGTCAATCATGGAGGTCGAGACCCGGGGCAGCAACGGAGAGAATCTGGCGAGCACAGCAACACCGTGTACCATCGGGCATCATTGGCTACGACGGCGATGGAGAATCCTTCTTCCCCCATCGCATCGCACTTGCCAGTCGCCACCACGGCTAGTGGGATTCCACCGCGTCGCCCCACCAGGCACCAGGCACCAGGCATCAGCACGCTGCCCACGAGAGAGAAGGGGAATCGGCAAGAAAGGCAAGCAGACAAGATCAGAAATTCCCCCCACCTGACCTGAGAGAGCTACAGGGGGAGTGATGCTCGCCGAGCTGCATCGCACGAACGCGTCCGCACTTCCACCCAGTTTAAAGTAAAAAACCGAGAGATTCGGTTCGATCTCCTGGATCTGAATACCACAGGCCAAGCGCGATCACACGCCGACACCACACCGGAAACCAACCTCGTCGTCGAGGAGAAGAAACGGTCCTCGTGAATCATATCGAGCACCAAGCCTGGTGATAGCCACTGCCGATCTAGTGATGAGGCCACTGGACACTGGAGAGTCTGGAGGGCTCGCCCTGCTGGCCCGTGTAATGCGTGCGCACTGCCTGGTGCCTGCCACCGTTCTGGGAGGCGAATGAACCTCGTGTTGCACCGGGAATGATTGCCCGGGCGGGCCACAATTTATGTACTTCCCCATCATTTCTCGCGCTCATGCTCATGCCGTCCAAGCAAGCCACAAATACGCTTTGTTTCCTGTCCTGGAAGAAGAAGAAGAAGAGTCTGGATCGTCCATCCATTATTCATTCATTCATTCATCGTCCAGTTCTGTGCACTCCAGCTCAGAGACACTTTCTAGTATTTCTTGGGAATTATACTCCGATCGGTCACATACTCACCTGCAGACAGAGGAGATCATTCCTTCACCCAGTCACACTCATCATGGGTTCTTATTTGATGCGCCCTTTTCTTCTTCATCACATGTCCTAGCTGTACTGCTCCACCTCCTCGCTACAGAAATGTGCACTCTTCCTCCTCCACGCAGAAAGTGTTCGACCTTATTATAAAAAAGGAAGAAGTGTGGAGGGAAAAAGAAGCTCAACCTAAAGAAGCTCAACAGAACAGCTTTGTTGCTGAGATAAAAAGGGGCACACACATGTGCAATGATTCCCCCATCAGACATAACAAAACCACCGTACTTCATGATGTCCGGTCCGGTGACCAACCATATTGGAACTGTAATAAAACCAGAGCTAGCAAGGCTCAATCATGCGAGTCAAGCTTCATTTTCACCTAATGATAAAAATAACCGCAAGTACTCATGCTGACATGCACATGCACTACAGCTCGAAAACAATTCATTCACGTTAAGGGCAGAATCCCATGCACATTACACGAATGGGCACCTACCGCGTTGGGTGCCAACAGGTGAAACATACATGCAAGAGGTCCGGTTCCAGGTTAACAGGTAGCAGAATACAACCATAAGAGAAAACAACAAAAAAAAAAATGCAAAAGCATCGAACTGAAATCCTAAGGCCAAATGCATCTCGCATCTTGTGCATTTCAGCCTCCGGCTACTCGCAGGCCAATTTGGTGTCGAAGCTACTCAAACAGATGGCGAAAGCCTGGAAGGCTGAGAGCGGGTAGCGGTAGTCCATCGTGAACATATCCTTCGCCACCTTACCAAACTGGAGAATGATCTTATCCTGGTCTTGCGGCGGAGCAGGCTGTGATGGGGTTGGAGCCCCCGCGGTGGCAGGGGCCTGACTTGGCGCGGGCGCAGCAATCAGCTGGAAATTCTTCACCGAGGCAATGGTCACACGGCCGCGGAAGTTGAGGCACCAGCACTGCAGCTGGTCGTGCCATCTTGGGGCCTTGTTGCGGAGCACAAGCGGCCTCTCCTTGTTCTGTCCCTCTTCGTCGCCAGCAATGGCGCCTCCGGCAATGTCAGAAAAGCGGGCGCTGCTGAAGTCACGGGAGCTGCTGAAATCCATGGACCGATCCATGATGGATGACTTGGAGAAGGAGGTCGTGCTGCGAAAGGACTCCTCCAATGCCGGGGCAGAATCTTCTCAGGTTGTCCGGGGACTATGCCACCGGGCTCAACTGCGGAGGCAGGTATGGAGTGCATGACGCAGTGCATCCGCCTAGGGCCTCTCGTGCCAAGAACATTTAGCTCGTATGTCACCTGACCTATGTTGTAGCTACCAGTTGGCACCTTAGGGGAGACCTTCTTGGAGTTGAATCTTCGGCTTGTCCGGCCGACATGAGGGACTACAGCCCCACTATAAGGGGGCTGTGTGTCAGAGATCATAAATTTCGTGCCGAGGAAGTTCGACCTGGAATTGTTAAGAAATACCTCAATTAGCTGACATAAACCAGGCAAAAAACAAGAAAGGCTACCCATTCACTTGCATTTCAATTATATTATTTATTACCTCAGCTTTCCAATATATGTGCTGCTAGATCTCGATATGTTGTCAGCATCCATCGAGATAATATACTCGGTGCAGGTTGTTTTGCGGTTCCTCTTAGCTGATAAGAGGAACTTGCCATTCTCCATAAGTACAGCTGATCCAGAAAAAAAGAGAGTCAGCAACTGCATTCCAAATCAAAGGAATGTTGGACAGAAATGATGGAAAGACACAAGGCAGAACAGAGACCAGAACGTCTACTTGATGCTAGCAGATATTTGCTGAAATATCAATCATCGTAGGAATTCAAAAACAGTAAAGGATCTACTCATAGAAGCAAAAGAAAGGCACAGCATACCAGTGCTCAGGCACAAGTAGAGATGATACGTGGACTTTGATTTATCTCGCTTTATGAAACATTGGATCATTACATCTCGAGACCCCGGCTGTGAAGACAAATATTGTCAAATGTTAGTAATAGTACTACAAAAGATATAAGAACAAGCATTGGTAAGTGCCATCATTAGATACAAAGTATGTATCATTCTTGAAAGCCTTCAGGTAATTGGATCAAGGATTGAGCTTACCTGCTTTAGAGAAACAGGGAAGGTAAGCTTCCCACAAAACTCCGGGCTCAGCACAATCTCCCGGCACATCTCCCTCCATGCCCGACAAACAGCAGCGCAGGACACAACATGCTTGCGATTTGGCCAGGTGCTCTCACTGGCCTCCAGCCTCCGGATCACATCACGGAGGAGCTCAGGAGGGAGGTTAGCCCAACGGCTCTCCTGGACCATGAGATCCGTATCGCGGAGTTCATGCACCGTGCTCTGAGATTTCCCCTGTGATGCACGCTGAGTCCAGAAAGACCAGCGATAGTCACCTCAAAGCTGCGCCTTGAGAGGCTACCAAAACTGTCCCGAACATCACGAACGATGCTGCGGAACGACATCTTCGCCAACTAGAACAGTGTGGTAGAGCCTACAATAAACTCGGGGCTTTGCCTGCCTGCCTGCCTGCCAGTATATAACAGGGAAGGTTCCGACAGCCTTCGTGGTTGCTCCACAGGGCAAATGCTGCTTTTGAGTGTGCCTATGCCTACACAGAAGCAATCGCCGATTTGGACCTGCGCGAAGAAAAGAATCTTTTATTAGATGTGAAAGCGTGTGAATAATAGCATACCGTAGAGTTATGATTAATAGATCAATTCCAAGTACAGCTCATCACGAGCGAACACACGGGAGAAAGTGTCTCCGAGAGTTGAAAAAAAAAAACTGATACTGGAGAATTTGTGGAGTGCAGCTGCGAGAGAACAGAGGAAGGCAAGAACATTTTAATTCTGGAGAAGTCGCATCATGACACCAACTATTCTCGTGGCATGTTGCAACATTTGGAGAAAGAAACATCGGCCCCCGTACGGCCAAACCCATTCCTAGTCTAGAAATTAGGCGCTCTATGGTCAAAAAGATCAAAAGGACCCCTTTTTTCCCCTAAATCATCAAAGGTGGGAGTGGATAAAAAAAGGAGAGACCTTTTAAGGAACAAATCGAGAAACAAATCGACGGGCTAAAAAAAATCTAAAGAGATGGACACAAGATCTAACACTAACATAACAGGTCTGGCTACCAGAACGGCCAAGCTCTAGACAACACGAGTAGAGAGCGGTCTCTTCACCGGCACTGCTACTAATAAGGGGAATAGTCAGACAGAGTTGCTCCAAGAACATTTCTGCAAACATCCGGAGGAGAAATCGCGCAGAAAAAAAAACGACGCCTCTTCACACATGAGTCAAATCAAGACGGTAAGCCGACGAAATCAGGCCACCGCGCTCGGGGGGAGAGAGAGAACTCACATCATAGCTTGTCGGAAGGACGTAAATCCGCGATCCGGAGCTCTCACCGCGTCCTTCGGAAGACAGATCGGAGCGCAGGTGGCTCAGATTCCTTCACCGGCACCGGGGTTAGCTATTTCCACCTCTCGGCTTCCCTTCTGACCACGCGACGACGAGCCGACCGAGGAGAGGAGCGAGAGGCGGGGAGGGTGGAAGTGGGTGTGGTGAGGGAGACGGCGACCCGAAAGGAAAGAACCAGCGAGAGGAGCGAGGAGGGGAGGGAGGCGAGGAAGCCGAGAGAGCGCGAGAGGCAGAGCCGCAGAGGCAGAGGAAGGGAGGTGAGGGGGAAGGAAGCGCACGAGGCGTGTGTTGTTTATTACGGATACGGAGTAGTACTACTACTGCTCCGCTCTGGTCCACGGTGGGGGCGGGCGGGGGTTGACCGTCCCGTTCCGTTCCGTTACGTTTGTGAGCACTGCTAGTACAGAAGCAGGCGGGTAGGGGGCCGACCAGCATAACGGCGTCAAGTGTGAGTCCGGGAGCTTTGTGAGGGTCTGTTTGGAACACGAGAATGTAAAATAAAGGAAAGGAAAAAAACTCAGGAATAAGATAAAGTGAAAAATAAAAAACTATAGGATTCCAAAACATAGGAATAAATATTTGAGTTGTTTGGATTGCAAGAATAAAAAAGAGTGCATGCAAACGTGATGAGTCAGCCAACAGAATTTCCATTGGTTTTGACTGGATGTTTTTTCCTCTGAAATGCACATAGCTCATTTCCTTTCCTCTGGAACGGCAATCTCCTTTCCCTTATTCTAAACGCACCCACATGCTTTTTTTCCTTAGGAACGACACCCTCCAAAAATCCTGTAAAAATCCTACAATCCAAACACACCCTGACTGTGCGCCAGGCCCGGGGCCCTTTCCTTTTCGGCTCGGGCGGCCCGGTGACCGAGCCACAGAAAGCGGGTCGTCCTTTGGTTCGTTCGCACCGGCCACCGGGGGTCCGGGGCAGGGACAGGGTCACAGGGAAGAGGGAGCACGGCTGCATGGGTGATAGCGGCTGCACGCTGACGTGCACGTCAAGGTCTAATCCAAGGTTACGATAAACGTTTGTACTGTCCTCCCTCCATTCTAAATTATAAACGTCCTCCCTCCATTCTAAATTATAAGTCATTCTAAGAATATTTCAAATTATAAGTCATTGTAAGAATATTAGAGAGTCAAAGTTTCTCAAATTTAACCAAATTTATCTAACAATATAATAATATTTATGATGTCAAATAAGTATCATTAGATTTGTTATCAATTATATTTTATAGTATACCTATTTGATGTTATAAACCTTTATAGTTTTATCTATAATTCTTGATCAAACTTAAGATGCTTTGACTCTCTAAGATTTTTGAAATGACTTACAATTTTGGATGGAGGAAGTACTAGTTATGTCATGCGAGTCGAGTTCAATACGTTGTTGACTTGTTACTATTCTGAGTGTAAGGAGTTGTGACAAGTGGTATATATTATAGGTAAATTGGTTAGGGGTGTGTTTAGTTCCCCCAACTTCTCCAACTTTCCATCACATCCCCATCATATCGAATTCATATTCCTCATCACATCAAAATACCGGCACATATATGGAGTACTAAATATAGATAAAATAAAAAACTAATTGCACAGTTTTGTTGTACTTTGCGAGACGAACATTTTAAGCCTAATTAATCAATGTTTGGACAATTATTACTAAATAAAAACAAAATTACTACAGCGTGACGTGACAAAGAAATTTTTTTCACCCCATTTCCAGGATCTAAACACAACCTAGGTAAATCTTATTCATTTATATTCAGCTTTTTTACCAATAAACTTATTTGTTTTTTCTAGATCTTTTTTGTTGGTGGTTTATGGACCGACCATTAAATTTAGCATTGCGCCGCTCTACGAAGTTGGTGGTGGGATTCGAGACATAAGAAAGTATATATTGGTTCAGGACAAAGTCGTGCGTCCAATATCATAGGGTTGTGAGTTCGTGTTCCTCAGTTCAAATGCTCTAAGAGCTTACAAGGGGGGGGGGGGGTCGTAAACTCGGGTTCTACAATTCGAGTGTGCAAAATCGATCATTTGGGATGAAGGTCCATCTACCCTTATATAGCCTTGGGGCAAATGACAATGAAAGAAAGCGTGAGAGTATGGGTCCTCTGACCCGAGTAGTCGAGAGACCAAGGGGAGAGGAGGCCAGCGATCTTGGTCGGTGGCCCCTCTTGTGTCTTGTCTTGCTTTTGTTTCCACGTCTAGATGTAGTTGTAGGGTTTTGTTCCTCGTGCCAAGGCATGTCGCGTCATGGCAGCACTGTTTAGGTCTCAAATGTTCGCCTATTGTTCTGTGGGTCGAGGCCGCACAATACGTGGTGTGGTCTCTATCCTTGCGCCCATTATCCGGGAAGGACGTCTTGCCATCAGGATAAAGACATGGCCAGTGGCGAAACGAAGGTTTGGCATTGGGGTCAGCTAACCCCGGCAAATTTTGAAAATTAAAGAGGAAATTACTATACATGACTGTTATTTGCTCCTAATGACCCCGGTTAGCTTCAGCCAAAACCTCAGTGGTCATCAGGCCTGGCTTCACCACTGGACATGGCGATTGTCCTTGACCATCAAACCTCCTGGCAGTAGTGGTGTTGACTCCAACCTCTTAGGGTCAGTTCAAGGCTTCCCTTGGTCTGACCAATCAAAAGTTGGATTAAACCTTAGTCATGTGTTCCATAGGCGCAATGAATAAGTTATTATGATCATATGTGACCGAGAAAGTATTTTTTATCATGACTAATAAGCTTGATTATTTTGATCGTTTTTCTTTTGTACTCTCTCTGTCTTTGAGACAACTAACTATCGCTTTTCAAAAAATTAAACTGTTTGAACTTAAACTAAATTTGTATAAATAAGTACTAACATTCATGATGTAAAA
Organism: Microstegium vimineum; assembly: GCA_022036555.1. Lineage (NCBI taxonomy): Eukaryota > Viridiplantae > Streptophyta > Magnoliopsida > Poales > Poaceae > Microstegium > Microstegium vimineum. The sequence continues at coordinate 36,646,176 of CM039128.1, read as the reverse complement.
TAAGTATTACTGGATTAGGTTAGTTATAGAATACGGGGTTGTTTGGGTTCTAGCTAGTAGCTACACTTTACCACATTTCACCTTAGGCAAGTTTGATCAAATTGGGAAATGTTTGGTTGGTAACTAAGGTCAGATAATATTTTTTTGGACCTCACATGTCATAGAGTATAAAAGTGTGGCAAGATTCTCTATTAGTTACCACACTTTACCACACTTGATTAAGGTTAGTTGACTAAGGTTAATTGTGGCAAATTATGGTTAGGAACCAAACATGCACCACTGTAGGCAAAGTAAATATTAATAGGCGTAAGTATTAATAATATAGTTGATCGATCATAAACTAACTTAACTAATTTTAAATTTAGCACATACTGTAGGCATTCGGAGTTTTGGATCTCAAGTACTCCGTATTCGAATTGCGTGGGAAAGCCTGGGAGACTGAGGAAGGATGGAGACGGACACCGGACTGAGCCGAAGCGCAGGTCATCTCAGAGACGGACACTGTCAGTCAAAGTATGTCTACTTTTCCACCGTGCTGATGGTGCAAGTAAAATCCTCGCAGGTTACTACGGTTTTTTTTTTTACCGTGGCACGAGGCTACTCTAGAGATCAACGCGGGTTATTAACGTTAACTTTGATGTTGTTTAAGAAAAAAAAACGTTCCCGTGTCAGTGTGTGGGTGCTTTCGACTGCAGCTTTTGGTTCGTCATCGATGCCGCCGCCAACCCTTTCTGCCGGTAGCGTAAAAATAAATGCACCGCGCTGACGAGTCTGCCCCCGCTGCGTTGCGCCTGCGCGGACGAGGTCGCCGGCGCCTGGCGTGCAGACGAGCTGCCCGGGTGTGAAAAGACGCGCGCTCCCGGACCCGGACGCCGTGCACGCCGTCGTCCTCGTCACTCACACGCACAAACTCGCCGTAACCGAAAAGTTTCTCTTTTTTTCCCATTAACAGCCGCCATTTAAAAGGAGAGATGAGTACTTTAGTTGTTATCCAGTTCGTGAATCGAGGCACCGCGTTAGATTTGGGCCCTGTTTAGATCGCTTCAAAATTTCAAATTTTCTGTCACATCTCTGTCACATCAAATCTTTGAACGCGTACATATAATATTAAATATAGATAAAAAATATAACTAATTACACAGTTCATCTGTAATTTACGAGATGAATCTTTTAAGTCTAGTTACTCCATAATTAGACAATAATTACCATATACAAACGAAAGTACAACAATGTTAAAATTCTAAATAATTTTGGATCTAAACGTGCCCTTGGTAGCAGTCTAAGAGCAGGTACAGTAAGATTTTTGAGCCGGCGAAATAAAGTCCACATCATCAGAAAAAGTGCCACGATAGGAGAGAGATGATGGAACCGGCGTTTATCTTCTCGCCGACTGAAACACAGAGTACGAGATGAAAAAGCTCGCTTGCAGCCGGATGCTAGCGTGAAGCCGGCGTTTGGTTCTACTGTGTGATTATGTGATTGGCTCCAACTCCAAAGTATTAATTATTTGTATATGTGATACAGCTAGTCTTTTAGCTTACTTATTATACAAGTAGACTATATTACTTACTGTATGTGACATGGCACCTTCATTCAGCCAGTAGTAGACTAAATTATTAGAGTATTTTACATGAGTGTCATTAAGAAAGATTATAATTACATCGAAACCATTAAAAAAGATGGTCGCCCACAGGTAACACCGCTCTGAACTTTCTTTCCACTCTTGCCATTCCGTCTTTTCGCCGTTCGTTTTCGGCCGTTAGACGTAGGACCGGGCACTGTAGTGGACTTGTTTACCCCTGGCGCCCACTTGGTCTCTCAAGCGTCTCTCCGGCGTCCCTCAGTCCTCGCCCACTCTCCTATCCAATCGAAACCCTAACTCGACCCGGCGGCGGCTGCATCGAGAGAAAAGGACGCGGCGGCGGCGGCATCGAGAGAAGAGGACGCGGCGGCTCATCCCCCTCAAGGCGCGGGTTGCTGGTGCTGCGCGGAGGAGAAGAGGACGCGCAGAGGACAAGGCGCGGGCTACTGGTGCTGCGCGGAGGAGAAGAGGACGCACGAAGGTCAAGGCGCGGGTTGCTGGTGCTGCACGGAGGGAAGAACCCCTCAATCCCCCTGTTGGCGGCTCATGGCCGCGAACAACGGGGTTGCGGCCGGCGACCGACCTCCTTGGCTTCCTGACGGGTGAGTCTGCAAACCCTAACTCGTCATATCAGCAAGGGTCATATTTGGGGTGAGTCTCTCGTTGTAGTTGAGCTCGTATTTGTGATTGTTGTTCATATGTAGGATGGACGCTGATAGTAGCTACAACGTAGAAATAAGGATAATTGCTCGCAATACTCGTGCTCAGTGGTTTTGCTTGAACAAAGTCATCGATGCTGATGTTACCAACTTCGTAGATCTGGTTGCGGATGTGGAGGATAAGTATCCTGGTAATTATGGTGATGTTGGTAGAGTTTTTTACTTCTGCATTGAGAGAAGGATAAATATCCAGCTTTGCACCGACCAAGATCTGCTTGCCATGTTTGTAAAACATAAGGACTCCAAGTGCTGCTACCTGTCTTTTGCTTACCATAGCCCTAGGTCTGAGCCATTTGAAATTCCTCCTTGGGATTTCAGCAGTTCTTGGCAGTCTGTTGAGATCCCCTTGACCCCTTGCATTCCTTGTCCTAGCAATGCCCAACCAAGTCAAACCCAGAGTCAGCCCTCAGATGAAAACTACCTTGCTAACCCAAATCCATCATTTGAAAATATTGGTCTTGATGAGGAAGGGTTGTATCTACACCCTGGTAGTCAGCAGCATAACCAACCACCACCACCACATCCTACAGAACCACAGAGTCAAGGTGGCAGCAAAGGAATGGATGGTGAATCAGAAAGTGATGATGAGTCAGATGATGATGATGATGAGTATGACTTGGAGGATGTAGATGAGATTGTTAAAGATAGTGAGCCTGATCATGTGAAATATGCTGAGTATGACAAGAAGGATCCTCCTATGACAGTAGGGAGTGTGTATAGAGACATGCATGCATTTTAAATGGCTTTATCATCACATGCTGTCTACCATAAGAAACATTATGACATTGAAAAGAGGGACACAGGAAGATACAGAGTTTTCTGCTCTGCTGTTGATGAAGGGTGCAAGTGGAGACTTCATGCCTCAACTGTGAAGGGTGATGACTCAATAAAGGTAATCTGTTTGTTTCAAATATGTATGCTCTATTTTGACTCTATCATTTGTTTTCAGCTCTAAGTTGTTCACTCTTGTGTCCTTTGTAGGTGAAGAGAAACCCATACCCCCATAACTGTCAGAGCAAGAGGAGGGTTGGTGTCTGTAAAGGGGTGACAATGCATTGGGTTTGTGAGAAAGTGGTGGACTGGTTGAAAGAAGATGCTACTTGATGAGGACATCACAGGCTTAGATATGACCATGCCAACCACTTCTATACCAAAGGTGAAACCATTCTATATGAGGTTTATTATTGTTACATTTGATGAATTGGTGTTGCACCACAAAGTGTGTATATTGTCATTTTCAGAATTGCTTACATGGATCAAGGAAGGGTTAGATTGCATATGGAAAGCATGGATGATCAATGAAGTTGATTGGGGACCAAATCCAAGTGTTCCCAACGTCCTCCACCAGGCCACCACGTCACTTTGGATCCAAGAAAACAAAGAGTCCAAGTCCAACACGGTTTGGAAGTTCAATTCGGACTACGGAAGAGTCCAAACTTGCGACGGTTGTCACGACTTCATACGGACTCCGATTGGGACATTCTAGCACTTTTTGGAAAGTTCATCAAGTCTACTTTCCAACGGGTCCGGACTCATACCTATATCCTATCAGATGCGTGCGCAGTAGACAATTTAATACCGAGATCTTTTCTGCCAACGGTGCTGCGTCACCCAATTTTAGGCCGATGGCCCATGTATCAAGTTGAGTCCATTAGGGACTCATCCTAGGGTTGTAGGACGACACCAGGACCCTTGTGGTCGTCCTCCCTCCTCCTTATATCTCCCTAGAGCCGCCACAAATAGATGGGGTTTTGTTTAGATGAAAGTTTAGCTACTGCTACTTCTTTGTAGACGCGTGTGTCAACTAGATCATCCGTTCTACTTGATTCGGAACCCCACCTTCATGTGTATCACATCTGATCCTTCATCTCTTATTTGCAATTGAGTGTTTGTTCTACTTGTTCTTGCTTGTTCTTCGATTGCTTGCAGGAATAACCCTAGTGGTTTGGTTGGTTGTGATCCGCAAGATCGTGAGCAACCGCTGGATTTGGTGTATCGATCGCTAAGGCGCAGCGTCCTTGGATGGTTGTAGTCGGATCGTGAACGTCTCTCCAGTCAAATCGTAGTTATCTATCTCCACCGAAAGATCGGGACACCCATACACTTATCACTACTGTTGGTGCCACTGAACTCCAGAGAAGGCTCAAGGAGGAGTTCAAGGTGTTGGTACCTTACAGGAGGGTTTGGCATGGTAAGAATCTTGCCTTAGATAAAATTTATGGGTCCTGGAATAAAAGCTTTGATAACCTGTATAGATTCAAGGCTCAGATAGAAGAATCATGTCCTGGTTCATTTGTTGTGATTGATCATCACACCATCAACAACAAGATTAGGTTCAATAGGCTGTTTTTTGCACTGAAACCATGTGTTGATGGCTTTCTTAGAGGTTGTAGGCCATATTTGGCAGTAGATAGCACATTTTTGTGTGGCAAGTTTAGGGGCCAGTTGTGCATAGCATGTGCAGTAGATGCCCACAACTGGATGTACCCTGTGGCAGTAGGGGTAATTGACTCTGAAACCAATGAAAATTGGGTTTGGTTTATGGAAAGGCTCAAGGAAGCCATAGGCACACCAACTGGACTGACCATAAGCACAGACTGTGGCCAGGCTATAATGCATGCTGTTGGTGAAGTTTTCCCTTCTTGTGAACATAGAGAATGCATGTGGCATTTAATATAGAATTTCAAAAAAAGGTACAATGGTAAAGTGTTTGATGATCACCTGTGCATCTTCCTACTCTTGGAGCAAGTACATGTTTGAGAAACACTATCAAGCCTTGGCTGAAGCAAAGCCAGAGGCCATGAAGTACCTCAAAGAGAATCATAAGAAGATCTGGACAAGAAGTCAGTATGCAACAACCAGTAAGGTGGACTATGTCACTAACAACTTGGCAGAGTGAAAGGATCAAGATGCCCAAGAAGGGGGGTGAATTGGGCTTCTTTTTAATTTCTAAAGCAAATATAAAAACCTATCAAATGCCAATCACCCCTAGTGCCTACCGTCCGTGTGTCTTAACTAGAAAGCGGTAGCAATTCAAGGGAATTAAAGGCAACCTAAGCAATTCTAGAAGGAAATGTAAAAACAAGACGGAAAAGTAAAGAGCTAGGGAAAAGAGAATCTCATGAACGCAGCGATTTTTTCCCGAGGTATCGAGGTGTCGACACACCCCCTAGTCCTCGTTGGAGCACCTCGCAAGGTATTGCTCCCCCTCTACCCGCGCAAGGGTAGAGTGCTCTCTACGGGCTGATTCTTCGTCACTCCGGCTCGGTGAATCGCCCACAACCGATCACAAGAGCTTGGAGAAGAGCCGCCAACAATCTCCCGGCGGTCACTTCCTCCGAACACCACCAAACCGTCTAGGTGCTATCGAACACCAAGAGTAACAAGCACAAGACCTTCACTTGACCCACTCAAGGCTAGGAAGGTGGATGGATGCACACAAGTCACTCCTAATCACTCTAGGAGGGAAGAGCAAGATGAATTCTCTCTAATCTCTCCCTCACTAGACTCTTGGCTCTCCAAAAGATTTCTCAAGGTGTCACAGGCTGAAACAATGGCCAAGAACCCCTCTAAGGTCCAAGGGGGCAACTATAAATAGTCCCCACCTCCAAAACTAGCCGTTTTTTTACTTTTTCTTCTTTCTGCGTAGCCACCGGACTAGTCCGGAGTTCACACCACCGGACCATGCACACTGGTCCGGAGCTCACTCACGTTTCAAACTCAGGCACCGTCGGACTACTCTGCTTGGTCCGACGCACTGGTCCGACGCTCTGGTCCGGAGCCTCGGTGCTCTCTGAGTGAAAACTGATCTCTCTTTTTACACACCACCGGACCACTCTCCTTGGTCCGGTGCCCTGGTCCGACGCTTTGGTCCGGAGCCAGGGTGCTCTCTGCATAGACCAAACTTCCTGTCTTGAGGCGTCGGACTAGCCGTCGGACACACCGTCGGACTAGTCCGGAGCCTTCTGACTCTCTGAACCAAGCCACCGGACCACTCTCCTATGGTCCGGCGCTGTCCAGACAGGTGGTCCGGAGCTCCTCGAGCTGAGAATCCGCCTAAGTTAGGGACCACCGGACTACTCTCCTTGGTCCGGTGCCTACTTAGCAGAGTGGTCCGGAGCCTCTTTCTCCCTCTCTATCAACCGTTTTCGCTGAGGTTTCTCAAGGGATCTTTCTCCTACTACTTCTAGGGTTTATCAAAGGCTGAAAGCAAGGTCTCTAGGACTAGTTGTGACAAGTGTGCATATACCCACTTTCCTAAACTCTCCTAGGTCAAGCTACTAACCTCATACCCCCCTTTATAGTACGGTCAAAGGAAAAACAAAAGCCCTAGCTATACTTAGTGCCCTTCTCAACCTTATGGCACTAAGAACTAGCCTAGTCTTCGTCGAGTATCTCCATCCTTTGCAACCGAAACGATTTCCATCTTAGGGGCATGAAAGTCCATTAAGCCCATTCAAAATACATCACTCATGACCTAACATATATGACTTTGTCTCTGCAAAACACACGTTAGTCAAGGTGATCTAGTATTGTCGTTAATCGCCTAAACACAAGGGTCCATGATTCTACAATCTCCCCCTTTTAGGTGATTGGCGACAATACAAGCTCGAGTAGAGAATAATGAGTGAATATTGATAAGAGAAAAACATGACTTGACATGAGATAGGCATGGGTTAGTAATAAGAAAGACAAGTACATGCCTAACCATTCAAGCCATGTCAAGCACAATAGATATGAAATGAATATAGTACTTGATTTCAAAAAGGATATGCTATAGCCAAGAGATCAAAGATTAGCGCTGAAGCAATAACATAACCAAGCGACATGATATATAAATAGGAAAGTCCACACATGTCACACAACCAACAAGTCTCAAACATCAACCATATCATACAATGCAATAAGACGGTAAACGTGAAGCATGATGCACTAGAGTTTATACACAACAAAAAAGCGAGTCCTACTAGCTCCCCCTAAAGCTAGCCCATCTACTAGCTCCCCTAAAGCTAGCCCATCTACTCGATTCTCCCTCTCCCCCTTTGGCGTCGAAACACCTAAACTAAGCATCTGGAGGTGGAGTGGAAGCAGCCGTGGAGCGGTCGAGGACCCTGAAAGCTGCCAGATATGTCTCATCATCTGAATCCTCCCCCTGAGTGTCCGTAGCTGGTAGTGAAGCGGTCTGGGGGTCGGAAGCTGACAGGTCTGCTGCGGTCGACGACTCGGGAGCAGTAGCTGGAGAAGAAGTAGGAGCGGTAACCAGTGCTGGTGTCTCTGCTGGAGCCTCTGGAGCTGCGGTGACCGGTGGTGCCTCAGGCACTGACTCGTCTGGAGTCTGAAGAACCGGAGACGGCTGAGGCTGGACTGGAGTAGAGGAGACAACCGTAGCATCGGTAGTGACTGCAGCTGTCGGAGGGGTAGAAACGGCTGGAGCCCGACTGTCATGGGTAGCCTCTGAGGAAGCTACTGAAGAGCGGTGCTGATCAGCTGTGGGAGCGACAAGCACGGCCTCGACCTCTGCTGCAATCTGAGGACCAGTGGGGGACGGCTGACCTGTGATATCACTGAAAGAGGCTGACAGATCTCTAGCAGTAGCACCCAGTGTAGCGGTAAGAGGAATGAAACCTGTAGTAAGCGGGGTGAACTGCTGAGTAGGTCCAAAACTGTCCAACCACTGAGTCACCTGAGTCGCCGGTGACTGGAACAGAGTGGTCAGTCCAGCACCCTGAAGTCCACTGGACTGTACGGCTGGGGTGGGAGTGACTGTCTGACCGGCTGAGCTGACAGGGGCCACTGAGGGGCCAACTGAGGGTCCTACTGAGAACTGAGGCCCTCCAGGCTGCCCAACTGACTGAGAGGGCTGGGAAGTGCTCATCATCTGAATCTGAGGAGCTGCAGGGAACTCTAGTGGAGGAGCACCAGTCCACTTCATCACGTGAGCCATGAATGCCATGTTCTGCTGCTGCAGCTGCTGGGACTGTAACTGAAGACGCTGAGACTCTAGCTGCATAGCAAGCATCTGGCGCTGCATCTCAAAGTGGCGCTCCTCTGACTGTCGCTGCATCTCATCCTGGCGCTGCTGTATCTGAGTGACTGCAGTGACTAGAGAACTCTGCTGCTCATTCATTCTGTCAAGGATCTTGAGCATCATCGTCTCTGTGGCAGAGGCAGAACCGCCAGCCTCAGTGTCTTGCGCCCTTGGGGGCATCTGTGGAACCGGCTGGAAGTCTGCATCTGAGCTATCTGATGTATCCTCTGGAGTGACATCCGCTCCTGTATCTAGACCATGGAGCTCCTGCTGCTCAACACTCCGAATGGCCTCATCCTGAGCATCAACATCTGCCCTGTCAGCTGGTGCTGTCCTCTCTCTGACAAGTCGGAGAACCCGGTTTCCAAACCGGCTATCGAATGACCCCAGGACTCTGTACTCAGGGAAAGAAGTAGGCGCCTGATCCAAAAGAGCACGGAGTCCAGGGTGTGCTCCCTCTAGCTCAATAGCAAGCATCGAAGAAATCCAGTGTGCATAGGGAAACTGTCGTCGGGCCCTCATGCCATCTGCTATCACATCCTCTATCTCTGACACTAGAAAGTCTGCAATGTCGAATGGTGTCTGAGATACCAGAGTCTGAAGGAGAAGCTGCTGCATGTTGGTCAATCCTTCCTTGTACCCTGTGCGAGGTAGCAGAGTACGACGGAGCACCTCGTTCAATCTATGAACGGTAGGCCTGAGCTCAGCTGGAGTGCGCCTGGAGCCCTCTGAGAAAGGGGGCTTGAATAGAGGAGCCACCTCCTGAACTGACAAAGTACGGCCTCCGCGAGCTCGGCGAGGCACTGAGGCTCCTCGGTAACACTCGTAGTGTAGGTCAAACTCACCACCCTCCTGTCTGAAGCGAAAGATCTCTCTGAGTCTGGTCAAGTACAACCTGTATCTCTCGCCTCGGAAGGTGTACTGCACAAACTTGTGCTCCGGATCTACCCAAACTGATGCATAGAACTCTCTGACCCACCGCTCGATGTAGTTACCAGAACGCCCGAACAGATCGGCGAGTCCCAGCTGGTAAGTCAGATATGGACGGATCTCCTCACCTGCTAGCTCAACAATGCTCTCTAAGGAGCAAACCCTGTGCGGTCGTATCTGAATACTGGTCAACTGAGCTGCTCGATAGAAATCCTCCATGAGAGGTGTATGCCAACCAGGTGAAGCTCTGGGGTCTCTCTGATCCGGACACCACTTCTCTAAAGCAACGAACCTGAGCTTCTTCACTTGCTTCGCTGTAAGGTTCCTCAGGTCAAGGTGAACTGAAGCTGAAGCTGCTGTGGGAGCCGCTGACTGCGGTGACTGAGCAGACTGGGAGCGGGTGGAGCGCCCCCAGGAAGAAGGTGCCAACGGTGTCCCAAGAGCCTCTGTGACAAGCTCTGGCTCCTGTGGAGTATCCTCGGTATGTGACCCAGCTGGAGGAGAAGTGGGAAGATCCCGCGGAGGGGTGCCGAGTCTCACGGTACCTCGGCGACCGCCTCGCTTTGCGCGGTCCGCTGCATCGGCCACTGCCTCGGCTTTCTCAGCCTCTGTAAGTTTGCGCTTCTTCTTCTTAGCTTTCTCAACCATTGGCTTCTTTCCCTTTTCTCTGGAAGGACGTGGAGGAGGAGGAGCATCACCACTAGACCCAGCTGCCTGAGCACGAGTGCTACGAGTCATACTAAAGCAATCACAGAATCACTGCCCACTGACAAGCAACCACTGACAGAGAGGGCCTCAAAGCCACTGGACTGAACCTCGTGAGGCTTTGCCTCAATCCTTACTCGCGAGCTTTGCCCCGAGTTTAACTGCCACTGACTGCTGCCGGATAGAATAGACAGGAAATACATAAGCATATATAATATCTAGAGATAAGAAACCGTATGGAAGCAAGCATCTAAATGAGTGATAGAATGAAATGCTGACAAAATACCTGAGGTAAGAGAGCGTAACTATTCAGAGCAAACTCAAGTACAAAAGCACTCTCCGAACGAAGTTTACCAGCTGCGAATTACAATTGGCAATTGAATTTAGTGGATTGGATTGAATATGGATTTTCAAGAAATAAACCTAGGGCATAATTCAATTAACGACTCGACAAAGCGAGAAATCGAAAATCGAAACCATACCCTAGAAGTGAGGCGACGGAGTCGACGACGACGAAACGGAACCGGTTGCGGACGAATATGAAGACGATGACGAAAAGGATTCGTTCGAGGACGAACGCGTCGTAACCCGACTTCGGTCGAGGACGAATGTCGACACCCCAAACCCTAGGGTTAGGGCAAACCCTAGGTCGCGATCTTGCTGAGGCAATCGAATGAGGGGAGTGGGGGAAACCCTAAGTGGCAGGAGCTTGGCAGGAAGGTGAAGCAGAGCAGTCCGCCGGCGGCGAGGAGGAGGACGGCGGCGCGGCGGCGGCAGGCAGCGGTGCAGGGCGGCGGAGCAGCGGCGCGGTGAGGAGTGGAAGAGGAGTGGCGGCGGCGCTGCAGGGAAGACTTCACCGGCGGCAATGGCGCGGTGGCGAGGCTAGGGCGGAGCTGCGGTGACGACGGCGAGACGGCGTACGGACTGCTGAGTGAAGGAAGTGGAGAAACAGTCGCACGCGCGGGGGGTTATCACAAAAATTCGAAGCGTCGGACCACTCCGCTTGGTCCGGTGGCTGGTCCGACGGGAGGTCCGACGGTACCAGAGAAAGAAACATAGAGAGAAACTGACCACCGGACAACAGCATCGGACGACGCACCGGACTAGTCCGATGGGGGCACCGGACTGGTCCGACGGTGAATAGATCAAAATGATAGAGGCACCGGACAACTTGACATTGGTCCGGTGCAGCGTCGGACATTGGTCCGACGGATTCTTTGGCTGGAGTCGATTTATGCAGAGAGGGTCCGACCACCGGACCATATCGTCGGACCAATACAGAGTGGTCCGGAGGGTGGTCCGGTGCTTAAAATTGCTCTGAAATTTACTATTTTTCTCTCCAATCTTTTCTCTTAGCCAAGTACCAACGCAAAAGAGCAAAGAGGAACACATGTCGGACTTAGCATAAGAACCATCTCTCAAACCCTCAATTTTAAAAGTAGTTTGCCATAGGCTAGAATTAGTTTTCATAAGAAAATAGTTCAATAAAGCTCCAAGGGTCACCTTAGGGGCACTCGAGGGGTATTAGCTGAAGCTAGAGCGTTGAATTGCTTCCCCTAAGTGTTGAACCTAATGATGACCAATAAACTTAACCGAAAAGAAACGAAGAAGCAACACTAATGCATATGCAATGCAAAACGGAATTTGAATCTAGGTTGCTTGCAAGTTTAAACCGCGGTTAAGCTTTGTCACACGCTTTGAGGGCGGTTATCTTAACCGCGTTAGCCAAGCCTATGTGCATTACCAAATTAAACATGTTATATTACATATGAATGCAAGAAACACACAATCTCATCTTTTAGTGAAGTTAGAGTGATCAAGCACATTTAACTCGCTTCTCAACCTACAAAAGGTTGATTCATCGAGTGGTTTAGTGAAGATATCCGCCAATTGATCTTCGCTCTTAACTCCAACTAGTGTGATGTCTTTCCTAGCCACATGATCTCTAAGAAAGTGATGGCGAATGTCAATGTGCTTGGTGCGAGAGTGTTGAACCGGGTTGTTGGCAAGTTTTACGGCGCTTTCATTATCACACAAAAGTGGAACTTCTTTTAAAAACACGCCGTAATCAAAGAGTGTTTGGGTCATATATAAGATTTGTGCACAACTTGCTCCCATGGCAATGTATTCCGCCTCGGCGGTTGACAATGCCACACTGTTTTGCTTCTTTGAGGAACAAGAAACAAGAGATCTTCCTAGCATGTGGCACCCGCCGGAGGTACTCTTCCTATCAACCTTGCACCCGGCATAATCCGAATCGGAATAGCCAACTAGTTGGAAGGGAGCTCCTTTGGGATACCAAAGACCCATGCTAGGGGTGTGCCTTAAGTACCTAAGGATTCTTTTAACCGCACAAAGATGCGACTCCTTAGGGTTTGCTTGAAACCTAGCACACATACACACACTAAACATGATATCCGGCCTAGATGGGGTGAGGTAAAGTAAACTACCGATCATAGAACGATATAGAGTTTGATCGATCGGTTTACCTCCCTCATCGAGATCGAGATGCCCATTAGTAGGCATTGGGGTCTTGATTGGCTTGCAATCCTCCATCTTGAACTTCTTAAGTAGATCATAAGTGTACTTTTCTTGAGAGATGAATGTCTCTTCTCTCATTTGCTTCACTTGAAAACCGAGGAAGAAGGTTAGCTCGCCAATCATTGACATCTCGAACTCCTTGGACATCAAGTCACCAAACTCCTTGCAATGGTCTTGATTTGTTGACCCAAATATAATGTCATCGACATATACTTGGCAAACAAAGATCTCTCCATTAAGCTTCTTGGTGAATAGTGTAGTGTCGACGATCCCGATCTTGAAGCCCTTCTTGATTAGGAAGTCCCTTAGCCTCTCATACCAAGCTCTTGGAGCTTGCTTCAAACCGTAGAGTGCCTTGGACAACCTATACACATGATTAGGCAAGTATGGGTCTTCAAACCCGGGAGGTTGTGAGACATAAACAAGTTCATTAATGAAACCATTTAAGAAGGCGCTCTTCACATCCATTTGAAAGAGTTTCATTTTGTGATGTGAAGCATACGCCAAAAGGATACGGATGGCTTCAAGTCTTGCAACCGGAGCAAAAGTTTCTCCAAAATCAAGTCCTTCTACTTGAGAGAACCCCTTTGCCACCAATCTTGCTTTGTTCCTCACAACCACGCCTTGATCATCTTGCTTGTTCCTAAACACCCACTTGGTGCCAATGATTCTTGCATCCTTTGGCTTTTCTTCAAGTGTCCACACTTGGTTCCGGGTGAAGTTGTTGAGTTCTTCATGCATGGCGTTCACCCAATCCGGATCCGCAAGTGCTTCTTCTACACAAGTAGGCTCAACAAAGGAAACAAACGAGTGATGTTCAACATAAGATGCAAGTCTAGAGCGAGTCATTACTCCCTTTGATGGACTCCCTATGATTTGATCATGGGGGTGAGCTTGAAGGATGGATGTTGATTTTCTATTTGTTTCTTGAGGAGGAGGATGTGGTGCTTCAACATTGCTTGCTTCGGCCTCGGCTTGATCTTGAGGAATGTGAGTGTCTTCTTGAGCTTCTCTCACTTGATCTCCTTCATCAACTTGAGGCGTGTGAGGTGAAGAGGGATCTTGATTTGCTTCATCTTCAACTTCTTCCACCTCTTGCAGGTTGATAGCACCAATTGGCATATTCTTCATTGCCTCCCTCAAGGGTTCATCACCTACATCAATATCCTCAAGCACTCCTTGGGAGCCATTAGTTTCATCAAACTCCAAGTCATACGTTTCTTCAACTAAGCCCGTGGCTTTGTTAAATACACGGTATGCCTTGGATTTAAGTGAATAACCAACAAGGAAACCAATGTCACACCGCCGTTGGAATTTACCCAAGTGTTGGCGCTTCTTGTAGATGTACACCTTGCAACCAAACACCCGAAAGAATGAAATATCCGGCTTCTTCCCATTGACAAGCTCATAGGGGGTCTTCTTTAATAGCCTTTGGACGAAGAGACGGTTTGCCGCATAGCAAGCGGTGTTGATTGCCTCCGCCCAAAATTTCTCGGGAGTGTTGTACTCATCAAGCATAGACCTTGCTAGAGTTATGAGTGTCCGGTTCTTCCTCTCTACTACACCATTTTGTTGTGGAGTATATGTGGCGGACACCTCATGCTTGATCCCAACTTCATCACAATAATCTTCAATCTTTGTATTCACGAACTCGGTGCCATTGTCACTTCTAATCTTCTTGATCTTCACATCAAATTCATTTTGAGCTCTTGTAGCGAATTTCTTGAAGATGCCTTGTGTCTCTCCCTTGTCTTGAAGAAAGAACACCCAAGTGTACCGAGAGTAGTCATCCACTACTACTAAGCAATAGAGATTTCCTCCAAGACTAGCATAGGTGGTAGGGCCGAATAAGTCCATGTGTAGTAACTCTAGGACTCTTGAGGTTGACATGAAGGCCTTGGTTGGATGAGTGTTTGCTACTTGCTTGCCGGCTTGACATGCACTACAAAGTTTGTCCTTCTCAAACACCACATCCTTGATTCCTCTAACCATTTCCTTCTTGACTAGCTTCTTCAAGGTTGACATGCCCACATGAGCTAATCTTCTATGCCATAGCCAACCCAAAGAATTCTTGGAGAATAGACACGCTTGCAAGTTTGCTTCATTTGAGGTGAAGTCCACTAAGTAGAGGTTGTTGTGCCGGAACCCTTTGAATATCATTGATGAATCTTCAATCTTGGTCACAACCACCTCATTTGGTGTGAAGAGACAATGAAACCCGAGATCGCAAAGTTGACCAACCGATAGCAAGTTGAAACTCAATGATTGTACTAGCAAGACATTTGAGATTGATTGATCTTGGGAGATAGCCACTTTGCCTAACCCTTGAACTTTGCCCTTTGAATTATCCCCAAAAGTAATTTTGTCTTGATTTGCACAATCCTCATCAAGTGTGGTGAACATCCGAGGGTCGCCGGTCATGTGTTGAGTGCAACCACTATCAATTACCCAATGGCTCCCACCGGTCTTGTAGTTCACCTACACACAAGCAATCTTGGAGTTAAGCTTGTTGTTTGGGAACCCCTTAATGCGGGGCCCCATTGCCTTGTCAACCAACTCCTTTGCAATCCAAAGAACCCTAGGCTTGTTCTTCATTGGTGGTCCAAGAAACACCACAAGTGGTCTACCCTTGGAATCTTTGTTGATGACATAGTGAGCATCATGAGCAAATGGCCTAGTGTGCTTGGGCAAGGTTTTGGGAAGTGGAGTCTTGCATTGAAATGATAGATGACCAATTTGTCCACATCCAAAGCACCTCTTAGGCTTTGGCTTTGGCTTCTTTTGATTGTAGCCATTGTACTTATTCTTGTAGTAGTTCTTGGCTTCAATCTTGACTTTGGCCTTCATCACTTGATTCTCCTTGTACCCAATACCGGTCTTGTCACTCTTCATGATAGTGCTCATTAGAAGCTCACTTTGGAGGTTGTGGCCCTTGGTGAACTTTTCAAGGCCACTTGTAAGCTTGGTCTTGTCATTCTTGAGCTTGGCAATTTCTTCTTGAAGAGAGTTGATCAAGGTGATAGTATCTTTGTCTTCTTCTTGAACCGGCTTGATGGTGAAGGGCTTGTTTGCCTTGAGGTTGATGAGCTCTTCCTTGAGCTTTGAGTTCTCTTCACTCATCTTCACATAATCATCATACTTGTCGGCTTCTACAACTCTCTTGCCCTTGCACTTTGCACTTTGCTCAAGAGCCACATCATCAAGCTCGATATCACAAGAGGTAGCACTTGCACACTTAGCACACGGGTTAGTAGCAACATGTGTAAGATCTTGAGTAAGTAATTCATTTGCTACAACTAATGTGCCATGATCACTTTTCACTTGATTGTAGTCATCTTTTAGCAAGTCAAACCTTGTGAGGAGCTCTTGGGATGACCTCTCAAGCTTATCATGTTTCTCATTGGCTTGCTTAAGAGAGGCTTTGAGCTCCCTAGTGCTAGATGTGAGAGAGTTAATCTCAAGCTTCAAATCATCATTAGCATTAGACAAGTTATCAAGCTTATCATGCAAGTTTTCCTTAATTTCAAGAAGTTTGTCATTTTTACTCTTGTACTTCCTTATGATGCTAGCATATTTGTTGCAAATTTTAATTAGTTCATCATAGGAAGGTGCTTCTTCATCATCACTATCATCACTAGAGAGGTCATCACCATCATCCTCTTTTTGTACCTTCTTGTCACCTTTAGCCATGAGGCATAGGTGTGTAGAGGATGAGCCCGTCGATGAAGGAGGAGGTGGCGGTGGAATCGAAGAACCAATCACCAAAGCGGCCACCTTCTCTTCTTCACTCTCATCATCGGAGGAGTCGCTTGAATCATCAATGTCGGTGAGCCAATCACCCACAATGTAAGCCTTGCCATCCTTCTTCTTCTTGTGGAAGTTGAAGTTCTTCTTCTTCTTGTATGGCTTGTCTTGCTTTTTGTTGTCATCACTTGAGTCATCATTGCCGCCCTTGTTCTTCTTGAAGTTCTTGAACTTGTTGTTCTTGAACTTGTCTTTCTTCTCTTCGGGACATGCATGGGCTAGATGACCAAGGGTGCCGCAATTGTAGCACTTCATTTGGGAGATTGGCTTCCTTGAAGAGCTTGTGAAGAATTTCTTCTTCTTTGAGTCAAATTTGACTCCATTCTTGTTTAGCCTCTTCAACATCTTGGCGGTCTTCTTCACCATGAGAGCGATGTTGTCTTCATCATCATCATCACTTGTGCTCTCAACAACATATTGAATCTTGCACTTCTCCTTGGAAGATGCCTTGAGAGCCAAGTCCTTCTTTTCTTCCTTCTCCTTCTTCTTGGAGGATGATGAAGTTCCATCATTGATCTTCATGTACATCTCATGAGCATTGATCTTGCCCAACACTTGTGTTGGTGTAGTTGCGGAGAGATCGCCTTGATGAAGAACCGTGACGATGTGGCTATACTTGTCTATTGGAAGGACACAAAGTATCTTGCGCACCACATCGGCCGGTGTCATTTGAGAGAGTCCAAGGCCATTTAACTCTTCTACAAGCACATTCAAGCGAGAATACATTTCATTAGCATTTTCATGAGATAGCATGGTGAAAGCATTTAACTTAGCAATGATAAGGTGATAGCGCTCTTCTCTTTCACATTTAGTGCCCTCGTGAAGAGCACAAATGTTTGTCCAAATCTCATGCGCGGTTTTGCAATTCCGCACACGGTTGAACACATCCTTGCAAATGCCACGGAAAAGAATATTCTTTGCCTTGGCACTGTTCTTCTCAAAGTAAGGGTCCTCAGCGAACACCGATCCACCTTGGGTGGCGGCTTTGTGAACGCCGACATCCACGGCCTCAAGGTAGGCCTCCATCCGCACTTTCCAATACGGAAAGTCATCCCCATCGAACATGGGTGGCGGTCCATCCCCATGGGACATCTTGCTCTAGGCGGTGAAGCCTAATTTGAAGCAACCAGGCTCTGATACCAATTGAAAGGATCAAGATGCCCAAGAGGGGGGGTGAATTGGGCTTCTTTTTAATTTCTAAAGCAAATATAAAAACCTATCAAATGCCAATCACCCCCTAGTGCCTACCGTCCGTGTGTCTTAACTAGAAAGCGGTAGCAATTCAAGGGAATTAAAGGCAACCTAAGCAATTCTAAAAGGAAATGTAAAAACAAGACGGAAAAGTAAAGAGCTAGGGAAAAGAGAATCTCATGAACGCATCGATTTTTTCCCGAGGTATCGAGGTGTCGACACACCCCCCTAGTCCTCGTTGGAGCACCTCGCAAGGTATTGCTCCCCCTCTACCCGCGCAAGGGTAGAGTGCTCTCTACGGGCTCATTCTTCGCCACTCCGGCTCGGTGAATCGCCCACAACCGATCACAAGAGCTTGGAGAAGAGCCGCCAACAATCTCCCGGCGGTCACTTCCTCCGAACACCACCAAACCGTCTAGGTGCTATCGAACACCAAGAGTAACAAGCACAAGACCTTCACTTGACCCACTCAAGGCTAGGAAGGTGGATGGATGCACACAAGTCACTCCTAATCACTCTAGGAGGGAAGAGCAAGATGAATTCTCTCTAATCTCTCCCTCACTAGACTCTTGGCTCTCCAAAAGATTTCTCAAGGTGTCACAGGCTAAAACAATGGCCAAGAACCCCTCTAAGGTCCAAGGGGGCAACTATAAATAGTCCCCACCTCCAAAACTAGCCGTTTTTTTACTTTTTCTTCTTTCTGCGTAGCCACCGGACTAGTCCGGAGTTCACACCACCGGACCATGCACACTGGTCCGGAGCTCACTCACGTTTCAAACTCAGGCACCGTCGGACTACTCTGCTTGGTCCGACGCACTGGTCCGACGCTCTGGTCCGGAGCCTCGGTGCTCTCTGAGTGAAAACTGATCTCTCTTTTTACACACCACCGGACCACTCTCCTTGGTCCGGTGCCCTGGTCCGACGCTTTGGTCCGGAGCCAGGGTGCTCTCTGCATAGACCAAACTTCCTGTCTTGAGGCGTCGGACTAGCCGTCGGACACACCGTCGGACTAGTCCGGAGCCTTCTGACTCTCTGAACCAAGCCACCGGACCACTCTCCTATGGTCCGGCGCTGTCCAGACAGGTGGTCCGGAGCTCCTCGAGCTGAGAATCCGCCTAAGTTAGGGACCACCGGACTACTCTCCTTGGTCCGGTGCCTACTTAGCAGAGTGGTCCGGAGCCTCTTTCTCCCTCTCTATCAACCGTTTTCGCTGAGGTTTCTCAAGGGATCTTTCTCCTACTACTTCTAGGGTTTATCAAAGGTTGAAAGCAAGGTCTCTAGGACTAGTTGTGACAAGTGTGCATATACCCACTTTCCTAAACTCTCCTAGGTCAAGCTACTAACCTCATACCCCCCTTTATAGTACGGTCAAAGGAAAAACAAAAGCCCTAGCTATACTTAGTGCCCTTCTCAACCTTATGGCACTAAGAACTAGCCTAGTCTTCGTCGAGTATCTCCATCCTTTGCAACCGAAACGATTTCCATCTTGGGGGCATGAAAGTCCATTAAGCCCATTCAAAATACATCACTCATGACCTAACATATATGACTTTGTCTCTGCAAAACACACGTTAGTCAAGGTGATCTAGTATTGTCGTTAATCGCCTAAACACAAGGGTCCATGATTCTACACAGAGGTATTCAACAACTAGATAAATCCAGAGAAGGCCAAACATGTTGATGATTTGATGGATACACTGAGGCAAAAACTGTTGATGAAGTGGAATAATAGGAAAAAGGTGGCCAACAAATTTACGGGAAAGATTCTGCCACATGTAATGCAACATCTGAGAGATGATAGCTTCAACCTAGACATTGATGTCATCACAGAGCATGATGGAGTTGCTGAACTTTGTGCTAAGGGTGGGTCTGGTTTCAGATTTGTTGTGGATTTGAAGAGTAGGACATGCTCATGTAGGGTTTGGCAAGGTTGTGGGATACCTTGCAAGCATGCAATTGCATACATAACATCAATACCTGGTGAACTTTTAGAGAACCATGTGGATGATTGTTATTCTGTTGCCAAATTCAAAGCTGCCTATCAAGATGCCATTCCATCCATTCCTGATAAGACTATGTGGCCTGAGGCAACACATGGGTTCTTCATGCATCCTCCTTTGCTTAAGTCCACTACTGGCAGAAGGAGAAACAGATTGAAAGAGGCACTTGAAGGTGGTAGCAGTAAGAAATCAAAGAGGCATGAGTGTCCAATATGCCTTGAGTTAGGGCACCATTGGTACACCTGCAAGAATGGAGATCCAGCAGACATAGCTTTAATGCAAGCTGAAAAGTAAGTTGATCTTGGCCTCATCTACTTATATGATGTCATTTTCATCTACTAACATGTGGCATTTACTAATATATGCTGTCATTTGCACTTGTAGGGGTCTTCCAAAGAAGAGGCAGAAGAAAGCAGCAGTCGCTAACACTAAGACAAGCATTGTGGTGGCTCAGTCGACTCCTCAACAGATGGTCTTCCCTACTAATGAGGCAGTTGAGAAGGCTGTGCACAAGAAAAGAAAGAAGAAATCCAGTTCTTCTTCGGTCTCCAAAACTAAGGGAGCACCATCAAGTACTTCACACTCAACCAATACTCCTTTCTCCAGGTATGACACTACTGCACTCAACTAAATCAACATTCATACTTCACTACCTGCAATGCTTACCTTCAACACATCCAGGTCTACAACTGGATCCAATGAACTAGTTCCCCTTCAGATTGTACACCGGCTTCCTTTTAGACCAATTGAGGTGCCAGCACAACCTAACATTGCTACAACATTGAGGACTCCATGGAAGAGGGCAGTAATGAAAAAGCTAACACCCACCAAGGTTGTCCAGAACCCTTCTAGCCCAGCTACAAACATCAGGAGCAAGAAGAATCTTAACCTGGACTGAATAAAGGTGAGTCCACCAGAGCTTTTGTGAACTGGAGAAGTATGGTGCTGCTGTCAACTAGGAGACTTTTGTGTAAGCTTTTGTGACCTGGACACTTGTGTGAGCTTTTGTGACCTGGAGACTTTTGCTCTATGTAATGTAATGTGACCTGGAGGGCAGTAGTTATTTATGTTGCTAAACAATTTATGAACTAAGGCTCTAAGTTATCTATGTAATGTACTTCTGGAGATATGGATGGTGTACTTATGGAGTAGTTATTTAAGTTATCTGTGTACTTCTAGAATGGTGTATGTTTGTGAACTGTAATGCTCTGTAATGTTAAACATTTGATGGACTGCATGCTCTTTATTCATTCATTCATCATAAACTGCATCATTCATTCATTCATACAAACACAGTGACACACACAGTCACACACTAACCTAGTTCTTGAAAATAGCATACAAGGCAAGAAAGATAGCAACAAAGACTAGCTTCTCAATCCATCTGAGCTGCTGCCTAACCCTATCTTGCACTTCCTGTCCACCTTGCTGGATGAGTGGTATCTGAGTTGGTGCCACGACCTGAAGAGGAAGTGGAGACAGTGGTCTTGTAGGAGCCACTGCATGTCTACTACCCTCTCCCATCTCATCCTCCCACTGATAGTACTGACAACCCCCAGCCTGAAAACGAAATCAGCAATAGATTAAGAACCATGCATGGGAAAACGAGATCCAAATAAAGAGGAGCAAGTTAGCATAATTAACTGAAAAGAAGGGACACTTATGGAAGATTCGGCGATTGTTGGTGTTGGTCATTGATGTGAACTGGTTTGCAACCACACCATAGTTGGGGCAAAGGACCCTCTTTACCACACCCCTTTCTCCAAACGCGCTTGAAGCTTCAGACATGGCAACAGAGACTTTGAGAAGATAGAGCAAAGAGAGAAGAGAATGGAGAAAGGAGCCCAGCCGTTTGACAACTTATAGGAACGGCCCAGGGATGTTTGGGCGCCAAAACTCCACCAGTTGGGCGCCAAAACACCACCAGTTGGGCGCCAAAACCGCACCAGGGGGCGCCTGAGAGACCAAGTGGGCGCGAGGGGTAAAAAAAGACCACTACAGTGCCCGGTCCCACGTCTAACGGCTAAAAACGAACGACGGAAGGACGGAATGGCAAAGGTGGAAAGAAAGTTCAGAGCGGTGTTACCTGTGGGCGGCCATCTTTTTTAATGGCTTCAGTGTAATTGCAATCTTTCTTAATGGCACTCATGTAAAAGGCTCAAATTATTAAACTTGCTCTAAATGGAGTTTCATGCACATTAAATGAGGTGCCACATCAGCAGATTTGTACTTTTTGCATGAAACGATGAGGAGAGAGAGGGAGAAAGTTTCATGGTGATGAAACTATATAGAGTTGTTTCCAAAATGTTGGAAACCGTGTGAAATCTCCACTGAGAGCATTTTCTAGCTTCATGGGATGCATGGAAAGTAAATGTATGATGGAGATGAGAGAAAAAAAAAGAGACATTGGTAACCGCATGAAACTATGCAATGAAACTATGAAGAGAGGGAGACTCGTTTCATGATAAGTTTTATACAACGAGGAAAGCACGCAATGAAACAATACATTAATGGCATGTTTAGTTCCAAAAACATTTGGAATCTGGGCACTGTAGCACTTTCGGCTTTATTTGATAATTATTGTCCAACTATGATGCAACTAGGTTCAAAAGATTCATCTCGGGATTTACAGACAAATTGTATAATTAATTATATTTTTACTTATATTTAATACTCCATACATGTGTTTAAAGATTCGATGTGTGGAATCTAAATAAACAAGGCCTAAGACTCATCTAAGCTGGCATTGCCGAAGCAGTTGGATGTGAATTTACTCGCCGTACCTCCTGACGGTGAACTGGGACCTGTCCCAGCGTGACAACGAGAGGTCGGTCGAGAAGCCGCGGCCGGTACAGGTCGGCATCCGAGGTGGCCGAGAAGGCTGTTGTTGTTGTCCGGCGTTGCCGAGGCGGGGGCGGCCTGTCTGTCCGCTAGCGTCTGCCCGTGCATACGTGCGTGGGCCCCGCTAGCAGACGTGCAGGTTCTGCCTGGCTGGACTGGACCGAGCGACGTCGTGTGCCCGTGCCGCGTTTTTTTTTCCTTTTTTTTGTTTGTTTTTGGTTGCGCTTGGAACAAACCAGGACAGGTCGGTCGGCAGTGGGTTTAACAAAGAAGCGTAGTGCTACTAGTAAACTGTAGTGTACGAGGCACCCAGTATCTAGACCGACGACGTGTTTAGATCCTGTGTGCCATTCTATTTTATCCCTCTGCGATTTGCGTGTGGTACTCTCCTTGTGCTGCCGGAGTGGACTGTATCAGTTCTTCGGAGGGATAAGCAAGTGCCAACGCGTTTGCGTGGTTGACTTGTGTTTTGATGAGTCAACCAGAAATGCATGACACAAAAGGGTCGGTTGGTTCAGTGACAGATCTAATTCACGTTCTTTTCTAAGAAACTACAAAGAAAAGAAGGGTATATATTACTCAGAAAACGTTTGCTGCTATCGGTATCTTCACTATCATGCGCTTCATCAAACACAGAAAACAGGCAACAGCACCCATTGTTTGGCGGCCGGAAAAGAGGCAAACCGTGCGCCGCTATTGTATTCATCTTCTAGAGAAAAACAAATGATATATATAAAAATCATGAAGTGTCGCCGTGTCACATTGTGACGATGATATGATAGCGTTACACTCGTCGAATGCTCCTCGTAACCGGCTGACTTGAATATGCCGCAATCGATTTAGGTCAGGTTTCCGGATGGCACTGATGTTTGTCGGAGCAGGTATCTGCCGCGATGTGCTCGCTCGTACGTGTCCTTTTTCTGAAAGGGCCTCAAAGTTGCAAGTTTATTGTAATCTAAATCTAACCAATTCAATTAATTTGGGTCGGAAATAATGAGTTCCCATCAGCAAATCAACAGACGAATACACTAGTGGTAGTTTAGATCTCGCTTATTAGCCACCGAAAACAGTATTTTTCTCCCATAATAAAACAATTAAAAACTAAAAGCATAGTATAACGGAATGAATTGAAGCGGAAAATGACGAGTTCGAAAATGAAGGTAATAACACAGCAACAGAGTTTTGGCGTGATGATCTGAGCGTGCGTCAGGCGACGCTCACTGGAGTAGACGCCGGAAGCTCACCGGCCTCCTCCGCCATCGGCGTTTCCTTCTCCTTTCCCTTATCAGCGTCTTCCTTGGCAACCTCCTCCTCCTCCTTATCCTTTGGTTCAGCATGCTCTTTTTCTTCGACTGTCGTGGTCGTAGCTTCCTGCCACAAGGAGGCAGTGTGAGACAAGGCTCGTCGATATTTTCAAGACAATATTTTGTTTTCTGTAATATATTTTTATTACTTTATTAGTTCTATACAATAAAGTAATTTTGAGATTAAATTTTTCCCTAGATAAATATTAGACCCCGTTTGGCTACTCGGAATTCCTATAATTGAATTCATTGTATAAATTATACTTCTGGAAAAAGAATTTGAGATTTCATAACTTTCCAAAGTTCACAAATAAGTCTATCTCAAATTCATAGGTTGAGCGGTGGGAAAAGGATTCCATAGATTCTTCCTCCCCAACTTAAATAAAATTATAGACTTTAATTAACGGATTCTATGGAGACAACTATAGTTTATACTATGAATTCAATTTCGGGAATTCTAGGGAGCCAAACGGGTTCTTAGCATAATTATGGAATGTATTTTCATATTTACATCTTAATGTGATAGATATTAGTACCTTTTTTTAAAATTCGGTCAAAATTAGTATAGTATGACTCAACTTGGATCACTTATTATATTCAAGATGGAGGGAGGAAATCTGCATTTTTATTATTATCAGTATTAAAACGAGCCGTGGTTCATGCATGAGCCTAGAAAGTTTGAGATTAATCTTAAAAATAATATGCATCATAGGATATTTTTTTATGATCCAACGGTCTATATTGAACCAAAAGTTTTACGTCAAATACAAAAAATATAAAAATATCGAAAGAGAAGTATTCTGAAACATAAATCATATGCATGAGAGAACTAATGAAGGTCATAATTGCACTTTGGTGTGCTCAATGCAAGGTTTAAGTTTTTTTATTGCACAAATGAACAAGCCGGTGACTAGCTGACTATGTCTGTTTAAATCCATCAAGCAAATTAACAGATTCAGCCTCACAAAATAAATAGCGGTACATATCCATCAATCGTACATCTACAAATTTACGATGAAATTATAATGCCAACGAAAATACCATAACAAGTCTAGCCACACTATTTGCGCAAGGTACCATGCTAGTTCTGTTATAATAACATCAATCAATCAAAAGGATAAATAAAAGTATTTAATGCAGCAATTAGCATTTAGCAACGAATCACAGCCCACGTACATGAGTAAGACCATCACAGCCGGGACGGATAGCTTGCGACCAGTCGCAGACCACCCCCCTCACATTTCCGCGCGCGGGGCTTTTTTCTTTTTTTCGGCCCAGCTATCGTTGGCCCGTTTAGCGTTTCAGTTGTTCGGCCCAGCTAACCAGCGGAAATCATCGGGTCCGACCTCCTGCCGACCAGTCAAGTATTGGCCCGCGATTAAGCCAACCACCATCCTGAATCCTAGCATGGCCCAAAAGCGACTTTGGCAAGCGCAATTCTGGCCCAAGCGACCAAGCACTAGCATCTTCCGACTAGAAGCCGTACTCTCGCCGTATTCTCCCGTGAGTCTGTGACGCTATCTCATTTTCTCCTTGTATTTTATTCTCTTTTCTTTTCTATAGTTTTTAATTCTTCTTTTTATTTTATTTACATTTATTTATTTCCTTTTTATAATTATGTTTCTTATTTGTTCTTTTTCAAGGCCGAGATAAGTTTTGTATTTTCTTCTTTGTCTTTTCTTCTTCTCTTTTTCTTTTCTCTTTTCTCTTTTCTCTTTTCTCTTTTCTTTTTTCTTTTTTCTTTTTTGCTGTGTTCTATTATTCTGTTTTTACTTTTATTTAATTAGTATAATAATTTAATCTTGTACTCTCTTTTTCTGGATACACGTGATGTTCGTGTCGTATACATGTGACGTTCTATTATTAATTATTTGACCCTAACTAATTACTTCACTAATGTATTACTTAATTTTACATTTTCATGATATTTGTGATGTTCAAATATTATATAGATAAGTTATATTCTATATTTTAGTGATGTCCAAAAAGTACAAATGTTATGTTCTACGATTTCTTGTAATGTTCGGTAGTATACCTTGATGTTATAAAATATATTTTTTGATATTTTTTTCTTTTATTTAACCATATTTAATCACTTTAGTATTTTTATTATTTTATTTTTACATTTTTCGTGATATCTGTGATGTTCACGTAGTATACATATGATGTTCTATGATATATATATATATAGTGATATTCGTGTAGTTTAGACGCGATGTTCTATGATGTATTTGTGGTGTTCGGTAGTACTTTTTCTTCTTTTTGTTTGACTATAATTAACGATTTCACTAATTTTATTATTTATTTATTTATATTATTTATTTTATTATATGAGTGATGTTCACTTAGTATACGTATGATGTTCTATGTTATGTTTTGTCATGTTCGTGTAGTGTTATTGTGATGTTCGACGATTATTTTTAAAAATACATATTTAACATGAGATAATTGTTTGTTAGCAAATTTTATCGAAATGTATCTATGTGGGGTCTTATTTTGAAGAGTTTATTGGAAAAAAACAAGATGGTGCAATCGTATTTTAATTATCATACTTGGTTTAGTGGGCTATGCCTTTTTTTTTTACTTCACATAAATATGGAATCTGAAGACGTCATCTATTTCAGATCAACTAGTACATGTTAATGCTTTGGTTGACTACGCGAGTGTGTGAAAACGCATGCTTCTGGCTGGTTCTTTTTTTTATAAAGAATTTATCATTTGGAATATAATGATTTAGTTAGAATTTAATTTAGATGCTTAGTTTGTAAACTATCACTTTTAAACTTTTAAAAGCATGTTGTATATTGGCAACGAGAGTGGACATGGCCACATGGGTGTGGCCGTCTCCATGGATGAGCGCGTGTTCGTAGTACTTTTTTTTAGAAATGTGTGACACCACGCGCTTATGGGCCTCATGTTGAATGGGATCTGAAAGCTCATGAGTGGGCACAGGACCAGCATGGGCTGCTGTCCCGCACTCATCCGGCCCTCTCTACGAGGCCCAGAAGTGAATGTGCTCAGCGTGGGCTGCTGTCCCGCACTCGTCCGGCCAAAAAGGTCGGCTGTTGTTGCTGATCCAAAAAAAGGTTCAAATAAAGTCGGGGAGGTCGGGCTGAAGTCAAAGCAGGATGTGCTGGCCCAGAGCGACGAAATGCAACTGAATTCGGCCCAATAAACTAAATCGCGCGGGGGGTGGAAATTATTTTTCCCTGGTCGGCGGACGCCTTGCGGCCACCCGGGTCGGAAGCTAACCGCTCCCATCACAGCACCTGACGGCCTCCGTAAAATTGTACTGTAGATACCATGGGCCAGTTCTTCTTACAGAAAAAGGCCGAAATGCAAGGGGCCCAAAGTTGGAGTATTCAGTTGGGCCCAAAGTTACTTCATGAATTTTGAAGATATATCGTTAGATTTTTCATCAATTATATTTATAGAATATATCTATTTGACGTTATAAATTTTATAATTTTCTGTATGTAGTTTTTGTGAGCTGATAAAAGATTTTGTTTGAATTATTATCGATAAAGACATGCGGGAGTTGAGATCATTTTTGCGCACCTCACTTTGTGGCGCCACAACGGCCTGGCTCATCCCTTCAGGTTCCGGCGCCGCGACCTCCTCGCCTTTGTGCTCTCCTTCCGCCGCCCCCGCCGCCGTCTGTGGCTCGACTGGCGGAGGTGCGTCGTCTCCGTCGTTGGTCTTCGGCTTTGTCCCGCAGTTCCCCATCCTTCCGCTCCACCTGCTTGCCTCTGCGATCGATGAGCCGAAGAAGACAAGGAACAAGAACAAGAACAAGGTGAGAAAGTTGGAAATGTTGCGGCGGAGGAGCTCGGAGAAGTAGAATGTGAAATAGACGAGAATGCGACCCCGTATAATAAGTAGCTGTGGTGTGGTGCTCGATCGATGGATCGATCAACAAGAAATGGATGGCCGGTCAGTGCAGCTGGCGGAAGCTTTGATATTAGCGACGAGTTTTTGGTTGTTTGCGTGATTGACAATTAATCGCAGCCATGTATCAGATTGACATGTGGCGGCGATTAACTCACTGGCGTTGTAGCATGCGTTGGTTTCAGGATATTTTAGGACGAGATGGTCCCATCATCCTTTTCCATTAGTTTAATTGCGCAACGTGTCAAACTAAATTTCGGTGTTTTATGGGTTATTAGTTTAGCTGCAGTCCTTGGAAGATGGCCGCTTAAGGTTACTCCTTTTCTGGTTAGCACATTTGCGTGTGAGGAGGAGAGATATGTCAAGTTTCTATTGATGCTAAGTTAATTATTTTGTCAAATTGTTAGAGGCTAATTTTTCTTGTTTTACCAATAATAGATGGATGTCAAATTGATAGCAAATTCTTAGAGATGTTCGATAAAGATAATTTTCTTAGCAGCAAGCAAGCAAGCACATTAAAAGGATGCTTGCTAAAAGCACTTCTCACTCAAAGGGTGGAGCTCCGGGGATAGGAAATGTCCTAATAGGAGTATCAAGACAGCCTTCACTAGTTGGAACCCAAGGTTAAAAATCTTGTCTGTTTTGGTGTGGGGGTAGAGTCACCACTTTTTCATTCTGATTGGTTATTTCATTACTGACCAAAATGTCTGCATTTACGAAGATGAGCGCTAAGCGTTTTGGTGGTGACGACTTTGCATCAGTGGTCAGTGCCTCAGTGGCAAACTGGCGGTTGCAATGTGAGGAATATATATTTCAGGCTTCGTTTGAATTCAAGAAGAACTCGTGTCAAAGTCATGTGCGGTTCTTGCCCTCCAAATGGGCTCATGCGAATCCGATATTTGTATGACAGCAGCCGAGGTAGGGGAAGCTTCAAACTTGGCGAATCCGAGATTTGTAAGACAGCGTTTTGTAAAATAAACTCCTCATATTTATTGGACTGAAAGACGAACAAAATACAAAACTCGGTTGTCGAACAACCTGAACATATACATATCAGCGTTTTTGGTTGAAGAAGTTGTCGCGAACGTATCGACGAAGCCTCTTGAGAGCCTCTTCTGCATTCACAACGATGAGCTCGCCGGTCCTCTAGAAGAAGACTAAGGCGCACACGTAGAGAGCCGCGAAGATTTGGTACGCCATGCCGCGCTCCCCTTGGGGTGCGTCAGACGAGCTGCGCCCCATTCCACGCACTCTACAGGGCGAAGGCAGCGGCGCCGACGACGAACGGCTGATGCGGGGAAGGAGGGGTCGGAGCCCGTCTGACGCACTGTTCGGGAGCGTAGTACCCTTCTTTGCGGGTGAGACAGGCTTCATCGGTTTCAGGGCAAGGCCGGCCGGCGGCCGAGCGACGACGGGCCTCGGCTGCATATCAATTCAGCAGGGACGGCCGGAGCGGCGTGTGTGTGTGAGTGACGGAGGCGCGCGGAGCATGGCACGATGGTGTTCGCCCGCCGCGTCGGTCCTGTCTGATCAGCGCGCGCGCAGACGTTTTATAGGCCGTGCTTGAAGGAAGGAAAGCACGGTATCGGCGTCGGCGATCGCCGGCTTACTCGTGACTTTGGGTGTGCAACCTGGCGAAGCATTGGTGTTTCCGACGGGCAGTTTTGTTGGCATGTGTATGAATATGAATATGAATATGAATATGAACTCTCTTTAGAAGCACCGGCCTGGACGCGGCCTCACCACGGCCACGTCGCCCCCCTCGTCCCGGCCGTCCGATCCGCGCTTGTGGACGGCCAGGATCGCGGCAAGGGCCGTTGCTGATTTTTCAGAAAGGCCCTTCAAGTTAATCGAAATCAACCCACAGTCTAGACAGGGCTTTGTTAATAGTAAACGCGTTCTGCTTTCTTCCATATAGGACCCTCTATTCTAAAAATCATTCGGTCGAAGAAGACAAAATTCCGAAAACATGACTTTTTTACGGTTACCCGCCCGCCGGTTTTTTTTTGCAAAAAACACCCCCCACCAGACATCTGATCCGGGCCGCCGCCCCGCGTCCTCATCTCTCGCTCCCAACCCCGCGCCTCTCCTCCCGTCGTCCCTCAGCTTCCCCGCGCGTCCTCACCTCCGTCGCCGCCGTCGCCTCTCTCCCACAGTCTCGCGCGCACGGCCCCCACTCCTCTTCTCCCTCTCTCTCCCGACGCTCAAGAGGGTCTGGTCGCTCGCACCAGGCAGGTGGACGGCGGCGCAGCGTCCACGGCGCGGCAACCACGACGGCCCCGACGCGCCTCTCCCCGCGCCGCCGCCGCGCCTCCTCACCTCCGTCGCCGCCGTCGCCTCTCTCCTACAGTCTCTCGCGCACGGCCCCACTCCCCTTCTCCTTCTCTCTCTCCCGACGCTCGAGAGGGCCTGGTCGCGCGCACCAGGCTGGGGGACGGCGGCGCAACGCCCCACGGAGCGGCGTCCACGGCGCGCGGCTCTGACGCGGCAACCCCGACGGCCTCGGCGAGGGCGGCCCTGACGCAGCAGCCCCAACGGCCCCGTCGAGGGCAGCCCTGGTACAGATGCCCGCGGTTTGCGGCAGCGCCGGCGGATCCAGTGAGGGTGGCCTCCGACGTGGACGCCCAGCGTGATATGGAGTCTTCTCTTCATCTTCAGGTTGCAGTTCTTCAGATCCCCTTCCCTCTTACTCATCTTCTTTTTTCTCATTTCAAATGTTGGTGGGCTTACGCTTACAATGGTCCTGCTGCTCACCATTTTAGGTGTGGCCTCCTTCTGTTGTTCATAAACTCGTGTAGCATTATTAGTTGGAAAGGTTGTTCAAAGATGGGGGAACCTTGAAACCAGTTGTACTGATCAAATGGCCATATGATTATGAACCGTCTTTCAAAATCTTTCTGAACTTCAGATTCAGGTTAGTATATAACGGAAAAAAAAATATTGACAAATAATTGTTCCAGCGGATCAATTGTGTTTAGTATTCCATACCTCTCTGTTAGACTGTATATTGCCATTGCGAATTTTCCTACATACTTTTGACTGCTGCATATTGTGAGAGGTGAATCTGGTTAGTGCGAATATTTACCGTGTCATGTGTGCTGTTAAGGCGCCTTTTATTGTTAGCTCTCATAGTGTTCACCCCCTTTTATCCTATTATATTTGTGATTTCAATGAACTTTCTGTTCTTGGGCCTCTGGAAAACCACACATAAATCAGGAACATTATTTGTTGATGCTCATTATTTATCTCACCTTGTGGTGTTAAGGCAAACCTACTCTTGCAGACCTCTCCGGTCTGTAGTGACAACTGAGAAGGCAAGTAAAAGCAGTCTGAAACCTTAGACGCTATTGATGCTTGCTACATGCTACAACCGCTTTTGGTACTCTTTTCATGCTTAAGTACATGAAATGTGGCTGACCATATCGCTTATCTTGGTAAATTTACCATCCTCTTATTCGTCTTTGTATCACAATCTCTATTATATGTGTTCGCTATATATGTGCACTCATTCGGGCTTCTATGACATTGCAGGTACCCGGTGGTGTTCATTGAGTATTTGGTCATGACCAATGGTACGTTCTTGGTTTCTCATCCTTCTCTTTTATGTCTACATGCATCGATTGGGTCCATTAGTTGTGGTGTTGCTGCTCCTGTTCCACAGATTTGAGATGTTTTATTCTTTGGTTGCTTTTCTGGTTACAAAGTGAAGGCTGATATGCAATGCTTTCGACTAATACATCCCTGGTTATTGAGTGATTCATATACCATTTTCACCAGGCTATTGCCGTGTCTTTCTGAAGTATGAAATTAGTTTTGGGTGCCATGGGGAGACAGAATTAAGTTGTACAACAAAAATAGTTGCGAGTGAGAAGTTTAATGAATTTGAACTGGCCATCAAAATGTCCCATGTATTCAGGTTTTTCCTATACGGATATACGCTTAATTGGTGTCCTTTTCCCTTCTTGTTCCCGAGTGTTTGATTCTTTCGTTCCTCTCATGACTATGTATTTTCTTCTCTGACTAATCATTTTGAGACTCGAGCTATTGGGCTCCAGTTTTGCTTTGTTGACATTTAGCTATCACACTCAATTGTGTTTTGTTGATTAGCTCTGTGACGACTGAAACAATGTTAATGATCCAGAAACTCGCAAGCAGGTTGTCCACTACATTTAGTCCGGAGCTAAGTTTTTTGACTGGCACAAAACCATGTGCCTTGATAACCATGTGACATGGTCTTGGCGCCGTCCTCCATCGATCTGACCAAGCTTAATTCGTTTAGAGCCCTGTTCTACTGGACAGAGTCCTATAGGTACCACTCAGACATCAGGTGAGCCCTCATCCGCACATGACAGTGATGTGCTCAGCCTGTTCGTCAGTGAGTTGTGTCGATCGTGTGTGACAGTGGTGTATTCTGGAGCTTATCTTCTTCTTTGTTCCTTCGTCTCCTTCGTTGCGACGCCATGAGCTCCATGGATGAGGTCGGGCTTGAAGAAATATCTGGTGTCTTCTCTAAGGTCTTGTGTTTCATCATCTGTCAGCCTACCATGCTTGTACATTGCACGATCGAATCTGTTTTTTACTCACGTCTTTTCCTCTGTTTTTGCTCAATCTATCATCGTCAGATCCCATGTGTCCTTACTGTTGATAGGAAAGAGTTGTTCGGCATAGCTGCGCAGAAGCTTGGTTTGTCTCATCGTGTTGCATCGTATAAGAAAGTTAGATTATGCATTCATATTGGATATCTCCTCTTACTCTGTAGGAGGTAATATATGCTAATTAACATCTAGATCGATGGTCCACATTTATTTTAGTGTATCGTAACAAATCCCATAACTGTTTCATGCTTATGTAGCTTCTTTGTCGGCAACATCAGAGTTCGGAGATGGCTGGGAGTCGGATCGAAGTTGGCACCTTCGCTATGGACAGTAGACCATAGACCTTCAGAGTTATGCCCTCCATAATATCGTTGTTTCATAACGTTTATGTATTATCTACGTATCTCATGCTACAATTTGGTACCTTACCTTAGGAACTATGTTGACTGATATATGTTCTTAGTCTAAGCTTTAGTGTGCTTGCTTATTCTCCTTTTGATTTGTGGTGCAGCTAAGGCGCGGACTAATCATTTGTGGTGCCAACCGGCGCGCAAGGGCGCGCCATTATCACTAGTATACCATGAGACATGAGTCCATGAACTGGTCGTTGGCGTTCCTAGATTATGTATGCGCTGGTAGTTTTTGGCCAAGGTCACAACTCACCGAAGATTTTATCATATATATTATATGAACATTCGTTTACATCAATACTCCCTCCGTCCTAAAATAATAATTGTCGTTTTCGCTTTCCGAGAAATACTTTTGATTAAATATATATTAAAATATTCTAATGCTTATGTTACATAATTAGTATCATCGAATAGATCTTTAAGTCTAGTTTTTAACAAAATTATTTAAAGATATAAATATTGTTCGTATTTTATATAAATCAAGTCAAATGTGTGACACGAATAAAAAAACGACAGTTAAATTGGGATGGCAGGAGTACGTTACAAGCACTCTGCATTATGAAATAGTGCACACACTATGACAGGAGTACGTTACAAGCACTCTGCATTATGAAATAGTGCACACACTATGACTGACATAACTCAAAATTTAACAAGTTAATCGCTTTGCAGTGTGGATGGCCGCATAGTCAAACACTCGGTTAATGTTCTATCCAACGAATGACGACCAACAATCGTCTAGGTGGAATTCCGGATCTTTTTCTTCTTTTTAGTGTCTTCTTTATTCCATCGAAGAATGAGGAATACTGATTCAAAAAATATTCTCCCTAATCTTTCATCATGGCTAGATCTAACCACAACAAAACGAAGAAAGGTGGTCTGATCTAAGTGATGGAGCTAGATGATGCATCATGGTGGACGGAGATGATCCAAAAGATCATTCATGTGCTCATGCTTGGAATGGAAATAAATATAAAATCCTATGGGCTCAAGGCAAAGGTATAAAATAGGATATTTATTTTGCCGGTCAAGACGCAATAGAGTGCGTGGTCGGATTTTGGATAGATAATCGTACTATAAAGAGGAGAATTCTTTAATTGCAATGGTTATCTAGTGTCACTAAGTGTGAGTCTCATTTGCATATGCATTGCGCTTAGTGACGTGGTGAGATTTATACCCTGAGATTTATTTGTGATAAGCTAACTCAAGTGCCCAATTTATTTGGAATATCTTGTTGGAGTTAGCACCGAAAAGGGTTGGAAATAAAAATGGAAAACAGGGAGCACATGTGTGCGTGTGTTGCTGCTGCTGCATGCGTGCATATATGTGTGTGGCTGTATGCATAGAAAGATGAAAGAGCATCCCACGCAAGTGTTGGTGCTGCCACCCTTTGCCTCTTTGCATGCACAAGTTTGACTTTGTGTGTGAAAGAGAAATGGGGCTTGAGAGCATGCATGCAGGTGTGAACATGGAAGAGATTTAATGGGAGAAGGAGTTGCTGTTGGAGGATGTTTTGTGGAAATTTCCTAGCTGCATGCACTCAAGAGAAACAGAGTGAGAGAGAGGGCAGGGCTGCGTGCTGCTGCTGCCATTGGTTCTGGCACTGGTCCGTTTGGCTCTTTTGACCGTTTGCTTTGCTTTTGGAACTGGTCCGTTTGGTCTTGTGACCGTTGGGCAGCGCGTGTGGGTTAAGTCCAGCGTCCTCCCCTTCCTTCTGCAGTACTACTCCTCCCTCTGCTCACTCACGCAAGAACACAACAGAGAAAGGAAAAAGCTCTCAACTCCTCCCCTCTCTCATGCCTTTGATTTGAGCCAAAAATCAAGTAAGAGAGCTAGTTCATCAGATCCATTTGAGAGCTCCAAGAAGATCTCCTCTCCCTCTCCTCTCCTTCTCCAAGCTTGGTGCTTATTCTTGAGAGGATTGAGGGAAACCCTAGGTATTTCGATTTGGGGAAAAAATCCTAGTGTTCATGCATTTGTGATTCATTTTTGAGGCACTAGGTGGTGATTGCAATTGTGGCATTCTTATTACTCTTGGTGATTGCCGTCACCTAGACGGTTGGAGATTGATTGATTGGTGAGGGGATTTGGTGATTGTGTCCGCCCCCAATCATGGTGAATTTGTGAGGGGTTGTCGTGGTTCCCCGGCGGAGTGTTAAATTCCAACTCTAGTGGATTGCTCGTGTCATTGGGTTACCGCACTTGTGTGTGGGTTCTTGCGGTGCCTTGCGGGGCTTGGCTTGAGGGCCTTCTACCGAGGAACCACCAAGGTGTTGGTCGACACAACGGGGATTAGCTTGCCGGCAAGCAAGTGAACCTCGGGAGAAAAATCATTGGTGTCATCTCTTGTCTCCCGGTGAATTGAATTCATTAATATATATTGTTGGAATTAATTATTTGGTGATTGGCTCTCTACTCTCCAACGACAGTATAAAAATCACCTCTCTTCCTTGCATTTATTTGTCCTCATCTTGCTTAGTAGTAATTATATCTAGTTGAGTAGAAGTTGTTGAGTAATTATAATTAGAGTATCCTTTTGCTCACTAGTGGTATTTTAGAGACCTAGCAAATTGAGTGACATGGAGACTATATTTATTATATTTGCAATAGGTGGCTTGTCTAACAAGTAGAGCTAGAGCAAACCGCATTTATCACCATTTGTGTTACTAATATTTGCTCTAGTGATCTTGAAGATTTTAAATTAGGCTATTCACCCCCCTCTCTAGCCATATTAGGACCTTACAGAAAGGCTTATTCCACACGAAGTAGGAAGCGCAGTACCGGTTCGGCCTGCAATTAATGACCCAAACCAAGCTAATATGGGCTCAGAACAGTGCGTTTTCTTAGAGCAACTCCAGTGCAGCCCCTAAACAGCCCCCTATTCTAATTTTAGGGGCTCAAGCAAAAAAAAAACCCCACTTCAATGGGGGCTCCTATTTGTACTCCCATTTTATATACCCCTTAGAGCAACTCCAGCCCAAGGCCTTAAATTAAGGTTCATACTTTTGATCTAGGGGCTTTCCCTTAAATATGAGGGCTAGATTTTTTTTACTCTGCTCCAGCCGTAACCCTTAAATGGGAGTCCTCATATCTTTTAAATAGTGGCTGACAATATGGGGCCACATATCCTATTCAATATTCTATCCATATATGAGATAAAAGGGAAAGGAATAGAAGAACAACAGCAGGGAGGGACGAGCGGTCAAGGGGCTCGCGAAGACAACCGCGGCCGCTCGTCCGGAGCCTGCTCTGCTGGTGGGGAGCCGCCCTGCTCAGCTCGTCGGGATCCTACGCGTCGAGGGGAACCGGTCATGTGGCGGCGTCGAGGCCTCGAGGGGAGCCCGAGCTCGCGCGTGCTGGCGGATCTGAGTCGAAGAGGAGCTCGCGTCGGGAATACCTTACGCCGCCGGATCCGCCTCCTGCCCCGCATCTAGCGCTCCCTCCGGATTCGGAGGAGTTGTTCCCATAGGAGCACGTGGCGACATCGATGGAGGTGAGCAGCTCGTCGGGCTTGTAGGGCGGCCTGCTCGCTAAGGGAGCGGTCCGCTGCTGCACGGGCTCGCCGAGAGGGGAGTAGTCCACGCCGCGCTGTGAGGGCGACGACGTAGGTGGGCACGCGGGCGGCGGCGCGGCGCAGGGCGGCGTGGCTTCGGCGGCGCGCGGGCTGCTTCTCTCGGCTGGGGTGGGGAAAGTGGGGTGGGCCCCACCGGATAGGGGACTCCTAGACCTGGGGACCTGAGATTAAAATTTGAGGGGCCATGTAAAATGGGGCCCAAGTAGGGGCTCCATTGGACTTGGAATTTTGTCCAAACTCCTATAATTTAGAGTAGAGGCCCAAGTAGAGACTTGGGATGGAGTTGCTCTTAAATTATAGTCCCAACCCCCGAGATCTAGGACCCCCTATTCCGTGGGTCCCACCCCACTTTTCCCCTCCCCACCGAATCGCGCGCTACGCACGCCGCACGCACGGGCCGGCATCCCCCCACCGAGCGTGGCACGGCGGCCGCAGCCGCAGCCCCTTCCTCCTCTTCCTCGATCAGCTCACTCGGTAGATTCGCCCAATCCCTCCTGCAATCCCACATCGACTCTCACCAGTATGAATGACTCGAGCCGGAGAGAGAGAGTAAAAAATAGTACTAGGAGTAGCAAGATGAAAGGAGGGTTGGGGAGCGGCGCACGCACCACTGGGATTCAGTCGCTGCTACCGTCTGGCCGCCGTAGAAACGAGCCTACATGCATTGCTTCCCGGGACGACCGGATTCCACCTCCCCGCAGCAGCGCGACTGATACTGATTGGTACGGGCACCGCCGAGGTCCGTCGCGGTTGCTTCGGATCCAACACAAGCTGCCAACAGATTAGCAGCGCGCAAGTGTCGGCTCCTTCCTCTCGTCATCATCCGCTCCGATCCAGCACCTGCGCCAGACCCCGCTGGGAGATCGGCAAGGCTGCGGCTCGGCTCTGCGACAGGTGGTATTGGTATAGGGCTTGGTCTGTTTTTTTCACTGGAGTTGAGCCTCAATTTGAGCCCCTACTTTTTTTTAGCTCAGTCTGCAAATAAAATTTTAAGGGCCTAATTTGGGGACCCCCACTACAGTTGCTCTTAAGGGTATATGAGCTCCGGCCCACACATATAAGAAGGAAAACACGTTTTCTTCGGGTTATAATCGAGAAAGAGAAGGGGATGGAGCAGCCGCAGCGATGGGGGCAGATGAGGACATCGTGGGGGAGGAGCCGCTGGATCTAATACGGACATACGGCTCAGCCTCGACGAGCGCATCTATGTAGCACAAACTCCGTGTCATTCTCTGGCCACCACCTCTCTACTCTCTTCGTGGTTTCCTTTTTCATTGTGGTAACCGTTGTCTATTCGCTCAACTTACTAGTCATGACATATTATTTCTCCCATAATAAAACAACAAAACAAAAACTAAATTAACTTATCAGCTGTAGAAGCTGATAGTCGAAACCAAGAGGTTTCGTTGGTGTCCCCGTTGGTGGTCTGAGGTCAGAAGCTCCTCCACCAGAGTAGTTGTTATGACGTCCACAATGGGTGCTGATATCTCGGGCCCCAATCCACATGGAAGACGGAGAGAGAGGAGGGAGGTACGTAGCTAGCGACGAACAAATAGTCAAGCTATTTCACGAGGTCCGGGTAGTTCTGATGAGCACATATATGACTAGATGAAAAAAGGAAGAGTAAAATATTTTTCTTTCCTCTCACTCTTTTCCAGCTCACTAGCTATGTCGTTGGCCTCGTTGCGGGTGGCATTAACCTGGTACTAAAAACGAAACCACTCCCTTGGGTAGGATGTCATGTATTTTACAATAAAAATTGAAAAAATGACTTCTTTGATAACTTTTGGCACTGAAGAAAAGAACTACCGCCTCCGTTCTAAAAAAATATAACTATGTCAAGGAGTTCATGACGCAATGACAAAGGTCATTAGTTGGGGGCTCTCACCTAGGGTTCAAATCCTGGGTGCGATACTTTATTCTGGATTTATTTCAGAATTTTCCGACGCTATATATATATATATATATATATATATATATATGTATATATATATGATATGCGTGCCAACTAAAATGTTTTATGCTTAACCAGATTTCTAGTAAAGTAAACGTTATTCACATTTATGGCTCCGAATTGTTTTTTATGAAAATACATTTCGATACAAATCTAATGATGTTTATTTGATATAAAAAATTATTTATATTCTAATCTATAATTGAATAATCTTTGTATACTAAACCATGATACTGCTCTACAAATTGTACTCCTCGGTCTCATATTATTCGTTTGACTTTCTTAACCCCAAGTTTAACCACTTATTTTATTCAAAATTTTATGTAAAATATTTTTTTTTTGGTGTGGCTTGTTTATTTAATAAATAGTACAGTCTACATGAATGACTTAAATTTGACTATATTTATACAATTTGTTTTGAACAAGACGAGTGGTCAAACTTAAGTTAAAAAAGTCAAACGAATTATTGATTAAAACGGAAGGAGTATTTTTCAGGGACGAAGGTAATACCTTTTAAGAAATTTTTTTGGTATCTTTTCTGTTGGACACATTTACTTGTAACTTGTAAGCACATTTTCTCGCATAAGCTACAATTATAACTGAAAAGTCCATATTAGTGGGTCCAGGGATCGTCCTATGTAATTTGGAAACATTTATATTTAATAAAATATTAATAACAAAGTTATTGACCTATTTTTCTTTCTATGTTCCGTAGAATTTTGGAGCTCATATCATCTTATGTAATTATCATGTTCTGTTGTATGATTGTTTGGTTGATTTAGTCAGAATGCTACTAGTATAGAGGCTTTGTTATCATCCACTCTGGTCCTCTGTTGCTGTTGCACGCATTGTTTTCCCAAATGTAAGGGTATCTTCAAGGGATTAGCTAAATCGTTTTTTTCAAATTAAGAGCATCTCCAAGAGATTAGCTAAATCGTTTTTTCAAATTAAGAGCATCTCCAAGAGATTAGCTAAATCGTTTTCTAAATGTAAATTTAGCTATTATGAAAACAAAAATCTTCTCCAACAGACTATTTAAATGACTCTCCAAATTTTGTAACTCTCCACTACACGACATTTACTCTCTACTTTTGGATAGTCTACCTCACTAGCCATCTAGTCTCTTCATTTTACAGAGTTGTTAAATGAGTGGTTTGGAGATGCTCTAATAGCTTTTAGTTTACATGGGTGGTTTGGTGCCTCTGTGTTTCTTCTGGGTTTTTTTTTTTGAGAAATGTGTTTCTTCCTGTCGTTCTGATAATGCTGCTCAATTTGTTCGAGTAGTGTTGATAGAGTGAAAAATGAGCGAGACATTATTTTTCAAAATGTTACTAGACTAGAGGGAATAGCCTCCAATCTGTGTTAAAGTTTTCTAAACGTGTCGGAACAGTTTATGCTCTAATATCCGCGAAACGAAACGACCCTTTACCCGAGGGAGTATGTGGTGACCGAGAGCCCGCCCTTTCGGTTCGGATGCTCCCGCGCACGGTGCGCCGCATTTCGGGGCGAGCCGCTGGCACTGACGCCATTGACGAGCGAAGCGATGAAGCTTCCGACGCCAGCGCGGCACCGCATCGGCACCGAGACCCACGTGCCGCCGCGTCGACCAGGCCCCCACTCCATCCCCACTACCAACCCGGGCCCCCACGCACCCTCCGGTCTCCGGCGGCTCCCTCCCCTCCCCTCTCCTCCCATCCCATATATACGCGCGCGGACCGCTGCAATTCCCATCCCCTGTTCCAACATTTTTGGCAAATAGATCGCCGAGCGTCGACCGGCCAGCCCCCCCATCCCGTCTTCCGGCATCTAGAGAGAGTAGAGGACGACGTAGCGGAAGATGAGCCAGGAGAACGGAGCCGGCAACGGGCACGCCGCCGAGGAGCAGGGCGTGATGGAGGTGGAGCCGACGCGCCGGGCGCCGCGCCTGAACGAGCGGATCCTCTCGTCGCTGTCGCGGAGGTCCGTCGCCGCGCACCCCTGGCACGATCTCGAGATCGGTGAGCCCTCCTGTCGTCGTGCCAACGCATTTGTTCGTTCGTCAGATATGGCTGGATCGATCAGAGGCCGGCCTTGTTCGATTCGAGGATACTATATATAGTGACTGCTAACCGACCGGTCGTGCGTGCTTTCGATTTGCAGGTCCTGAAGCTCCGGCCGTCTTCAACGTCGTAAGTATCTGAATCCCGTTATTCCCCAGCAATAAACCAACCCACCAAAGTTGCAGCAGCTAGCTTGCAAATCGACCTGGACTGATCCGGTGCGTGTCGATCACGAGCACGAGCAGGTCGTGGAGATCACCAAGGGGAGCAAGGTGAAGTACGAGCTGGACAAGAAGACGGGGCTCATCAAGGTGGACCGGATCCTCTACTCGTCTGTTGTCTACCCTCACAACTACGGCTTCATCCCCCGGACGCTCTGCGAGGACAACGACCCCATGGACGTCCTCGTCCTCATGCAGGTGACTAGCTAGCTTAGGTCGTCACTGTCCATTGTCATCTCAGCCTCAGCCTCAGCCTCGGGTTCATTATTATTCGCCTTCTTTCTTTCTCTCTCTCAAATACTACTACAAGTAACATCTATCTGCATCCCATCATTTGCATGATTGCATCCAGGAACAAGTCCTTCCCGGCGCCTTCCTCCGGGCCAGGGCCATCGGCCTCATGCCTATGATAGATCAGGTAGGCAGGCACATGGATGAATAATCTCTTTGTAATATAATTCGATTTCAACTTGCAACAATTGACACCGACCGACCTTTACACACACAAAAATAAATAAATGTTGGAACAGGGAGAGAAGGACGACAAGATCATCGCCGTCTGCGCCGACGATCCCGAGTACCGCCACTACAACGACATCAGCGAGCTTTCTCCTCACCGCCTCCAGGAGATCCGCCGCTTCTTCGAAGACTGTATGCTTAATTTCCTGCCTCCCTGCTCCATACTTTATTTGCTAAATTTCCCGTGGTGCTTGTTGGACGCTCCCTTTAATCGTTGCCCAAATTTCTTCTTCCAGACAAGAAGAACGAGAACAAGGAGGTGGCCGTCAACGACTTCCTGCCCGCCGCACCTGCTCGCGAAGCCATCCAGTACTCCATGTAAGTCCCCTGCTGGCCGGTCATCTACTCATTTATCTTGATGAGGATGTCACGTGTGTACCATATCGGCTAATTCTGCTTTCTGAAGTCTATTGAAATGATCTTGGTGTTTTGTGCAGGGACCTGTACGGTCAGTACATTATGCAGACCCTGCGGCAGTAGAGCGTGCCCCATCTTCTCTCCCTACCAGATCCCATCCCATGCGATGCTGAAGCCAAAGCACAGATCATCAGAATATTTTTGTGATCTGATGCTGATGGATAGCCAAGTCACTTGAAGCTTGTCGAGTAGCATGCTATTTTGTCCCAACGATATTTTAGCCTGTATCTTCCCTTATAGTCTTCTGGAATTTGTCCACAATGTGGTTTGATCTATCTATGTACTGCTCTTCTACATGTTTGCACAACGAATCAATAAAAATTAATAGCATGCTATTTTGTTGTTTTGTTGACGTACTCCTGGCCTACAAAACATCTGCATATTTGCTGATGGGCTCATGCCAGATGGCAGAGAGACTGAAGAACCGAGTTTCTGCTGGATAACTTGTTGAATGTCTTGATCGTGCAAGTTGGGCTCTAGTTGTTATTTACTCTACGTCTCTACCTCGTATATTAACCATCGCTCGATATTTGTTTCAGTTTTCTGTATCGGTGTACACTGGCAACTACTACAACTTCTTCAGATGTCAGGGAAGCAACTACTACTACCAACTTCTTCAAATGGTTTCTGTTGTTCAGCTGATGGTTTATGCAGCTTATAAGAAGGCTGATGCTTATTGTTGTGAGGGAAAAACAATGTACCACGGTACTATATCAATGTAAAGGACAGTTGGAGCATCAGAAATCTGATGATGAACAAGAAAGACATCCAAAACCAGGAACCAAGCATAACTTTTACAAGTTTTTTTTTTTTTTTTGTCTTTTGTTGGAGATAAACTGCATAAGTAATATGTCTTCCCATAAACTCCCTCCTTACATGAATCCAAATTTATATCAAGGAATCACGAATGCATGTTAAATTTGTGAAGAACATATGCCTGTATTTACTATTCAGCTGTACCGTGTCCGGCCGGAGTGGATTTTTACGTAGAAGGCCAAAACATTACAAATATCTGATGGATATCCAGCCGGGGAAATGAGGAAAATATAAAGATCAAGCAGTGTTTTTTTTACAACTTTTTTATTACAATTTAAAGATCAAGCAGTTGACGGAGCATAGAGTGCTTTGATCTCTGCACGTGTCCTCGGACAGAAAGATCAAGCATTGTTTGACTCTGAAGCGTACAGTGCTTTGATCTCCTCAACGTCATCGTAGCTCCCGAGGAATATTGGGGATCTGTCGTGAAGTTTAGCGGGAGCAAGTTCAAGGGCCTGCATTGTAAATTTAGCAGGAGCGTTTTCAGTTATGCAATGCCAACTACTGGTAAAAATGTGGCCTGTTTAATGCTAAAAAAATGTGGCCTATTGAAGTAGTGCCTTTTCTCAATAATTTCAACTGTAAGTTGAAAATTCCACTAATATCTCAGGCAGATGTGATATTTGTAACATCAAGAT
Source organism: Microstegium vimineum (assembly GCA_022036555.1). Lineage (NCBI taxonomy): Eukaryota > Viridiplantae > Streptophyta > Magnoliopsida > Poales > Poaceae > Microstegium > Microstegium vimineum. The sequence goes on along the minus strand of CM039128.1, from coordinate 36,603,460 downwards.
TTTTCAGATGGAAATTGGGATCTGAGAAAAATAACTGAAACACACCCGTTGTTTTCCTGTGAAAGCCTGGCCTCCAGCTTGTTCCATCAGGAATGACATCGGGAAGACTTCATACAGAACACTGCAATTCCACATGGAACCAATGTGAGGATAGGAGATGAAACTACAGTTCGTTCCATCAGGAATGACATCGGAAAGATTGTTAGCCTTGGTACCGTAGTTTTCCGTTTGGACTCTTCTGGTCTGCTGGGTACAAAAATATGCCCCCATATAGCAAGGTACGATGGATATCAGCAACCATACTGTAAGCCATTGACAATACCATAAGATAAATTCAACTATTTTAGTTAAACAAAAGAAAGAATGAGTACATACTAATAGCTTGAGCCCTATTATTCTTCAGAAAAAACTTAAGACACACTCAGTTCATAATTGTAGAAGAAAGCAAACTGTGAAATACTGAGATGCATTAGTCGAGAATGAGCAGTGAATCACCTTCCAATGTATCTCAAGGATTTAGGTAGTGAACCATCCTGAGGATATTTGCATTTCTCCACAAATCTGAAACGGCATAAAATTCAGCTTGACTTCTTAAGAAATTACAGTAATTTTGAACACAGATGAGCCCTCATACTTTGCTGTAGGCCCATCCCAGTTTTTGGCATTCCCTTCGTTGACTGAATAAATCCTCCCTTTCTTTGGTATCTGCACAAGAAAAGAAGCATGAAACTCAAGTATTATATTGTTACGTTAGTTAACCAGGAGTATCAATAAACCAGGAAAGAAAAGAACTGCAGTATTTTTATCATTTACCTTGATATTTGGATGAGTCAAAATGAACTCTCCAAGGGAAGGATCAAGAGTGAAACCATTGACTCCATTTCCAGTGCTCAACACAAGCTGTCATAATTCATAGCAGCAGTCAAATATATATATAGGAAGACAAGTCAAAGCGAATTGTATGGCAGTAAAATGGATCTGACATAGATGATTACCGTGCAGGAACTCCCATACATGCAATAGCCAGCAGCAAGCATGTTTGTTCCAGGCTGCAGTACATCCTTCAAAGTCACGTTGTCCTTATCTTTGATCATGTAAATCCCAAAGATCTGCAGAGCGGAACGGAGATCAATGGCGACGCTTCAACGACATGATGATTTACATAATTTGGAACCTATTGAAGGAAAGAAATCGTAGGGTTTTTTACAACAAATCCGAAACAGCGCAGCAAGTGGCCTCTAGAGCTAAGGAAGTCATCGATCTAAGAAACAGGGCTCTAGCATCAACAGGGTAGTGCCTCTTGTGGTATTTATCTCCTTTCGTGCTGCCTGGGATGGAGGGACCTACCTGTTTCTCCAGTGGCGGAGCCTACCATGTCCCTGGTGGAACACACTTGGCCTATTGTAAATAAACACTATTTTCTATTTTAATTGAAACGTAGAGCTCTTGCCATATTGAAAAAACAATAAATTTTGAGAGTAATGTTTCTCAACGAAGATCACTTAGTTAAAACTTGTTGACCATAACTTTTTTTCTAATTGAAAGGCAGAGCCTCCGTTCTTTAAAAAAATGACTATCACATAATGGAACAGACCCCTAAGATCAATTTTGTACTTGCAGATGATTAATATAGTATCGTCAGAAAGGTAAACATTATCGTATTATCGTACATCATTTTGTCTTCTGATCTCGTTTGACTCATTTGCCAGTACAGATCACAGGTGGGGATAATAAAAAACTGAAAGCCATGCATAATGACACGTACTGTTCCGATGGAGACACCACAGTCGATGTTGGAGGAGCCATCCAGCGGATCGAAACAAACGCAGTACCTGAACAGAGAGAGAAAGCTAATGCACGTCACGATCAGGGAAAGCAACAGTATGACGTTGTGGAAACTACAAGTCAGATTCTCAGATGGATTAGTATCGAGTAACGACCAACTCAGAACAGTTTTAGGGTGGGAGATTTCACGAACTTTCCGCGGAGGGCCGGGTCGACGAAGATGGCCTCCTCGTTCTCTTCAGACACAAGGACACACTGTACGCAAGCGCAAAGTCAATAATGTCTAAGTTGAAAAAATAGACGATGTTGTTTTATACTGCTAAGTAGGAGTACTACTATAAACATGGGAACGTGTACGGATGTGTAGGAGAGTGCATTACGGTGCGCCCGCTGCTGACGAGCGCCTTGACAAAGACTTCGTTGGACAGGACATCCAGCTTCTTTTGCTCCTCACCCTGCATATTTTTTTTGCTCTTGAATGTCAACGAGAGCAGGTAGATTAAAAAAATGTGCCAGAAGAAGATCGTCTGGATCGTGTATTGAAGCGCAAGACCAATCTATTCTAGTTCTAGTAGTACGTATAATAAGAAAGAATAGTGATCGATAGGCCGGTTCAGCTAGATCAACTCTGCAGATGGTGCTAAAAAAATGTCCATCTGAGCAGCAGCAGTAACTCAGAGTACGCCACGAAAGGCGCGGAGTGGATGTGTGATCGGTGGTGCTTTGCTTGCCTGGACGTTGGTCTCTCCGGCGAGTCCGATGAGCTTGGCGAGGCCGGCCTTGTTGACGGCGGCGGCGACGAACTTGCAGCCGAGGACGATGTGGGAGAGGAGGATGGTGAAGTCGCCGCGGGACTCCGGGTGGCGGCTCTGCTCGTTCAGCACGTGCCGCGTGATCGTCATCAGGTCCGTCCGCTGCGCCTCCGCCGCGTGGTCCATCTTCGCTCTCCGCTCTTCGCCGGTCACCCGACCTGGTTCCCCCCTCTCGCCCCGCTCTCGATCGGTTGATCAGCCACACCGCCCCTACGGGTTCGTTCTTGGACTGTGTTGGGGAGCCTAGCTGTGGGGGAGGGGGATCGGATGACGATAGGAGATGGGCGGCGGTTCGGACGCCTTTGTCCCGTGGCGCGCGCGACGGGGAAAGGGGAGCGGGGCGGCAAAGACGTTGCCGCGAATTGGCAAATTGTTGGGACGTGGTGGGGAGTCGGCTGCGGATGGTTGAAGTGATCGAGAGGACGGTGGCTTGAAATAGGCGCCGGCGCGTCGGTGCGGTGCTGGGCGGAGGACGGTGGATGGGGTGCGGGTTCCACGTCCGTGCCGCATGGGTGCGGATATCTACCACGATATGCGCTGAGGCTGACTTGGTGGTGCCCGAGAAAACAGGGCAGGCAAGGGTGGATTGGAAATGACTCCATGCCACGGAACGTGCCCGCATGGATTCCCGGCTGGATGATTCGCTCGCTGCAGCAATCGGCACACGTGACACAGCAGCACCTCGCGCTTGGCAGCCACGGAACGTGACGGGGTTTATGCGAACCCGATCCGATGGGGGCCAAAAAGTTGGCTTTACCTCCATACCGTTAGATTCTGTGTTACCTTCTGGGCCCATTCTCATTCTCCATGCAACCACCATACAAAGCTATGTTCGGGAATTTATCTATATATGGATACAACGGGGAATCGAGCAAACCCTGTGGTGTGGTATCAGGGGTGAAGCCTGCTTGATGAGGACAGTTGCATCGATCATTTGTCCAGCGGCGATACAAAATTGATGCGAGACAACTTGGGCACTAACCTGGCCATCTTTAGCAACATTTAACAACACTCAAATCAGGACTAGTTGTTTTCATCAGGGGTTATCCCTACTTTTTCATGGCCTTTTTAGCCTCAAACTACGACACAAGTCCTTGTCGTAAGCTTTTCTAACATCAATTCAGATCACACACCAATAAAGACTAGTATGTTTGAGGCCACACACGACCTCGCACTACAGCTGTGGACACAAAAAGCGTCGGATCTGCGAACACCTCGGTTTTATACCCGAACTCGATATCCAAAGATGTGCCAGTCGATTTGACCAGTTAATCGACAAGGACGATAACTAGAACAAGTTTGAACGAGACGACAGCGATGCGCTCGGACGTCAAGGCTCAATTGCTCAAAAAGCGGGACTTGCGAAGTAGACGGAGATCTTGTAGATGCAGCCCGTCGAGATCGTCAGAACTCGTAGATAAACTATAACCAATGCGAAAAAAGTAGATACTGAAAAGTAAGACAAAAATAATAGATTTGTTTGATTGTATTGGATATATCTTGATACATCGCCCCTGGGTACATATTTATACTCCGGTAACAGGAGTTACAAACAGACACGACTCATACCTAAACAGAACTCCTATTTTTAAGAAAATAAAACGACTCGTGCAAGAGTCGAACTCAAACTAAAACAATAATACTAGCATAAAAAATCATCAGTTTCCTTATCTGTCTTCCCTACGATGAAACTTTCCATCGGCAGACTCTTTCCAATCTGCAACCTTCCTCTTACTGTCATCGGCAACTTTCTGCTGACGTCAGCCACATCCTTTGTCCATCAGCAATACCTTCCTATCGGCAATATTCTTCTACTTTCATCGGCAACATCTTCTCATCGGCAAATGTCTTTCCTTTTCTTCCTTGACGTTTCTATTATCACATCCACCATCGGCAGATTCTTCAACTTACATCGGTAATGAAACTGATAGCCCCTTGATGCCGATGAGGAACCCCTTTACCGATCAATACACTTGGTTTAATATTGATCCGTACAAAAAACGGTGTCAACACATGCCCCCCAATTTCGGAGCATAAAATATCTTATGCGCCGAAATTTGCTCTGTTGTAATCTTTTCCTCCAAAAATGCTTACGTCATCATCTTGATTACCGTGCATCATCTTCGCAAATTACCAACAACTCCCGTAACTGAAACGCCAACAGTTACAAGTCCCTTGATCTCCGTGCAAATTCGTCGCGATATCTTTCCATACCTCTGTCCAATAAAAATAAAACTCAAAAATGCCCCTTGACTAGGCCTATAAAGATTACCATCCGCTTTCTTTTTTATCCTAAGCTCACATCTTTATCTGCATTCCAAAGACAACCCCGAAGAACACTCCGGCAATCTACCGACGGTTTCCTCCCTCATCATGAAGCACGATCCCTCGCAAGAACCCCTCCAATGGCGATCAACTTCACTGCTTCCGCGGTAATCTTCTTTATTCCCTTGCTGAATACACCGTAGTTTCATCTTTCTGCATCGATTTACAACCCCCCTTCCATTTTCTCTTTTCCGCCTTTTTGGATCTCTAGGAGATGTCCAACAAGACAGTGATTCCTACCGATCAGGAGCACCTCTGTTGTTTAGGCCCAATGGGGAATGCCGATCCAACCAATCTGATTAATGCAGAAACCAACCGCATCCCTCTTAGATCTGAGCATTTCGACCTAGGGTTATGGGCAGACACATTCCATTCTTGGTCTAAACCTACCAAAGGGTGGAAGAACTGGTATCTCAGGATAGCTAGATCACAACAACTATATTGGTCAGAACGCAACGTCGAGCAATGCATTAGGATGTCCATTGTCGATATGGCCAAGAACGAGAATATGATGATAGCTGCTTCTTACTTCTGGTCCGATACAATGAACGCATTTCTATTCAGACACGGACCAGCCAGCCCCACACTTGTCGATGTACACATGCTCACCGGCCTCTACGTCTCCTCTGTCGATCCTGCTACTCTCTTTCGTAGGAAGTCTGAGCATCGGGTAAGCACCCGCAACATCGGCGGTTGGACCGGATACATCCAAGAAAACCAGAAGACCGGATCGGTAAACCAAAGGGAGCATGCCACCTTCCTCAACATGTGGTTGGAAAAGTTCGTCTTCTGTGGCAGAACAGTCGGACCCACCAACATGTATCTCCCAGCAGCAGAGCTCCTGACAAGTGGAGGATTCCCCCTTGGCCGATACCTCCTCGGCTAAGTTTACCGTCTTCTACACCAAGTATCGGAGAAGCTACTACTAGGCGAACCCATCGGTAATCTTGGAGGCCCTCGGTGGTTCATCAACCTGTGGCTGAACGTCCATATGTACAAATGTCTCCAATTTGACCTGTTCAGCCAACAGTTCCCAAGGGATATATCCGAAGACTATGTCTTTGATGATGACGAATCGGCAACTCGCTTCCCACTCAACTTCGGGGAAGCTATAATAGTGCTACCAGGAACCGATGCCAATGTTTATCAATTTGGCATGTTCTTTCAGAGGCTCTACTGCGGAATTCCTGCTCTAGAACGAGTCTGGTGGCCTTATGTTGATGAAGATAACCGATTCCCCATCTCCTTCAACCTTGCCGACGGGAATATACCTCAAAATGAGGTAATCACGAAGGCTACCCTCATTCCCCAGGCCATCCCAGTCAACGTCGTTGGGACCGGGAAGAACTCTCGCCCATCATACGAGTTCTACTATCCATCCGCAGCAGCAAGACAGCTAGCATTCGGTCAACTGTCGATCAAGCTTAGCTATGCTCATGTGATAAAACCAAGAGAGATCATCTCCATGCCGAGGAGAGTGAATAGTCATATTAAACCAAAAACTCGAAAATCACTATTAAATCCAATGTGCCACTGTCACTCGGTGCAACAACACTTTTGGGCACATACGCGGCATAGGCAAACTCGAGTTCACAATTTAAAATTTGCTCAAGGAAAAGTAGATCGAGTAAATTATTGAGCTTACTAAGGTAGAGTAGAGCCTCTTCCACCACTTGGATATCATATCCAAATTTTTTATTTTGGATTGTAAATAGAAATCCCTAAATAAAACAAATGATTTCATGATTTTTTCTAAAAATTTTCAAGATTTAGTTAGGCAATTCATAATTTAAACTGTAAAAAATGTGAGCTCAAGTTTTATTAATTAAATTGAATTGTATGTTGCATTCATTCCTTTGCATTATTTTTATTAGGTGAAAATAATAAATACGATAAGAGTCGAATCAGTTTTTGCTCTAGTTATAAAATTAAAGAAACAATATTTTGTTTAGAATACCAAGTTTGAAAACCATTTACAAATTCTTATCTGATTTTGTTTTCAAAAAACCTTTTATTCAAAAACTAGTTCAAAACTTGATTTGGGGTAAAAAAAATTATTTGAATTTGATTTCAAATGGATTTAAAAAAAAAGGAAAAAGGTTAAATCCATCTCTGTTTCTCGTCTTGGGCCAATCCCGGCTGGAGCAACCTCCTGTCTTGCGCCCTCCCTCGTTCCTTCTCATATCCGGGCCAAATCTCACAACCTCCTCTGTTGCACTTGTGGTTTATTCTATTTGCCACTATAAGTGCTAACAAGCTTTTTCTGGTGCAGTGGTGCTATTGCTAGAAAATGATAGCTATCTTGACTTAGAATTGTATTGTACATTTAATCTTTTATCTTTTCTTTATCTTTTTACCTTTTGAAAGGTCTTAAATGGATAGAGAGAGGTGAATAGCCTAATTAAAAATCTAAAAAAACACTAAAGCAACCTGTTAGATAATAACAAAGTGATAATGCAATTTTGCTCTAGCTCTCTAATTGTTAGGCATGCAACTTATTTAGGTGGTGTTTGGTTCTCACCCCCTAAAGTTTAGCCACTTAAGTTTAGTGGAGGTGACTTTAGTGATAGTGTTAAAAGTGACAAAAAGTGGAGGGGCGGGTGGAACTTTAGGGACTAAAAGTGACTAGGGGTGGGAACCAAACACCCCCTTAACACTTAGATAATGCAATTTTGCTCTAGATCTCTAAGTCAAGCAAGAGCTAAGTTGTTACTTAACACTTAGGTGAGGAAACTCAAAAGCTAATTAACTCTAAGTCCCAGTTTTGTGTGCTAAGGATCTGAGGATGATTTGGATATGAGCAGCTGCTGCTGGTGTTCATTTCTGTAAAGCAATAGGAGCCAAGCATAGCATTCCAGGTTTCCAAAAGGGAATGATCATAATCCAAAATTTAGTAATTTTCAATTAAAATGTGCATGCAACATAGAAGTTAGAAGCTTGTTAGAATGGGAAATACATCACATACCACTGATTTGTACATTTGTATTACAACCGGGTGATTGGGACCTTAAGATATATATGTGTTGATAATTACAAGTTCATAATTCTAAACAATGAGGCATTGAGCTTGATTAGGCCCAAAGTATTAGTAAAATTAATTACTTGCTAGCTAAGATATGAAATAATTTTGGTACTTAGCCTCTGATTGGATCTCTTGAGGAACCTGTGCCGTCTTTTTTACAATTTGACCCTTTTTTAGAAAGAATCTCACAAATAGACCCCTGACGGAAAGATTTCAGAAAATGAACCCTTAGCTCGGCGCCACCATGGCTGGCGCCGAGCTTACACGTCTCGGCGCCAGAGCCTCTGGTGCCAACATTTGAACCGCAACGGACGACGTGGCACACACGTGGCAAGTAGCTAGACGCCAGGGAGGATGGCGTCGAGCTTGGCGCCACAGATCTTGGCGCCGAGCTTGGCGCCGTGGATCTCGGTGCCACTGTAATATTCCCATCATCTGCTTCCCAATGAGAGTGGATGTCAATTGTCGATGCTTGAGACTAAGGTTAACATCAGCACAAGTGTGTGGCTCAATAACCTTTGTGATCTTCCACTTTCCGCTCACCTTTTGCTTCCTAGCACAAACCCTCCATGGGCAGCGTTCCTTGTCACACACAACTGTGTAACGGCGCTCCACATACGAATGCAAGACCTTGTAAGGTCTCTTGCGCATCACTGAATACTCCTGCAACCACCTCTTCAAAGCGGGAAGGTCCTTGAAAACCCTCCCCATCTCAATTGTCATGATGGGACCAGCCTCATTAGTTGCTAGCAGCTCATCATCTTGTCCTTCTGCTTGTGCCTTATCGGAAAGTGTAAGATCACTGAACTCATGAACTCTTGGATCACAGTGGTCTGGAAAAAGACCCCTCAACATCTGAGCATCACTCTCCGACAGCAAAGGTACATGACGATCATCATCTGAATCATCGGCCCTTTGAAAATCATATGGCTCCTCATAATATGTATCATCCACCTCGTTGGAGGCATGAAATCTCTCTTCATGAGGTAGCATAGGTATAGAAGGACCAACCACATGCTCAGGAATGTCTCCTACATCATAAGGACAAATACAAGGAAAGAATGAGACAAATGAATCAAACGATGGGTGACATATTTACAAGAGAGATAAGGATGCCCCACTTACTAGGATGATTCTGTGTGAGGAGAATCGCATCAGGATGATTATGTGTAGGCGCAACGACATGAACTTCTTGAGAAATAATCGTCTCATTTGGGGCAGATTGAGCATCGGGAACCGTAGACGCAACCTCCGGATTCATATAAGGTTCATGGACGGGAAGGTCTATTGGTGGGGGAAACACATGAAGGGTGGGCTCAAGCATAACCCGACGGACAAACACGTCCAGACTCTTCACATCACTCTTCATAGCCAACAATATATATTTTTCCCAGTGAGCCGCAGTACCAATTTCAAACGTCCGTCTAAAGACATTAGAAGAGGAACCATTGCCAATTGCCAAGTGAAGAATACCAACAAATTCAATGCCACCGTCGTCATTCTCACACCAATGTAGCTGATCTCGAGTCATTGCAACAAGTTCACTAAATGATGGTCTATCATCGAATACCAAATACGATCTTTCCATCTCACTAGTAAATGTGGCATTTCCATAGATATCAAGTTCCAAGTTGCCTCCATGATATATGTTTATTAGGTTGTCCATCTAGTTCATAAATCCAGACATAATCCGTTTAGTCCATACAAGATTATTGATAACCAAAAACCTATATATGTAACTACATAGTAATGTAACTAATATATATGTATACTACAAGTACTAATTAAATCTAACTATATATTATAACTACGTAACAATCTAACTATTTATGAACTACATAAATGAAGCAACTAACTACCAATCTAATAATTATATATATATGACATAACTAATATACAAAATATCTATGTTTCAATATAAATCACTAATAAACACTATAAAACGTATGTTTTAATCTAAATCTCTAATCACTAACTAACTTCAAATAATCACTAAATCAATAATTACCAACCTTTTTAGAGAGGGGAAGCAGGACGGAGACCGAGCCAGAGACGCTGCGGGGGTTGGAGCGAGCGGACGGCCCATTCACAACCGGCGCGGACGCCCGGGCTAGCGAACGGGGCAGCCGGCCGGGGTCTCAGCCGGGACAGGCTCGGAGGGGGCGGGGGCTCGGCGGCCGGGCCAGGCAGCCGTGGCCGGCGACCGGGGCAGCCGCCCGCGGTCGGCCTCGGTCGGGGGGCGGACGGCGAAGGAGCACGGGGTCGGCGCGGGGGCCGGCCAGGGCAGGCGGCGGTGCAGGGGCCAGCCCGGGCCGGCGGCGGGGCAAGTTTTCGGCGGCGCAGGGGGGTCGGGGTCGGGGAGGTCGGGCAGCCCGCAACCGAGACAAAGAAGAAAGAAAGGAAAGAGCGGGGACAGGTCGGCGCCAGGGAGGCTGGCGCCAAGATCCACGGCGCCGAGCTCGGCGCCAAGATCTGTGGCGCCAAGCTCGGCGCCAACCTCCCTGACGTCGAACTCCTTGCCACGTCTGCGTCATGTCGGCCTAAGGGGTTCAAACTCTGGCGCCAGAAACTCTGGCACCGAGACGTGTAAGCTCGGCGTCAGCCATGGTGGCGCCGAGTTAAGGGTCCATTTCCTGAAATCTTTCCGCCAGGGGTCTATTTGTGAGATTCTTTCAAAAAAAGGTCAAATTGTAAAAAAGACGAGAACCTGTGTTATAAAATCAATAACTTTTCTTAGAGGAATTAAATCAATGCCCAACTAAGTATATTGAAAAACAAATAAGTATATCACGCATGGCTCAAATAGGCACATCATGCATTCCAAATGCATTCCAAGTGGGCGACCTGGAGAAGCTGTTAGCAAGTTCAGAGAGGCTACTAAGATGGTGAGGTGACACAACATGAACTAATATTTAACGAACCAACTATATCTATATGAATTGATGGAACAAAACAAATAAGATTATAAGTGGTGAATTCAGGTTACCTGGTATTTGATTAAAGCATGACACTCGCCACATTCTACTTAACTTAGCATCTAACACATGAGTTCAGATTGAAAGAATGAATAAAAACATGAGTTCAGAGTGAGACTATTCAAACAAATTTCATCAATATATTTTCTGTTGTCCAATTATTTACAAATGGTCAAATTTGATTATTTTTCACTATTGTCAGTGCTAGTGCTAGCATAGCAGGGTCGGGGATGATCCGAAATTCCAAATGACCAGCATAATGTAGTTAGGAATGAGGACCATCTCCATTATTCGGCTAGGATCGACTGTTCCTGTGTCTCGGGTGATTTGTCACTACTCTCTAGCAACGAACCTGTTCCAGAACCAGTGGTGCTCCCACAGCCTGTCGACCTGCTCGATTGGCAGGCCCTTAGTCTCCGGCAGGAAGAGGTAAACGAAGACGGTCATGATCACCAACCACGCGGCGAAGAAGAAGAAGATGCCGGCCTTCATATGGCACAGCATGGCCAGGAACGACTGTGCCACGGCAGTCGTGAGCAGAAAGTTGACCGCCACCGCGATGCTCTGCCCGGCCGACCTCACCTCCAGCGGGAACATCTCGCTGGGCACGAGCCACACCAGCATCTGCGAGCCGCCGGCCAGGAACAGCGTCCGCCGGCCGAACCGGTCCACGGCGAACATGGACGCCCGCGTCGCGCCGACACCGACGGCCTGCTTGGCGACCACCGCCAGCAGCGCCGCGCTCTCGCCCATGCCGACCGTGCGCAGCAGCACCGGCGCGTAGAACGCGATGGCGTTGATCCCCGTCACCTGCTGGAAGAAGGGTATCATTACGGCCATCACCAGCTGTAGTATATATGAGGCTTGAGACCTGATTGCCAAAGCCGAGACCGACGCCGAGAAGGACGCGGCCGAGGATCAGCATGGAAATATGCACGGCCGACCCGCCGATGGCGGCGCCGGCGATAACGGCGACCCCGGCCACGATCATGGAGGGGCGGCGGCCGCACCGGGCGGTGACTGACGAGGCGAAGAACGTGGAGATGAGGCCAGCGACGTAGAGAGACGAGGTGAAGGCGGTGAGCAGCTGGCTGTCGAAGCGGCAGTAATTGCTGACGCGCTCACCGCCCTTCATCCGTCTGTACACCTCCGGAAAGAACTGCTGCAGGAAAGCGTCCATCGACGACACGCCGCCTGTGAAAACACTAACAGTACCAGATACTCCGATGTCGTAGCCGAAGATGACGCCGCCCATGCCGGCGGCGACGCACGAGAGGACGACGAATACCGTGATGCTGCCGCTATAGCGGCGTGGCTCTTCGCGTTCATCAGTGGCGCCGCCGAGCGCCATGACGACTGAACTGGAGTGGGGCGACGTACGGCGGTGCTGTTGATTGCTTGCTTACCTCGCTCGTTGCATATGTGGCTGTCTATTCAAGACTTGGCAGCGGCTGGACCGAGTTACGTGTCTCATCACACTCTCACTGGTGCGTTGATTGGCTCTAGCTGGTCAACGTCTGACGAAGCCGCATGGTTTTAGCTGAAACTTGAGCTCAACCAGATGGGCATCGATCAAATCTTGCTCGGGTTTTAGACTGAAGTCTCAGCTGCGTTCATCCTATAAAAATAATTCATTTATCATTTCTTGACATGTAGCAACATGGCACCAATATCTTAGAGACTAAAGTCTTATTTTAAAACTAGAGTAGCGCCTATGCTAATGCCACAAGTTCATTTCAGGGATGTACATCAAAATAACCAAACGGTGATCTTCTTTTCGTAGTTTGATCCCGATATTTTTCTTTTCTAAACAATTACATAGCAACTCCACTAATTAACCATACAACCATAGTTATAGCTAAGGTTGGACTCGACTCGGCTCGTTATGATTTTAGCTCGTTAGCTATAACGAGCCAACTCACGAGCCGCTCGCGAGCCAAACGAGCCACAATTTCAAGGAAAAATATAGCATTACTTGTATTAATTTTTATATTAGCATGCTATAGTATATATGTTAGCACATATTATTATTATTTTCAATTTATGACGGTTAGATATTTTACTTTTGTATTATTACTATTATCAAGCTTTACATAAATGCAAATATTACATTTTGTGATTTTTATGCATGTCTCACGAGCTTAACGAGTCAACTCGAGTTTTTTAACGAGCCGAGCCGAGCTGGCTTTCTGACTCGTTAGGATAACGAGCTGAATTTCTTTTTGGCTGAACTGGAAAGAAGGGACAATTTGCCACATTCAGCTAGATCAGGAACCTCCTGCCGTCATCAGACTTGTAGTATCTAGACATACAGATTGTCAAACATCCTACCAAGAATGATATAAAGTCAAATAAATGCACAATGAGTCCATACTAAGGCCCTGTTTAGATCCCTTCAAAATTTCAAATTTTCTGTCACATCTCCGTCACATTAAATCTTTCAACGCATGCATGTAGTATTAAATATAGATAAAATATATAACTAATTACACAGTTCATCTGTAATTTGCGAGACGAATCTTTTGAGTCTAATTACTCCATGATTAAACAATAATTATCACAAACAGACGAAAGTGCTACAGTATCAAAATTCCAAATAATTTTAGATCTAAACAAGGCCTAAATGAAAGCTAAATCAAAGTTCAGATGGATGTGTACCTACGGCAATCCTGCAAATGAAAGCAAGATTCTTGTAAATCTTGTCTTCAGCAGATGGAGATATATTACATGAAAAGGTTATTCCTCCCTGCAGGAAATAAACACCAGAAGCTGACATTGAGGCTCGCACATCTAACTACACGCTTACTCCAAATCAGATATCCAAACAGTATATGCAGACAGGGATATATACATTATTCATTATTTACCTCAATTGAATCAAAAGGAATGACAATATACAACATGGCAATGTGTTCTAATTACTCTCTAGAGAAACAGATAGCAACTGCTCACTATTCATACATGTATCAAATGTTTAAAAAAACTGAAAACATCTAGAGAGCATGTCCACTTATTACAAATGCAATATCAGATACCATAAATATCCGAGACCATTCACTGAAAGTAAATCCACACGCACAAAGGCCCAAACACACTGAAAAAGAGAACATGTTCAGATAACCAATTTTTCCATTGCTGATGAAAATGAGATAGAAACATCAGACGCCTCATCAGGACATCACAAACAAGGAAACCGCTACCTCACCATGCCACCACGAGTCCACGACATAAACACAAGCTACTACAAAGCACATCTCTACACATCACAAGATCAGACAGGCACTGCGAACGGCGACGGGGAATGAACTCCTCTAGGCCCTCTCGCCACGGATGCGGCGCGCAAGCTGGATGTCCTTGGGCATGATGGTGACGCGCTTGGCGTGGATGGCGCAGAGGTTGGTGTCCTCGAAGAGCCCGACGAGGTAGGCCTCGGCGGCCTCCTGCAGCGCGGCGACGGCGGAGCTCTGGAAGCGGAGGTCGGTCTTGAAGTCCTGCGCGATCTCCCGCACGAGCCGCTGAAAGGGAAGCTTGCGGATCAGCAGCTCCGTGCTCTTCTGGTACTTGCGGATCTCACGGAGCGCGACGGTGCCCGGGCGGAAACGGTGGGGCTTCTTCACGCCGCCGGTAGCCGGAGCAGACTTGCGCGCCGCCTTGGTCGCCAGCTGCTTGCGGGGCGCCTTGCCGCCCGTGGACTTCCTCGCCGTCTGCTTCGTGCGGGCCATCGGGAACGGGGACTAGGCTTTGCTGCGGCAGAGGGAGGCGGAGGGCGCGAGGTTGCAGGAGGATTGGGGGATTGAGGAGGATTTGGAGCGAGGAGAGGGAGGGGAGGGGGAAGGTGTTTATGTAAGCGGCAGGTGGGCGGGAGGATGGGAAATTTTCGTGTTTTCGGCAGCGGCGTGTTTCGTTTCCGGGAGGAGCAGAGCGGTTTGGAGCGTTGGATCTGTGGCAGATGGATGGTTGAGATTGTGTTTGGTGGGAAGCACGCGGATCGTGGGGGGCGATCCGTGGGTGGGGGTTTCCTTCGTTCTGATTGGCTGTGGCAGCGCGAGGGAGGCGTCCGACTTGGGCCGTTGGACGCGGGAATCTTCCTCCGGCGCTCCCGCGATTCTTCCCGTCCGCGTGGGACAGGTGAACGAGCACAGCCCAGTTGGAGCAAGCGTGGGCGCGCAGCCCAGTTTAGTTTGGAGGTAATATACGTGATGTTTATATAGTATGCACGTAATATTACTCAAAACTCATGTTCTGTGATGTATTATAATGTATTTTATGATGCTCATGTGTTATAAATCGGATTTTCCATAATTACCTTTGAGTATCATGTTATGTTCTATGATATATTTTAGTTTGTTTAAATAGTATCTATGTGATGTTCTTTTTATTTTTCATGTGTTATGTGGCTTTTCCCCTTTATGATATTTGTTTTTAAGGTAGTATTTTTCATGTGTTATGTGGCGTTTCCCCCTTATGATATTTTTCATGTAATGTTTCTTTTTAAATAATCAGATTTGAAATAATATTTTAGGTTTTTAAGGTAGTATTCATATGATGTTTGTTTTTTATTTTTCTTTATTTTGTGGGATTTTATTTATATCATTTTATTTAGTATTTCATTAATTAATTTTTTATTTGTGTTAGTCATTTATTTCACTTATATTTATACATATATTTGAATTTGTCATTTATTTTTATTTGCCTTTTCTCTATTTTTTATTTTACTATTACTAATTTTAAGTATTTTTTCTGTTTTCATGTATTTCATGCGTGATGTTCGTGTATTGCAAATATGATGTTCTAGGATGTATTTTAGAATGTTCATGTAGCATAAAAAAATGTTTCATTATTATCTTTGAGTGTTCGGACAATACTTATGATATGTTCTATGGTATGTTTTAGGTTGCTCTATTAATCTTCATTTGATGTTCTATTAGTATTATATTTTATTTTCCTTTCCATTTGTTTTCATTTTGTTATTTTTCTTTTATTTTTACCACTAGATACAAATCGAATAATGGTTGTTCTAGTTTTCATTCTTTCTGGCGACGAAGGCCGAGCTTTGAAAGTGCCTAAGGAGCACCTAGCCATGCCCGCCCTAGCAGCCTCCAAGAACGATCGTAATCTGTTAGAATATAAAAATTGTAACCCTGCTCTCCAGCTATATAAGGCGAGCAGGGACCCCCTCGAAAACTCTCTGACATAACCTCTTAGATCCCATCTACGCCTCGTGTAACTTAATAATCATATCAATCCAGCCACCAAAACACAGGACGTAGGGTATTACGGCGATTTATCGGCCTGAACTTGTATAAATCGTCGTGTCTACGCTCTTTGTGTTACGCTTGATCGTCGTCTCTACACCTCCGCCTACAATCTACTATCGTAGGGTACCCCCTAGGTAGACTATGACGCATATTTCGTCAACAAGACCTGATCGCAAAAAAATGTATTTTTTGCCTATATCCCATAGGTCTAGGTGACAGTGAGCACTAGTACAAAGCTGTACTATACAGTCGGTTCGGAACATATTTATAGAGGTTTTTTTCCGAACCGCCTGTGCGAAAAAGACATGTAGAAATGAGTCATTTCTACATGCGGCAAGCAACCGCATGTAGAAATGACTAACCAGAAATCGATTTTTTAAAATAGAAAAAATACATGAGGTTGCTTGTGAACCGCCTATAGAAATCTATTTCTACACGTGGTTTTCTTAAGCAACCACATGTAGAAATGGCTGTCCAGAAATTGGTTTTTAAAAATAGAAAAAAAATACTGAGAGAGGTTGAGAAGTGAGCCACAAGCCCGTCGTAAGTCGCGGATTTTTTCGCGTAACTCTCTTTACCACTCCACTCATAAATCACTTGTGTCTAAATTTCGGTTTATTTCCTCATATTCTATACTAAACTGAGTGTAAAATGATTGTTTGAGTCACTAAACGAATTCAAATGAAAAAGTTGTAAACTAAAAAGTTTCATAACTTTTCGAGATCTACAACTTTCATGTAGCAAGTTTTTTCATCCGAGGCCGTTTACAAAGTTTTGAATTTTAAATTTGACATATTCGAACGTATTTTTCGATAACAAGATGATTTGAAATGAAAAAATTGTCAACTACAAAGTTTCATAACTTTTTGAGATCTACAACTTTCATGTAGAAAGTTTTTTTCATCCAAGATCGTTTACAAAAATTAAAAAAAAACAGTGTCTAGGCATTTTTAGTGACGATTTTTTTAAGGAACCGTCCGTAGAAATCGATTTCTACGGCTATAGAAATAGAGTATTTTTACAGACGGTTTTCCTAAGAATACGCCTGTAAAAATCAATTTTCAGTGACAGCTCGTAGCCGTTTTATTTCTACTGACGCATGATGACACAAATCACATGTGCTGTTTTTTTTGGGGCACGGGCAAAAACCGTTTTTGTACTAGTGAAGATAAAATGAATCATAGAGCTATACCAAACACTTTGATAAAACCTCATCCACGGCGGATCCGAATGAATCTAGATAGATAAGTGAATCTCTACTGAACAAGCCATATATTTGAAATATAAAAAAGCATTAAATAAAAGAAATTAAAATATCGAAGCACAAAGATAATTTCTTACTCAAGTTCAAAATGACTTGCAGCCAACCAAAGACAGCACTTATTTTTAAAACGGAACCGCTTAAAAGTAAACTCTGAGGCAACATGTTACACCGGTGCGGCGCGGTGACGAATCTACAAGTGCGATCCATTTCATACAGCAGGGAGCAACAGACTAATATGAGGAATCGGAGTCACTGGCTCAATGCTATTCGATTATTTCTGCCTACTCTACTTGACTGCTTATAACCCTTATCATGGTAGTCATGTATTGGTTCACAGGAGCCAGTAACGCCTTACGAACCATGTCGAACTTCCCCCAGACTTTCATTTGGAAAACTTTCCCCAAAAAATTAGAAGCACTTCATGTGGACAATGCCTGGACCGGTTTCATCATACTCTCCCTTGGAGATCCACATCTGCCAACACAATTGCCCATTGCCCATTGTCAAATAGTTGAAATGGAATTTAAAAATCTTTCGAAATGGAATTAAAAAAACGAGTGGAAGGAATGACAATGCAACAAAAATGTCCAGTGCTATGCTATCACACTATTAATTCCATGTTCCACATCCCGCTTATGTCTATTGGGAAAGAAAAAAGGCTTAAAATCTTTTCATTTCCTCAAAAAGGTGTTACTATATATCCCATTGAAATCTATGTATGTACTGATTCCTATGAAGAGAAGTTGATTATCTATGCTCCACAACTGGAGTAATTAATTGATTAAAGCATGAATATATTCGTATTCCAATTGCGTTTTTTCGGAAAAGGAAAAAGAAGAGTGCATACCCTGCCAGTTTAACCTAAATTGAGTTGTACATAATGGGTTATTTCCACTTTAACTACAAAATACCAACGTGGTCAAGGCTGCTGTAAGTTATCGTGAATAATCAAATGACAAAAGCCTACTATTTACAAAAAAAAGAAAGTAATAATGAAGAGAAAAGCCTACCTGCTGAAAAGTGCTGAGCGAAGCCAAAATAGAGCCACCAATCCAGACACTGTATTTCCTTTCAGGCGGAGCAATCACTTTAACCTTCATGCTGCTAGGAGCCAGGGACGTTATCTCCTTGCTCATACGATCGGCAATCCCAGGGAACATGGTAGATCCTCCACTGAGGACAACGTTACCATACAAATCCTTCCTGATATCAACATCACACTTCATGATGGAGTTGTATGTGGCTTCATGTATGCCAGGCGATTCCATACCAACAAGAGATGGCTGGAACAGCACCTCGGGGCACCTGAACCTTTCTGACCCAATGGTGATGACCTGACCATCAGGCATCTCGTAGCTCTTCTCAACAGAGGAGCTGTTCCTGGCAGTTTCCAGCTCTTGTTCATAATCAAGGGTAACATAGGCGAGCTTCTCTTTTATGTCCCTGACAATTTCCCGCTCAGCGGTCGTAGTGAGGGAGTACCCTCTCTCTGTGAGGATCTTCATTAGGTGGTCAGTGAGGTCACGCCCCGCAAGATCCAAACGGAGAATAGCATGAGGAAGTGTGTATCCTTCATAGATTGGAACTGTGTGGCTCACACCATCACCGGAGTCCATCACAATACCTGCACACAGAGATATTTGAGAAGAGATTGTGTCAGGATCACGGTATGATTTTTGTAGTGCATATTACTATTTCTGAGGCGATAACTATCTTACCAGTTGTCCGCCCACTAGCGTACAAGGAAAGAACAGCCTGGATAGCAACATACATTGCTGGGCATTCAAAGGTTTCAAACATAATCTGTGTCATTTTCTCTCTGTTGGCCTTGGGGTTGAGAGGGGCCTCGGTCAGCAGTACAGGGTGATCTTCAGGCGCAACACGAAGCTCGTTGTAGAAGGTGTGATGCCAGATTTTCTCCATGTCATCCCAGTTGTTGACAATGCCATGCTCAATCGGGTATTTCAATGTCAGGATGCCTCTCTTGGCCTGAGCTTCATCACCTACATAGGCATCCTTTTGGCCCATACCAACCATGACACCAGTATGGCGTGGTCTTCCCACAATGCTGGGGAAGACAGCCCTTGGTGCATCATCACCGGCAAAACCTGCCTGTAAATATTAAGGAGTTGAACAACAATTAGGTCACATAAGTAGAGTTGCTTTATTGAAAAGACTTCTGAGCGAGATATAACAACCTTGACCATTCCAGTGCCATTGTCGCATACAATAGGCTGAATATCCTCGTCAGCCATTCTCAACTATTCTGTAACAGAGAGACCAATTTTCAGCATCCAGTACACATTCAGAAAAAAAAACTGCAGTAATTGATCAAGCCTGGTCAGGGGAATCAAAATACACTTTCTGCTCATGGTTTAAGGAAAAGCCTTCTGTTTCAGTAATTGTCTTTCCTTTACCTGTGACTTCTATACAGCTACTACGAGAGTACTTCAGCCTACGATACTTCTATACGCAGTATTCGCATATAAATCTAGAGTGTGGAGTCACAAAGATATGACTAACTTCTAGGGATATTTGCCAAAAGAGCAAGAACTGACTCTAGAAAAAAATTGTATTATCCCTGCCTTATCAATCAACATACGCTTGGTAGAACTCTTGACCGGCATTTCTAAAAAAAAATAAAATAATTACTGCTCCTAACTACCCCAGGCAACTAGAGATCAACGGGGAACTGAAAAACTCCATAGCAGGGGTTTCTACAATTTAAGTCAATCCTAATTTCTTTGTTTTTGGGCAGGGTGTTAATTCAATCCTAATCTCGTAGCTCTTCGTATCGTAGTTCGTTGTTTCAAAAAAATAAATAAATAAAAACCCCTTGCTCTCACCACTGGCAGCGGGTCTATAGTAATAGCGTTTCAGTACGGACAGCGGCACGGCGCCATCGCCATAGCAGAATCCTACCACAGGCTACAGCACGCCTAACCATCCCAGCGAATCTCTTCGTCCTTCAAGGAAATCGCCAGAAACCAAACTAAACCACTGAAAATCTGCAGCGCCATAGGCAGAAACCACACACACACACACACAAAAAAACTTACCAGACACCACCAATCGGAGGCCTGGTGACGGGGGATAATAATAAGTAGTACGATTCCGCAGAGAATTAAAGAGATCGAACAGAAGAGCGAGAGGGAGGAGGATCACCTGCTCGAAGAGGTGCGGCGGGCGATCGCTTCGGGCCTCTCTGGAACGGAATCCGGAGAAACTCGATCGGCGAGTGACGCAAAGACTCGAAACGAAGTAAAGCAAGCGGAGACAAAAGGAAACGCACGGACGGGGCGGCGTGAGTGACGGGCGAGGGGGTTTATACTACACGCCTCCGCCGCCGCCGTCGTCTTCGAAGAGAAGCGAAGAGAAAGGGTAGTAGCGTCCACTGCACCGCCCGTAGAAAACGGCCGGTGCTGCGTGCGTGTTCGGGGCCCGCCTGACAGGCCGCGGGGACCGACCGGCCCCGTACCTTTTGCTCCCAAAGCCGCTTGTGTCCACGTAACACTGAAGGAACCAGCACGTGTCGTTCTCGACCGACACGTCGGAGCGTACCCGCAGCTTGAGACGTGTAGGACTCTGTCTCTGTGTCTGGGCCCGGCCGGGTCTGATGATTCCGGTGGATGGCAGAGAAACGGGCCCGAAAGGCTCCACCGGTCCGGCCTAGCCGTCGCCGTCGCAGGAAGCTTTCGGTGCCCAAGTGGTAGGACCACGTCGGCGCCAGCGTAGAATTTGGCATAAGCGTCAGGTCCCCCGATCGACGACGGCGCCTAGCGCCCGCCGGCGAGGCGGCTACTACTATCGGCTATGGCTAGCTTGTTCGTCGCTGCCGGCTGACACGACAATTTTTCTCGGGGAGCATCGACTTCTAGCACTGCACGGAGGATTCGGCTTTGTCCGATGGCCCGATGAAGTGTGGCATGTTGCTGGGTGCCTTGGGTTCACTCAGTTGGGAAAAGGCCGATTGGGCCAACATCACTCGGATCAATGATCAGATCTTATGGCCCAACAAATTTTGTGCTTGCGGCTTTTTTTGTTGGGGCTGGGACAGGGAACATTTCCTTCCTCTGTTAATTAGAGATGATGCCACAGCCGGGCTATAATACCTGCTTTTGGAAATCTGAAAAAAAAATGTAGTCTATTGCTCATTGGGGGCTAGTTGGCAGGCCCGCCTTCAAGCCCGCTTCGAGGTCACCACTGAGCTTGCACCAAAGATATGTGCTTTGTCTGTGTCCTCACTGCTCCTAGGCCGGTCCTCCGCTCTATCGCTTGCCAATGCCTATGCGAGAGTGAAGAGTTCACCAGCTTCTCATAGCAAGATAGCCTAGCCCTGTACAGGTGATCGTTTTGACGGTTGATAAACCAAACGAACAGTCTTGTCCACACCGTCGTCAATAATCACCTCTAAGCAGTAGACACAACACCACTTCCATGACCAAATGGCAGCGGTTGGCTTCTGCATGTTCCCTCCTATCCTCTACAAGCGTACCGAGCTTGGCTACAACCAAGGCCTGATGTCAACCGATCATGCATGGGGGACGGGGGAGCTAGGCTTCTTGTCCTCTGCTTCGGCGGTGGCCGGATCCATGCTCCGATAGGACCTTGTGTGTACACAATGTGTTTGGACGCCACCAAACCAAGGGGAAGGAAATCGCCTTCCTCTTTGGAAAAAGAAGAGAAAGGGGATGGATGTAACAATATTTTGGACATCATGTAGCTCGATTAACATGTTTGGGACTTGGATCTATAGTTTGAGTAATCTCTCGTGTGGCTCGTTTAGCAAGTTTGAAACTTACCTAAATATTAGGCGAAGTATAGTTACTGAATCCAATTGTCATAGTCAATATACCTAGATCGATCGAGTTGAAACCTATATATATTATTAATATTGAAGCGCAGAAAAATTGGGATGCACAAATAAAAAATAATAGTTTATTATCTGAATGACACCGCCTCTCAAATTCAAGACCACTTATATATTCAAGATTTTTTTAAAAAAAAAAACAAGACCACTGATATATTCTACTCAAACCATGCATGTAATGCGCTGCCCAAGTATTCCATTAGCACATTGCTAATGTACAGACACACCACTACAGATTGTGCCAAGTGCCAATCAACCAGTTCGGAAAGCCCCCCGCGTCGCTCCCCGTGGGCGACTCGGGTGGCGGCCGAACCCCCGCCCCCACCCTCCTTCCCCTCTCCCTCCGCGCCGCCGCCGGAGCAGGCCGCCGGCAAGGCCAGCGCGGCTCGCCGGGATGGCGGCGGCGGGGCCTCCTCTCGCGCGACGGACCTCCCCCGAACGGGTGACTCGGGGGCGAACCCTCCGCGCCGCCGTCGTCGCCCGTCGGCGTGCAGCGGCTGCGGCTCGTTCTCGACCTCCCCTCTCCTCATCTCCGTCTCCGACGAGCTAGGGCGGCCGTGCGCGGCGGTTTGCGGCCCGTCCTCGACCTCCCCCCTCCCCATCGCCGTCTCTGGCGAGCTGGGGCGGCTGGGCCGCAAGGCCACCGGATCTCGACCTCCCACGGCCGGATCCGCTTGCTGCCAGCCGGGGCAGGCCCTGTCTCTGGCGCGACGGAGGAGGGGCGAAGCTAGGCGGCCGGCGATGGCGCTCGCCTGCGTGGGCAGTGGATCCGTTTGCAGCTCGGCTGATTTGGTCCTTCGCGACCTGGTCTAGTGGAGTCTGTAAAAATCGGACCGGCCTCCGCGCGATCGGCGATTTGCCGTGCCGCCGCCGAAGGCGGAGCAAGAGCCGTCCGGTGTCTGGGCATCGGCGGCCTTACTCGTGCAAGGGTGGCAGCCGGCCTAGACGTGTACGATGACGGCCAGATCAAGACGAAGGCGGCAATCAATTGCGTAACAGTTCGGCAATTGGTGGGTAATGGCGGTACTACTATGTTTCGACGGCGGTGACGCCCGTGGGCGCCACTTTCCTTGTTGGAGGCGTCGTCTTTCTTGCGGATCTTCCCGGGTGAAAATCCATGTCCAACTTTCTGGCGGGGCGATGATGGCATTTGCGGATGTCATTTTCTCGTTGGAGACGTCGCACTTGGAAGATTCCTTGGGTTGTCGGCTTTGGTGCCGGCAACGAGTTGGTGACTCCTCTGCATATACACCACGTGCTTCGTGATGTTACCAGAATACAACATCCAATGTCTTCAAGGTGGTCGGTGTCCAATGATCTTTCAGTACCCTTATTAGGTCTGAAAGACGTGTGTGACGGCATTGTCTCGACGTTGGTGGTCATACTCTTGTGGAGTCGACATCACGGAGCAAATTATTTGTCGCGTAGGACTACTAGAGTTCCTTGTTGGAATATTTTTTTCCCTCCGTCAATTCCTTTATTTTAGTTTTCTCTGTTGTAATAATTTGGCCTAATTCTACCCGTTGTTAGATGAAGCCGGATATGAAATATATCCATTATCTAAAAAAAGACTGTGCCAAGTGTTGCAGCTCCACAACCACGAGACGGCCGGGCCACGCATGCGATGGCCTAGTCCCCGTTTCACAGTTGACACAGCCTCCTATCCAGTTTGGGAGAGGGCCGAGAGGCTAGACCTGTCTTGCTACAGTAACGCGGCAGTAACGCGGTGGGCTCGGCAAACGGCGCCTGTCTGCAGGTGGGGCACGTCGGCCGCGCCGCGAGCCAGCGATCAATGCAGCGCGCATCGAAGCCGTGGTTGCAGCGCGGCAGCACGCGCCGCTCGTGACGCGGAGCGCGCACTGGAGCACGACGCGGAACGTGAGCGCCGCGACGATGCCGCACGTGAGGAGCGCGAGGGTGAGGATCTCGTCGGAGTTGAGTTCGCCTGCCGGGACCGGCCGAGCGTCCGGAACGGCGCTGGGCGACGGGCACGGGGCTGGTCCCTGCTGCAGATGTAGCAGGAGTCGTCTGGAGTAGTGCAGCCGTGCATCCATGGCCGAGTGACCAAAGCTGAAGCTCCGAGGAGTGCGCGAAGGAAGGAGACGTACTGCGCGCGAGTCGTTCTAGCTTGTGGGAGGTTGACAACGAAGAAACAGAGGCTTGTAGCCTTATATACAAACGTGATGACTGACGAGTCTAGGAGGAGTGAAGTGCATGCCATTATGGTCGATGAGATCGAGCGATGATGAAGATAAACTATGCAGAGATAACTCAACTTGCTGATGTCTTGGGACTTGGCCACTTGGGGTGCTTGAATAGTCGGCAAAAAATAAAAATTAGAGGCGGGCTTAATGCTGTGCGCCTGTGCGGCCGCAAGTGTGCGGGAGATAAGAATAAGATAAGACGCACGTAA
This sequence comes from Microstegium vimineum, assembly GCA_022036555.1. NCBI lineage: Eukaryota > Viridiplantae > Streptophyta > Magnoliopsida > Poales > Poaceae > Microstegium > Microstegium vimineum. The sequence continues at coordinate 36,578,736 of CM039128.1, read as the reverse complement.
AGCTGCATGAGCAGGCAAACTAAAACAGTCGGAAAAAATCATGGAGAGACACAAGAGGAGAAATACCCCGGCACGTCTCGTACGTGAAACGGTGAGACCAGGGAAGGCGAATGACAGGCAGAACAGCGAGCATATCCGCAAACTAGAATTCCCGTGCTTTTTTAAACTAGACTAGAATTTCCAGAGCAAATCCTAACCCCCTATTTGCTCTTTCGAATGTGGCAACAACGACAGGAGCTCACAGCAACTCGCAGGCATGAGGCGCCAATGCACCACCGCACTCGATGGGTTCCATCATTCCGCGACTCGCCGGCGCACGACGGGGCCACACGTGGCTGGCACGGTAGTGACTTGTCATTGTGTGGCTGGCTCGTTCCGGCCATGTCAGGCAGCCCGGACGTCCGACGTGTCTATACCGCCGATGCCATACCATGCGGGCCTGTGGCTGATCGAGTTTTGTTGGAGACGCCCCAACATGGGCCGGCAACTCTGGTAGCTTCTGAGCTCTGTTCTGGTACCCTCCTTTTGGGCCTCAAGCTGCTGCTTGGTCGGGCTGCCATGTGTGAGGGCTGCCAGTTGCATGGGTGTCTTAGAGCATTCGCAGTGTTTGGGTGTAAGCAGTGTTCGTCATTTTAACTTTTTAGCTTTTTTTTTCAAAAAAATATTCACAAATAGATCCCTACTGATTTGATTTCGGTTTATGGACCCCGACTTCGGCGCCATGGTCTTTGACGTCGAGAAAACACTCCTCAACGCCATAGCTAATGGCATCGAGGTAGGTATTGGCGAGATGTTGGACGTGGCAGTGATCTGGAGCCGACGTGGACAAAACCTTGGCGCCATGGATCTTGGCGCCGAGCTCGGGTCTTCTCCATGTTGGAGTCATCGCTGCCACATCCGACAGCTCGCCAATACCTCAGCACCAATATCCATGGCGCCGAGACAGGTTTCCTTGGCGCCAAAGTCAATGGCGCCAAGGTCGAGGTTCATAAACGGAAATCAAACCACCAGGGGTCTATTTGGCAATATTTTTTTTCTTTTCTAAAAAGGACTAAAAAGTAAAAAAAATTGGAAATAGTGTCTATACATTTAATGCTACTATAGGACTAGATCCTTCACAATATGAGTCTCCGTCTATAGAGAACCTTCTCCCACGTATAAGAATCGGCTTCCATCTTTTTTTCTTTCACATTTTAAGTACTATATGTGGCTCATTTATAGATACAACCCTCGGTTCTAAACATTATGAATAAATTAATAGATGATTTCTAGCTCAATTATTGGTTAGGTTCTTTGTGGTGAAACATGTCCACCCAAGTTCAAGTCCTTTACTTAATACGGGTGCTCGTATTTTCTTAGATTTATTTCATGATTTAACGACGTACTTTTAGTAGTAGACGACGTTCTCGTCGACTTTGTCAATCTCGAGATGTGCCGACATGATTTTTCGGAGGTGCTCATAAGGATAGAGTACGTACATATGTTCATAGGAGTAAGTGTGCGTGCAAGTTGAGTGTTTGCATCTGTACTTGTGTAATTCAAAAAAAACACACACATGTATGTATATTGTCGATGCCCTCATTGGCACACCCCATGCATGGCACTATCGCCTCCCTTGAGTCATGACGCTACACGTGTACGACCAACGCGTGAATCACAACTCCATGGGGCCTGGCGCATGGGGCAGGCTGCAGGTGTCATGCGGGCGTAGGGCATTGGCGCGCCTAGAGTCCGAGACCAAGCCGCACATGGCTCGTCACCATGACCTCACAGTCACTTTCTTGGCTTCTTGCCTCCTGCTAATTGTCCTCTCCCTTCCCCGCTGTGCCTCAGCTACGGTAGTGTCCAACCTACTTAGCATGGTGTGCTAGGTCCCATCTACCATAGGGCTTCGGCTCCTACCTCGCGCCTCACCCTCTCCTCTTCTCTCCTCTACCTTCCCTTTGCTCCATCTCGTTGTGGTAGTGTAACACCCGGTTTTAAGAACAAAACCAGATATACACCATATGTGAGCCCAGGAAGTCAAATCTCACATATAGCCACAAATTAATGTGATATCAAAAGACAATACTTAAATATATAACATATAAGGTCAAAGGATAACCTTAGCACAGCAAATAGCGGAAAGACGACTCCGAACTTCAGGTGAAGACTCCACTTCCACAGGGACCAACTGACTGGTTGATCCAAGCCTATCTCTTCCAACTCTTGCAAACTGGTACCCATCCGGGATTTTTATCCAAGTATTGAAAATAAAGCAAGCGTAAGTACATGTCGTACTCAACAAGATAACATGGGGTTCATGAGGCTCAAAAAGGATTGACACGGGTTTAACTGCATCATCTTTTAAGTGAATCATAGTTTTAGCAGTTGAGTAGCATCAAGTTCAACATAAGCCCAAATAACCACATGATCAGGTGAACAAGATATAATGCTTATATGAACAAGTCACAATAATCAATAACAAATAACAACTGATGAGCCATGACATAAGGACATCACACAGTAAGGAGCCCAAGCCACTCGTAACCGTGAGCACGGCTATCATGATAGTTTTTCACTCCGCGCAGAGGTGTACATATTTACCCATAAGTCGTGAATTGCCCTTTCGCCCGAGGACGCGACCCTCTTAACCCACTTCCAAGGTAGGCCGGCAGGGTTCACTACGAGACCGTTCACAGATTCCACTAATAGGTAACAACCCGCTACAAGTTTCCTTTAACGAGATCGTAAGAACTCCCCTCCCAGAAGTCACCGCAGCGCACCTTCTGGGAGACCAAGTCCCCACTTTCTCAGAGCCCTTCTTGCGCCCTCTCAGGTAACTTGCCACAAACTAGCAAAAGTCTAATACTGAGTCAAGCCAGAGCCCATTAGCTTATGGTAGTACTGTTTTCTCGGGGTAATCTCTTACAAAAATATCCCTATGAGTGAGAACACGGGTGTGAGTTCCTGATGTTCCACCTATAGTCCACGTTGCTAAAAAGTCATCTTTTATCGTTATTGCATATATCATTAGTCAAGTTACAAGATCATGGTTATTCTTCACGAGCACTAGCATAAACTACCCATATGCAAACCCTCAAAGGTGACAAGGTACAGGATATCAAATCTAGGTAATCCTTACGGGTAACAAGGTAGACACATGCATATGAATTAAGTACTTAAGGTGAATAGGACAACAAGGAAGATCCCATGCTATACTTGCCTTAAACGCTTAGATCCTTTCTTCAACTGATTCTCAACTTCAGATGGCTTCTTCTTGATCTCCACGTAACACTCACCGATTGGACAAGATAGTAAACACCACACAAGCAGCTGAACAAACATGCATAACATATAATAGATCTATTTAGAGCAATACACCAATCAATGAAAAGAGCTTTAAAAGAAATCTACGTCTTCCTACGATCACACAGACGCGAGAAACACGCTAATCGGATCTATAGCGGAAAAGAAACGGCTACCGAAAGATTAGCTTTAAAAAGAAACTAGGCTTCATTTATTTTATCTATATAAAAAACATGTATTGGATACTTCAGAGAAATACCCAAACTGAATTAAGTCACATTATATTTTCTTGGAAAACAAGATTACACTAGGTATATATTATTTTATGAAAAGCCGAGGTGGAAACCCTAATTTGTTTTAATTGGAAAACCATTGCTTATAGATTAATCAATTATCATTTTAATTGAAAGAATAAAACATATTTATTACTGTTACTACCAGGTAGAGCTTATCGTTACGAAACCAACGCAACTCGAACGGGACAAAACGGATCTAGAACGAGAGATTTATAAATTAAACAAGATTTTGAAGAGGGCAAGATTAAAACATTAAAGAATTAATTTACTTTGATTTTCAAAAGACTTTAACATAGATGAAAACTGTACCATTAGATAGATCATGAAATTACGGATCTAACGCAACTTGTTTGGGCCAAAACGGATTTGAAACGAGGGAGTTACAGGGTTTTCAAATTCGGTGGCAATTTTGTAAATAAAGAATTTTCCTTTTATTTTGAAATAAAACAAATCCGACGGAGATTACGCTTTCCAGCAGTGAAGGCGTATTCGGGGATGGCGCCATGGACGGCGGGTTGAGACAGTAAAAGTTGGGGGTCTCTTTAGCAAAATTCCCCTCGAAGGGGTATCTTCTAATCTCGAGCGTCGATCACAGATCCGACGGCTCGGATAGAAGAGGAAAGGAGAGAGGGGGTGGCCGGCCGTTGACTTGGTCACCGCCCACGTGTGCGCCACGTGGCTCGCTCGGACGGGCTGGTCCATGATGGACCTGCTGGCGTGGCACCAGTGGACTAGGTCCATAGTCCATGATGGACCGAAGGGGTATCATCTAATCAGGAGCGTCAGTTCGAGATCCGACGGTCTAGATTAGAAGCAAAGGTGAGGGAGTGGGGAACCCGCCGGAGCAGACAGAGAGCTCGGCGGTTCACCATTGCTCTGGCGTGGGAGCTCGCCGGCGCGGGAGAAAGTAGGGCCTACGGGCCACCAAATCGAGAACCGACTGGTCCGGGAGACAGAGAGAGAAAAGGCGGGCTCACCTAGGGCTTTTGCGCAGACAGAGGGGCGCTAGGGGCGGCGGTCGACGCGACGGAGCGGAGCGCTACTCCCTGCGAACGGCGGCAGCAAGGTGAGAGCGAGGAGGAGAGAAATTGAGCGCACAAGGAGGTAGAGGGAAGGAACGCGGACTCACTGAGAGCTAAAGCGGAGGTCGGGGATGCACGGTGGCGGTCGGCCACGGAAGAGGGCGGATGGCGGCGGTTTGTGCTCGTCGGCAGAGCTCGGAGGGCGAGCAGAGGGCACTGACGGGAGCGGAAAACGCCGCTTACGGCTTCGCAAGGACAAAGCAGAGCTCTATGCGGAGCTTAGCGGGACGGTGGAACAACGTGAGGGCTCGGCGGTGGAAGCTTCTTCGGCGGAAAGCGGAGCCAGTGAATCGGGGCAGAGCTGCGGCTCGAGGAGAGGCGGCGCGTGGCTTCGGTTCGGGGAGAACAAGGGGGTACGCCCGCTATTTAAAGGAGCCAAGGAGGGGGGATTGCAGCGTGACCCGCACGCCAAGGCGGAGGCGGCGTCGGAGCTGGAACGGACTCTGCTTCGGTAGAGTCCCGGTTGGGGACGGCTGAAGGAGGAAGATGACAGGCGGGCCCGGGATGGCAGCGGCACAGAGAGAGAAGAGGGGAGGAGGCGGTGGTGCTGCTGCTCGGCTGGGTCGGCCTGGTGCGGCCCAAGGAGAGGGGAGAGGGAGGCCTGCGGCCGAGCTGGTTGGGCCAGAGAGAGAAGGGAAGAGAGTGGGCTGGGAAGAGAGGCAGGCCGACTGGGCCAGAAAGAGTGAGAGAGGGAAAAGAGATTTTCTATTTTCCTTTTCTTTTCCTTTTTGCAAAACATTTTCAAAACAATTTTGAAATTCCTTTTGAGCTTTTCAAAACCAAGCAACACAAAGAGGATAATGCAGAGGCATGAATGCTCAAACACTTTGCCAAACCCTAGGTTACTTTTAATTTGATAAAAGTTTTTAGTTTTCTATATTTTTCATGAGCACAAAATTCAAATTAAAACAAATTCAATCTATTTTCAAAATTCAAAATTTTCGGGTGTTACAAGTAGTTTCGAGCTTGACCTTAGCGGGATGAGAGTGTGCGAGGGAGCCGTATGTGTAGGGCATAGGCGCCTGTTCGGATGGACGCTGCCTCCGGAGCGGGATGGGCGGTGAAGAGAGTTGCGTGCATTGTAGTAGGGAATTGAGTGCAGACGTGAGCATCCATACAGACATCGAGATAGTAGCACTACTAGAAATCCTGAGACAAAGAAAAAAAAACAGAATTGCACATGTTGCTCACAAAACATTATTACTTTTAACTAGCCTTTGTTTTTTCCTTAGATATATGATATAAGAGACAATTTTATTGAGTGTATATAGAAAAAAACCAAAATATAATAAGAAAATTTAAATGAAAAATCTGGGATAGAAATATAGCTCTAATTTTATGGTGCACCGAAAAGGGCCTGCAGCTAAACGATATAGAAATACGAAAAGATCTAAAGGACAGAAATCTAGCTCTAATTTTGATTGCAAATAAAAAAACAATTGAAAGCTAGAACTAGCTAAAAATCTCCATCAGGAACATCACATCCCGATCCGGTTCTTGAGAAACAACGACCAAAAGGAGCCGCGTTTCAGCACATTCCAAGCGAAATTAAAGCACATATGCTTTGCTTGCTCATCTCTGCTCTTGACTCCTCTGCTTTCTCTGATTCTCTCCGTCACGCTAACCTCCGTCAAAAGGCGCATTCCCGGGATCCTCAATTTCGCAGACCCTAAACAAAGGTATCCAAATCCATAACATCGCCCATATGGTCAATTAGCCTCGTGATCGTGAAGCATTTTTGGGATACGCTTGCCGTCCGTTGACGACGTCGATCCATTTTCCGCCCCCTTTTTTCTGAACGCAAAGATCCAAAAGAAAGATCTGGATTCGCAAGCGCGAAGGCTGAGGCTGCCTCGCCGTCGCCGGCGACGGAGGGGAGTGGATATGTGTGCCCCGCGGCGCGGCGCGGGCCTTTTTCTTTGTTTCGCTTTCGCGCGTTTCGTCGCCTGGCGAATCAATCATGCCGCCTTTGCGCGATTCGCCGGCGTGGTGCTTTGGGGGGAAAGAAGTGGCCACGTTTCCAGCCTTCTTGTGGCCCACCGCCCGAGTGTCAAGATCACGGATTCTAGCTGATGCGCACGGTCGGAAATTAGGACCTGTGATTTGAGTTCAGATTACGGAGTCAGAGTCAGAAAAAAGTGTGGTTAGCGTTGGTTCATGGCCTTTTGCATGCATGCATGCATGCTCTCCGACTGCAGCGCAAAGTACGTGTCAGTGAAAGAAAATGCGGTTTCTTTCGCCGTGGTGTTTTCTGTGATAACTAATGTTCCTTTGAATGTCTCCCTCTATAGTTTCTACTACTACCTTTGGTATCTTGATTTGGCTCACCCTTTCTATAAAGATTTTTTTTCCTTCTAAAAAGGAGATTCTTATATCTTTTAAAAAGCTTTGGCCAACCTTTTCTTTGGTCCCATAGAATACTTTCCAGGAAACAGAACGTACGAATATAGTTTGATATATATAAGTAATACATTTTTGGTAGAGTTCTGTGTGGTTTTGTTGGTACTAGTAGACTACCAAGTTGGGTTTGTTGTTCTACATGAAAAACGCGTGATGGTCCTATTTTTCTTCAAGTAATTTTTGGCGACATGTATAAAGGTACAGGTTCGCTGTTCACACATCCAAATTTCGTGATATTCTCCCACAACTAACGGCCTGTTCGTTTGGCTGTTTTTTTGCTGATAAGCCGTGGCTGATGCTGTTTTTCTGTGAGACAAAAATATTGTTTCGATGACTGATAAGTCGGAGCGAACAGACTCTAAACCATCGAATTATGCATATCGACTTTCGAGCTGCTCTCACAAGCAAATTTCATGTTCCATTTTTCTTTTTCTTTTTTTGGAAATTTGCAATAATACTACCAAAACTCCATACCGAATGAAGCACTGAAGTAGGGCCCACACGGTGGAAAAAATATCTTCCCCCAGACGACAGTAGAGTATACTGGCATCTGCATCCCCACCCACCTTCCATCGTACACGAGGCCGGCCGGGGCCATCTCCTTCCAAAAGAAAACGTCAACACCACCACCACCCACGCCACTTGACTTTGACCGTTGACTCGTCGACGTCACTCCCACCATTCTTAAAGGACCGCCACACTCTCTCTCTCTCCTCCCCCGTCTCTCAACTCAACAGCACTGCTCATCATCATACCTTTGCCAGCCAAGCCATGGACGCGGCCATCGCCGAGAAGCAGGCGAGGCGCCGGATCCGGCCACTGGAGCCGCTCGTGACGGCCGCAGCGCCGCCGACGCCCGCAGCGTTCCGGTGCCCGATCTCGCTGGAGGTGATGCGGTCGCCGGTCAGCCTCCCCACCGGCGCCACGTACGACCGCGCGTCCATACAGCGCTGGCTGGACTCGGGCCACCGCACCTGCCCGGCCACGCGGCTGCCACTGGCGTCCACCGACCTGGTCCCCAACCTGCTGCTGCGCCGCCTCATCCACCTGCACGCCGCCACGCTGCCGCCCTCCCCGTCGCCCGAGACGGTGCTGTCGCAGCTCGCTGCCGCGGACGGGGAGCCCGCCGCCGCGGAGAAGGCCGTGCGCTCGCTGGCGGCCAAGATCTCGCCGGAGAAAGGGAAGCGGGCGTCCGTCGCGTCCGCCGTGTCCGCCGATCTCGACTCCGCCGTGCCGGCGCTCCTCTCCTTCGCCAAGGGCGGCGGGGCGGGCGCCGACGCTCGCGTCGACGCGGTCAGGGTCCTGGCTACCGTCGCCCCCGAGCTGGTTTCGTATCTAACGGGGGATGGCAGCGACAGGGTGAGTATGGCGGTGGAGGCCCTGGCCGCCGTCCTGTCCGCGGACGGGATCCCGGAGGATGCCAGGGAGGCCCTCGTGCTTGCTCTTGTCGCCGAGGACCTGGGCCGCGTCGTGACGACGCTGCTCGGCGCGGGCATGAACGGCGCCACGGTCCTTGAGGCGATCCTGACGTCGCCCGTGGCGGACGCGGACGCCAAGACCGCCATCGCCGACAGGCCGGAGCTGTTCCCGGACCTCGTGCGGATCCTCAGGGACGCCGCGTCGGCGGCGGCCATCCGCTGCATGGCGGCCGCGGTGGAGGTCCGTGGCCGCCCCGCGCGCGCGTCGATGGTGCGGGCCGGGGCCATCCCGGCGCTGGCGCTGGCCGTGGCGGCCGCGCCCACGGCCGCCGCGGAGTCCGCGCTGCGGCTGCTGGCGGAGGCGGCGCGCTGCGGCGATGGCAAGGCGGCCATCGCGGCTGACGCCGCGGAGGTAGTTGCCGCTGTGATGGGGCGGATGGTCCGGGTGGGACCGGCGGGGCGGGAGGCCGCCGTGGTGGCGCTGTGGCTGTCCTCCTGCGCTGGCGGCGGGGACCGGAGGATGCGGGAGGCCGTGGCTTCCGCGCCGGAGGCGGTGGGGAAGCTGCTGGTGGTGATGCAGGGGGACTGCGCGCCGACCACCTCGCGGATGGCCGGCGAGCTGCTGCGGGCGGTGCGGATGGAGCAGGAGAAGAAGGGCATGGCCGCCGCCTACGACAGCCGCACCATCCATGTCATGCCGTACTGATGGATCCGGCGTCGCCCTCTGCACCTGGAGCTCGCAGCTCTATTACTACACAAATCTGTAGCGGTGTAAGTAAAAATGTAGGGGATCGGAATTCGGAATGGAGCGGATCATGTGCTGACTGCTTGCACCGGGGGAATGAGAAGAATTGTTGTAGAAGCTCGAATAATCTCGTCGCAGCTGGCATGCGTGCACAATTCTGGCACGGCTCTGGCTTGTTCTTGTTGGAGACGAAGGCACAAAGACAGAATGACAGTAGCCCTATTTGCATATGCGATTCTACTACTAATCTGCTACTGTAGTATCATTTGTTCCCTGCTGAATTGGCAGGTGCTGTTCGGAACTCGAGTGATTTAGATGCTTCTCTGGAGCATGTTTGTTAAGGTCCAATCCAATCATCCAAAATCCAATCCACACACGCACGGCCGTCAAACGCCTGTCCATGTCATCTCGCCTGCCTCGACGGCGTGAGACGGTCGAAATCAAGCAAATCTATATCGTAGACCGAGTCTTTTGTGAACAGAACAGGGTACCAGGATACTCATGATCAGGTCTCGTTGCAACTTGCAAGGTTGGTATGGGGTGGTTTGCCTGTCATTTGTAATCCGGCACACACTAGGCATAGGCATGTCTACAACATCTGAAAACTTGAGATGTTCGTTCATTCATCGTAGAGTTCCCTATTTGTTTCTGTGACACAGTGGACCGCGTATCACGGCTCGCTCTAGCCATTGGCACATTTGAGGGCGTTCTATGAACTAGTGTATCGAATTGCTTCGAAAGCAGATGTGGTCACCCGATCGATCGAACAGGGCCATGCGAGCTGTTGTTCTTGACTTCTTGTTGAACTGTGTCCTGTGGCCCTTGCCCTGACCCCGAGTTCGGTACAGGTCTCTAGATCAACTATAAAAGAAAAGAAAAAAATCCCTTTCAAGGTGCTCTCCGGAGCAAGCTGCAGCAGCCATCGTAGTCGTAGCTAGACTTCCGTGTGAAGAGGTGACTAACAACATTGAACGTTAGCAGTACAGGACAAGTCCGTCGTAGAGAAGTTTGTACCCAGTGACTGACTCGTCCCCTCCATCCATGGGGCCAGCTTTTGATAAGTTGTTTTTGTCTCAGGCGGCCACTTCGTTTTCACGTCCGTGCAGGCAGGGATGAAAACGATGAATCCAGTTTAGTCGTTCCCTTTTTACATTTATCTTGTTCGTTTTCGTATTTGTAAAGGTAAAAGGTACGTAGGACGAGAAGTACCAGTACAGAGTGTTATTCATTAGTTTTTTTTTTAGATTTTGATTTAGGAAGGATAGACATGTATTCATCGCTTATTTACAAAATTTGATATAAACTTTAGCAGATAATACTATGTATATAGCAACCTTCAAAATATAAGGTTCTTCCAACAAATACTAGTTCAATTTTTTTGTTATTCCTTGCCACCGTCAAAAATTATGTTTAAACTGGAAGCTTCAATTCAAGAGTTCTACTTATTCATTTACCAAGCTAAAAGAGTGCACATGTCATTCTTCCTTGCCACCGTCAATCAGAACCAGTGGCAACTGGCAAATAGGCAATGCACATGAAGCCTGACAAGTTACATAAAGCTAAGGTGCAAGGTTCATATGCAAATTACTAGTGGCGACATATGCACTACCAAAATAGTGGACTTCTCTTGGTGTTTTTAAATAGTAGTGGTAAAACACTATTATTAGTCATAGCACATGGAAATTCTCACTAAGGCCCTTGAATTTATTTTAACAATCATAATTTAGAGACATATTAATTAAGCTAATATGATTGTATATGGATTATAATTGCGTATTATTGTTCACTATATGAGAGCCATACTTATTTGTTGTATTTATATCGTAGGAGAGAAAGTTTGAACAACGTGTTATTAGTTGCAAATAGAAATATGGAATGGTGATCTATAGAATCAATTTCCATCTCTCACCCTATGAATTTGAGATAAACTTAAATGTGAACTTTCGAAAGTGGTGGAATGTTAAATTCCAAGTCAAATAGCTTAATTTATTAAAGTAGATTTCAATTCCTCCAAATGAAGGGATCCAAACAGCCCCAGATTAAGGGACATTTAGTAGAAAAAGGTGAATAACTCCATGTTACTGGGAGAACTTTTAGATTTTGGTTGTGATGGTAATATGCAGGCAATAGGGTACTACCTGGAAGAGGATGACGGCTAGGTAACGAGGAAATGCCTCACCAAGGCAAAGAGGAGAGGACAATGATGGGATCGTTGGGGGGCGGCGACCGACGACAAACCTACAGGGGTGTTGACTGGCGGTGGACGCCCGCTATTGTGTGTGGAAAGGATGGCTGAAGACCGGTAGTTGAGGTGAGCCCTAAGCTATTAGAGGAGATGTGACTCCCCTTCATTTCGGGAGTGATCAAGAGCTTTTTTTGGCGGCCACAAAAAAAAGGCTATTGGGGGTCTATTGGAGAAGAAAAAGTGATACATCTCCCCAATATGATAGTTTTATGGGGATGAGGGGTGGTACCGGGGGACTACTGGAGATGCTCTTATAATCATATTTGAATTTAATTTTTAGTAATAAGTAGTTGGTAATAGTTAGTTTTTTATCTAGACGGTATAGCTAATTAATAAAGTTCATAACATGTTGAATAGGTAACCAAGGCGCCTTTGTTTGTATTTAAGATGATAGTAGTTAGCAGCTAATAACGAGCTCTACAGATTTAAATAAGTTTAGTTAATAGCTTAACTAATTGTTAGCTGAATACCTAACTAACAACTATTTTATTAGTTGGATAAAATTAGCTAATACTAATTGTCACTTGTTAACTAGCTAACTATATATTAACAACTAATATATCTAAACATGCACTAAGCTATATGCCTATATTATGATATTATCTTAGCTTATTTTTTTTGGAGGATGGGTGGTACTATAGGGGACTGTTGCCCTGCTGGAGATGATCTTAAGATCATATTTGGATCCAAGATGTTAATAGTCAGTTGATAATAATTAGTTCTTTGATCTATACAGGTCTAAGTAATAAAGCTCATAACATGTTGAATAGGACATGTTTAGTTTCCCCTCCTATTAGTCCCTCCTAAATGGTTTAGTCCCTTTTAGTCGCTCCAAAGTGACTAGAGATGGCTAAAGCCCTTTTAGTCCTATTAAGTCGTAGTGTTTGGCTAAAAGTGACTAAACGGGACAGGTGGTAACCAAAAAGACTCTAAGGCTTTGTTTGGATTCAAGATGTTGATAGTTAGCAGCTAATAGTTAGCTCTTTGGATATAAATATGTTAGCTAATAGTTTAGCTAATTGTTAGCTAAATGCCAAACTAACAACGATTTTATTATTTGGACAAAACTAGCTAATATTAGCTATGACCTATTAACTAGCTTATTATTAGCGCCTAATAGATCCAAATATGCACTAAGCTACGTTATGATACGATAAAAATGCATGAACGATCCTTCAACTTGGCAAGAGGCTCCATTTAGGTCCCTCTACTCTCGAAAATGCATGGGCGGTCGTCAACTTGACAAGAGGCACTATATAGGCCCCTCTACTTTCAAAATGTCAATTCTGAGTCTATGGGTTTGCCTTTGAGTGTCATCTAGGTCCAAATATGTTGAGATAAAGTCAAACATTATATAAAAATTTTAGCCCTCGACAGGATCTACAACTTTGTAGTTGAAAAGCTTTTCAAAATTGAAACTCTTTGGGGTCCCAAAATACTGTTCTAAGTTTAAAGATTTTAAAATTTAAAATTCAAAATTATCAAAAAGTCTGGGCTGTTGTCATGTTACATATAATAGCTTATATGTATCCACAACTTTGTAGTTGATTTTTTTATTTGAACTCGTTTAGTATTTCAAATATGTGTTCTAAGTTTCTTATTTCAAAATCTATAAACTTAGAACACATATTTAGGACACTAAATAATTTGAAATAAAAAACTTTTGAACAATAATTTTTTAGATCATATTGATAAATATAACTTTCACATAGACCACATCAACATCTGAGATTGTTGGATAACTATCTGCGCATTTATGATAGTTTTATAAGATCCTAACATTTTCAAAAAGTTTTGAACTACAAAAATGTAGATCCTATCGAGGGCAATAATTTTGATAGAATGTTTGTCTTCATTGGAGGTCATTTGGACTTGAAATCCTAGATGACACCTGAAACCAAGTTTATAAGTCCAAGAATTAATATTTTATAAGTAGAGAAATCTAGATGACACCTCTTGCTATGTTGAAGGATCTCCCATGATTTTTTCTCTTTTAATATTAATATATGTTAAATTTTTTGTTCCCGTCTGTATTTGTTTCTACTTATTCTATTCTCCTTCTCGTTCCCTTTCATGTTCTTGGCGTGAGCATATGCAAAAACAGAAATAGTTAAAAAGTACAAATGTTTTTCTCGTTCACATAAAAGATTTATATGTTTTTTTAATTAAGAGATATTTTTTTTTGTACAACAAGTATGGCCGAAAAAATTCTAAGATGTGGCTGGCGTACTAGCCGCGTGTGTGTCCGTTTCTGTTTGCTTGTTTTCAAACCTACTTTTACTTGCCGATACAACGCTGTAGGCCTGTAGCACTAGCAGACGTCGCCGCCCGACGAGCGATCAGATGGTCGGCCGCTAGGCGATGAGGATCGGTGACGCATTGTAGCCTGCGGTCAACTGCTGTTTCAGGCTTGATGCTGCTCAAAACCTGTGTTCCCGATCACAATCTGGCGGCAGCCTGTGCTCGGAACTCGGGATCTTCCTCCTTGCGGATTTGGAGTCCGCTCGTCAATATAAGTCCAAGCCTAAACCCTGCGCAACCTCAGAATAGGAGGCAGTTCTCGTGTTCCTCGTGTTAGGGCTACCCAATCCACCAATCCTCCTGCGGCGGCGCCGCCGCCGCCGCCGGAGCGGCAACTGGGAATCGAGATGGCACCACACGGGCTGCCTTTCGACTTCGACCTCAACGAGCTACCGCCGCCAGAGAACGACGACGACGGCGTGAACGGCATATCCGCAGTGTCGGAACCCTCGGCGCAGCAAGATCCGCTGCTGGCTGCGCCGGTGCCAGAGCCGACGACGGCGCAGCAAGATCCGCTGCCTGCGCGATCGCCAGCGCCGGACGCCTCGCCTGCGCCGGTGCTGGAACCTTCGGTGAAGCAAGAACCGCTGCCGCCGCCTTCGCCGGTGCGGGAGCCGACGACGAAGCACGTTCCGCTGCCTGCGCGATCGCCTGCGCCAGACGCCTCGCCTGCGCCGGTGCCGGAACCCTCGGCGCAGCAAGATCCGCTGCCGCCGCCTTCGCCGGTGCCGGAGCCGACGACGGCACACGTTCCGCGGCCTGCGCGATCGCTAGCGCCAGCGCCGGACGCCTCGCCGGTCGACCCTCTCCCTGCGCCGCTGAGGGCACCGGTGCCCTCGCCCTCGCCCTCGCCCCTGCCGTCTCCGGTGTTAGACCTGGAGGTCTCGCTGTCTTCTCTCGACGACGAGGACGAAGACGAGGCGGACCTACCCCCGCCCCCACCGCTGCCCCCGCCCCCGCCCCTGCCGCCGTCATGGTACCGCGTGGAGACATCGGTTTCCTCTGGCCGTCAGGGCGACGCCGCGGCGCGGAATTTCTCGTCGCCCGAGACTTGGGCGGCGCCGCGCGGTTCGACGGCGGCGGCGAGCGACACGACGTCTTCCTACAGGTCGCGGCGCAGGCCCTACTCCTGCGACGACGCGATCTCCAAGCAACGTCGCGTCGACTACGACTACGAGGACGGCGGGTCGTCGTCCCGAAGCGGGAGCCGTCGTCGTCGCTCGGGATTCGGATCCCCGCGTCGCTACGAGCGCTCGGGACTTTCTCCGCCGCGCCACCACTACCAACAAGACGGTGGGCGGCATGCGCCGGCGGCGGATGGGCAGCCAGGCGCGCCTGCCAGCAGGAACCGTCGTCGGCGGCGGCGGCCGCAGCCCCAGCACAGGTACCAGCACGAGGGCCCAGTGCAGAAGCAGCAGGGCTTTCGGGGCCAAGAAAGGCCGCAGGCCCATCATGGGCCAGAAGTGCCAAAGGTGGGCTTTGCTTCTTACAATCCTCCGACCTCTGGATCGTTCGTCAGGCGCGATTCGTCCGGTGCCCGGCTGAGTCCCGAGCAAGAACGAGGCAACGGCGGCTGGCATCATCGCCAGTCCAGGGAAAAGGACGCGCCTCCTTTCAGGCCGCCGGCGTCGTCCTCTCGACCGCACGGCAGGGAGGATCCGTACCACGGCCGGCAGAGTCAAGCGCAAGAACCCCCGAAAACTGGTGGGTATCAGCACCGAGAAAGAGAAGCGCCAAGTTTCAGGCCGTCGTCCGCTGGAGCGCACGGCGGCAGGGACGGCTCATACGGCGGACGGCACATTCCGGAAGAAAAAACCATCACCGGTGGCGCACATCATCAGCAGCAAACGAAGGCGTCTCGGGGTCGTGATGAGCAGTTCCCCGATCGGGCGTACCATCCCTACGCACGCCGCGGCAGCGATTTCGACAGGCCCGACGACAACAACGGCGGCCGCAATCCAGCGAGGCGTGAAGCCCGGGACAGCTATGAGCACCGGCGCTACAGCAAGCAGCTCAGGTCAGGAGGCCCTGCTCGTGGCCTCCGATACTACGGAGATGTGCAGGAGTGAATCCAGTCTCGCCGCTCCTCCGGTGCCCTCCTCCATGGCGGAAGCCGTCTGTATCGTTTGTTAAGTTTTGGTTAGATTTTATTTGCCACCAGAGAGACCAGTCACCTGGTATGGAACATCTTCTAGTTTCAGAGAATTTTTGCATTCGTCCGACTAGCTAATTTCAGAGAATTCTGCGTTCGTCTCGGCGTGTGCTTCCACAATTTTCGGGACGACCTGGTGTGTTTTAATCTCGGTGACGGCTATTCTGACCAGCACCAAGTCGATGAGCCGTACTTCCTACCTGGGCCGAGGCGAGGCCCAGCCGAGCCTACGTACTGGTACCTGCAGCAAACGCCACTACAGCCTGCGTATGTAGCTGGGCTGAGTTGATGGACGAAGAAGCGTGCCAACCGTCGCCGTCGGCCAGCAGATGACGGCGAGGAGTTCCATGACAACCACCCCACAGCCTACCTCGATATCGTTCGTCGCTCGGTGATTGAAGCCGGTGTCTGTGCCCCGCCACCGCCACCGCCACCGCTACACGCCTAGATTCATGGTGTCGTACTGTCGTGGCTCTGGGCTGGACCGAGGCGAAGGCGAAGGCGAAGGAAGTGTAGCGGGCTACACGCTCACGGTTAGTACACGGCTTGCCTCCTCGGCCACTGGAAGGCTATGTTCCTGCTCGCCAATGCCACGACCACCACGGTGATCTCCGCCCTCAACGTAGATGGGTGGAGGGAAATCCTCCTCGGCAGAAGATGTGACCTATGGCCACCCCAGAGCCTCGTCAGTGGTCTTGGGCCAGCCTATGGCCACCCCGGAGCCTCGCCAGTCGACAGATCCAGAAGATCCCAGAGGTGCTTCACGATAAATGTTTCAACTGTCTTTCATACTCGCACTAGTAGCAACTTCTCGGTTGCCATAGTTTCCACCACCTTGCCAGGGACTGCAAGCGACACAAGTTGGTTGTGGCGATGACGACAAAGAGTGGTGACCTGCCACGACAATCTGCTCGCGGTGACAACCCATCGAACTCCTAGCACACGCCCACAACGGTCCACTGACCTCGGATGAAGTCGCAAAGGGTGCAGTATCCGTCGATGCTGGCAGTGGCGTTGGATTAAGCCGACAAGGGACATCAACATTGGTGTGACTACCGCTATCTATAACGATAATGTCGCTACTTTTAGTGTTGCACGCTCCTCCCCCGAGCTAGGCGATGTGCGAGGAAGCTGGACCTTCTACATGGATCGGCTCCATGTTGAATGGGCTTGCTGCCTCGCTCGTCTTGTGCCGGACAAAGGGTGACCAGCCATCTACTCCGACAACAGCCTAAGTATCGTTGGGGACACCAGTTTGCCACCACAGGTGGATCAACCTAGCATCGTGAATGCTGAGGCGCCGAGGGTTAACGCATAGGATTGGTCACCTACCTCTACGCTGACACGGAATGAGCAACCAGACGATGACGATGGTTCTCGTTAGGGAGTTCGTTAGGCACGTCTCTTTCGACTAAAGACCCTGATCCTTAAGGCGCCACGCCGCTGCCAACCCTGTCACTCTCCGTCATTGGTCACATCCGTTGTAGAAGTCGTCTTGCAAAAGTGTGCCTCACGGGCCGCTAACGCTACCCTTTAAGCGCAAAAAGTGCTTGTGCCCAAGTGGGAACCCACTACTTCACAGTTGTTGAATACCCGGTAGTGGCATCCTTCTAGCTGGCATTCCAGGGCTGCTAGTTGCCGACCCGTGGCGGCCAGCACCCTACCGACCCCTCCTCTCGATTTTTCTTTTTTTGCATCGCGCACAGCATGAAAATGGATCTTTTTTTGCTCGCGTCGATAGATTTGTGTCGCTGCCATCTTGCGTGCGTTTGCACCTGCTGCCACTGCACGCGTCCCGCGTAGGTTCACATGCTAGATACGGAAATACATAATTATAAATTCATATATATAATTGAAAAAATAAAAGAAAAAATATGCATGCTGCCACTGCTTGCGTCCTGCCACTACAGGAAGCGGCCTTGCCTCGTGCACTCGCAAATGCTGGCGAAGCCTTTGTCGAGTGCAACACTCGAAAAAGAGGCTCCGGCGAATCTCTTCACGACAAAGGCTGTTTTGCGGAGTGCTGTTTGACATTCTGTAAAGACGGAACTGAAAAAAATCCAAAAAATTCGTAAATAATAGAAAATAAAGAAAAATTATTAGGGAGAAGCATGAGTTGGCTAGGACCCATCTAGCTTATTTTTTTTTAAATATTTCAGAGCTATTTTTGCAACTTGTGGCCAAGGGGTTTCACTCCCTCGAGCATCGTCACTACTAACCACTACACTAGTCTATCACTTGTGTCTACATTCTATTTTAGTTCTTCATATTGTGTTAAACTAATTATAAATTGCTTTTTAAAAGCTCTAAATGAATTTAAATTAAAAAATTGCAAACTACAAAGTTTCATAACTTTTCGAGATCTACACTTTTTGTATAGTAAGTATTTCCATCCGAGCCCGTTTACAAAATTTGAATTTCAAAATTTTGAAGTTCAAATGCGGTTTTACATGACAAGATGATTTCAAATCAAAAAGTTGTCAACTACAATGTTTCATAACTTTTCAACATCCACAAAGTTTATTTTGGTTGTTTTGTCATCCGAGGTCGTTTGAAAAAGTTGAAGTTTTTAAATTTTGAAATTCAAATGCAGCTTTGCTTTAGAATATTAATTCAAATTAAAAAGTTGTCAACTACAAAGTTTCATAACTTATCAACATCTACAAAGTTTATTTTAGTTGTTTTGCCATCCGAGATCATTTGGAAAATTCAAGTTTTTAATTTTTGAAATTCAAACATAGCTTTGCATGAGAGTATTAATTCAAATAAAAAATTTGTCAACTACAAAGTTTCATAACTTATCGAGATCTACAAAGTTTATTTTGGTTGTTTAATCAAATGTTCATCCAATATGATCGTTCTAACATTATTCACAAATCACATATCTCTATCGTAGTTTCATAAACTACGAGAGAGATGTAAGATTTATGAACAAATATATTTTTAGTTTGTCATTTGAAGAAATGAGTAAAATAAACATTGTACATTTTGATGAGTTATACAATTTTGTACTTTAAAATATTTTCATTTGAATTAATTTATTGCTTCAAAATAAGCTTTAAAATTTTCTTTACCGAGTGCAAAAAAAAAAAAATCGACAAAGAGCTTTTTGCCGAGTGTAAAAAAACAACACTTAACAAAGAAGCTTTTTGTCAAGTGCCCGATTTTTAACACTCGGTAAAGTATGTGACACTTGGTAAATTGTCGTTCTCCCGTAGTGTGCATACCTTCACCTGCTACTCCTAGATAGGAAGCACGTAATTATTAATTCATATATGTACAGGGAAATGCATATATATAATAGAAAAAAATAAAAGAAATATATACACTTCGGGATTTGAACACAAACATTTTGTTATTTCGTAGGGAACTTATGCCGAGCCGCATGGCAGCTTTATACGAGTTGTTCCTAGCAACCAACAACAAGGTTGGTAGAAGAATGTTCTTCTCGGATGACAGAGTAGGTCACACACTGAATAGCGGAGACGAAAAGCTCCGAAAATGGTTGTTGTTTAGGTGCTCTTAATTTAGTTCTCTACCAGTTATGTAATATTTAAGTTTGAAATAGTTTGATAGGTAGGTTCAGTCTTAGCCGTAAGACCACCTAGCGCCCTCATCAGAAGCATGTTGTTTGTATGTTGAAACTCTTATTCTTAATCTATATATATTAATAAAGAGGTAAAATTTCAGGCACTTTTTTTTTCGTCCATCCATTCTTTCTAGATTAGTTTTCCTCTAACTACTGAGCAATGAAGAGTTAGGTATAAATATATTTATGGCCCTGTTCGTACGTCTCCTATACGTCAAAGACTCGGTAGAACGCAGAAACCAATATGGAATTCTACCTCGCCAAACCAAATTCTAATCCGGATAGCGTGCCATAACCGGAAGTCTCCGTGTCCCGTCTTTTAATTTTTTTTCCAAATAAAGAGCCAAAAATTTAACGTCTTTTTTGGTCTGGAATATTTTTGGTGTGGACTATATACTGATACAGGCCATCCTAGAGTTTGCACTCAAATCTTCTAGGAAATCCTTCCCAAAATCGAATCCAGCAGCACCGAGACACGAAGCCGTTTTTTTTTTGCCCTAACTAATCTAGACGGTGGAAATCAGGAACACGAGTAGAAAGGAAATAAAAAAGGATGCACATATATTATTTTGGAAAGGCTGCACACACGCGACACGATCGGGTACCAAGCAACCAAATCAATTCTAGATCTATCGAGTCTAAAACAAAATTACCAAATAAAAGCCACCAACCACATATATAAAAATATAAAAGGCCGATGACAAAATTAACGTTGGGAGAGGGCGGCGTGGGTGAGGCTGGCGTGCTCTTCATTGAGGACAGCGAACGCCACGACAACGCGGGTGGGAAGACAACGCGAGCAAGGCAGGCACGGAGGTGGCAGGGAGGCACAGAGGCAGGGCAGTAGTAGCGGGCGAAGAGAGGCGGCGCTTCTAGCACGGGACGTCGTCCCCCACAGCCGATGCGCTCGTCCGTGAGGCCAGCGTCACCACGGCCGACATGTTCTCCATCAAATCCAGCATCGCCGCGCATGTTCATGACCTTGGTGGCGCAAGGCCGACAACAACAGGACGAGCCTTGATCGGCTCGGATGGGTAGTGCATAACGGCGGCATTTATGGGCCTTGCGCGCGGATGGAAGGAGAGGCGGTGCTTCGCACGACCGCGGCAGCGTTGCGCGCGCACGGGGGGAGCGGCAGCCACGGGCGCTACCTGCTGTGCGGCGCGAGAAAGATGGAGGAAGAAGAGAAAATGAAGCTAGGGTTCCTAGGGTCAGCGGCGACTGATGAGTTTTGTCCATGGCAAGAGCGTCCTCAGTTGTCAGATTGACATGAACAGCTTAGATCGAGCCAAAATCTAAGTGGACCTACGGGGCAACATGAATGTGATCAAGGCCCCATATGTAGCCGAAGTAAACGTGCGTTCGTGGCCTATCCCTAACCATTCCAACCTTCGTGGCCTATCCGACGGCCTCACGACGCACGCCTGTAGCGGCAATGACCTTGCAGTCGGCCACATCACATCCACACCTACGTGCGCCTGACAACTTTAGCACTGCCTAACTGGTCGTGTATTGTTGCATAAAGTCCCGCGTGGTACCACGTGTAAGTGTCTACTTAATCTCCTTTTCTCTATATAAACCAAATGATAAATTTAATATTATATAGGTATCTGAATCTTGATTTTCCCTCATGAAAAATATTGTGAATAAATTGTTGATAATATTTTGATTAAGATAATATTTTGATTAATAAAACTTATTCTTCTTGTTGTGCACATGGCGAGAGCAGACAGGAGGTCCATCCACACGACGCGACGATGCAACAGATCCGACGTGAAAGAGGAAGACATGACCGAGGTCTCCCCAATGTGTTTTTCATAGTTTCTTGCGCATCGTTTCACGAGTAGACTCCGTTTCCTCTATAGGAAACGGTTTCTTTCTATTCCCCTCTCTCTCTTCAATAAATCTCTTGAGACATCAGCAAAATATTTATGTTATAGCATAATTAATACACATAGAAACCACTATAAATGTACTATTGGGAGTGCCCTTAGAAAAAGGAACAACCAATGATTCCAACGTGTTTTTTCATAGTTTCCTGCGCATCGTTTCACGTGTAAACTCCGTTTCCTCTACAAGAAACGGTTTCTTTCTATTCCCCTCTATCTCTTCAATAAATCTCTTGAGACATCAGCAAAATATTTATGTTATAGCATAATTAATACACATAGAAACTACTATAAATGTACTATTGGGAGTGCCCTTAGAAAAAGGAACAACCAATGATTCCACAAATCAAATAGTAAAACCAAAATCGTGAGCAGTTTGTTATCCAATATAAAAAATGTTTGTGTCATCCATGTGACTCTTATTTATTACCACGAGGACTAGACGATAAATTATATGTTCCGGTGCAACGTACGGGCATGTTTTGCTAGTTCCAATAATATGCAAATCTTTGTGTATTAAAGAAGAAACATTTTGTTTTTTTTCAAAAATAGTACTCTCCACCATTACATCATATAAATGTTGGTGATATTGGTAAAATAGTTAGTTATTAAATGTATCATTTAAAGTCTAATAAAAACATCCAACCAAAGAATAATATTCTATACTACACGAATAAAAAAATAAAAAATAGTAAAATTACACGAACATGGATACTATTTAAAAAATAAACATCCAAAAATAATATAAAATACAACCATTAGTAAAAAGTATCCAACAGTTACGTAAACAATCTAAAAATAAAATAAAGAATAATATAAAAATAAAAAACATAAAATAAAAAAGATCTCATATGAAAAAAGAAAAAAATCCACCAATATAGAAGAATCTAAAAATATATTACATGAATTAAATAAGGCAAAATATATTCACCATACAATATCTCATGGGTACAAAAGATAACTCCGAAAATCCTATTTATACTACATGAACATTCTAAAATATATCATACAACATTACATTTATACAACATAAACATATCATGAATATTACGTGGACATTACATATATACTATGTAATGTGAATACCAAAATAAAAATCGTTGAGCATCATATCAATACTACATGACCTTGGACCGGTGGCTCTCGCGGAGGTCGCACGGTAGTAGAGGTGAGGCATTGTTCGTGTTCTCATTTAAGAGAGCCGTGGCGATGGACGTCGCGCTGGCGTTTGAAGAGGACACCGTTGTCGTGTAGTGTAGAAGTACTTTCCTCGGTTCTTAGCTTCTTTTACAAGAAGGACGGTATTCTTGATTCTCTCCCATGTGGTATCACATTGTATTACGTGTGTGTATATTTTATTTTACAAGAAGAGCGGTATTCTTGATTCTGTCCCATGAGGTATTGAGGTATCTGTGTATATTTTATTCATGTGTAATGCGTTTAATGGACCGTGTTTCAACATGATAAAAATTTGGGTAGGCATCTCTTGATTTTTCTCATTGTTCTATTATCGAGGATTGCACTGGTGCATACGTACACGGTGCACATTTATTTATATCATACTTATTTAGTTGGACTAATAATACGAGTTTTGTGTTTAATCAAATTAAATTAATAATTTAGTTGTTGAATTATTTATTTCTTAGTGAATGGTCAGGAGTTTGAAACCTAATTATTGTGTTGTTTTATTTTTTATTACACAGTTGTATGTATACATACAAGATGCAAATTTATTTAGTTGGAATAATAATATGAATTTTGCGTCTAATCAAATTACATTAATAATTTGGTTGTAGAAATATTTATTTTCTTAGTAAATGGTCAGAAGTTCAAAACCTATATTTTTATTTGTTATTCTTTATTTTTGTTATTTATATACTTTTTCTATTTTCACATTCACATTTAGTTGTACATAAAAAGTAAAAAATATTATAATAGAAACACGTGATACTTAGTTGAATGTGAATGTAAAAAAAGAAAACAGAGTGGAAAAAGAAAACATAACTAAACGTAACTGGAACTGAAGAATCATGGTCCCTTATATTTAGGCGATTAACAACAATACTAGGTCACTATAACTAACGTGTGTTTTGCAGAGGCAAAGTCATTAGAGTTAGGTCATAAGTGATGCTTTTTGAATGGGCTTAATGGATATTCGTGCCCCAAGATGGAAATCGTTTCGGTTTCAAAGGATGGAGATACAAGTTGAAGACTAGGCTAGCTCTTAGTGCCATGAGGTTGAGAAGGACACTAAGTATAGACTAGGTCTTTGTTTTTCCTTTGACCGTACTATAAAAGGGGGTATGAGGTTAGTAGCTTGATCTAGGAGAGTTTGGGAATGTTGGTGTATGCACACTTGTCACAACTAGTCCTAGAGACCTTGCTATCATCCTTGGTTAACCCTTGAGATGGTAGTAGAAAAACCCTAGAGAAGACTTAGTAAAAAGAGTTGAAACCGGGGGGGGGGGGGGGGGAGGGAGAAAGAAGCTCCGGACCAGTTTGTCTAGGAGGCTCCGGACCAATGAAAGTGGTCCGGTGGTCCTGCCTTAGGCAGTTCTCTGAGAAAGGTGCTCCAGAAAACCTGTCCGGAGGGCACCAGACTAATGGAAGTAGTCCGGTGGACACCTGGTTCTGAAAGACTATCAGACAGTGCTTCAGACAACCTGTCCGGAGGGTATCGGACTAATGGAAGTAGTCCGGTGGCCACTGTGTTCTTCAGTGAGTCTCAAAGGAGGCTCCGGACTAGGCCGATGGGTAGTCCGACGGCTAGTCCGACGGTTCTCAGCAGAGTCCAGTATGCACCTAGGCTCCGGACCAGAGGCTTCAGACTAGGCACCGGACTATCGCAAGTAGTCCGGTGGTCCTTGTTCAGCGTTGGTTTTGGTTTGGATTGCATGCTCCGGACCAGGAGTAATGGTCCGGTGGTGAGGCTCCGGACTAGTCCGGTGCTCTCGCAGAAAAGAGAAAAAGTAAGAAACGGCTAGTTTTGGAGGTGGGGACTATTTATAGTTGCCCTCCTCATCCAAGTGAGCTCTCTTGGCCATTGTTTCATCTGAGGAACCTTTGAGAAACTTCTTGGAGAGCCAAGTGCCTAGTGAGGGAGAGATTTGAGAGAGTTCATCTTGTTCTTCCCTCCTAGAGTGTTTAGGAGTGACTTGTGTGCATCCATCCACCTTCCTAGCCTTGAGTTGGTCAAGTGAAGGTCTTGTGCTTGTTACTCTTGATGTTCGACAACACCTAGACGGTTCGGTGGTGTTCGGAGGAAGTGATCGCCGGAAGATTGTTGGCGGCTCTTCTCCAAGCTTCTGTGATCGGTTGTGGGCGATTCACCGAACCGGAGTGGCGAAGAATCACCCGTAGAGAGCACTCTACCCTTGCGCGGGTAGAGGGGGAGCTATACCTTGCGAGGTGCTCCAACGAGGACTAGGGGGGTGTGTCGACACCTCGATACCTCGGGAAAACATCGCGTGTCACCAATTCTCTATCCTTAGCTCTTTACTTACTTGCATTACTTTCCGCCTTATTCTTTCAATTCCTACTAGAATTTCGGTAGGCACTAGGGGGTGATTGGCATCACTAGGTTTTGATATTGCTTTAGAAATTTAAAAGAAGCCCAATTCACCCCCCCTCTTGGGCATCTAGATCCTTTCAATTGGTATCGGAGCAAGGTTGCTCTCAAATTAGGCTTTACCGCCTAGAGCAAGATGTCCCATGGTGATGGACCGCCACCCATATTTGATGGGGATGATTTTCCGTATTGGAAAGTGCGGATGGAGGCCTACCTTGAGGCCGTGGATCTCGGTGTGTACAAAGCCGCTACCATAGGTGGCACCGTGTTTGCCGATGATCCCTTCTTTGAGAAGAACAATGCCAACGCAAAGAACATTCTTTTCCGTGGCATTGGCAAGGATGTGTTCAACCGTGTGTGAAATTGCAAAACCACTAACGATGTTTGGACAACCATTTGTGCGCTACACAAAGGGACCAAGTGTGAGCGTGAGGAACTCTACCATTTGGTCATGGCCAAGTTGAACTCCTTTACTATGCTTACTCATGAGAATGCTAATGAGATGTACTCACGTCTTAATATTCTTGTAGAGGAGTTGAATGGACTTGGGCTCAACCAAATGGCGCCGACCGATGTGGTACGCAAGATCTTGTGTGTCTTGACAATTGAGAAGTATGGCCACATCGTCACGATGCTTCACCAAGGAGACCTCTCCGGCGCCACACCAACTCAAGTCTTGGGCAAGATCAATGCTCACGAGATGTACATGAAGATTGATGATGGTAGCTCTTCTACTTCCAAGAAGAAAGAAAAGGAAGCGAAGAAAGACTTGGCTCTCAAGGCATCCTCCAAGGAGAAGTGCAAGATTCAATATGTTATTGAGAGTGCAAGTGAAGAAGAGGATAATGAAGACCACATCGCACTCATGGTGAGGAAGACCACCAAGATGTTAAAGAGGCTTAACAAGAGCGGAATCAACTTTGATTCAAAGAAGAAGAAATTCTTCACAAGCACCTCAAGGAAGCCAATCTCCCAAATGAAGTGCTATAATTGCGGCACTCTTGGTCATCTAGCTCATGCTTGCCCCGAAGAGAAGAAAGACAAGTTCAAGAACTTTAAGAACAAGAACAAGTTCAAGAAGAACAAGGATGTCAATGATGACTCAAGTGATGATGACAAGAAACAAGACAAGCCATATAATAAGAAGAAAAACTTCAACTTTCACAAGAAGAAGAAAGATGGCAAGGCTTACATTGTGGGTGATTGGCTCACCGACATTGAGGACTCTAGTGACTCCTCCGATGATGAGAGTGAAGATGAGAAGGTGGCCGCTTTGGTGATTGGTTCTTCCCTTCCATCGCCACCTCCTTCTTCATCACCGGGCTCATCCTCTACACACCTATGCCTTATGGCTAAGGGTGAAAAGAAGGTACAAATAGAGGATGATGATAGTGGTGACTCTAGTGGTAATGATAGTGACGATGAAGAAACACCTTCCTATGATGAGCTAATTAAAATTTGCAATAAGTACGCTAGCATCATAAGGAAGTACAAAGGTAAAAATCACAAGCTACTTGAGATCAAAGGAAACTTGCATGATAAGCTTGACACCTTGACTAGTGCTAATGATGATTTGAAGCTTGAGATTAATTCTCTCACATCTAGCACTAGGGAGCTCAAAGCCTCTCTTAAGCAAGCTAATGAGAAACATGATAAGCTTGAGAGGTCAACACAAGAGCTCCACACAAGGTATAACTTGCTAAAAGATGACTACCAAAATGTCAAGCAAGAACATGGAACACTAGTGGTAGCAAATGAATTGTTTAATCAAGATCTTGCTACACATGTTGCTACTAACCCGTGTGCTAAGTGTGATAGTGCTACCTCTTGTGATATCTTGATTGATGGCGTGACTCTTGAGCAAAGTGCCAAGTGCAAGGGCAAGAGGGTTGTCAAAGCCGACAAGTATGATGACTATGTCAATATGAGAGAAGAAAGCTCAAAGCTCAAGGAAGAGCTAATTACTCTCAAGTCTAACAAGCCTATTGTCATCAAGCCGACTCAAGAAGAAGACAAGGATGCTATCACATTGATCACCTCCCTAAGAGAAGAGATTGTCAAGCTTAAGAATGACAAGACAAAGCTTACAAGTGGCTTTGAGAAGTTCACCAAAGGTCACAACCTTCAAAGTGAGCTTTTGATGAACACCGTCATGAAGAATGACAAGATGGGTATTGGGTTCAAGGAGAACCAAATCATGAAGGCAAAGGTTGAGATTGAGGCCAAAAATTATTACAAGAACAAGTACAATGGCTACAATCAAGAGTACTCAAAGCCCAAGCCAAGAAGATGCTTTGAGTGTGGTCAAGTGGGTCATTTCGCTTATGATTGCAAGACTCAACCACCCAAGACCTTGCCCAAGCACACAAGGCCATTTGCTCATGATGCTCACTATGTCATCAAGAAGGACCACAAGGGTAGACCACTAGTAGTGTTCCTTGGTCCACCAATGAAGAACAAGCCTAGAGTTCTTTGGGTTGTAAAGGAGATGGTTACCAAGGCAATGGGGCCCCACTTTGAGTGGGTTCCCAAACAACAAGCTTAACTCCAAGTTGCTTGTGTGTAGGTGAACTACAAGACCGGTGGAAGTCTTTGGGTGATTGATAGTGGTTGCACTCAACATATGACCGGTGACTCCCGGATGTTCACCACACTTGATGAAGAATGTGAAGGGCAAGACAAGATTACCTTTGGGGACAATTCAAAAGCTAAAGTTCAAGGTCTAGGCAAAGTGGCAATCTCAAATGATCAATCAATATCAAATGTCTTGCTAGTTCAATCTCTAAGCTTCAACTTGCTTTCCGTGGGTCAACTTTGTGATCTTGGATTCCATTGTCTATTCACTCCAACCGAGGTGATTGTGACCAAGATTGAAGATTCATCAATGATATTCAAAGGGTTTCGGCACAACAACCTCTACTTAGTGGATTTTACCTCAAATGAAGCCGAGTTGCAAACATGTATATTCTCCAAGAGTTCTTTGGGTTGGCTTTGGCATAGAAGATTAGCTCATGTGGGCATGTCAACTTTGAAGAAACTTGTCAAGAAGGAGATGGTTAGAGGTGTGAAGGATGTGGTGTTTGAGAAGGACAAGTTGTGTAGTGCATGTCAAGCTGGCAAGCAAGTTGCCAACACCCATCCCACTAAAGCATTCATGTAAACATCAAGAGTACTTGAATTACTTCACATGGATCTTTTCGGCCCCACTACATATGCTAGTCTTGGAGGAAATCTCTTTTGCCTAGTGGTGGTTGATGATTATTCAAGGTACACTTGGGTGTTCTTTCTTCAAGACAAGAGTGAAACTCAAGCTATTTGCAAGAAGTTTGCAACAAGGGCACAAAATGAGTTTGAAGTAAAGATCAAGAAGATAAGGAGTGACAATGGCACCGAGTTTGTCAACACAAAGATTGAGGACTATTGTGATGAAGTGGGGATCAAGCATGAGGTATCCGCCACATATACTCCACAACAAAATGGTGTTGTAGAGAGGAAGAACCGGACGCTCATAACTCTAGCAAGATCTATGCTTGATGAGTACAACACTCCAGAGAAGTTTTGGGCGGAGGCCATCAACACCGCTTGCTATGCGGCAAACCGCCTCTTCATCCAAAGGCTATTGAAGAAGACTCCCTATGAGCTTGTGAATGGGAAGAAGCTGGATATTTCATTCTTTCGGGTGTTTGGTTGCAAAGTTTACATCTACAAGAAGCGCCAACACTTGGGTAAATTCCAACGGCGGTGTGACCTTGGTTTCCTTGTTGGATATTCGCTTAAGTCCAAGGCATACCGTGTATTTAACAAAGCCACCGGCTTAGTTGAAGAAACGTATGACTTGGAATTTGATGAAACTAATGGCTCCCAGGGAGCACTTGAGGATATTGATGTAGGTGATGAACCATTGAGGGAGGCAATGAAGAATATGCCAATTGGTGCTATCAACCCACAAGAGGTGGAAGAAGTAGAAGATGATGATAATCAAGATCCTTCTCCACCTCGCACACCTCAAGTTGAAGAAGATCAAGTGAGGGAAGCTCAAGAAGACACCTTCATCCCTTAAGATCAAGCTGAGGCCAAAGCAAGCAATGTTGAAGCACCACGTCCCCCTCCTCAAGTTCATGATAGAAGATCAACACCTATCCTTCAAGCACACCCCCATGATCAAATCATAGGAAGTCCATCAAAGGGAGTAATGACTCGCTCTAGACTTGCATCTTATGTTGAACATCACTCGTTTGTTTCCTTTGTTGAGCCTACTAGTGTTGAGGACGCACTTGCGGATCCGAATTGGGTGAATGCTATGCATGAAGAACTTAACAACTTCACCCGGAACCAAGTGTGGACACTTGAAGAAAGGTCAAAGGGAGCAAGAATTATTGGCACCAAGTGGGTGTTTAGGAACAAGCAAGATGATCAAGGCGTGGTTGTGAGGAACAAGGCAAGGTTGGTTGCAAAGGGATTCTCCAAAGTTGAAGGCTTGGATTTTGGGGAGACCTTTGCACCGGTTGCAAGACTAGAATCCATTTGTATCCTTTTGGCATATTCTTCACATCACAAAATGAAACTTTTTAAAATGGATGTGAAGAGTGCCTTTCTAAATGGCTTCATCAATGAACTTGTCTATGTCTCACAACCTCCCAGGTTTGAAGATCCAAACTTTCCTAATCATGTCTATAAGTTGTCCAAGGCTCTCTACGGTTTGAAGCAAGCTCCAAGAGCTTGGTACGAGAGGCTAAGGGACTTCCTACTCAAGAAGGGCTTCAAGATCGGGATCGTCGACACAACACTATTCACCAAGAAGCTTAATGGAGAGATCTGAGAGTTCCTATGTGATTTTGGTAATTGAGTGACAACTTAGGTGAACTAATATGTGTTTAAGTGATATATACACAGGAGATTAGTTCACATATGACTGTGTGATGAAGGAGCTTATTACACATGAAACATGACATGGATTCATGTGATCAAGGTGGAGAAGATCAAGATGAGGCTTGACTTGATGGACCGGTTGCAAGTGTGAAGGGCAAGCGGGTGATGCTTGGCGCCGATGGACCAAGGCAATGGTGAAAAGCAAGTGAGGTCAAGATCAATGAACCAACACGGTCATGTGATGATATGAAGTGGATCATATCATTTGACAAGTGGTTGGTGCATGTGTTGCATCAACATTGGAAAAGGAGATGGAATGGAA
Source organism: Microstegium vimineum (assembly GCA_022036555.1). NCBI lineage: Eukaryota > Viridiplantae > Streptophyta > Magnoliopsida > Poales > Poaceae > Microstegium > Microstegium vimineum. Next base: position 36,548,572 of record CM039128.1, on the reverse strand, counting down.
TGTGCAAGGCAAAGGTATAACCATAGGGCATTTCATTTCACCGGTCATAGGTGTGTAGAGAAGATTATGACCGGGTTTAGGATAGATAGCGGTACTATCAAGAGGAGCAAACTTGTTTGCATATCGGTTATCTAGTGCCACCATGAGCGATCTAACTTTGCGATGCATTAGGATCGAGTGGCGTGGTGAGAAGCAAGTGAAAATGCTTTGAAAATGATTGTGAAATTGCTAACACACATGCACAAGGTGAAGATCACGTTTGTGTTAGCACATGAGAAGCAAGGAAGAAGAGGCAGCTCGGTTTGGAATCCTGAGGGGCTCTGGACACAAGGTCCGGACGCAGGCCAAACGCCACCCGGACCATTGGGCTTGCGTCCGGAGGCAAACCCTAGCCCTCGGCCTCTCTAGATAGGAGGTTCGGACGCTAAAGAGCGTCCGAACGCTGAATCCGGACGCGCGTCCGGAGCTCGGCGCTCTCTGGAACCTCTCTGGAGTGGAGGTCCGGACGCACGCGTGTTAGTCCGGTGTGGCACTATTGAGTGCGTCCGGAGGTGCTGCGAGCTCTCGGGTGCTCTCGGGTGTTCAGGAAATATTTCCGGACGCTCGGTGAAGTGCGTTCGGACCCGGTGAACAGTAGCGTCCAGAGACGCGTGGCAGAGCGCGGCGAGCGCGCCAATGGGCGAATTCAAACAGCTAGGAGGGTTCGGACGCGCGCGTGATGGTCCGGACCACCTATGAACTTGCGTCCGGAGGTACGCAGGAAGGCCCAGTGAGTGGGCAAAATGGCTAGTTTGTTTGGCTAGTATATAAATAGCTCATGGCTGGCCCTTGGGGCTGGTAGAGCACCTTGGGCATTTGTTGCCTTTGGTGTGCTTGGTTTGGGAGCCCTCTAACTCACTCATACTTTGATAGTGATCATCCGATTGAGTGAGAGAGCGATTTCTAGTGCGTTGCTTTGAGAGATTGCATCGTGTGGCACTAGGTGATCGTGTTGCAAGCCGGTGTGCTTGTTACTCTTGGAGGTTGCCACCTCCTAGACGGCTTGGTGGCTTGAGGCTCCGTCGAAGCGCGCAAGAAGATTGTGCGGCGCTGCGGAGAAGTGCTTGTGAGGGGTGTTGTGCTCACCCCGCGGGAGATCGCGAAGAGCAACTCTAGTTGAGCGTGTCATTGAGCTACCCTCACTTGTGGGTGGATTCTTGCGGTGCCCGAGTTAGTGGGCTAGGCTTGTGAACGCCTATTAGCCGCCGAATCACCAAGTGTGTGGTCGACACAATGGGGACTAGCTTGGTGGCGACCAAGTGAACCTCGGGAGAAAAATCACTATGTCAACCTTGTACATCTTCTCGGTGGTTTGCATTCTCCAAATCACTAGCTTGTATTTACTTATTGATACTTGTGCTAGTGTTTAGTTGTTGCTCTTGTAACTAGTTTAGCTTGTGTAGCTAGCTTAGTTACCTTCTAGCTTGTGTAGCTTAGAAGTAGCTCTTGAGTGGCTAATTGGCTTGTGTAGCCTTGTTAGTCACATTGCTTAGTTTGTGTAGCTAAGTAAGTTGAGCTCTCTAGTTGACTTGTGTAGTCTTGCTAGAGAGCATTGCTAGTGAGCTTAGGTGCTTTGTGTTTTGCTTACTAGTATGTGTAGGAGCTCCCCGGTTTGCTTAGAGTACTAGTTGCTTAGGTTTTTGTGACCTTGCAACCTAGACTTGTTTAGGTGAGCCTCCTAGCTTGGCACCTTAAGTAGCATAATATACATCTTTGCTAGGTACTAGAGTAATAGATAGAGGGGTGTAGTCTTGGCTAGACCGATAGTTTTAATTCCGCATTTGATTCGGTTAGCCGGAGCGTTTAAGTTTTAGAAAAGACTATTCACCCCCCCTCTAGTCCGCCATCTCGACCCTATAAGATCTTTGTTTGCCAAGTATATGTCGATGACATTATATTTGGGTCAACAAACCAGGACCATTGCAAGGAGTTTGGTGCATTGATGCCCAAAGAGTTCGAGATGTCAATGATTGGCGAGCTAACCTTCTTCCTTGGCTTCCAAGTGAAGCAATTGAGGGAGGACACCTTCATATCTCAAGAGAAGTACACTCATGATGTGCTCAAGAAATTCAAGATGGAGGATTGCAAGCCAATCAAGACACCAATGCCTACTAATGGGCATCTCGATCTCGATGAGGGAGGTAAACCGATTGACCAAACTCTCTATCGTTCAATGATCGGTAGTTTACTTTACCTCACCGCATCTAGGCCGGATATCATGTTTAGTGTGTGTATGTGTGCTAGGTTTCAAGCAAGACCTAAGGAGTCGCATTTATGTGCGGTCAAAAGAATCCTTAGGTACATAAGGCACACCCCTATCATTGGCCTTTGGTATCCCAAAGGAGCTCCCTTCCTACTTTGTGGCTATTATGATTCGGATTATGCCGAGTGTAAAGTTGATAGGAAGAGTACCTCCGGCGGTTGCCATTTGCTAGGAAGATCTCTTGTCTCTTGGTCTTCCAAGAAGCAAAACAGTGTGGCATTGTCTACCGCCGAGGCGGAATACATTGCCATGGGAGCAAGTTGTGCACAAATCTTATACATGACCCAAACACTTCTTGATTACAACATTGTTTTAAAAGATGTTCCACTTTTGTGTGATAATGAAAGCGCCGTAAAGCTTGCTAACAACCCAATTCAACACTCTCGCACCAAGCACATTGATATACGTCATCACTTTCTTAGAGATCATGTGGCTAGGAAAGACATAATTGAAGAATCATTGCCCTAGTTGGTTTCGGTGATTAACGACAATTAGAGATTATTATGGCTAACGTGTGTTTTGCAGAGGCTATGCGTAGCTTAGCCATAGTGATTAACAAGAATGGGCATTAATGGTCATCACTTAGCCCCCAAGATGGATATCGTTTCGGATTTCAAGGAGACATGATGAAGATCCTAGAATGATAGGCTAAGTGCCATAAGGTGATGAAGGGCACATAGAAATAGATAGGGCTTCTCTTTTTATCTTTGACCGTACTATTAAGAGGGGTTGAGATTAGTAGCTTGACTTAGGAAAGCTTCATGACTTAGGTGTGGTGCACACTTGACTTCCTTAGCTCTAAGCAAGCCTATGGTGACCGTAAGATAGCCTAGAACAACTTCCATTTTCATTGCGACGAAAAACGAAGTTGATAGAACTGTTTTCTGGACGTCGGACGCTGTCCATCACGTCGGACAAAGGCACCGGACGCTGGGTGGTTGAGTCCACAGCGTCCGTCGACCTTCCAGTGGAGATGTTTTCTGGCTAAGTTTTTTTCAGGGTCCGTCGGACGCTGTCCGTCGGCCAGGCGTCGGACGCTGGGAAGAGCGTCCGTCGACCTTCCAGAGAGGGTGTTTTTCAGCCCGAGCCAAAGTGTAGCGTCGAACGCTGGGATGAGCGTCCGTCGCCCCAGTGACGTAGCGTCCGTCGCTGGGAACAGTGTGTCAGAACTAGCCGTTGGGCAGGGCGTCGGAGCGTCCATCGCCCAAACTATGAACAGAACTAGCCGTTGGGGCATGCGACGGACCGTCCGTCGCCTAGTCGACAGAGCGTCCGTCGCCAACTTAAGTTGCCAGCCCGAGGCAGTTTTCAGAGGGTCTATTTATAGCCCCTCCCACTTCTCTCCCACCTTGCCTTTGCTCATTTGAGTTGCTGAGTTTGTTGAGAAGGTTGGGAAGAGAGCAAGAGCCCTAGAGAGAGAGAGAGAGAGAGAGAGAGTGATTCGTGAATCCATCCATCCTCTCCTCTAGTTCATCCAAGAGTTCAAGTGTGCATCCTCTAGTTGTGAAGCTTGAGTGAGTCAAGTGAAGATCGAGGCTTGTTACTCTTGGTGATCGACATCACCTAGACGGTCCAGTGGTGCTCGGAGGATTGTCGGCGGCCCTTCTCCATCGACGTTTGTGATCGGTTGTGGGCGATTCACCGAGCCGGAGTGGCGAAGAATCAGCACGTAGAGAGCACTCATCCCTTGCGCGGGATTGAGGGGGAGCTATACCTTGCGAGGTTCTCCAACAAGGACTAGGGGGGAGTGTCGACTCCTCGATACCTCGGCAAAACATCGCCGTGTCAAGCATCTCTTTCCCTAGCTCTTTATTACCGCATTACTTTCCGCACTTGTCTTCCAATTCATACTAGAATTGTGTAGGAAGTTTTTGCTTTCCATTGACTTGCTACCACTTTCTAGCTAGGACACACAAGCGGTAGGCACTAGGGGGTTAATTGGCTCTTTATAGGTTTAATTCTTGTTTAGAAATTAAAAAGAGCCCAATTCACCCCCCTCTTGGGCATCTTGATCCTTTCAATTGGTATCAGAGCAGGTTTTGCTCTAAATTAGGCTTCACCGCCTAGAGCAAGATGTCCCATGGGGATGGACCACCTCCCATGTTCGATGGAGACGACTTTGCTTATTGGAAAGTTCGTATGGAGGCCTATCTAGAGGTCGTTGACGTGGGCGTGCTCAAAGCCGCCACTAAGGGAGGCACTCTCTTCGCGGAGGACCTCAACTTTGATAATCACAATGCCAAGGCAAAGAACATTCTCTTTCGTGGCATTAGCAAGGATGTCTTCAACCGAGTGCGTAATGCCAAAGACGCATTTGAGTTGTGGACCACTATTTGTGCTCTTCACAAAGGCACAAAGAGTGAGCGTGAGGAACGCTATCACTTGGTCATGGCTAAGCTCAATTCTTTTTCCATGCATGCAAATGAAAATGCAAATGAAATGTACTCATGACTTAACATTATTGTAGAGGAATTGAATGGGCTCGGTCTCAACCAAATGGCACCGGCCGATGTGGTGCACAAGATCCTTTGTGTTTTGCCCATTGAGAAGTATGGCCACATCATCACGGTTCTTCACCAAGGAGATCTCTCCGCCGCTTCACCAACACAAATCTTGGGCAAGATCAATGCCCATGATATGTACATGAAGATTGGTGATGGTGGCTCTTCTTCATCCTCCAAGAAGAAAGAAAAAGAGAAGGAGGAGAAGAAGGACTTGGCACTCAAGGCATCCTCCTCGGAGAAGCACGAGATGCAAGTCATGTATGAGAGTACAAGCGATGATGAGGATGATGATGACCTCGTTCTTATGGTGAAGAAAACAACCAAGATGTTGAAGGAGCTAAGCAAGAATGGAGTCAAGTGCTAGTGAGCAAAATGCTAAGTGCAAAGGCAAGAAGGTAGTTGAGGCCGAAAAGCATGATGACTATGTGAAGATGAGGCAAGAAAACTCCAAGCTCAAGGAAGAGCTAATCAACCTCAAGGCAAGCAAGCCATTCACTATCAAGTCGGCCAAGCAAAATGACAAAGATGAAATGACCTTGATTAACTCTCTCAAAGAGGAAAATGCAAAGCTCAAGGTTGAGAAGATCAAGCTTGCAAGTGGATTGGAGAAGTTCACCAAGGGCCACAACCTCCAAAGTGAGCTCTTGATGAACACTATCATGAAGACCGACAAGACCGGCATTGGGTTTAAGGAGAACCAAATCATGAAGGCCAAAGTCAAGATAGAAGCCAAGAACTACTACAAGAACAAGGCCATGAGAAACAACTATGACACACCAAAGCCCAAGCCCAAGAAGTGCTATGGATGTGGTCAAGAGGGTCACTTTGAATCCCAATGCAAGACTCCACCTCCCAAGACCTTGCCCAAGCACATAAGGCCTTTCGCTCATGATGCACACTTCATCATCAACAAGGACTCCAAGGGTAGACCCCAAGTTGTGTTTCTTGGTCCTAAGATGAAGAACAAGCCCAAAGTGCTATGGGTTGCTAAGGAGTTGGTGGACAAGGCTATGGGACCTCGCCAAGTGTGGGTTCCCAAACAACAAGCTTAACTTCAAGTTGCTTGTGTGTAGGTGAGCTACAAGACCGGTGGAAGTCATTGGGTGATTGATAGTGGATGCACTCAACATATAACCGATGACTCCCGGATGTTCACCACACTTGAGGAAGATTGTGAAGGGCAAGACAAGATTACCTTTGGGGACAATTCAAAAGGCAAAGTGCAAGGCCTAGGCAAAGTGGCAATCTCAAATGATCAATCAATATCAAATGTCTTGCTAGTACAATCTTTGAGCTTTAACTTGCTATCGGTGGGACAACTATGTGATCTTGGTTTTCAATGTCTCTTCACTCCAAATGAGGTAGTTGTGTCCAAAATTGAAGATTCGTCATTGATATTCAAAGGGTTTCGGCACAACAATCTCTACCCAGTGGACTTCACCTCAAATGAAGCTAGTTTGCAAACATGTCTATTCTCCAAGAGTTCTTTGGGTTGGCTATGGCATAGAAGATTAGCTCATGTGGGAATGTCAACTTTGAAGAAGCTTGTCAAGAAGGAGTTGGTTAGAGGTGTGAAGGATGTTGTGTTTGAGAAGGACAAACTTTTTAGTGCATGTCAAGCCGGCAAGCAAGTGGCAAACACTCATCCAACCAAAGCTTTCATGTCAACCTGAAGAGTCCTCGAGCTACTTCACATGGATCTATTTGGACCTACCACCTATGCTAGTCTTGGCGGCAATCTCTTTTGCTTAGTGGTAGTTGATGACTACTCTAGGTACACTTGGGTGTTCTTTCTTCAAGACAAGGGAGAAACTCAATCAATATTCAAGAAGTTTGCAACTAGAGCCCAAAATGAGTTTGATGTGAAGATCAAGAAGATAAGAAGTGACAATGGGACCAAGTTTGTAAACACCAAGATTGAAGACTATTGTGATGAAGTTGGGATCAAGCATGAAGTGTCCGCCACTTATACTCCTCAACAAAATGGTGTAGTAGAGAGAAAGAACCGGACACTCATAACTCTTGCAAGATCAATGCTTGATGAATACAACACCCCCAAGAAGTTTTGGGCCGAAGCAATCAACACCGCATGCTATGCGGCCAACCGACTATTTGTCCAAAGGCTTCTCAAGAAGACCCCCTATGAGCTTGTGAATGGGAGAAACCGGATATATCCTTTTTCCGAGTGTTTGGATGCAAAGTGTACATCTACAAGAAGCGCCAATACTTGGGCAAGTTCCAAAGGAGATGTGACATTGGTTTCTTACTTGGTTATTCTCTTAAATCCAAGGCATATCGAGTATTTAACAAAGCCTCCGGCCTAGTTGAAGAAACATATGACTTGGAGTTTGATGAAACTAATGGCTCTCAAGAAGAGCATGGAAATCTTGATGATGTAGGTGATGAACCCTTGAGGGAGGCTATGAAGAATATGCCCGTCGGTGCAATCAACCCACAAGAGGTGGAAGAAGTTGAAGAAGATGCAAATCAAGTACCTTCTCCACCTCACACGCCTCAAGTTGATGAAGAACAAGTGAGGGAAGCACAAGAAGATACCTTCATCCCTCAAGATCAAGCCGAGGCTCAAGAAAGTGATGTTGATGCACCACAACCTCTTCCCCAAGTGATTAATAGAAGATCTACACCTATGCTTCAAGCTCATCCACAAGACCTCATCATAGGGAGTCCATCAAGGGGGGTAACAACTCGATCTAAACTTGCTTCTTATGTTGAACATCACTCCTTTGTTTCCTTTGTTGAGCCTTCTAGTGTGGAGGATGCACTTGCGGATCCGGATTGGGTGAATGCCATGCATGAAGAGTTGAACAACTTCACCCGGAACGAAGTGTGGACACTAGTAGAAAAGCCCAAAGGAGCAAGAATCATTGGCACCAAGTGGGTGTTTAGGAACAAGCAAGATGATCAAGGCGTGGTTGTGAGAAACAAGGCAAGATTGGTGGCAAAGGGGTTCTCCCAAATTGAAGGCTTGGATTTTGGGGAGACCTTTGCACCGGTTGCAAGACTAGAAGCCATTCGTATCCTTTTGGCATATGCTTCACATCATAAAATGAAACTTTTTCAAATGGATGTGAAGAGTGCCTTTCTAAATGGTTTCATCAATGAACTTGTTTTTGTCTCACAACCTTCTGGGTTTGAAGACCCAAATTGTCCTAATCATGTGTATAGGTTGTCCAAGGCACTCTATGGATTGAAGCAAGCTCCAAGAGCTTGGTATGAGAGGCTAAGGGACTTCCTGCTCAAGAAGGGCTTCAAGATCGGAAAGTGGATACCACACTATTCACCAAGGTGCTAGATGGAGAGATCTTTGTTTGCCAAGTGTATGTCGATGACATTATATTTGGGTCAACAAACCAAGGTCAGAGCAAGGAATTTGGTGCATTGATGTCCAAGGAGTTCGAGATGTCGATGATTGGCGAGCTAACCTTCCTCCTTGGCTTCCAAGTGAAGAAATTGACGGAGGGCACCTTCATATCTCAAGAGAAGTACACTTATAATGTGCTCAAGAAATTCAAGATGGAGGATTGCAAGCCAATCAAGACCTCAATGCCTACTAATGGGCATCTCGATCTCGATGAGGGAGGTAAACCGATTGACCAAACTCTCTATCGTTCTATGATCGGTAGTTTACTTTACCTCACCGCATCTAGGCCAGATATCATGTTTAGTGTGTGTATGTGTGCTAGGTTTCAAGCAAACCCTAAGGAGTCGCATCTTTGTGCGGTTAAAAGAATCCTTAGGTACTTAAGGCACACCCCTAGCATGGGTCTTTGGTATCCCAAAGGAGCTCCCTTCCAACTAGTTGGCTATTCCGATTCGGATTACGCCGGGTGTAAGGTTGATAGGAAGAGTACCTCCGGTGGGTGCCACATGCTAGGAAGATCACTTGTTTCTTGGTCCTCAAAGAAGCAAAATAGTGTGGCATTGTCAACCGCCGAGGCGGAATACATTGCCATGGGAGCAAGTTGTGCACAAATCTTATACATGACCCAAATACTCTTTGATTACGGCGTGTTTTTAAAAGAAGTTCCACTTTTGTGTGATAACGAAAGCGCCATAAAGCTTGCAAACAACCCGGTTCAACACTCTCGCACCAAGCACATAGATATTCGCCATCACTTTCTTAGAGATCATGTGGCTAGGAAAGACATAACACTAGTTGGAGTTAAGAGCGAAGATCAATTGGCGGATATCTTCACTAAACCACTCGATGAAACAACCTTTTATAGGTTGAGAAGCGAGTTAAATGTGCTTGATCACTCTAATTTCACTAAAAGATGAGTTTGTGTGAACCATGCATTCATATGTAATATAACATGTTTAATTTGTTAATGCACATAGGCTTGGCTAACGCGGTTAAGATAACCGCCCTCAAAGCGTGTGACAAAGCTTAACCGCGGTTTAAACTTGCAAGCAACCTAGATTCAAATTTCATAGCATATGCATGTGTGTTGTTTGCCATTCCTTTTCGGTTTAGTTTGAGCATCCTCTGTGTTCGTCCACTTAGGGGGAGCATTCCAAGCTCAAGACACTTCTATACCCCTCTTGTGGCCATATGATGACTCCTTGGTGCTTCCATTCGAATATTTTGAGCTAAAACTAAAATTAAGCCTATGGCAAACTATTTGAAAATGAGTGTTTGAGAGATGGTTCTCATATCAAGTCCAATCAGGTGTTATTTGGATCTTATTGGGATTGGAACTTGGTTGGGAGAAAGACGCAAAAACAAAATTAAAAAAATTCCATTTAAAGGGCGTCGGACGCTGCCGACGGACGCTGCCGACGGACGCTTGGTGTCAATTGCCTCAGCGTCCGTCGCGATCGTCTGGAGATTAAAGTTGCCTACTTACAGGGCGACGGACGCTCCCCCCAGCGTCCGTCGCGGTCAATGCGCTCGGGTGTTTTAAAATCTGTTCTGGAAGCCCGATGGACGATACCGTCGGACGCTCTCTGAGCGTCCGTCGCATACCGACAGAGTGTCCGTCGCTCCGCGTCCGTCGCGAACTTATGGCGCAATTTTTTTTAAAAAACTCCCGTCTCTTCTCTGTTTCTCCCGATCCGTTTTCCGTCCACCGCCGCGCCGTGTCAAACCCTAGCCGCCATTTCATCGTCGTCGGTTGTTCCTCCACCCAGCGCCGCCATCCCTGCCCTGCGCCGCCACTCCTCTCAGGACTGCGCCGCCGCCAGCCCCTGCGCCACCGCGCCACCACTCCACTCCGCGCCAGAGCCTCTCCACCCTGCACCGCCGCCGTTCCCCTGCGTGATTCCAGCCGTGCAGGACTCACTTTGCCAAGGAGCTCTCCTCCAAGGCTCTGATCAGAGGTTGATCGATCTCGTTTGCGTGTCAAGTTTGCGGATTACGGATAATCGATCGAGGGATCTCTCCTTCTCTCTTCTTTTGATCAGGGTTCAAGGTATGGCAGTTGAAACTTCGATCTATCCTTACCTAATTTCATGCTTCTATAGACCCTCTCCTCTATAGCTAAATGCTTATGGTTATACTCCTATCTATCTCACGAGCAGGGTCAGTTGATCAGAGAATCAGAGGGTCAGTTGAGTAGTGGCAGTGAATTCAGGGCAAAGCCCACGAGTACGGATCGAGGCAAAGCCTCGCAAGGACAGTCTAGGGCCGGCGTGCCACTCTTGTAGTTTGTGGTTCTGAGGACAGTCAGGGTTTCAGTTTCAGTGGTGACAGGTTTCTGAGGTGGTGAGCTTGTGGTTTGATTGTTGGGGATCCTTGTTAGCGGTTTGATTGCACAAGTTTGGTAAATGGCAAGAACGAAGAATGCCGGTCCCGTTCCCGGTAGTGGTGGTGACCCTCCACCTCCACCGCGTCCACCCACTGACTGGGGAAAGGGCAAGCAAAAGGTCATATCACGGAAGCGCAAGAGGCCTTTGATGGATCCAGATTCAGCAGCAGCTCTCGCAGTGGCAGAGGCCGCAGAGACAGTGGAGCGAGGAGGACGTAGCGCCGGTTTGAGGCTCGCGCCTCACCATGGAGCGCGTCGTGAGTCCCCTACGCGTCCAGAGACAGAGCCGGTTGAGGCTACTGAGACAGAGCAGACAGAGCCAGTCCCAGACACTGAGCCGACAGAGGCCGCGGGCCATTCTTCTATTGGTGAGTTGATGAGCCGCCGAGTTACCCGATCCAGAGGCTCTGGTGGTCCACCTAGTCCTCCAGGACCTCAGCTCCCAGACCCAGTGAGGCACCAGGTTCAAGCTCTTACAGCGAAGCAAATCCAGTTACTCCGCTTCGTGGACTTTCAGTCCTGGTTCCCACCTCAGAGGGACCCTCGTGCTGGACGAGACTTCTACACCACGATACACGAGGATTTCTACAGAGGTTACGTCGACACTGACGCTCCTCTTAGGGCTCACAGGGTGTGCCCATCTGCCCATATAGAGGGGATCGGTGGTCCAGAGATCCTACAACACCTTCAGTACATTCAGGGTCTAACAGATTTGATGGGACGATCAGGAGCATATCAGAAGGATTGGGTGTATCAGTTCTATGCTTCTCTAAGGATCTCCCCTGATCACGAGTTCCTACACTTTGGATTCTAGGGACTGACTTCAGGGTTACAGCAGCTAGATTCAGAGCTATTTCACTAGAGTCCTCTCCTACGAGGATTCACAGTTTGTGCTATGGGGATCAGGAGGCCCCTCGCCGACCTCACGATGGTATAGTGCCATCTACAGACTTCGTGAGGCCGTGCTTTCAGCAGCCGTTCACTGAGGGTTCGAGCCATACACCACGTGACCTCACTCCACTTGCTCGGATCCTCCACGAGGTACTCAGGCGTACCATTCTACCTCAGATTGGAGCTCGGGATACTATTACACGTCTACAGCTTTGGCTCCTGGCTCATATTGTCCGGAAAGAGAAGTTCGACCTCTGGGATTTGATTGTGAGTGAGCTTGAGGATATCATAGCCGCTGGGTTCAGGGGTCACTGGCAGCTGCAGTTTGCTCACTGGATATCTTATCTGATAGTTGCCAAGACCAGATCCAGAGCTATGAGAGTCACTCTTACGAGGTCAGCCACTGAGTTTCCCGTATACTCGATGAGTCAGCTAGTGATACATGGAAACCTGCCTCGCCCCAGCAGAGCTTACAGACTAGGCACTAGGCAGGCCGGTGTGCCACCTCAGTCAGCAGAGGTCACAGATGCTACAGTTGAGCAGATTGCTCAGGCAGAGCTGGCAGATCTAGATGCAGAGATAGATACAGCTGCCAAGACAGTCTATCGAGAGGATCTAGACTCTGATAGTTCCGACGAGGACTACCAGGCAGTGCGTGAGTACACGCCGATGCCTCATGACCATGAGGCAGGAGGGTCAGGCACAACCGCAGTAGCTCCAGCTCCAGGTTCTAGCACCTCAGAGGCTACATTGCTTACTATTCTGTCGAGGATGCAGGAGGAGCAGTCACCTCAGACATAGGAGCAGAGGCGACAGGCTGCCGATTTATGGAGGCTTACAGAGCAGCAGCTGGCAGCTCAGGCACAGACACAGGCCAGGCAGGATGAGTTCCAGTGCCAATTCCTGGCCTATCAGCTGCAGCAGGCAGAGATTCAGAAGACACAGACGTTGTTGCTTGAGCGTCTTCTAGCCTCTAGCTCCGGGCAGACTTCCACTCCTCAGTTTCAGTTGCCCGGAGTCTCACAGCAGCAGCAGTTCACCTCACCTCCACAACAACCTCCAGTAGTTGTGGTTCCGACTCCAGCGTTACCGTCCGGAGGACAGCAGAGTCAGGCACCAGCTACTCCCCCGTTCCAGGCACCAGCTTCTCCCGCGTATCAGTCTCCGAGGACCCAGGTGTCTTCTTGGTTAGCTTCACCCGGAGAGTTTCAGACATGATTCACTCCTAACCGGGGAACTACCATAGCTGAGGCCTCGAGAGATCTGTCAGCTTCTTACTTGGAGATCACGGGAGAAGACTCCCCAGGAGCAGCTCAGCTAGTCTCACCAGCTCCAGAGATTGCAGTGGATCCTCCGGCGACGGGCACCCACTTGTCTTCAGTTGCCTCGTCGGAGATCGCACCTGAGCAGTCCGCACAGACAGTCACCACTCCTCCAGTTGCAGTTCAGACAGATGCTATATCACTAGCAGATGAGGCAGTTACAGTGGCAGTCTCCTCTCCAGCTCAGACTCAGCCCGTAGAGGTTGCAGCAGCAGTGTCACTTGTTGCACTAGCAGTGACACCATCCCCTTCGCCTCGAGTTTTCACTCGTCGGGTTCCCAGGCCCGCTACTACAGAGGCAGGACCGTCAGAGGCACTAGCTGAGCCTCAGGGGGAGTTAGTTGAGACAACAGCTCCAGAGGTCACCCTAGCTGCACCTACACCGGCAGAGGCCGAGGCAGATGATGAGTCAGACGAGTCAGACCTTCAGGACTTCATCATGCTCGATCGCAAGGCTGCAACTCCTCCACCTTCTTCTCCAGCCCCAGACGCTTAGTTTTTGGTGCTAGACGCCAAAGGAGGAGAGAGGGTCGAGTATAGAGATAGGGGGAGGGATTTGGATCTTTGTATGCTTAATTTCCCCGCACTCTTTCATCATGTCTACTTTTATGCATTTGTTTATATGTGTGATGTGATGATTACTTTGGGTGATGCTTATATGGTTGGATGTGACAAACTCTTGGTTATCACTAATATATCTTGTGAGTTGTCTCATGTTTCATGATATATCTCTATCCTTAAACGTTAACTGAGCTTCCGCGCTATACTCCGATACATTCTTTTGAGAATATCATGAGGTACTTCTTTTACATTCATATCTATAAGTACCATGATTTGTGATTTGGCTTGGATGAGCAAGTATGCTTCATTACAAATTCACTAACCCTTGCTCAACCATTCCAAGTCACCATAAAGTCTAAACCATAACTCTTATCCATACTCGAGGTTTTATTGTCGTCAATCACAAAAAAGGGGGAGATTGAAGAATCATTGCCCTAGTTGGTTTCGGTGATTAACGACAATTAGAGATTATTATGGCTAACGTGTGTTTTGCAGAGGCTATGCGTAGCTTAGCCATAGTGATTAACAAGAATGGGCATTAATGATCATCACTTAGCCCCCAAGATGGATATCGTTTCGGATTTCAAGGAGACATGATGAAGATCCTATAATGATAGGCTAAGTGCCATAAGGTGATGAAGGGCACTTAGAAATAGATAGGGCTTCTCTTTTTATCTTTGACCGTACTATTAAGAGGGGTTGAGATTAGTAGCTTGACTTAGGAAAGCTTCATGACTTAGGTGTGGTGCACACTTGACTTCCTTAGCTCTAATCAAGCCTATGGTGACCGTAAGATAGCCTAGAACAACTTCCATTTTCATCGCGACGAAAAACGAAGTTGATAGAACTGTTTTCTGGGCATCGTACGCTTCTAACAGAGGCATCAGACGCTGTCCGTCGCATCGAACAAAGACGCCGGACGCTGGGTGGTTGAGTCCACAGCGTCCGTCGACCTTCCAGTGGAGATGTTTTCTGGCTAAGTTTTTTTCAGGGTCCGTCGGACGCTGTCCGTCGGCCAGGCGTCGGACGCTGGGAAGAGCGTCCGTCGACCTTCCAGAGAGGGTGTTTTTCAGCCCGAGCCAAAGTGTAGCGTCGAACGCTGGGATGAGCGTCCGTCGCCCCAGTGACGTAGCGTCCGTCGCTGGGAACAGTGTGTCAGAACTAGCCGTTGGGCAGGGCGTCGGAGCGTCCATCGCCCAAACTATGAACAGAACTAGCCGTTGGGGCATGCGACGGACCGTCCGTCGCCTAGTCGACAGAGCGTCCGTCGCCAACTTAAGTTGCCAGCCCGAGGCAGTTTTCAGAGGGTCTATTTATAGCCCCTCCCACTTCTCTCCCACCTTGCCTTTGCTCATTTGAGTTGCTGAGTTTGTTGAGAAGGTTGGGAAGAGAGCAAGAGCCCTAGAGAGAGAGAGAGAGAGAGAGTGATTCGCGAATCCATCCATCCTCTCCTCTAGTTCATCCAAGAGTTCAAGTGTGCATCCTCTAGTTTTGAAGCTTGAGTGAGTCAAGTGAAGATCGAGGCTTGTTACTCTTGGTGATCGACATCACCTAGACGGTCCGGTGGTGCTCAGAGGAAGGTGATCGCCGGAGGATTGTCGGCGGCCCTTCTCCATCGACGTTTGTGATCGGTTGTGGGCGATTCACCGAGCCGGAGTGGCGAAGAATCAGCCCGTAGAGAGCACTCATCCCTTGCGCGAGATTGAGGGGGAGCTATACCTTGCGAGGTGCTCCAACGAGGACTAGGGGGAGTGTCGACTCCTCGATACCTCGGCAAAACATCGCCGTGTCAAGCATCTCTTTCCCTAGCTCTTTATTACCGCATTACTTTCCGCACTTGTCTTCCAATTCATACTAGAATTGTGTAGGAAGTTTTCGCTTTCCATTGACTTGCTACCACTTTCTAGCTAGGACACACAAGCGGTAGGCACTAGGGGGTTAATTGGCTCTTTATAGGTTTAATTCTTGTTTAGAAATTAAAAAGAGCCCAATTCACCCCCCTCTTGGGCATCTTGATCCTTTCAATAATACTAGTTGGAGTTAAGAGCAAAGATCAATTGGCGAATATCTTCACTAAACCACTCGATGAAACAACCTTTTGTAGGTTGAGAAGTGAGTTGAATGTGCTTGATCACTCAAACTTCACTAAAAAATGAGATTGTGTGAACCATGCCTTCATTTGTAATATAATCATGTTTAATCTATAGTAATGCACATAGGCTTGGCTAACGCGGTCAGGATAACCGCCCTCAAGAGTGTGACAAAGCCTTACCGCGGTTTAAACTTGTAAGCAACCTAGATTCAAATTCTGTAATTGCATAGCATATGCATGTGTGTTGCCTGTTGCTTCCTTTTCGGTTAAGTTTGGTTATCCTCTAGGTTCATCACTTAGGGGGAGCATTCGAAGCTCTAGCTTCAGCTAATAGCCCTCTTGTGCCCCTATGGTGATCCTTGGAGCTTTATTGAAATATTTTCCTATGAAAACTAAATCTAGCCTATGGCAAACTATTTTTAAATAGAGGGTTTGAGAGATGGTACTTGGCTAAGATAAAATATTGGAGAGAAAAACAGGAAAATTCAAAGCAAAACAAGCACCGGACCACCCTCCGGACAACTTCCATTGGTCCGACGCTTACCTCCGGACCAGAGTCCGGAGCCTGGTGACTCACTGTTTCTTCACAACTCAACTCCAAGTCAGCCGTCGGACCACCTGTGATAGTCCGACGCTTACCTCCGGACCAGAGTCCGGAGCATGGTCACTCACTGGATCCTCAGATTTTTCTCCAATGCGACCGTCGGACCACCTGCATTAGTCCGACGCTCACCCACCGGACTAGAGTCCGGAGCCCAGGCGCTCACTGTACTCTCTGAACTGGCTCAAGTCAAGTGTGTCGGACCACCTGTCCGGTGCACCTCCAGACCATCGGAGACCACTGTTTCATTTGTCCGGTGGTCTAGTCAGCTTCGGTCAAATACCGTCGGACCTCCCGTCGGACCACCCGTCGGACCAATGGAAGTGGTCCGACGCTCAAAATGTTTTGCGGATAACCCCCCGCGCGAGTTCGGTTCTGGCAGTTGCTTTTCCACTCGTGTCCGTACACCACGTCGTCGTTCTTCACCGCCGCTCGCCCTCGCACCTTCTTGCCAGTCGCCACCACAGCTCCTCGTCGGAGCTCCACTCTAGCGCCACCTCCTCCACTGCTCCCTTGCCGCAGCAGCACAGCCACGCCATTCCTGGCAGCAGAGCAGCCTCGCCGCCATAGCCACCACCCACCTTAATTCGCCGCCAAGAACCCCCCCTTGCCGACGATCTCAGCCCTACACCACTCCACCCTACCAAGCTAAGGTTTCCAGCTAGGTTTTAACCCATTTTTACCTTGCCATTGCCAGCCAAGAGATTTTTCCTCTAGGGTTTCCATAACCTAGGGTTTGGAGATTTTTCTTTGACGATTCGACTTTGCCTCATGACTTCTAGGGTATGGTTTCAATCTTTGACTATGCGTTTTGTCGTATCATGGATAAAGTCATGTCCTAGGATGATTCTTTGTAAATCTTTTGATCTTGTCAACTCCAATTCACTAAATCAATCTTGTCAATTGTAATCCACAGTTGGTAATCATCCTTGTGGAGTGTGGTTTGGAGCTTGATTTGCTTTGATTAGTACGCTCTCTTACCTCAGATATCATGGCAGTATTTCATTCTATCTCTTATCTAACATGCTTGCTTCCATACGGTATCTCATCCCTAGATTTATATATGCTTATATAACCTATCTATTCTATCTAGCAGTGACAGTGGCAGTGAAACTCGGGGCAAAACTCACGAGTATGGATTGAGGCAAAGCCTCATAAGGGTCAGTCCAGCCTTCTGTCAGTGATTCAGTGGTTGATATTTGCATTATGACAGTGGTTCTAGTGACTGGCAGTGGTGTTCTTGACAGTTGGGCAGTGCTTCTAGCAGTGGTTCTATTTGTTGATCTTGTCAGTTGTCAGTAATGGGTCGTGCTCCAGCTGTCAGTGGTTCTGGTGGTGATGATACTCCTCCTCCTCCTTGTCCTCCTCCTAGGGACAAGGGGAAGAAGCAGATTGTTGAGAAGCAAAAGAAGAAGAAGCGCAAGCTCACAGAGGCAGAGCAGACAAAGGCAGTAGCAGATGCAGCGAACCGCGCAAAGCGAGGTGGTCGCCGGGGCTCCATGCGTATCAGTGTCCCTCCGCGAGCTCCTCCCACTCAGACAAAGTCAGAGACTGTTGCCTCTCCGACAGAGCCGTCAGCACCTGCCGATGAGGCTTGAGTCATGGACACCTCTACACGTTCCACCCGTGCTCGGTTACCTCGTGTTGCTTCCCGCACCGAGGCACCAAAGCGTGGTGATCGTCCACCACAGGCACCTGCTGCTCCAGCTCTAGAGCCCGTAGTTCACCTTGACTTGAGAGGGATCACAGCGAAGCAAGTTCGGAAATTACGATTCATTAAGCTTGAGAGGTGGTGTCCAGATCAGCGTGACCCCAGAGCTACACCGGGATGGCACACACCTCTTATGGAGGACTTCTACACAGAGGCTAGGCTTGCCAACATCCAGCTACGCCTACACAGAGTCTGTTCCTTAGAGAACATAGTGGCGATAGCTGGGGAAGAGATCAGTGAGTATCTCACCTACCTTCCAGGACTCGCTGACTTACTTGGTTGTTCAGGTAGTTTTGTTGAGCATTGGGTCAGAGAGTTCTATGCCTCTATCTGGATTGAGCCTAATCATAACTACATGCAGTATACCTTCAGAGGCATTCCCTATAGACTGTACTTGACTCAACTCAGAGAGACTCTCCATCTCACCGTGTCCGATACTTGCCTACATGATGATTGCTACATAGGCCTTCAGTTGACACGCCGTGCTCGAGGGGGTATCACTCTTCCAGCTCAGAGAGTTGCTCCTATCTTTAGGGAGCCCTTTGGGGAAGGCAGTCCCCGCACTCCAACTGAGCTTACCCCCCTCGCTCATCGGTTAAATGAGATCCTTCGCCGCACCCTGTTGCCTCGCACCAGTTTCAAGGAAGGTTTGACAAACCTACAACAATTCCTTCTTCTTGCTCTTGTCACTCAGACACCGTTTGACATTGCAAACTTCATAGTGGCAGAGATCAAGGACTGTATTTCAGATGGCTTGAGAGCTAGGCGTCAGATGCCTTATGCTCACTGGATCAGTTCCATCCTAGCTCAGCGGCTTGTGCGAGTACACCCTAGGATTCAAGATATGCTTGATCAATCAGAGTCTGAATTCCCAGAGTACAAGATCATATCTTTAGTGGATAGTCATTTGGGGGAACCGAGCACTTTATCAGGTCAGACTTCAGACTGCACCAGCTAACATGGCAGATGTTGATGCTCAAGATGAGGAGATCCGAGGCGTGCAGCAGCAGGAGCTTGAGGAGTTAGCCACTCATCCAAGTGATGATACAGCTCTAGACACCTCCTCTGACAGCTCCGATGCCGACTACCAGCCTATTCCCTCTATGCCCGCAAGGGCTCACGACGTAGAGGCTGGTGGCTCAGGTACTGGGTCTACCTCAGAGACCTTGATGCTAAAGCTACTTGACCGGATTGTTACTGGGCAGTCGTTCAGTGACGTTACTGGGCAGCCGTCCCCCACTGGTGAGGAGATAGCAGCCGAGATTGCAGCGGAGCTCGTGTCACCGACCGCGGGTCATCACCTTTCTTCAGTGGCTTCGTCAGAGACTACACTTGATACTCGGGCTCCAGTTGGTTCTACTCCTCCACATGCTATAGTGACAGATGCCACCGCCGTTACCTCCAGTCCTTTGCAACATGAGCAGACACCGGTAGTTGAGACTCTAGTTGAGTCAGTGCAAGAGGAACCACCGGGTTCCACAGCTCTAGAGGCACCGACACAGACAGTGGCAGAGAATCCTACTCCTACTCCTGCACCCGCTACAGTTCCATACTCTACTGCAGCAGAGGCAGTCAGCTCGTTAGCTCCAGTCCCCCAGACCGCTTCACCTCCAGCTTCACAGACTCAGGGGGAGGACTCAGATGATGGTCTTGATGACTTCCATAGACTTGACCGTGCCGCGACTACTTCCACTCTGCCTCCAGACACTTAGCTTTGGTGTTTTGACGCCAAAGGGAGAGAGAGAGAGAGTCAAGTAGATGACTAGCTTCAGGGGGAGCTAGTAGGATTTAGTTCTTTTGATGTGTATTATACTCTTTCGCATCATGCATCATGTTTACCGTCTTTATGCATTGTATGATATGTGTGTGATGGTTGAGACTTGATGGTTGTGTGACATGTGTGGACCTCTTATATATATATCATGTCCCTTGGTTATGTTATTGCTTCCGCGCTAATCTCTGATCTTTTGGTATAGCATATCCTTTTGAAATCAAGTTCTATGCTCAATTCATATCTTTTGTGCTTGTCATGGCTTGAATGGTTCACACATGTTTATGTCTTTCTTATTATTAACCCATGCCTATCTCATGTCAAGTCATGTTTCTCTAATCAAAATTCACTCTTATTCTCTAGTCGAGCTTGTATTGTCGTCAATCACCTAAAAGGGGGAGATTGAAGAATCATAGTCCCTTGTGTTTAGGCAATTAACAACAATAGTAGGTCATTATGACTAACGTGTGTTTTGCAGAGGCAAAGTCATTAGAGTTAGGTCATAAGTGATGCTTTTTGAATGGGCTTAATGGATATTCATGCCCCCAAGATGGAAATCGTTTCGGTTTCAAAGGATGGAGATACAAGTTGAAGACTAGGCTAGCTCTTAGTGCCATGAGGTTGAGAAGGGCACTAAGTATATACTAGGTCTTTGTTTTTCCTTTGACCGTACTATAAAGGGGGGTATGAGGTTAGTAGGTTGATCTAGGAGAGTTTGGGAATGTTGGTGTATGCACACTTGTCACAACAGTCCTAGAGACCTTGCTATCAGTCCTTGGTTAGCCCTTGAGATGGTAGGAGCAAAACCCCTAGAGAAGACTTAGTGAAAAAAGTTGAAATGGGGGGAGAAAGAAGCTCCGGACTAGTTTGCCTAGGAGGCTCCGGACCAATGAAAGTGTTCGGTGGTCCTGCCTTAGGCAGTTCTCTGAGAAAGGTGCTCCGAACAACCTGTCCGGAGGGCACCGGACTAATGGAAGTAGTCCGGTGGACACCTGGTTCTGAAAGGCTATCAGACAGTGCTCCGGACAACCTGTCCGGAGGGCACCGGACTAATGGAAGTAGTCCGGTGGCCACTGTGTTCCTCAGTGAGTCTCAAAGGAGGCTCCGGACTAGTCCGACGGTTCTCAGCAGAGTCCAGTATGCACCTAGGCTCCGGACTAGGCACCGGACTATCGCAAGTAGTCCAGTGGTCCCTATTCAGCGTTGGTTTTGGTTTGGATTGCATGCTCCGGACCAGGAGTAATGGTCCGGTGGTGAGGCTCCGGACTAGTCCAGTGCTCTCGCAGAAAAGAGAAAAAGTAAGAAACGACTAGTTTTGGAGGTGGGGACTATTTATAGTTGCCCTCCTCGTCCAAGTGAGCTCTCTTGGCCATTGTTTCACCTGAGGAATCTTTGAGAGACTTCTTGGAGAGCTAAGTGCCTAGTGAGGGAGAGATTTGAGAGAGTTCATCTTGTTCTTCCCTCCTAGAGTGTTTAGGAGTGACTTGTGTGCATCCATCCACCTTCCTAGCCTTGAGTTTGTCAAGTGAAGGTCTTGTGCTTGTTACTCTTGATGTTCGACAGCACCTAGACGGTTCGGTGGTGTTCAGAGGAAGTGATCGCCGGAAGATTGTTGGCGGCTCTTCTCCAAGCTTCTGTGATCGGTTGTGGGCGATTCACCGAGCCAGAGTGGCGAAGAATCAGCCCGTAGAGAGCACTCTACCCTTGCGCGGGTAGAGGGGGAGCTATACCTTGCGAGGTGCTCCAACGAGGACTAGGGGGGGTGTCGACACCTCGATACCTTGGGAAAACATCGCGTGTCACTAATTCTCTATCCTTAGCTCTTTACTTTTTTTTTCAGCTAACCTTAAATCTTTACTTACTTGCATTACTCTCCGCCTTGTTCTTTCAATTCCTACTAGAATTGCTTAGGTTGTCTTTCCTTTCATTGACTTGCTATTGCTTTCTAGTTAGGATACACATTGCGGTAGGCACTAGGGGGTGATTGGCATCACTAGGTTTTAATATTGCTTTAGAAATTGAAAAGAAGCCCAATTCACCCCCCCTCTTGGGCATCTAGATCCTTTTAGGAACTATAGATGGCCGTCGTGCCGTGCCGTGCTAGCCCGTGCCGTGCCTAGTCGTGCTTCGTGCCTAGTCGTGTCGTGCCTAGTCGTGCTTCGTGCCTGACTGTCGGCCCACGGCATGGCCCACGGGCCGTTTTGCCGTGCCGGGCCGCCTGTCGTGCCGTGCCGGCCCATGACCCGTCAGACGAGAAACACTTCAAAATTTTCGTAAGTGTTCATATTTTCAGTTTTTGACAAGTGTTCATCATTTTTAACACGTCACAATTCAATTATTAGTTATCATAAATTATTTTAACAGATTATTTTAACTGAATAAGCCGTTGGAATCACAATCTTCATGCCGCTCCCGTGCCGCCTCTTAGATCGGGCCGTGCCCGTGCCGTGCCACGTGCCTAAGTGGCGACCCAGGCACGACCCATCCACCGTGTCGTGCTGTGCTCGAGCCGGGCCAAAACACCGTGCCATGGGCCGTCCGTCGGGCCCATGGACAAGTATAACTAGAACCGGAGGAAAAGAGAGAAAGAAATAAAAAATCCTAACATGTAAAGGAAATGGGAAAAGACCTCTGAAACTAGAAAAAAAGTGTGCAGATCAAAACTCGTCCGTCCTTCTTCCCGGGTAAAGGTCCCAAGGTTCCTGAAAAAAAATCTACTTCCTGCATAAATTACGAGACATCCCAAAATTTTGGAGGGCCAAAATATCTCAAATTTAACCAATATTATTGAAAAAGATATAAAGATTTATGATATCAAATACGTATACTATTGTTGACACAAAAAGCGTCAGGATCTGCGAACACCTCGGGCTTATACCCGAATTTGATGTCCAAAGGTGTGCCAGTCGATTTGACCAAGTAATCGACAAGGACGATAACTAGAACAAGATCTGAACTAGACAACGGCGATGCGCCCATATGTCAAGGCTCAAACCTGATCAGGATAACTAGAGTAAAACTGAACGAGACGACATCGATGCGCCCGGACGTCAAAACTCAGGTTGCTCAAACGCGGAACTTGCAAGGGTTGACGGAGATCAAGGAGATGCAACCCGTCGAAACTTGAAGAACTCGTAGATAATTAAACCTAATACGGTAAAGGTAAATTACTGGTAAAATAGATAAAAAAGTAATTGATTTATTTGATATGCTTGGATATATCTTTTTTCTCACGACCCCTAGGTACATATTTATACTCTGGCAATAGGAGCTGTAGACAGACACGACTCGTACCTTTCCTAAACAAAACAAACTCCTATTTTAAAGGAAATAACTGACTCGTGCAGGAGTCGGACCCAAATAACAATAATATTTTCCTAAACAAACACCTCTATTTTTTAGGAAATAAACGACTTACACTAAAGGAAACAAACGACTCGTGCAAGAGTCGGACTCGAAATAAATCTATTAATACTGGCATGAAATTATCAACTTCCATATCTATCTCCTTCACGATGAAACCTTCCATCGGCAGACTTCCTTCAATCCGCAACTTTCCTTCAATGTCATCGGCAACTTTCTGCTGACGTCAGCTATTCCGTTTCTATCGGCAGCTTTCTGTTCCCATCGGCAATCGCTCTTCGACAACATCTTCTTGCCTCCATCGGCAACATTCTCTCTACTCCCATCGGCAATCTAATTGGTAATATCCCGATGCCGATAGAGAACAACAACTATCTTTTTGCCTTCATCAACATTATCTTCCTGCCTCAATCGGCAACAAGTCTCTGTCTGCATCAGCAACATTCTTGCCTTTATCGGCAATCTGACCGGTAATATCCTAATGTCGATAAGGAACGACAACTAGTCTTTTGCCGATCGGAACAATCCTTAGATCATATTGACACGTGCCAAAAAACGGGGTCAACAACTATAAAACTATAATTGATGAAGAATCTAATGATACTTAGTTGACATGATAAATATTATTATATTATCATATAAATTTGGTCAAATTTGAGATGCTTTGACTTTCCAAGATTCTTTGAATGTCTTATAATTTGAGACTGAGGGAGTATTCATTATGGTTTAATATTAAAATAGACTCCTACTTTTGTCCTTTTGTATTTGAATTAAAATTCCTATTCAGATTAAGATATATTTGGATTATTAGGATTTGTGTTACCTTAAGAATATGTTTTGGAATTGGACTACTTATCACGTTAAACAAGAGCTATTATAATTCCTATAAGCATGAGTTATATAAGTCCGGATGGAAGAAACTCTCTATTGTTCGGTATTTAGAAGGATATGGACAAAAAAAATGGATGAACAAAAAAATGATCGAAAATTTTGTCTCTTTATTATTAGTTAAATTAGATATAGATATAGATATAGATATAGATATACTCCCTATGTACCCAGTTTAATTGATGTTTATGATATGATTGTGCTTACTAAGGAGTCATTAATTAGAGGGTATTTTCCGTGTCTACCCCTATTAAATAGGGTATCGACTGCTCTTTTTACTAGAAAGTGAAACAACTGGATTGGCTACTACGATGCGGCTTGAGCACTGCCACCCCAAGTTCGATTCATGGTGCCCCATTTTTGTTGCTCACAACGTCAGGTATTTTATGTACGGAGGGAGTAGATATTATATCATTTAAAACTTCGTAGTGTTAGGGGCTTCTACTCATGGCGGGCCGGGCATGCCGCTGGGTGTGACCTGATTGCTGCTCATGCACATGACGCGTCTCTTTCGACCTCGCTAACTTTCATGAGCACGTACTCCTCGACATTCTCACCAAAAGGCTAAGGGTTGGAGGAGCCGAGGTGGATTGGAGAACGAATAGAACTACAGAAGCCTCACGTGCTATGATGAAGAAAACAGAGAGAGACATGGTACAATAGAGCTATTGTATCAACGTTCAAAGGTGAATTGAACATATTGTTGCAAGTAACCAACATGCTAATCCATGGAAGGGGAGGCTTCGTTTGCTGTAACGAGCGCAAATACGATGCTAGTTATAAAATTAACGACAATGTTAGCTATAAAAATAGAAAATGAATGGCAACCAAGGGAATGCATAATTTTCAATGGCAGATAGGGAATAAGTTAAGATTTTAATAGTATTATATTAAAGGAATTTTCTCTTGTAAAAAGCTAAGAACAACAATACACCACCTGAACAGTAAAGTCATGGGACAACATGGCATTACCTCGGTATTAAGAACAAGGGAGCAACAATGGGGTGCAACACGTCGTCAATAAGACGAAGCAGGGAACTAACAACGATAAGAGATATTCAAGCATTGGCTCGATTTTCTGTCTATCCTACTTTTTCATGCTGTTTTTGTTTGGTGCACTGTGGATCATAAATCACTTTCAAGATTGAAGAGCCTATTCTTGGAATTTTCCTGTTTTCGTGATGGTTTTATGTGGTGCATTGTGGATCCTAAAATGCTTTCAGGATTGAAGAGCATGGAAAGGGGCCTTCTCAGGGGAGCATCGTGAACACCATTTGAAGAAACTCTGCGGACTTCATTTGGCGAAGATGAGAGGACTACGAGGAATTCTGGTCGATTGGTCGATTCATTTAGTGAAAATGAAGAGTACTAGTAACAATTCTGGTCGATACGGTGCTGATCTCCTTTGCCCTGCGGGCATGAGATGCCAAATACGTTGTTCGACATACAATTTTTACGAACATATGTTTGGATGTTTTCGATCCGCAAAAATGAACTTACATATATAGCTTTTTTTTTGCAAGACTATGTCAAGAATAGTGTAGTTTGCCCCCAACATATATATGCGAAAAGAACTATAGTCGTTAGTGACGGATCCAAAAATTATGCATGGGAGGCTAGTAAAAGAATTTCAAAATTAATATGAGAATTGATTGTAGCTTGTCTGTTTAGGTTTTTGTCCCGGGGCTAGGCTCCTATTTTTTAGACTTTTTCTAGTATTTGACGTTTGACAATGCTCGCTATTCTTCCGTAGTAGACGAACCGTCCCTATAGACAGTTGGGTTTAGGGTTTAATCATGCTCGCTATTCTTCGTGATTTAACCATGCTTGCTATTCTTCGTGATTTAACAATGCTTGCTATTCTACATCTATATTGCTATTCTCACAATAAAAAAAAAGATGGCCACCGAATTGGTATTGCTAGTTAATCACGTATGCAATAAAGCATGAAGTATAATGAAGCATAAGTATTTTAGTAAAACAAAAAATTCAATAGATACGTGCTAATATGGTAGGCAAACTAATTAGGAGAATCAAAATATTTTATTCTAATTACGTTCTATGTGATTTGTTGTCAATAATAAACATATATAATAAGACTGTTTTTATTATATTTTTTTAATATAAACACTGAACATTATAGCTATATTATTTTTAAAAAGGAATTGTATGGTTAGCTCCACCACTGGTGGGCGAGACGCCATCGCCATGTACGTGGGCGAGACACTAGCATATACCCCCTTGTCGTCCTGGCCGGTCGGGCGGCCGGCCGGCCGGCTTCACGTACAACCATGCGCCCGGTACAACGACCGGACCCCGCTATCGCCCGGCCAGGATCAGGAGCACCACCACCACGCACCAATCCGTGTTGGCCCGGGCACGGTGCTTGGCCGCCACCCAATCCCCACCAACCGTACTGCTGCCCGAGCGCCCGCAGATTCACCTGCGCCAGCATACTGTCCGTTGACTGCCTATGCTAGGCCCGGCTATAGATGGCCAACGGGCCGGCACGGGCCCGTGCCAGCATGGGCTGATGACGGTTGGGCCGGCACGGCCCACCGTGCCACCCGGGCCGTGCCTACTAGGCCCACGTGCCTGGCCTTCGACCCAGACACGGCACTATGGGCTCCTTTACGTGCCGGGCCGGCCCGCCAAGCACGACGAAAACAGCAGGCCGTGCCGGCCCACGGCCCACAACTGCCATCGAAGGAAGACGCCGAAGCGCCGCCGCCTGCGCGCTGGAGGGCAACTGCCCAGGGCGTCGAGGGAGGGGAAGAAGCCGGGAGGAAGAAGGCTCCCCCCCCCCCCGCCGCCGCCATCGATCGGGATGGAGAGAAGGATCACTGGCCGCGGCCGCCATCGGTCGGGATGGAGAGGAGAGGAAGGTCGAGCCGCCGTCGGTCGAGGAAGAGGCAGGCTAGAGTCGCGAGGTGGGAGGAGGTGTCGAAGGTCGGGATTAGGAGGAGGCGAGTTCGGGGAAGGGAGGAGGCAGCCGCCAGGCGACGTCGGGGGTGCTAGGGTGCGGATGCGGTGACGGCGGGATGAGAACAGGGAATGGGAAAGTAAGACTAAGGTTTGTGGTTTATATATATATATATATATATATATATATATATATATATATATATATATATATATATATATATAACGGGCCTTTTGTCGGGCCTTAGCTAAATAACGGGTCATGCCGTGCCAGCCCACGTGCCTGGGATAAGGCCCAGACATGACCTGTTCTACGTGCCGGGCCGGCTTGAGCCCGCAGACGTCGTGCCCGTGCCGTGCTTGGGCCGGGCCAAATTCACTATATATATATAGTAGCAAATGTGCCCATGCGTTGCAACGGAACTCAATACGTATCGAAATCGGACTTTGTACTTTATCCGGTTAACATGTCTGTGTGTTGTAACGAAACACAATACGTGTACGAATCGGATTAGCAGAGCCGGACCAAAAAATGGTGGAGGTCGTGTGTTGTAGCGAAACACAATACTTGTTACAACCACGACCTTATCCGTTCTTTCACCGGTGTCCTGTACATCTCTTGCCCCTTCCGCATCTGCATCTGGCCAATGCCATCTCCGACTCCTTGCACGTCTGCATCTGGCCAGTGCCCAATAGTTCTTTCCTCTCCCCGTCTACTCATCCAGCAGATGCGCCCCGGGTGTTTCGAAGTTCGATCCCTATCTCCTGCTCGTCCCGCAGATGGGCCCCTGGGTGTTCGGAGTTGGGCGAGGCGGCGTTGTAGCGGTGGCTGTGCGCCGCTCCCGTTGCTCGCTACCGTCGGAGGAGACCCAACCGCGCGACCTCCGCCTCTTCCATCCACGGCCTCAAAATCCCCCTCCACCACGTCTTCCTTCCTCGCCGACAAGGCTGTGGGGCATCTCCCTCCTCGCCAGATCTGTTGCGGCCATTGGTGCTACCACCAGGCGCGAGGATTCTTGCCTCAGGGGCGAGTGCGCCGGATGCGAGACACCGGTCTCAGGGCGAGCACGCCGGCCACAAGGACATCCTCCTCTGAGGCCGAGTGCACCGACGGCGGGGACGTTGTTCCACTCCGCCCGACGCTGCTGCCCTACCTCAGTGCGTCTCCGCATCAGCCTTGTCCACACGCCGACCCTCGCTCTTGTTGTCATCGTCTTCCCGCCCTGCCTCGCCATAGCGTTGTCGCTGTGTCTCGTCCACGCCGCCCTCTCCCCATCCCGCATCATGACTATCGGTCGCCGAAATCATACCGACCGTAGTCGATTTTGTTCTTGGCTTTTTATATATACGTATATATGATGATTTTTGGTATAATTTTTTTGGTACTTTGGACTCGATCTGAAATCTTGACTTGGTTTGGTTCATGCTCGGTCCGGATTATGGAGTTTGAGTCTAGATTTAGTCTAGAGCTCTTTTTCGACTCGTTTAGGATCTTTGGCCAATTATTCTTTCCTTCTCATTGCCTACGTGCTAGTATTATCTGGATTCAATTTTAGGAAAGACATCCTGGGAGATCTAGGTTCCTAAATTGTCTTTTTGCTCGTGTCCTATTGCAAATAATTTTTCTCCCGTGGGATGGAGATGAGTTCTTTTTCTTTCTTTTCAGATGCGAATTGGACTTGGCAACGGTAGAAGAGTCCTAAATATGCCCCAACTATGACCATATTTTTTTTCTCGCGTGGGATAGCTTTTTCTTCCACCGAAACAATCTCACATCCTTATAAATAGCCAGACAAAAAAAATTTTAGACCAAAAAAACGGTTCAAATTTTGTCTCTTTATTAATAGATAGAGGTAGATAGATATAGATTAGGTATAGATAGATAGATATAGATACGAGTATTACCACACTTGGATCTATCCAAGTGTAAGACTCAGAGTCGGAAGCGTGCGTGCCTCATCTCCCACTCGATCCCCTTCCATCAGTGTTACCTTTTACTGGCATCGAAGCATTTAGATACATCGATGCTGAAACAAATAAAAAAATATTTCATGAGCTGTGAATATTTCATGAGCTGTGTTTCAGCATCGCTCACGTTGTAGGCAGTCTAAGGAGATCAAACACCGCCGTGTGCCGCGAAGTCTCCATCACGGGGAAGGGGATTGTCAATGCCGTATTAATGGTGGTTTTGATTGCTGATCGATCGATTAAGAGGGCCGTGTCCTTGGACGGATTATCTGTTGCTGTAATTATTAGCTAGTGCGCGGTTTGCCTAGCGCTAAGCTAATTAAAGCCCTTGAATGCTCGATTGCTTCAGGAAGAAGGGTATCCTAGGACGGTGCAGCAGAGGTCACGGCCAATTCATTTCGTGGCTGCGTACGTACGTCGAATTGCTCTTGCATGCATTTATACCGTGAGAGGGAGAGGAAACAACCTGTCCTTATTCCTTGCTTCTAACATGTTACCTTCCCTGACAGTAATAGTGTGTACACAAGTAGTGCTTCCATCAACATCTTTGACAGCATTTTTTTAGTTTATAATAGCTTAACCATCTCGATCTCTCAGCAACTTTGAGTCATACACATAGTATAGCTAAACAAACTCTCGCCCTCTCTCTAGCTCATGATGAGCGCTTTCAGAACCAAATGGAGCAACTCTCTCCCTCTCATGAGCTTTCAGAACCAATGGAGCGACGACAATGTCCTCAACTTAACGGAATTGAATGAGACCCTGTATTTGACGAGTCAACGTGGGCCGTGGAAGGAAGCTTTGAATTTAATACCTTGATTATCTCCAACAGTTTTACATTTTTTGCTTGACAAAATTAGAAATTTGTCAAGTCCTAAATGAATATAGCAAAGGTAAAAAGACTCAATCTCTAACGGTTTTCCATTATTCACTTGGCAGAACTAAAAATTGTATGCGCGAGGGAGAATATCCCGCGAGAGTAGCACACGGAGGGTTGCCAAGCGAACCGTAGTTTGGCATATATGTCAAATATTATCCGGTGTTTGCCAAGTTAACAAAAATGTCAAACCCATTTGACAGACCGTTACATAGGAGATTTTTAGACTTTTTTTTGCAAAAACAAGAATGTCAAGCCCATTTACAAAACCGTTGGAGATGCTGCTACAGTATAGGATAGGACAAGACTTCGACCTACAATTATCTCTCAATTTAAAATTATCTAGTTATATAGCTTTTTTTTTGCTATACTGCTAGACAAATCTCCAAATTTAAATATTCACATATGGATATTGTGGATATGGAATGTCCGTATTCAGATATGGATTATTTATTTATGTGTGTATGGAAAGATAGTTAGGAATATCCGTACTTATATATTTACATCTCTAGAGTCTAGACAGCAGGCACGGACGAGCCACACAATTACGTACGCGCTACCCTAGATTTGCACCAACTAGAATATGTCCCTAGCTCTGATGAGGGGTAGCTCAATCATTTTATCCGAACCGAAAAAAGTGGATTGAGTACGTGATATGTATATGAGCAAACGGGCCACCCGGCCCTGGTCCGGCACGGGCCTGTACGTGCCAGGCACGCACGGCATGGTAGAGCCCAACATGCCACTAGGTCAGGCCGCTCTAGTCCTTGGTGCCAAACTGTATTTTACCAGACCATGTCGTACGTACCATCCGGCATGACTGGGGAGCGGGTTTTAGGCCGTGCCTTTAGGCTGTGAGGGACGGATCCAACACCAGGTCTGCCGGGGCTCGAGCCCCCCTACCGCCGTCGGAAGCATGGAGCCCCTCCGATCCTAAGCCCAGGCTATAAATTTATATTCATTGTAGTTTAGAAAAGGAGACTATCGATAAAAAAATAAGAAGATTATAAGCCTCTCCTAACCTATATTTCTAGATTCGGTGTGAGCTGCATGCTATCTTTAACGTCCATTGTATATATATAGATCAGATATCCAATATGCACCCATGTTGCACGACAGTTGATATATATCTACCATCATCTCTACAGATAAACGCCATGTTGGCTTCACCCAACGGAAAAAGACGACCGATCACCGTCTCTCACGCCCACGCACCACACGCCACAAGCTCCTCTGGCTGCTGAGTTTTTCATGGCTCTGAATATCTGGTCTAACGGTATGATATGGTTATGAGATCTCAGGATATATGATTGATACGGTTCACTATCCCAATTGTATACTTGTGTTGTAAGTTAAGATAGATATAGATATAGATAGATTAGATTAGATTGAGATATGATTATGTAACTTGTCTCCCAAGTTGTAAGGCCACGCCTAGGGCTCTATCGGGCTATATGTTAATGGAACCGTGACCCTGAGAAGGATCACGTTACAACCATTTTCACAGACTGATGAGCGTACTCTCGATCGCTAGCCCAGCCGTGCCGTTCGCTCGCTTCATCAGTCTGTCCAGGTAATGGGCGTCCGTCCTGCACCTGCCAGCAGTGTCCAACGCATAGGCAGATGGTTCGTTTCGACCTCGATCAATTCTGCCGTCGTGCGTCGTACCCCCGTCCTTGGCTGCCGCGGGCCAGCATCTTCTTATCAGAGCTTTCACGATTAGTGTTGAAAATGGACGGAAAAACCCCATTTCTACTTCCGTTTCTATATTTCTCACTGAACGGATCAGATCTAGAAAAAAACGGAATTAAAAACGGATAGAGATATACGGAAATGCGGAAACAAATAAGGAAAAAAAACAAATATGGACAAAGAGCAGACAAGAATCGGAAAAATAAGTTAGAATAATACATGAATAAGAACACAAAATAATAAGTTATTGGTCAAATATTCACTAGTATGTCATGTGTTAATATGTTAACATATATAATTTGTGATTCGTAGATTTATAAACATATAAATTTCTAGACATATCTCACTTGAGATTGAAACAGGATAAAAACGGAATAAATACCGATCAATTCCTTATAAAAAACGGAATTTTACGGAAACGGAAATTAAAAATACGAAAACAGACGGAACTAAGTAGAAAACGGAACGTGTCGGGAACGGGATTTTTTCCGTCCGTTTTCAACCCTATTCACGATTGGCCGGCTGCTGCTCCAGTTGTTCCCCGCGAGCGGTCAACATCAGCAGAGGCGTGCAGGCTAAGCGAGCTATGGAGGCTTCGTGCCGTAAGCTGTTGGAGTACTTAGCTTTTGTGGCCGTGCGGACCGCTGTGCATACTGCAGTAGGGACATACGGAGTATACATAAGGTAGAAGAGCTGTCGTGGGTGTAGGCCTATGTTTGGTGGGGTTCTTTGAGCAGCTTTAGGACGAATTTGGTTGCATGCCACAGCTCCCATGCCAAAAGTTTAGTAATTTTGGCTATTGTTTGGTTGTCGTGTAAAGTTTAGCACTTTAATTAGTTGTCATTATTTGTCGTTTTGCCTGTGACGAAGGTGTGGCATATGTCGGTCATTCTTCTCGTTACACGGATGTGGCCTGACGAAGGTGTGGCATATGTCGGTCATTCTTCTCGTTACACGGATGTGGCCTGTGGCGCTGCTGTTGTCGTGTAACCAAATGCATCCTTAGTTTTGTCTTTTTTATGACTTTAGATCATGGTCCATCAAACGATAACTGAAAAAAACAGTTCAGCGAGAGAAGCTTAGAGGAAGAAGATGTTTTTCTACTTCATGAGCGAAGCCATCTAAACATAACACTTCTGGTGTGGTTGCATGCTGCTTCATCTATTGCCAAATGAGGTCTGACTCGTGCAAGAATTGGAAATCATCAAACTAAAGTAGCCTCCACCATGACGTGAATGCAAGCAACTTACGCCTTATCTATTTTCATCCAATGGCTGAAACCAGCTTCTATAAATTGGAGTACAAATAAATGGACAATGTTTCCTCTCAGCTTCCGTAATCCCATACCAGATTATCACAACCACACAATCCACCTTATTACGAGCTTTTTCGTAGCTTTTGTTCGACGAAAAGACAAGGGCTCAATATATAGTGTCATGAGAGAATATGCTGATTGCTGAAGCAGGGCACTAAAATACTAGTTCACCTAGATCACAATCCAACAATCCATCCCCACTAGCTTTTCTTTAGATTTTGTTCTACGAAAAGAAGACTATATAGGACATATTTGGATCTCTTGGCAAATGATAAATAAAGTTGGCAAATTTTTTGTCAATTTTTAGTGTTTGGATTCTTTGAGAAATGACAAATGGCAAATGGCAAATAGCACATATAAAGACAATTCTACCCCTAATAATTGCACTTTCATTCACATGTCATACATAGGAGGGAAGAATATGAATGGGAGGATTTTATATTTGCCTTTATTTGCCACTCCAAAGTGACAAATGGCAAATAATAATTTTTTTGCTCTTTTACCATTTTTTGCCTTCCATGTTTGGATCCATTTAAAAAAAATAGCAATTATTTTGCTCTTTTGCCAATTTGCCAATTTACCAAGGGGATCCAAACATGCCCATAGTCATGTTAGTCATCAAACATCAAACTTTCAAGTTGAGCCGAATGGACTGGACAAGGAAGAAACAATGAAGCTCGAGCGTGAACGATATTTTTCTTTCAGGGTGTTGTGCGGATGGGAATGAAAAATATACTATTGAAGGTTGTAGGAATGTTGAGAAGAGGTGGATGACATTGTTCAGGCAGGAGGTGAGATTACAAGTGGAGAAGTTTACAAGAGATCTGGAAATCAAAACATGCTCACCACCTCAGATTATGTGGAAGCCAGAGGGGATGAGTGCTTCTTTCAGAGTGAGAGCAATTGAGTGCTCGGTGTAGCTATTTTAGCCTGTCAAATGTGGAGGATACGGTTGAACTATTGTAGCTGTTTTGCTCTAGGCTTAGGCCTTCAGGCGGTGTTGGGGGACGCGTCTGATACGCTGTGAACCTTAAACGTTGTTGCTTTTGGTAATTCAAAAGCGGGGGTTTTCCCCTTCTTTTTTTTAAAAAAAATTGTGCACCACGACAACGTCAAAGATGCCGGAGGCGCGAGTGCGCAGAGCTGGACTGTGAAATTGGATGGAGAACGGGTTTAAAATTTGGGATTTGTATGTATTAATTGTTCAATGCTCATTTTAGTAGAGCAATGGAATTGTGGGCAGAGAAAACCGAACCGTGGGTAGAGAAAAACGAACTTTGCACATTGTAGTAACCGAACCGTGTACGTCAGAACTCAAATTGCATCTTGGGCAGTAGCCGAACTGAGATAGTTAAACAAATATATCCGGCTGGCCAGCTATTGCTCAAACCGAGCCAGGAAACGATACGTAGAGAGAGCATATATTTCTTTATTATTTTCTCATACTACAATCGAACCAAACGCTGGAGCACTCGAATAAAATTTTATCCGATCGAACTTCTGTCAGCTCGGTTCGAACGAAGGACTAGAGCTGCCCTTAGATATGTGTTAACTGCAATAGGCAAAACATATTGTTTACCGTACTGCTTGACACTAACATTGTTCCACAATTAGAGAAGCCTAACATTGTTCCACAATTAGAGAAGCCTAGAATCAGGCAACAGTTTTCAACTTGCATTGGGCGTAATAATGTAGTTCTTGACTTATCTGTTCTCTGCTGGCATGCTGCACTCGCGTGCACGGGAACGTCAAATATCAATATGATGTGAAATGCAGTTAGACAATAACAACCAGCTACATACGTACCAACACACATTCAGCATTTCAGCAAAGGTTATGATGTCGTGGGAAGTAGTATCTTCATGAAAACAGTTTTCGCCGTCCGAACGATGGCATGAAATTTGTTAAAACATACGACGTGTGTGCTCACTTGCTTGTTCAAGCACTTCTCTTTTATGTTCGCGAGTTCTTTTGTTGCATGCTAATTCACTCGTCCAGAAAACTTCTTACTTCATCTGGACTTATTTGGATATACATTTAAAAGTCAGATGGTACAAAAATATTGTAAAAGAAAAATACTATAGTTACCACTATCCAAAAGCTTATACTTTTTGGGCTTTTTAGTATTGTATATATTTTCCCTCCCTCTCCTGAAATATAAGCTAAAAATATTATAACTTCCATCAAGTTACACAAAAGAACAATAATATTTATGATATCAAATCAGCAACTTTACATCCATTATTCCGTTATGAAACATATTTTCACAAATTACCTCTTTGATATGGTAGATATCTTCACAAATTACCTCTTTGATATGGTAGGCATTTTCACAATTTACATTTTTAATATGGTAGAGATATATTATTCATCTAACTTAGCAAAATGGTTAATAGCAAAGTCAAAATTTTCAAGGAGAATGTACAATGTTACAAAATGATTTTTAGAGGTGTTTTTTTAGACTCAGTTGTATCACTAACTGCCTTTATAAATGGTTCCAAAGATGTACGACCCTTCAAAATCGATTTCTAAGGGGTGGTTAGTGTTACCAATCACAAATAGAAATGTTCACAATTTGCATGGACGATTAGTGGTCACCAAACGCACCTAAAAAAATGCTTCCCTAAAATATATGTCAAACAAAAAAAACATCAGTTCTCCAAGAGTTTGACATTTTAGACTTGACAAAAATGAAAAAAGAAGATCCACCTTTTTTTTTTTTTGCGGTCGGTTTCTGCTATACTCCTACATGCGCGTAGGTTCGTAGGATGTTGCCGCCGGCCATCCAGCGGACACCTCCTCCTTCCTGGCGACAGCTGCTGACATGCAAAAGCAAGTGCAGAAGCAAGACCTGCTGTTGTCGGCCACGGAGCATGCATGGCTGCTGCTGCGCTGACGTCCAAGCAGACAGCAGAGGATGCGCTTCGTGGCACTTCGCGCGCCAATGGGAAAGAACCGCGCGACCGCTTCTGCCCGCGGGAGATGACGCGCCGACGTGAAAACTGCGATAGCAACCAGGATCCGCGCGCGCAAGTATAGGCGCTGGCGGAGGGTATTTGTCAAGTTTGAAAATTTGACAAGTTGGGATAGTAAGCTGTTGGAGACTATATTTTTTAGTTTTGTTAAAAAATTGTGGATGCCAAATTCACTAACTGACCAAACTCTTGAAGATGCTCGGCGGTTACTAACATGAACCAAGGCTAGAAATTGAATTTGAATGGTGGTCGTTAATGTAAGCCGCCCTAGAAATAGGTGCAGCACAAAAAAGTATATGTTTTTTTAAATAAAGTTGAAGGCCTATATCAAAGTTGTAATTTAAAGTTTTTAGTTGATTTTTTTTTTCATTTGAGACTGGTTAGGTACGGTAAAAAAACTAATACAATATTCACATTAATATAGAAGGATATCACCCTTACTTTCTTAGTCATAATTGAGTGTATGTGGGGTTGTTTTATATGCACGTGAGAAGAGGCCATAGATCAAAATTCTAAGAGCATCTCTAGCAGGGCTCTACTTGAATCATCATAGCTAAATATGATTGTCCAGGTTAAAAACATACTCTAACAGACCCCTACTACAAACCCTATATTTGGCGAGGCACCAAAATCCTTCCTCCAAACCCCATTCCTATTGGTCTAATAGCCCGCCCCATCCACATGTTGTAGTTGTTGCTCCCCCGTGCCCCTAGGAACCGCGCGACCCCCATCCACCGGTCGTCGAGCGAAGGAGCAGAGGTGGTTCCGTCAGTGAGCGTGGCCCCCTCCCCACTGGGAGCGTGCCCCTTTCTCCAGATCAGCGGACAAAGGACTTAGTGGCGAGCGAATCTATAACCCTGACTAGAGCTCCAATGGGTGACTGCGCTTCTACCTCTCTCTCTTCTGGTGGTGTGTCTCTGACAGCGGGCATCCTCCCCCCCCCACAACTGGCCGCTGCTCTGGAGCGTGAGCGACACTGACGCTACAACAATCCCTGCTGGTCGCGCCTCCCTCCACCGCACGAGAGCATACTGGTCACGCCTCCCTCCGTCGCGCGGGCGCGCTGCCCCATT
Source organism: Microstegium vimineum (assembly GCA_022036555.1). Classification (NCBI taxonomy): domain Eukaryota; kingdom Viridiplantae; phylum Streptophyta; class Magnoliopsida; order Poales; family Poaceae; genus Microstegium; species Microstegium vimineum. Next base: position 36,511,976 of record CM039128.1, on the reverse strand, counting down.
CGCGAGGGCACCTCCCTCCTCCGCACCGACTTGATATGTGTGTGAAGGATGGAGAAGAAAGGTTTGACTGAATGACGCATGGGTCCCTCGTGTCATTATCTACTTATATGGATTTGGGAGCCTTTATATTTAGGTGCTCTGCTAGAGTGCAATGAATTTGTTGCCTTGTTGGGCCAACAAAAGAAGGGGAGCACCCAAAGCCAGAGCAGGGTTTTCAATACCGGCCGAAAACCAGTCCTACCGGTCTAGACCGGTTTCAGACCGGTTTTGCCGCTATCGTATTTTTTTAAAAAAATGATCGACATTTGGCCAAATTTTGAACTATTTTGAACCGAAACCCGGCCTACCGGTCTTACCGGCCCCCTCCGATATTTTTACCGATACCGAAATCCAAAACCCTGAGCCTGAGTAGAGGCCCTGTTTTGGGGGATATTGCCATTGTTGGAGATACATGTATTTTGCACGTAAAATCATGTGACTTGGGACATGTGAAACATGATAAGGTGCTTAGATAGTGTAAATGACTCAAAATTATAACATTTTTTCCTATTCTTACAAGCAATATTTAATTTATTTTTTCTAGGGGAGGTAGCATACCAAGCATGCAGAAATGCTTGTTTTATAGAGACCCTTGGGTAGTGCGTGAAGAATCATGGACCCTTGTGTTTAGGCGATTAATGACAATGCTAGGTCACTATGACTAACGTGTGTTTTGCAGAGGTAAAGTCATTTGTGTTAGGTCATTAGTGATACAATTTGAATGGGCTTAATGGATATTCATGCCTCTAAGATGGAAATCGTTTCGGTTTCAAAGGATGATGATACAAGTTGAAGACTAGGCTAGTCCTTAGTGCCATAAGGTTGAGAAGGGCACTAAGTATAGCTAGGGCTTTGTTTTTCCTTTGACCGTACTATTAAGGGGGGTATGAGATTAGTAGCTTGACCTAGGAGAGTTTAGGAAAGTGGATATATGCACACTTGTCACAACTAGTCCTAGAGACCTTGTTATCAGCCCTTGATTAACCCTAGAAATGGTAGGAGCAAAACCCCCAGAAAAGACTTAGTGAAAACAGTTGAAACAGGGGGAGAAAGAGGCTCCGGACCAGTCTGCCTAGTAGGCGTCGGACCAAGGAAAGTGGTCCGACGGTCCTTGACTTAGGCAAAACTCAGAGACAGAGCTTCGGACCACCTGTCTGGAAGAGCACTGGACCATAGGCAAGTGGTCCGGTGGCCTCTGTCAGTGAAAGCCTGCCCTGGGAGTGAGCTCTAGACTAGTCCGACGAAGCGTCCGATGGGTAGTCCGACGTTCACAGGCAGAGCTGTGATCCAACTCAGTGAGCTCCCTGGCTCCGGACCAAGGAGATTGGTCCAGAGGTTCGAAGAGGAGAAAGTGTTTTCACTCATTGAGCACCCTGGCTCCGGACCAGTGCGTCGGACCAGGGCGTCGGACTAAGGCAAGTGGTCCGACGGTGTCTATTTCTCAGCAGAAAATGAGCTCCAGACCAGGCTGCTTGGTCCGGTGGTGTTAGCTCCGGACTAGTCCGGTGGCTTCGCAGATAAGAGAAAAAGCAGAAAACGGCTAGTTTTGGAGGTGGGGACTATTTATAGTTGCCCCCTTCGTCCTTAGGACCTCTCTTGGCCTGTGTTACACCTGAGGAACCTTGGAGAGAATTCTTGGAGAGCCAATTGCCTAGTGAGGGAGAAATTTGAGAGATTCCATCTTGTTCTTCCTCCTAGAGTGATTAGGAGTGACTTGTGTGCATCCATCCACCTTCCTAGCCTTGAGTTGGTCAAGTGAAGGTCTTGTGCTTGTTACTCTTGGTGTTCGACAGCACCTAGACGGTTTGGTGGTGTTAGGAGGAAGTGATCGCCGGAAGGTTTTCATATTTGCTTTAGAAATTTTAAAAAAGCCCAATTCACCCCCCTCTTGGGCATCTTGATCCTTTCAATTGGTATCAAAGCCTTGTTGCTCTAAATTAGGCTTCACCGCCTAGAGCAAGATGTCCCATGGGGATGGACCACCACCCATGTTTGATGGGGATGACTTTCCTTATTGGAAAGTGCGGATGGAGGCCTACCTTGAGGCCGTGGATGTCGGCGTTCACAAAGCTACCACCATAGGCGGATCGGTGTTCGCCGAGGATCCCTTCTTTGAGAAGAACCATGCTAAGGCAAAGAACATTCTCTTCCATGGCATTTGCAAGGATGTGTTCAACCGTGTGCGGAATTGCAAAACCGCGCATGAGATTTGGACAAACATTTGTGCTCTACACGAGGGCACCAAATGTGAAAGAGAAGAGCGCTATCACCTCATCATTGCTAAGATGAACTCTTTTACCATGCTATCTCATGAAAATGCTAATGAAATGTATTCTCGCTTGAATGTGCTTGTAGAGGAGTTGAATGGCCTTGGGCTTACTCAAATGACACCGGCCGATGTGGTGCGCAAGATACTTTGTGTCTTACCAATAGACAAGTATAGCCACATCGTCACGGTCCTTCATCAAGGCGATCTCTCCACAACTACCCCAACACAAGTTTTGGGCAAGATCAATGCTCATGAGATGTACATGAAAATCAATGATGGAAATTCATCTTCCTCCAAGAAGAAAGAGAAGGAGGAGAAGAAGGACTTGGCTCTCAAGGCATCTTCCAAGGAGAAGTGCAAGATTCAATATGTACTTGAGAGTGCAAGTGATGATGATGATGAAGACAACATCGCTCTTATGGTGAAGAAAACCACTAAGATGTTGAAGAGGCTAAACAAGAATGGAGTCAAGTTTGACTCAAAGAAGAAGAAATTCTTCACAAGCTCTTCAAGGAAGCCAATCTCCCAAATGAAGTGTTACAATTGTGGCACTCTTGGTCATCTAGCTCATGCTTGCCCTGAAGAGAAGAAAGACAAGTCCAAGAACAACAAGTTCAAGAACTTCAAGAAGAACAAGGGCAGCAATGATGACTCAAGTGATGACGACAAGAAGCAAGACAAGCCATACAAGAAGAACAAGAACTTCAACTTCCACAAGAAGAAGAAGGATGGCAAGGCTTACATTGTTGGTGATTGGCTCACCGATATTGATGATTCAAGTGACTCCTCCGATGATGAGAGTGAAGAAGAGAAGGTGGCCGCTTTGGTGATTGGTTCTTCTATTCCACCGCCACCTCTTCCTTCATCGTCGGGCTCATCCTCTACACACCTATGCCTCATGGCTAAAGGTGACAAGAAGGTACAAAAGGAGGAGGATGATGATAGTGGTGACTCAAGTGGTAGTGAAAGTGATGATGATGACACACCATCCTATGATGAGCTAATTAAAATTTGCAACAAGTACTCTAGCATCATAAGGAAGGATAAAGGTAAAAATGACAAACTTCTTGAGATCAAAGACAACTTGCATGCTAAGCTTGATGCCTTGTCTAGTGCTAATGATGATTTGAAGCTTGAGATCAATTCTCTCACATCTAGCACTAGGGAGCTCAAAGCCTCTCTTAAGCAAGCTAATGAGAAACATGATAAGCTTGAGAGGTCAAACAAGAGCTCTAGACAAGGTATAACTTGCTAAAAGATGACTACAACAAAGTCAAGGAAGATCATGGCACGTTAGTGATAGCAAATGAATTGCTTACTCAAGATCTTACACATGTTGCTACTAACCCGTGTGCTAAGTGTGCAAGTGCTACCTCTTGTGAAATCGAGCTTGATGATGTGGCTCTTGAGCAAAGTGCTAAGTGCAAGGGCAAGAGAGTTGTTGAAGCCGACAAGTATGATGACTATGTCAAGATGAAGGATGAGAACTCAAAGCTCAAGGAAGAGCTAATCAATCTCAAGTCTAATAAGCCTATTGTCATCAAGCCAGCTCAAGAAGAAGACAAAGATGCTATTATTTTGATCAACTCTCTAAGAGAAGAAATTGTTAAGCTCAAGAATGACAAGACCAAGCTTACAAGTGGCCTTGAGAAGTTCACCAAGGGTCACAATCTTCAAAGTGAGCTCTTGATGAACACCATCATGAAGAATGACAAGATCGGTATTGGGTTCAAGGAAAATCAAGTGATGAAGGCCAAGGTCAAGATTGAAGCCAAGAATTACTACAAGAACAAGTACAATGGCTACAATCAAGAGAAGCCAAATCCCAAGCCAAGGAGATGCTTTGAGTGTGGACAAGTTGGTCACTTCGCATATGATTGCATGACTCCACCTCGCAAGACCTTGCCCAAGCACACTAGGCCATTTGCTCATGATGCTCACTATGTCATCAACAAAGATTCCAAGGGTAGACCACTTGTGGTGTTCCTTGGACCACCAATGAAGAACAAGCCTAGGGTTCTTTGGGTTGCTAAGGAGTTGGTTGACAAGGAAATGGGGCCCCGCACTAAGGGGGTTCCCAAACAACAAGCTTAACTCCAAGTTGCTTGTGTGTAGGTGAACTACAAGACTGGTGGGAGTCATTGGGTAATTGATAGTGGTTGCACTCAACACATGACCGGCGACCCCTGGATGTTCACCACACTTGATGAGGATTGTGCAAATCAAGACAAGATTACTTTTGGGGATAATTCAAAGGGCAAAGTACAAGGCTTAGGCAAAGTGGCAATCTCCCAAGATCAATCAATTTCCAATCTCTTGCTAGTACAATCATTGAGCTTCAATTTGCTATCGGTTGGTCAACTTTGTGATCTCGGATTCCAATGTCTCTTCACTCCAAATGAGGTAGTTGTGACCAAGATTGATGATTCATCCTTGATATTCAAAGGGTTTAGGCACAACGATCTCTACTTAGTGGACTTCACCTCAAATGAAGCTAGTTTGCAAGCTTGTTTATTCTCCAAGAATTCTTTGGGTTGGCTATGGCATAGAAGATTAGCACATGTGGGCATGTCAACCTTGAAGAAGCTTGTCAAGAAGGAGATGGTTAGAGGAATGAAGGATGTGGTGTTTGAGAAGGATAAATTGTGTAGTGCTTGTCAAGCCGGCAAGCAAGTGGCAAACACTCATCCAACCAAAACTTTCATGTCAACCTCAAGAGTCCTAGAGTTGCTACACATGGATCTATTTGTCCCTACCACCTATGCTAGTCTTGGAGGAAATCTCTATTTCTTAGTGGTAGTGGATGACTACTCTCGGTACACTTGGGTATTCTTTCTTCAAGACAAGGGAGAGACAACCAACATATTCAAGAAGTTTGCTACAAAAGCTCAAAATGAATTTGATGTGAAGATCAAGAAGATTAGAAGTGACAATGGCACCGAATTTGTGAACACAAAGATTGAAGATTATTGTGATGAAGTGGGGATCAAGCATGAGGTATCCGCCACATATACTCCACAACAAAATGGTGTTGTAGAGAGGAAGAACCGGACGCTCATAACTCTAGCAAGGTCTATGCTTGATGAGTACAACACTCCGGAGAAGTTTTGGGCGGAGGCAATCAACACCGCTTGCTATGCGGCAAACCGTCTCTTCGTCCAAAGACTATTAAAGAAGACCCCCTATGAGCTTGTCAATGGGAAGAAGCCGGATATTTCATTCTTCCGGGTGTTTGGTTGAAAAGTGTACATTTACAAGAAGCGCCAACACTTGGGTAAATTCCAACGGCGGTGTGACATTGGTTTCCTTGTTGGATATTCACTTAAATCCAAGGCATACCGTGTATTTAACAAAGCCACCGGCTTAGTTGAAGAAACGTATGACTTGGAGTTTGATGAAACTGATGGCTCCCAAGGAGCACTTGAGGTTATTGATGTAGGTGATGAACCTTTGAGGGAGGCAATGAAGAATATGCCAATTGGTGCTATCAACCCACAAGAGGTGGAAGAAGTTGAGGATGAAGCAAATCAAGATCCTTCTCCACCTCGCACGCCTCAAGTTGATGAAGAAGATCAAGTGAGGGAAGCTCAAGAAGACACTCACATTCCTCAAGATCAAGCCGAGGCCGAAGCAAACAATGTTGAAGCACCACATCCTCCTCCTCAAGAGACAAATAGAAAATCAACATCCATCCTTCAAGCTCACCCCCATGATCAAATCATAGGGAGTCCATCAAAGGGAGTAATGACTCGCTCTAGACTTGCATCTTATGTTGAACATCACTCGTTTGTTTCCTTTGTTGAGCCTACTAGTGTAGAAGAAGCACTTGCGGATCCGGATTGGGTGAATGCCATGCATGAAGAACTCAACAACTTCACCCGGAACCAAGTGTGGACACTTGAAGAGAAGCCAAAGGATGCAAGAATCATTGGGACCAAGTGGGTGTTTAGGAACAAGCAAGATGATCAAGGTGTGGTTGTAAGGAACAAGGCAAGATTGGTGGCAAAGGGGTTCTCTCAAGTAGAAGGACTTGATTTTGGAGAGACCTTTGCTCCGGTTGCAAGACTTGAAGCCATCCGTATCCTTTTGGCGTATGCTTCACATCAAAAAATGAAACTCTTTCAAATGAATGTGAAGAGTGCCTTCTTAAATGGTTTCATCAATGAACTTGTCTATGTCTCACAACCTCCCGGGTTTGAAGACCCAAACTTGCCTAATCATGTGTATAGGTTGTCCAAGGCACTCTACGGATTGAAGCAAGCTCCAAGAGCTTGGTATGAGAGGCTAAGGGACTTCCTACTCAAGAAGGGTTTCAAGATCGGGATCGTCGACACAACACTATTCACCAAGAAGCTTAATGGAGAAATCTTCGTTTGCCAAGTATATGTCGATGACATTATATTTGGGTCAACAAACCAAGACTATTGCAAGGAGTTCGGTAACTTGATGTCCAAGGAGTTCGAGATGTCAATGATTGGCGAGCTAACCTTCTTCCTTGGCTTTCAAGTGAAGCAAATGAGAGAAGGGACTTTCATCTCTCAAGAAAAGTACACTCATGATCTACTTAAGAAGTTCAAGATGGATAATTTCAAGCCAATCAAGACCCTGATGCCTACTAATGGACATCTCGACCTTGATGAGGGAGGTAAACAAATTGATCAAACTCTCTATCGTTCTATGATTGGTAGTTTACTTTACCTCACCGCATCTAGGCCAGATATCATGTTTAGTGTGTGTATGTGTGCTAGATTTCAAGCAAGCCCTAAGGAGTCGCATCTCTGTGCGGTTAAAAGAATCCTTAGGTACATAAGGCACACCCCTAGCATGGGTCTTTGGTATCCCAAAGGAGCTCCCTTCCAACTAGTTGGATATTCCGATTCGGATTATGCCGGGTGTAAGGTTGATAGGAAAAGTACCTCCGGCGGGTGCCACATGCTAGGAAGATCACTTGTTTCTTGGTCCTCAAAGAAGCAAAACAGTGTGGCATTGTCAACCGCCGAGGCGGAATACATTGCCATGGGAGCAAGTTGTTCACAAATCTTATACATGACCCAAACACTTCTTGATTATGGCATTGTTTTAAAAGATGTTCCACTTTTGTGTGATAATGAAAGCGCTGTAAAGCTTGCTAACAACCCGGTTCAACACTCTCACACCAAGCACATTGATATTCGCCATCACTTTCTTAGAGATCATGTGGCTAGGAAAGACATCACACTAGTTGGAGTTAAGAGCGAAGATCAATTGGCGGATATCTTCACAAAACCACTCGATGAAACAACCTTTTGTAGGTTGAGAAGTGAGTTGAATGTGCTTGATCATTCAAACTTCACTAAAAAATGAGATTGTGTGAACCATGCATTCATTTGTAATATAACATGTTTAATTTGGTAATGCACATAGGCTTGACTAACGCGGTTGAGATAACCTCCCTCAAAGCGTGTGACAAAGCTTAACCGCAGTTTAAACTTGCAAGCAACCTAGATTCAAATTCCGTATTGCACAACATATGCATGTGTGTTGCTTCGACATTTCTTTTCGGTTAAGCTTGATCATCCTCTAGGCTCGTCACTTAGGGGGAGCATTCAAAGCTCTAGCTGCAGCTAATACCCCTCTTGTGACCCTATGGTGATCCTTGGAGTTTTTTTGATCTATTTTCCTATGAAAACTAATTCTAGCCTATGGAAAACTACTTATAAATTGAGGGTTTGAGAGATGGTTCTTATGCCAGGTCTAACAAGTGTTTCTTTTTGCTCTTTTGTGTTGGTACTTGGCTAAGAGAAAAGATTGGAGAGAAAAATAGGAAAATTCAGAGCAAAATCAAGCGCCGGACCACCCACCGGACTACTCTGCTTGGTCTGACGCCAAGTAGTCCGACGCCCTGTCCCTCTCTGCTCATGTTTCATCCAAACACAGAATTCGTCGGACCACCCGTCCGACGCTCCTCCGGACCATAGGCAAGTGGTCCGGTGCTCCAGTCAGTGCTTTTCTCTCTGGTCAACAGTCCGTCGGACCAGTCCGACGAGTGGTCCGGAGAACTAGTCCGGTGCTCGGTCCCTTACTGGATTGATTCGTTTCTTCTCAGAGTCCGTTGGACCACCTCGTCGGGCTCCACTTCGGACCAAGACGAGTAGTTCGACGCTCGGAAAATTCACGTTTAACGCCCCCACAAGTGGTTCTGTTTGGCAGTTGCTTTTCATCCACCGCCCGTACACCGCGCCGCCGCTTCCCTCGCTCCGCCGCCCGCCTGTGCTCACACCCATCTCGCCACCGGTGAGCCTTTCACCGGAGTGCCGCCGCAGCTCCACCGTACCTGCCTCCCCTGCTCTGCACCATCAAGCAGTAGCAGCGCCGCCGCCTGCCACCACCATTGTCGCCGCCAACTCAGCTCGCCACCGAGGACTCCCCTCACCGGCGACCCAGCTCCACCTGCCACTTCCTGCCACCAGCCATTGCTTGCCAAGTCAAGAAGTTTCCCCCCTAGGGTTTCCTAAACCTGGGGTTTGGGGGATTTTTCGTCGATTCGACTTCGCCGATTGCGCTTCATTGTTCTTCTAGGGTATGCCCTTGATCATAGTGTTTAGCGTTTTGACTAGCTATTGATCATCTCATGCCTTAGTTCTTATACCTTGACCATGCAATCAATCTCCCATTCACTAAATCAAAATGTCAATTGTGTTTCTTAGTTGGCGAATTCTCCTTGAAGAGTGCGGTTTGGAGTCTTGATTTGCTTTGATTAGATACGCTCACTTATCTCAGGTACCATGGCAGTTTTCATTCTATATCTTATCTAGATGCTTGCTTCCATACAGGCTCTTACCTTTAGATGTTATATATGCTTATATACTTCTATCTATTCTATCTAGCAGCGGCAGTGGCAGTTAAAACTCGGGGCAAAGCTCACGAGTATGGATTGAGGCAAAGCCTCACAAATGACAGTCCAGTGGCTAGCATGCCCCTCTATCAGTTGATTCTCACAGTTCACAGTTGATTGTGACAGGGGCAGTTGTCTCTTGACAGTGGTCAGTGGTTCTTGTCAGTGGGCAGTGACTCTCTTATTGATCAGTGATGGCTCGTGGTTCTAGTGCTCGTGTCAGTGGTTCGGGTGATGATACACCTCCCCCTCTGCGACCCTCTAAGGACAAGGGGAAGAAGCAGCTGGTTGAGAAGACAAAGAAAAAGAAGCGCAAGTTGACATAGGCCGAGCAGGCCGAAGCAGCTGCAGATGCAGCGGACCACGCAAAGTGAGGTGGTCGCCGAGGTTCTGTCAGACTTGGCACCCCTCTGCGGGTTTTGCCGTCTACTCTTCTAGCTCAGTCAGAGACCGAGGAGGCTCCAGAGGAGCAAGAGCTAGTCACAGAAGCTCTTGGTACACCGTTGGCACCTCTTCCCTGGGGGCGTGTCACTCGCTCTCAGACTGCTCAGGACACTCCACTGCGTGGTGACAGTGCTCCTCCTAGTGCCTCAGCAGCTCCTACGGCAGCCTCGGCTTTAGTGCATCTTGACTTGAGGAACCTTACTGCAAAGCAAGTGAAGAAGCTTCGCTTTGTGGCACTTGAGAGATGGTGCCCTGATCAGCGTGACCCCAGAGCTTCACCAGGATGGCACACACCTCTTATGGACGATTTCTATAGGGCAGCTCAGCTTTCTTGCATTCAGATACGACCACACAGGGTTTGCTCCTTGGAGAGTATAGTTGAGCTTGCTGGAGAGGAGATTCGACCCTTCCTCACGTATCTTCCGGGACTCACCGACCTCCTTGGTCGTTCCGGGAATTACATTGAGAGGTGGGTCAGGGAGTTCTATGCTACAGTATGGATTGATCCGGAACACGACTTTCTTCAGTATACTTTCAGAGGAGAGCGTTACAGGCTCTATGTGACTCGTCTCAGAGAGATACTACACCTCACCCAGACAGCCGGAGAGCTCAACCTTCACTATGATTGCTACAAAGGATTCTCTGTGCCTCACCGAGCTCGAGGTGGTCGTACTTTGACAGTTCAGGAGGTTGCTCCTCTCTTCAAGCCACCTTTCACAGAGGGTTCTCGTCGTACCCCGGCAGAGCTCCGCCCCACTGTTCGTCGCCTGAATGATGTACTATGGCGTACACTGTTACCTCGCACCGGGTATAAGGAGGGTCTGACAAATATGCAGCAGTTCTTACTTCAGGCACTCGTCTCTCAGACACTGTTTGATATAGCTGATTTTCTAGTGTTAGAGATTGAGGATGTGATTGTTGATGGGATGAGAGCACGACGACAATTTCCTTATGCTCATTGGATTAGTTCTATCCTAGCTATTGAGCTTGAGGGATCCAATCCCGGAGTCTGTGCGTTGCTTGATCAGTCACCGACTTCATTCCCACCGTACAGAGTACTAGCTTCTTTTGACAGTCGGTTTGGGAACCGTGTGCTTCGCCTAGTCAGGCAACGGACTGCGCCTGCTGACCAAGATGATGTTGATACTCAGGATGATTCGATCCGAGGTGTTGAGCAGCAGGAGCTTCATGACTTGGATACTGGGGTTGATGTTACTCCTGAGGATACTTCTTCTGACAGCTCTGACGCTGACTTCCAGCCTGTTCCTACCATGCCCCCACGGGCTCACGACACAGAGGCCGGTGGTTCTGGTTCTGCCACAGAAACTATGATGTTGAAGATTCTCGATCGTCTTAATGAGCAGCAGAGTTCCTTAGTGACTGCAGTCACCCATGTCCAGCAGCGACAGGATGAAATGCAACGACAGTCTGAGGAGCGACACTTTGAGATGCAGAGACAGATGCTTGCTATGCAGCTAGAGTCACAACGTCTGTAGCTCCAGTCTCAGCAGATCCAGCAGTAGAACATGGCCTTTATGGCCCATATGATGAAGTGGACTAGTGCTCCTCCTCTTGAGTTTCTGGCTGCACCTCAGATCTAGATGATGAGTCAATCTCAGCCCTCTCAGTCAGTTGGTCAGATAGCAGTACCACAGCAGTCAGTTGGCCCTTCAGTGGCCCCTTCCAGTTCAGCTGGACAGACCGTCACTCCCACCCCTGCCATACAGTCCAGTGGACTTCAGGGTGCAGGACTGACCACCCCGTTCCAGTCACTGGCTACCCAGGTCACACAGTGGTTGGACACTCTAGGCCCAGCAGTTCACCCCTCTCACTACCGGTTTCACGCCGATGTCCGCTACGATGGGTGCTACCGCCAGAGACTTGTCAGCGTCGTTTAGCGACATCATAGGGCAGTTGTCCCCCACTGGTCCGCAGATAGCAGCAGAGATTGAGGCCGCACTTGTTTCACCGACAGCTGGTCAGAACGATTCTTCAGGTTCTTCCTCAGAGGCTACACATGACAGTCAGGCTCCAGCCATATCCACTCCACCCACAGCTGCTGTTGCTACCGATGCCACTCTTGTTACTACGACTCCAGTACAGCCTCCGCAGCCTCCGGTTATTCAAACTCCAGTCGAGTCCGTGCATGAGGCCCAACCGGACACCACAGCTCCAGAGGCTCCAGCAGAGACAGTGGCATCGGATTCTGCTCCTACTCCTACCCCAGCTACAGCTCCAGAGTCTTCGATAGCAGAGATAGCCGGCACGTCAGCTCCTGTCCCCCAGACCGCTCCACTTCCAGCGACAGACACTCAGAGGGAGGATTCAGATGATGAGACATACCTGTCAGAGTTCAGGGTGCTTGACCGCTCCACGGCTGCTTCCACTCCACCTCCGGGCCCTTAGTTTTGGTGCTTCGACGCCAAAGGGGGAGAGGGAGAGTCGAGTAGATGGGCTAGCTTCAGGGGGAGTTAGTAGGATTCGTTCTTTTGATGTGTATTTACTCTATCGCATCATGCATCACGTTTACCGTCTTTATGCATTGTATGATATGTGTGTGATGTTTGAGACTTGATGGTTATGTGACATGTGTGGACCTTTACTTATATATATCATCTCACCTGGTTGTGATATATTGCTTCCGCGCTAATCTCTGATCTTTTGGCTATAGCATATCCTTTCAAAATCAAGTACTATTCTCATTTCATATCCTTTGTGCTTGTCATGGCTTGAATAGTTTAGGCATATATATGTCTTTCTTATCACTAACCCATGCCTATATCATATCAAGTCATGTTTTCTCTTATCAAAATTCACTCATTATTCTCTACTCGAGCTTGTATTATCGTCAATCACCTAAAAGAGGGAGATTGAAGAATCATGGACCCTTGTGTTTAGGCGATTAACGACAATGCTAGGTCACTATGACTAATGTGTGTTTTGCAGAGGCAAAGTCATTTGTGTTAGGTCATTAGTGATACAATTTGAATGGGCTTAATGGATATTCATGCCCCCAAGATGGAAATCGTTTTGGTTTCAAAGGATGATGATACAAGTTGAAGACTAGGCTAGTCCTTAGTGCCATAAGGTTGAGAAGGGCACTAAGTATAGCTAGGGCTTTGTTTTTCCTTTGACCGTACTATTAAGGGGGTATGAGATTAGTAGCTTGACCTAGGAGAGTTTAGGAAAGTGGATATATGCACACTTGTCACAACTAGTCCTAGAGACCTTGCTATCAGCCCTTGATTAACTCTAGAAATGGTAGGAGCAAAACCCCTAGAAAAGACTTAGTGAAAACAGTTGAAACAGGGGGGAGAAAGAGGCTCCGGACTAGTTTGCCTAGTAGGTGTCGGACCAAGGAAAGTGGTCCGACGGTCCTTGACTTAGGCAAAAGCTCAGAGACAGAGCTCTGGACCACCTGTCTGGAAGAGCACCGGACCATAGGCAAGTGGTCCGGTGGCCTCTGTCAGTGAAAGCCTGCCTGGGAGTGAGCTCCGGACTAGTCCGACGGAGGGTCCGACGGGTAGTTCGACGTTCACAGGAAGAGTTGTGATCCAACTCAGTGAGCTCCCTGGCTCCGGACCTGCGCATCGGACCAGGGCTCCGGACTAAGGAGAGTGGTCCGGAGGTTCGAAGGGAGAAAGTGTTTTCACTCAGTGAGCACCCTGGCTCCGGACCAGTGCGTCGGACCAGGGCGTCGGACTAAGGCAAGTGGTCCGACGGTGTCTATTTCTCAGCAGAAAGTGAGCTCCGGACCAGGCTGCTTGGTCTGGTGGTGTTAGCTCCGGACTAGTCCGGTGGCTTCGCAGATAAGAGAAAAAGCAGAAAACGGCTAGTTTTGGAGGTGGGGACTATTTATATTTGCCCCCTTCGTCCTTAGGACCTCTCTTGGCCTGTGTTACACCTGAGGAACCTTGGAGAGAATTCTTGGAGAGCCAATTGCCTAGTGAGGGAGAAATTTGAGAGATTCCATCTTGTTCTTCCCTCCTAGAGTGATTAGGAGTGACTTGTGTGCATCCATCCACCTTCCTAGCCTTGAGTTGGTCAAGTGAAGGTCTTGTGCTTGTTACTCTTTGTGTTCGACAGCACCTAGACGGTTTGGTGGTGTTCGGAGGAAGTGATCGCCGGAAGATTGTCGGCGGCTCTTCTCCAAGCTTCTGTGATCGCTTGTGGGCGATTCACCGAGCCGGAGTGGCGAAGAATCAGCCCGTAGAGAGCACTCTACCCTTGCGCGGGTAGAGGGGGAGCTATACCTTGCGAGGTGCTCCAACAAGGACTAGGGGGGTGTGTCGACACCTTAATACCTCGGGAAAACATCGCTGCGTCACTGAGAATCTCTTTTCCCTAGCTCTTTACATTTCCGCATTACATTTGGTCTTGTTCTTTCATTTCCCACTATAATTGCTTAGGGTGTCTTTCAATTCCATGAACTGCTACCGCTTTCTAGCTAGGACACACAACCGATAGGTTTTCATATTTGCTTTAGAAATTTAAAACAAGCCCAATTCACCCCCCCCCCCTCTTGGGCATCTTGATCCTTTCAGTGCGGTTGCATACCACTACTAGAAATCGAATGATTTTAATTGTATCACCTCCAAAAAAACTTAAAGCAGTAATAATATTATGGACTTGTTAGTGTTATTTTTATTCATCGACAAGTAATAGATGTACCACGCATAGTAGGGGTAGCACATGAGACACATGTTTATACTAGATATATGTGTACCTTATATTCAATGTATGATGATCTTTTTATTGGTTATGCTCCATTTGCTCGGGTAGTTTGTGAGTAGGGTATTGCAATTGTGTGTCTATTAAGGGTATGTTTGGGACTACTCCACAAACTCTGCTCCGCAAACTCCACTATGGAGCAACTCCACAAAAAACTGAAGTTTGTGAAGTATCTTTTTGTGGAGCTGCTCCACTGAAAGCCCTTGTTTGGTTTTGAGTAATTGATGAAACCTATGGACTAACCCTTGTACTAAGTGTATGATCAAGATAGGGTGGTCCATCTTGGTACATGGAGCTAGATGGATGATCATGGTGAATCAAGTGCTCCATGGACTAAGGAAAAGAAGAAAGAGAAAAACAAAATGGACCCAAGGCAAAGGTATATCCATAGGGCCATTTTTGGTTTAGTGATCAAGACACTATAGAGAGTGTGATCACATTTAGGATAGATAGCCGTACTATCAAGAAGGGAAAACTCGTGTCGATTGTGGTTATCATGTGCCACTAGGTTTTCATTGCATCCACATAAAATAAATCTAAGTGACACAAACTAAAATAAATCCAAGAAATATATGTTACAAAAGCTAACACAGGTGAACAAGGTTTGGATCATAAGGTGTTAGCACTTGAAGACTTGGCGAAGAAGCAGAGGCTCGGTCTGCCACTCAGAGAGGCTTCGGACGCAAGGTCCGGACGCAGGGCAGAGGCCGACTGGACCATCGGAGATGCGACCGGAGGCATACCCTAGCCCTCGGGCTCTCTGGATAGGTGGTCTGAACGCAGATGATTGTCCAGACGCGGACTCCGGACACAGCGTCCGGAGGTTGGAGCTCTCTGGAGTCCTCTGGTCTATTTATCCGGACGCTGAATGCGGTCCGGATGCAAGAGACCGGACGCGGGTCCGGATCTGAGGAGCTCTCTAGACCCTCTCTGGATTGGGTCCGGACGCAAGAAATAGGTGGACCGGACGCTACTGTGCCTTGCGTCCGGAGGCGACACGCAGGCACAGGCAAGGGCGCCAACAGGTGAATTCAAATGGCAGACGGTCCGGACGCATGCGCGATGGTCCGGACCCCCTGTGTAACTTGTGTCCGGACTGGCGCAGAAAAGCGTGGAAGATGGGCAAAACGGCTAGCTCGGTGGTGAAAGCTATATAAGTGTTTTGGTCGGCTCAAGAAGCACACTCTTGCACCTCCCATTCATTTGACATACTTGTGCTTGCTTGAGATAGCCCCCAACTCACTCTCTTCACTCTTGTTGCATATTTGTGAGAGTTTGAGTGATCCAAGTGCATTGATCATTTCATTGCATCTTAGTGGCACTTGGTCATCGTCGTCGCCGCGGGATTTCTTGTTATTCTTGGTGTTTGCCAACACCTAGACGGCTTGGCGATTGTGGAGAAGCTTCGGCACAATTGGTGATTGTTTGCGGCCGGCTTCGGTGATTGTGAGAGGGCTTGTACCCACCTCGGCGGAGAGCCAAAGGGTAACTCTAGTGGATTGCTCGTGTCATTGAGTTACTCTCATTTGGGTGGATTCTTGTGGCGCCCAAGTTAGTGGGCTAGGCTTGTCATTGCCTATTAGCCACCGAATCACCACTTGAGTAGTCGACACAACGGGGACTAGCTTGGTGGCAACCAAGTGAACCTCGGGAGAATAATCGATTGTCATCTTGTCTCCCGGCTACTTTTTGGTATTCATTGTGATTGGTTCTTCCTATTGACACCCATACATCACAAGGCATCGGTATAGCAATCACCTCCTCTCTTGTATTTACTCTGTCATATCTTGTCTAGTTAGCTTGCTAGTTAGCTTCTTTTGTAGTTGTTCTTACTATCTTGTGCTAAGTGCTTTAGGTTCTTGCTATTGATTGATAAGCACTTAGTTAACTAGAATTGCATTGGATAGGTGGTTTTGCACCCCAAGTAGAGGTAGAGCAAAAAGCTTCGCTTAAGTGTTATCTAACCTTTTGCTCTAGTGATTTGTAGAATTTTTATTAGGCTATTCCCCCCCTCTAGCCATCTAGGACCTTTCAAGTGGTATCAGAGTCGTGGTCACCGCTATTATCAAGGCTTAACAACCTTCGGTGTTAGTGATGGATCAAATATCATTCAACCATGTGGGAAGCAAACCACTAATGTTTGATGTCACATCTTTTGATTATTGGAAGAGGAAGATGAAGATGCATCTAGGCTCAATACATGAGAAGGTGTGGAGTGTGACCGAACATGACTTTGTCATTCTTGATGAAGCCTCTCCCACACCTAAAGAGCAAGAGAACTGGCAATGCAACACCATGGCACTCAATGTCATCTACAATGGCATTGATTCCAAGGTGTTTGAAAAAATCAAAGATCTTGAGAAAGCAAGTGAAGTGTGGAAGAGATTAGAAGATACTTATGAGGGCACTTCAACGGTAAAGAATGCCAAGCTATACATGCTCAAGGACAAGCTATCTCACTTCAAGATGAAGGATGATGAGTCCATCCCGGAGATGTTCCATAGGCTCCAAGTGATCATCAATGATCTCAAGAGCTTGGGTGAGAAGGTCAAAGATGAAGACTTCTCAAACCGCTTTCTTGGTTGTTTGCCCAAGAAATACAAAACCTTGAGGCAAATAATTAGGAGAGATGGTTTGGACAAGATCACTCCCAATGAAGTACTTGGTGAGATCATGATCGAAGAGCAATACAATGAGGAAAGTGAAGAAGAAGAAGTCAAGGAAGAAAAGAAAGAAAAGAAGAGCTTAGCATTCAAGGCTTCTTCATCCAAGAGCAAGGGCAAAGCAAAGAAGCAAGAGTCAAGTGATGAAGAAGAAGCTAGTGATGATGATGATGAGATGATGGCCCTCTTTGTGCGCAAGTTTGGCAAGTTCATGAAGAAGAAGAAGGGCTATGGTGCTAGAAAGAGAAGAGACAACTTCAAGGGCAAAGAATATGAGAAGAGATGCTACAAGTGCAAGAGCACCGGTCACATGATTGCGGATTGTCCCAATCATAGTGATGATGATGAGAAGAAGAGCAAGCATGACAAGAAGGAGAAGAAGCTATCCTTCACCAAGAAAAATAAGGGTGAATCCTATGTGGTGACTTGGGATGATAGTGATTCTTCCAATGATGACTCTAGTGATGATGAGAGGAAGAAGTCCAAGAAGAAAGTTATGGCAAGCATTGCTATCAACAACAAGCCATCCATCTTCGACCCTCCATCATGCTTCATGGCTAAGCCAACTAAGGTACAATCTTATAATGATAGTGATAATAATGATGATAGTAGTGATGATGAGGAGGAGTACTCCAAGGAGAAACTAGTTTAAATGATGAAGCAAACTTATGAGTGCTTTGAGAAGAAGAGAAAGGAGTGCAAAGAATTGAACAAGAAGCTTAATGCTCTTGAACAATCTTTTGATGAGCTCAATGGATCTCATGAGAGGCTAGTGGAAGCCCATGAGAAGCTTGAGAGGACTCACTACAAGCTTGAAAAGGCTCACTCCTCTCTCCTTGATCAAAGCAAAGATAAGGTTGTTGCATCATGCAATATTGGAGTAACTTGTGATATTCTAGATGAATCATTTTTCACTCCTATCATTGTTGCCCCAACCGAAACACAATGTACCACTTCCACTTGCACATCTACTAGTGATAGCTCAAAGGATGATGCTACACTAGTGATTGAAAATGAAAAATTGAAAAATGATGTTAATGAACTCACTCATGCTTTGGGTAAGGCATATGGTGGAGATGCCCGCTTGCTAAAGTGCTTGGGTAGCCAAAGATTCTCTCATTACAAAGAGGGTTTGGGCTATACCCCCAAGAAAGGCAAGTCGGCCTTTGTAACTCCTAAGCCTAGCTTTGTGAGGAGCAATGGTCGGTTTTGCACAAAATGCAAGCAAGTAGGCCATGTAGACCAATATTGCAAACTTAACATGAGCCAAACTAAGTTTGCTAAAGCTACCTCTATGCACTTTGATTCATGTTATATGCTTACCAAAAGTGCTAAAGGTATCATGGCTAAGTATGTTGGCACATCCATTGTTGGCCCAAAGAAGAAGACTATTTGGGTGCCAAAGTCCTTGGTCACTAACTTTGGAGGACCCAAACAAGTATGGGTACCTAAAAGAAACTAATTTGTTTTGTAGGTCAATTACAAAGTCGGAGGAAGGCATTGGGTGCTTGATAGTGGGTGCACTCAACACATGACCGGGGATTCTAGAATGTTCAAATCAATCAACTCCAATACCAATGATGGCATTGATAGTATTACATTTGGTGATAATGGCAAAGGTAAGGTCAAGGGTCTTGGTAAGATTGCAATATCAAATGATTTGACCATATCCAATGTCTTGCTAGTTGAGAGCTTGAACTTTAATTTGCTATCGGTAGCTCAATTGTGTGATCTTGGATTCAAATGCATATTTGGAATAGATGATGTTGAGATCATGAGTGTAGATGGTTCAAACTTGATCTTCAAAGGCTTTAGATATGAGAACCTCTACCTAGTGGATTTCAATGCTAGTGAAGCTCAATTGTCAACTTGCTTGCTCACTAAATCAAGTATGGGTTGGTTATGGCATAGAAGGCTTGGTCATGTTGGGATGAAGCAATGGAATAGATTGATCAAACATGACTTAGTAAGAGGCTTGAAAGATGTTGTATTTGAGAAGGACAAACTTTGTAGCTCTTGTCAAGCCGGCAAACAAGTTGGTAACACCCATCCAAAGAAAGGCATGATGAGCACTAGTAGAGCATTTGAGTTGCTGCATATGGATCTATTTGGACCAACAACATACACTAGTATTGGAGGAAACAAGTATGGATTTGTCATAGTAGATGATCTTACAAGATATACTTGGGTATTATTTCTCAATGACAAGAGTGAAACATTTGCCACATTCAAAACTTTTGTCAAGAGATGTCACAATGAGTTTGAAACCACCATCAAGAAAGTGAGAAGTGACAATAGAAGTGAATTCAAGAATACAAGAGTTGAAGAGTTATGTGATGAGCTTGGGATCAAGCATCAACTCTCGGCCAAGTACACTCCACAATCAAATGGCCTTGTTGAGAGGAATAATAGAACATTGATTGATATGGCAAGATCCATGCTTAGTGAGTACAATGTGAGTCACCTTTTGGGCCAAAGCTATCAACACCGCTTGCTACTCTAGCAATCGGTTGCATTGTCATCCATTGATGGAGAAGACTCCATATGAGCTATTAAATGGAAGAAAGCCCAACATTGCATACTTTAGAGTCTTTAGGTGCAAATGCTACATCTTGAAGAAAGACACAAGACTTGGGAAGTTTGACAAGAAGTGTGATGAAGGGTTCTTACTTGGTTACTCAACCACAAGCAAAGCCTATAGAGTGTGGAATTCGGCTAGTGGTATACTTGAGGAGGTTCATGATGTTGAGTTTGATGAAACCAATGGCTCCCAAGATGATAATGAGAACTTAGATGATATGAGTGGTCCTCAATTGGCCAATGCTATGAAGAGCATAGATATTGGTGATATTAGGCCAAGACAAGTGATTGACATAGAAGATAACAAAGATCAAATGCTCAACTCACCTCAAATGCAAGCTAGTAACTCTCAAGTGCAAGATCAACAAGTTGCTAGTTCATCTCAACCAAGCTCAAGCAATCAAGTCCCTATCCTCCAACCGACCAACATTGCAAGAGATCACCCCATTGATCAAATTGTTGGTGATATTACAAGTGGTGTTCAAACAAGATCAAGATTGACATCCTTTTGTGAGCACTACTCCTTTGTATCATCCATAGAGCCAACAAAGATTGATGAAGCCCTACAAGATGTTGATTGGGTCAATGCTATGCATGAAGAGCTCAATAATTTCACTAGGAACCAAGTTTGGGAACTAGTTGAAAGATCCAAGAACTACAATATGATTGGCACAAGATGGGTATTTAGAAACAAGCAAGACCAAGATGGTATAGTTGTGAGGAACAAAGCAAGATTGGTAGCTCAAGGATACACTCAAGTTGAGGGTCTTGACTTTAGAGAAGCCTACGCACCGGTTGCAAGATTAGAGGTAATAAGGATTCTTTTGGCCTATGCATGTGCACACAACATCAAGCTATACCAAATGGATGTGAAGAGTGCTTTCTTGAATGGATATATCAATGAGCTAGTATATGTTGAGCAACCTCCCGATTTTGAAGATGACAAGAAGCCCAACCATGTGTACAAGTTGAGGAAGGCTTTATATGGCTTGAAGCAAGCACCTAGAGCATGGTATGAAAGATTGAGGAACTTCCTTCTATCTAAAGGGTTTATTATGGGGAAGGTTGATACTACTCTCTTCACCAAGAAGCTTGGCAAAGATCTATTTGTGCTCCAAATCTATGTGGATGACATCATATTCGGTTCAACCAATCAAGAATTTTGTGAAGAATTTGGCAAGATGATGGCAAATGAGTTTGAAATGTCAATGATTGGTGAACTTAGCTACTTCCTTGGTCTTCAAATCAAACAATTGAAGAATGACACCTTTGTGAGTCAAGGCAAGTACATCAAGGATATGATGAAGAAATTTGGCTTAGAAGAATCTAAAGGCATTAGCACTCCAATGGGCACTAATGGACACTTGGATAGTGATGCTAGTGGCAACATGGTGGATCAAAAGTTGTATCGGTCTATGATTGGAAGCCTACTCTATGTGACCGCCTCTAGGCCGGATGTAATGTTTTGTGTGTGCATGTGTGCAAGATTCCAAGCCTCTCCAAGAGAAAGTCACTTGAAGGATACAAAGAGAATATTGAGGTACTTAAAGCATACACAAGATGTTGGATTGTGGTATCCCAAGGGGTCAAACTTTGAGCTAATTCGATATTCGGACTCCGACTATGCGGGATGCAAGATTGATAGAAAGAGCATATCGGGCACATGTCAAATGCTAGCCATGTCACTTGTATCTTGGTCACCAAAGAAGCAAAATAGTGTTGCACTCTCTACTGCCGAAGCCGAATACATAAGTGTCAGTAGTTGTTGTGCTCAATTGCTTTGGATGAGAGCAACCTTGAATGACTATGGGATCAATTTCAAGCAAGTGTCATTGCTATGTGACAATGAAAGTGCAGTGAAGCTAACCAACAATCCGGTTCAACATTCAAGAACCAAGCACATTGATGTGAGGCACCACTTCATAAGGGACCATCAACTAAAGGGTGATATCAAAATCACAAGTGTTGGCACCGATGATCAACTTGCCTACATATTCACCAAGCCACTTGATGAGAAGAGTTTTACAAGTTAAGAAATGAGTTGAACATTCTTGACTTCTCAAATATGTGTTGATGCACCCCCATATATGACATGCCTTTTTTTCAAGCTATGTAAGGTACAAGTTTATTGACATGTCATTTATCCTTATTAGGACTTGTTAGTGCATCTAGACATCACTTCATTAGGATCATTCATGAAAATCAAATGATTTGATGCTTATATGGTACCACTATTGCTTCTATGCTTGATTTGATCTAGTGGTAGCATATGACATATTTGTGGGCTTGCAATCCTAGTGTTTGATCTAGATCACGAACTTCACATATTTAGCTCAACATGGGCAAGATAACCTTTCTAGAATGTGTGAACAAGCTTGTCCATGGTTTAAACCGAGTTAGATAGCTTGGGGCAAGTAATCTAGATTGAACCACAACTAAACTTCTCTCCAATAATCAAACCTTTGAGCACATCTTTTATGATAATAGATGTCAAAGGGGGAGAAGTAAGTAGAGTAGCAAGAAAAATATTTTGAAAATTGAAAAATGAAAGCACACAAGTAGGGGGAGCAAGCCTATGAATAAAGTTGTTGCATATTCGTGTGCATTCATAAGTGCTTGCTTGCATATGTACTTAAATTCATGATATGCTTGTGTGGTGATTGCTAGAAACTAGATTGTCATGATGTTTGAAGAACTAGCATGCTTAGGCTCTCATTGTTTCATGTGGTATCTAGTTCTCTCAAAATGTGTTTCAAGTGGTTTCTAGGCATTCATAGTGCTAAGGATGGTTAATATTGCACTCTGATTGGTATCATGCTTCAAAGGTCCATCCTACACACCTTAGCATCATTTGGTAGCATTTACTCTCCCACAATTTTTATTCATACATATGTGATCAAAATGAACCAAACTCATATATCACATATGTAGGTGGAGCTAATACTATCAAAGTGAAAATTTTCATCATATATATCTATTTGTGAAAGGTTGTCATCAATTACCAAAAAGGGGGAGATTGAAAGACCTTGTTTGGTTTTGAGTAATTGATGAAACCTATGGACTAACCCTTGTACTAAGTGTATGATCAAGATAGGGTGGTCCATCTTGTGACATGGAGCTAGATGGATGATCATGGTGAATCAAGTGCTCCATGGACTAAGGAAAAGAAGAAAGAGAAAAACAAAATGGACCCAAGGCAAAGGTATATCCATAGGGTCATTTTTGGTTTAGTGATCAAGACACTATAGAGAGTGTGATCACATTTAGAATAGATAGCCGTACTATCAAGAAGGGAAAACTCGTGTCGATTGCGGTTATCATGTGCCACTAGGTTTTCATTGCATCCACATAAAATAAATCTAAGTGACACAAACTAAAATAAATCCAAGAAATATATGTTACAAAAGCTAACACAGGTGAACAAGGTTTGGATCATAAGGTGTTAGCACTTGAAGACTTGGAGAAGAAGCAGAGGCTCGGTCTGCCACTCAGAGGGGATCCGGACGCAAGGTCCAGACGCAGGGCAGAGGCCGACCGGACCATCGGAGATGCGACCGGAGGCATACCCTAGCCCTCGGGCTCTCTAGACAGGTGATCCGGACGCAGATGATTGTCCGGACGCGGACTCCGGACGTAGCGTCCGGAGGTTGGAGCTCTCTGGACTCCTCTGGTCTATTTATCCGAACGTTGAATGCGGTCCGGACGCAAGAGACCGAACGCGGGTCCGGAGCTGAGGATCTCTCTGGACCCTCTCTGGATTGGGTCTGGACGCAAGAAACAGGTGGACTGGACGCTACTGTGCCTTGCGTCCAGAGGCGACACGCAGGCACAGGCAAGGGCGCCAACGGGCGAATTCAAATGGCAGAGGGTCCGGACGCATGCGCGATGGTCCGAACCCCCTGTGTAACTTGCGTCCGGACTGGCACAGAAAAGCATGGAAGATGGGCAAAACGGCTAGCTCGGTGGTGAAAGCTATATAAGTGTTTTGGCCGGCTCAAGAAGCACACTCTTGCACCTCCCATTCATTTGACATACTTGTGCTTGCTTGAGATAGCCCCCAACTCACTCTCTTCACTCTTGTTGCATATTTGTGAGAGTTTGAGTGATCCAAGTGCATTGATCATTGCATTGCATCTTAGTGGCACTTGGTCATCGTCGTCGCCGTGGGATTTCTTGTTATTTTTGGTGTTTGCCAACACCTAGACGGCTTGACGATTGTGGAGAAGCTTCGGCACAATTGGTGATTGTTTGCGGCCGGCTTCGGTGATTGTGAGAGGGCTTGTACCCACCTCGGCGGAGAGCCAAAGGGTAACTCTAGTGGATTGCTCGTGTCATTGAGTTACTCTCATTTGGGTGGATTCTTGTGGCGCTCGAGTTAGTGGGCTAGGTTTGTCATTGCCTATTAGCCACCGAATCACCACTTGAGTAGTCGACACAACGGGGACTAGCTTGGTGGCAACCAAGTGAACCTCGAGAGAAAAATTGATTGTCATCTTGTCTCCCGGCTACTCTTTGGTATTCATTGTGATTGGTTCTTCCTATTGACACTCATACATCACAAGGCATTGGTATAGCAATCACCTCCTCTCTTGTATTTACTCTCTCATATCTTGTCTAGTTAGCTTGCTAGTTAGCTTCTTTAGTAGTTGTTCTTACTAGCTTGTGCTAAGTGCTTTAGGTTCTTGATATTGATTGATGAGCACTTAGTTAACTAGAATTGCATTGGATAGGTGGCTTTGCACCCCAAGTAGAGCTAGAGCAAAAAGTTTCGCTTAAGTGTTACCTAAATTTTTGCTCTAGTGATTTGTAGAATTTTTATTAGGCTATTCACCTCCCTCTAGCCATCACAAAAAACAAGAAAATGCACGTGTGGAGGGAGTATTTGCCAAGTTTCTAAGGATGTCAACCTCATTTACCAAACTGTTGGACATCCAATTTTTTTGTTTTGCCAAAAAAAACATGAATGACAAGTCCATTTGCCAAACTCTTGGAGATGCTCTAAGGCTGTAGATAGAGATGAAGTCCCATCCCGATTGGTATACATGTTGGTCTCCTAGCCGAGTTAGTTTCTACATATATCTTGAATTATTGTATATGACTTGTGTGATAAGTCGGTTTTGGTATCCCGGTTGAATTTGGCCTAGGCCATTCAGCATGGTCTAGTATTGGAGCTGCGCTATCAAAATATTAATAATTAATATAGTTTTTATCAATATTAGATTTTGCCGCACCTAAAGAAAAGGTCACTAAATTAATATATACCGTACAAACTTTTATTATATCCTTACAAACATTTTTTTATCAAATTCTAAATTTAAAAATGAAATTAAGTTGCATGCACTAACACCTAAAATGCATACACACGCTAAAACTTTAATGCAAATTAAAATATATCAAATTCAAAGTTATAAAATAAAAAAAATTTACCATATCAGTCAGAGATCACACATACATCAATCAAATCTATCAAATCTAGAAAAGATTTTTTATATCTAAAACTTGCCATATTTATCCTATTTTGTAAAATAAAAAAATAATAAATATACATTTGGTCTATTACCTCTTAGATCATCGTGGTCATCAGATCGAAATTAATGAACGACTCACGGTTATTTGGGAGTACCGTAGCAAAACGCTATACTAAATGTTAGACCGCTGAAAATCAATAGAATCTCATATCACTAGAGGAGGTTGCAGATTGTGGTAGTGTCGGTTATGGCCTCAGCGAATGTACCAAGTTTTATACTTGTGTGTACAAGGTATTTTTAGCGATACTCAATGGACGTGATCATGATCAATCCTACGAAAGAAATAAAACAGGTCTACTATATTGAAACTGACATGTGTTTGGGGATGGCAGGTATTGTTAGTTTTATTCTAATATAGGTTTAGTGCTTAATTTAATTTGTTGGTCTCCAATTGTATTTGTGAGCTCTCTCTAAATCCAGCAAAAAGAGTTATCGCCAAAAACAGGAGGAAACCCTCGCCACAACAGTCAAGTAAATGGATGAATCAGCAGTAGGCCCACACTGCGTGAATCGAGGGGCAAGCAAGGGCCCATCTCTTTTACATCAAGCCCAATAGCTGACTACGATGCACGTGGGGGCTCGCGGCAACGGATCGGCGTCCGTCGTTGGTTTTCCCCAACTGCGCGGTTGAACGGTCCACGACGAACGAAGTCGATGACGTACTCCTCCAGCGCGCTGCCGTTGCCACCGGCCCGTCGATCGCTGTCCCGAAGTTAATAGCCGGCCCCCGCCCGATCGATCTTTCCACCAGCCTCCTCCTCCCACTCGTAGCAGCGGGCATGCTGCATGCTGCGTGACGACGACGACCTGCTAGGGCGAGAGCGACGACAGCGCCCAGCGTGCACCCATGTGCCCATGGCGTTGCCTGCTTCGTTTTGGGAGTACATACCTTCACCAGTCATGAGCAGAGCCCCAAAAATCGCCAATTAATCATGCATGCACACAGTACAGCGCTAGTCGTTGTAAGGTTATTCATCCGCTTACGATTATACTACCATGCGCATGGCATAGCAGTAGTATTTACGTACGTACTGTATACCTATATACCTTTTTTTTTTTGAGCAATACCTATATATAGGTACCTAATTAGGGCGAGATTGCAATTGCAACTGTGTTTTGCTTCCTCCAAAGTCTCGATTATATTAAACGTAGCCCCGGGGCCCAGGCCCTAGCGATCGTGACCTGACGCCGATCTTATTAATTAGCGCTTGCTAATTATAACTAACTCCAGCTCAGGCTGATCTCTTTTAACCTGAAAGTTTTTCTGCATTCCCATCAATGGATCGCACAGTTATATCGTCATGGCGCGATATCATCATCGCTGTAGTTCTAAAAGGGACTGCACAAGCACTGGTTGTTGGGGGCTGGTACCTTTTGATTTGCCAGTTTTCCACCATGCATTTCACGACGTACTACGCGCTAGCTGCAGCCTGCAGTTCACTCGATCGTGTCTGCAAGCCACAGCTTGGACGCACACGGACTCGATCGCATGCCACCCAGTCACACCCACCCAAGAAACTAGCTAGAACACGAAGTAGAGGAAGGAAACCACTCGTTCTCGTCTCGTTTCTCCACATATATATAAGAGAACGGCCCATCATTCACTCGATCGGTCTCCACTGACAGATGAAGCTCGATCTCCTCCTCGTCGCACCTGCTTGTTGAGATCGAGCTCCGACACACATCCGCTAGCCGCACCACCGTCGCCGTTACAAGTACGTACGGATGCTGTCCTCACACTGCGACAACGTCGTGCTGCCGCCCTACGCGCCGCCGGGGCGGCGGGCGGTGCTGCTGCTCGACCACCACCGGCGGTACCGCCCCACCACCAACGCCGTCGTCGAGGTGGCGCCCAGCTGCCCGCGCTGCGACTCGCCCAACACCAAGTTCTGCTACTACAACAACTACAGCCTCAGCCAGCCCCGCTACTTCTGCAAGGCCTGCCGCCGCTACTGGACCAAGGGCGGCTCGCTCCGCAACGTGCCCGTCGGCGGCGGCTGCCGGAAGAACCGCCGCGGCAAGACGGTCACCAGCGGCGGCGGCAAGGCGGCGTTCGCGCACCGGTCGTCGTCGTCCTCCGCCACGCTGCGGCCCGACTTGCTACTGTTAGGCATGACCGGCAGCCCGGTCGTCGGCCTGTGCCAGCAGCCGACGGACGACGACGCGGCCGAAACTCCGGCCGCCGTCGTGGCGCCCGAGGGATCCACGATCGACCTGGCGTTGCTGTACGCCAAGTTCTTGAACCAGCCGCCGGCGCCGCCAGCCGCCGTCGCGCCGGAATCGCTCGACACCTTGAGTGGGTCGTCGTCGGGTGACGTGAGGAGCCCCGTCGTCGTCGTCGTCCCACCGCGGGATCATCAGCCGTTCACGACGCAAGACGCCGGGTTTGCCGAGCTGTCCGCGGCGGCGGCGAGCGCGGACCCAAGCGCCGCCCCGCCACAGTGCCCCGACGACGTCGCGTCTGAGGAGGCGGCGTTCAGCGTGGACCCGCGCTGCTACGACTCGCTGGGTTTGCCACCAGACGACGGCGGGGATCTGGTCCTACCGTCGACGTGGCATCTTGGGGCCAAGTACGAGCCGTTCGATCCGCTACCCGAGGACACCATGAGCCTTCAGGACGGCTTCGCCGGCGACGAGGACGTCTGGAGCAGTGCGTTGGCTTGTCAAGGGCTGGAAGCAGCTCTCTGCAGGCCCTGATTTTTAACTCCCCTGTTGATTTTCACGGTGCTTGTGATTGTTTATGCACTCTTTTCTTTTTCCTGGTTGTGATCATGTTCAGGAGTAATTTTTATATATAGGCCATATGTACAGCATGTCCAGATCATGCATATGATGGGATTAACGGGTATACATGATACATGTGAGATAGAAAGAATGTAATAAAATTTGGACACTTGTTTGACACTTCCTCTGCTCCTAGTTTTTGTTTTGCGGGACCTCTGTTCGCATATGTAACATATTTTGAGCATGGACATGTAGGCCTTGGCATTCGGGCTACCTGTAAAATTCAGAACGCCGCGTAATAGCAAATTCGGTTGAAAAAAATGCTACTTGATGTCTGTCCTAAAATAACATTAACCTGAATTTTTGGGTACCTGATATGTCGAGTTCTGGTATTACCCGTTGTACTCGAAATTGAAAAACATCAGTTTTGACAGCATTGCATGATTCCACTAGCCAAGGAGTCTTCCTTCAGTCGCGGCTCATGAGGTGGTTTGAGGCCAATGAGGGCGTCACTGCGTCAAGGCATCTCACAGCATCCCAGCGGTGAGTGAAGAAGGCACCTCGTGATAGGAGCTCAGCTGTTGACGTTTGGCGGGTGTGGGCAGAGCGTGGTGCCGTGGCGGGAGGTATGCCATCGCCGGTCCGCAGGCGAGGGGCAGCGTCTCCCTCTCCCCGCTAGGTTTTGTTCCGTATTGGGTCCAAGTCGTGGAACTGGTGAAGCGCCTAGGGAGGGGACTCACAACTCAATATTTATTTATTTTTGGATAATAGGTGCTTCCAGTTTTCGGTTATATGGGAATCAACCAAAATAATTCCACCGCTTCAAACCATTACTACAACCTTGCAATTAGAAATTTGCAAAGATGCCTGCGATCTTAATTCGAGTGGAACTCTTGAAAAAAGGAAAAAAAAAACAGTAGCGAATTTGCAAGTTCATCAAGACAAAAATTGTTGACTGCATGGATTCTAGGACGTTATAGATTTACATATACATACAGGTAAGATTATTATTTATTTAACCACTTCTATACTTCATATGTTATATGGTCATTGTTCTTGATTGATGATATGCATGTTGCTGACCAAATTTTCTATAGTACTTTCTTCCTCCTAACTTATATTATAAGACGTTTGATTTTTTAACTCCAAGTTTAATAACTTATTTTTATATAAATATAGTTAAATTTAAATTATTTTAAAAAGCATTTATTAATAAAGCAGTCACAACAAAACAAAATGATAGTTTACACTGAATAAGGAAAGTGATTAAACTTGGGATGAAAAAAGTTAGACGTTTTATAATTTAGAATGTAGGTAGTATGTATAAGGAATTTTTATATTCTGCGTTTTATTGTATTGTGTCCTTCAAATCGTGAAGAGAGCTCAAACTTTGGGTCATCGCCACCAAATGCATCCTTCTCTGTCTATCTACTCCTACAAATGGGCTACCGCATTCCATGGAGGTGCTCGAGGGCCGCATGCAAACCACCACATGGGCTTCCGTCCGATCGAGCGAGTCAATTTGGCCCATGGTCCAGTCTCCGTTGGTCTCCAACACTCTCCTCCAACAAATGTTTTCTTAGGAAACAGCATCCCCATTTTTTTGCAAAAGATATCAAATATGTGAAAGGAAAAAGGCAGTACCAAAACTACAAAAAGGAGAAAATGTATGGTATTTATGTATAATAATATATAAGAAAAAAAATAAACTTTATAGGCCATGCAGCAACGCAGCTTGCACCCGGAAGACAAAAGTACGGTCGTACGGGATGGAAGGCCCGCGATGAGATCCTCAGTTGGTTCACTGATAGGTGGGTCTAATTGCACAGCAGTTGATTTCCGATGAATCAGCAGCTTCGAAAGGTGCTCGCTCCCTCTTCTGTTTGAGGAATAGTATAATATACATAAACCATGACCAGTGACTCATATAAATTACTTAATGGGTCTTCAAGAAACACATAGCATGGAGAACGCCCTCCATGCGCACTTCTGCGGAGTCTTTGGGACCGCGCACAACAGGGCAACGAATCTGAATCTTCAGGCGTTGGGAATACAGCAATTGGATTTCTCTGAACAAGAAGTCCAGTTCACCACTGACGAAGTCTGGAACGCCATCAAGGAACTACCAGCAGACAAAGCGCCTGGCCCTGATGGGTTCACAGGGGCATTCTACAAAACGGCATGGCCTATGATTCAGCAGGATGTGATGGATGCCCTCCACGCGTTTGCGTCTGCGGACAACCGCGCCTTGCAAAGGATGAATAATGCCGTGACTGTGTTACTGCCAAAGAAAGTGGGTGCATCCTGTCCAACAGACTTTCGTCCGATAACTATGATACACAGTTTCGCCAAGCTGATTTCCAAAGTGCTGGCACTGCGACTTGCACCAAGGCTCAATGAACTGATTGCAAAAAACCAGAATGCGTTCATTCAGAACCGTTCAATTCAAGACAACTTCAAGTACATCCAGTCTGCTGCAACTCTGATCCGCAAGAAGAAAATACCGATGCTGCTGCTGAAGCTAGACATCTCCAAGGCCTTTGACACACTGTCATGGTCGTTCCTACTGAATGTACTGAGGGCGAGAGGGTTTGGGGAAACCTGGCGGCGTTGGATTTCAGCACTCCTGGGGACTGCATCCTCCAAAATCATGCTAAATGGCCATCAGGGCCCAACGATCACGCACAGGAGAGGAGTGCGCCAAGGTGACTCCCTATCGCCGATGTTGTTCATTATTGCGATGGATGTATTGCATCGGCTGTTCCTCAAGGCAGCAAGAGATGGCGTGCTGCGGAAAATGGAGCCAGCGTCCATCAAATACCAGTGTAGCTTCTACGCTGATGATGTCATTCTCTTCATCCGGCCGACTGTGCAGGATGCAAGAGCAGTCAAGGAAATCTTACGCATCTTTGGCGAAGCTTCTGGGTTGAAAACAAACCTAGCGAAGTGTTCAATCACGCCAATTTACGGCGGTGAGGATAACATTCAGGAACTAATCGACATCCTGGGCTGCCAAGTACAAGAATTTCCAATCCGCTATCTGGGTCTGCCACTAAGCACAAAGAAGATCCCAAAGGTCGAGCTGCACTCCATAGTTTTTAACGGGAATTACTTCAGCTTATATTGAAAGCAATAGAGTCAATACACCACTGGGAATACCAGTTTACTAGAGTAGAACACATGAAAGCAGAGACCAAGAGGAAACAAACTAGACTTAAGCCAGCCAAAGGGAGACGTGAAACATCTGGGATGGCAACTAGAGATCGACCACATCAGAAAGACACCATCGTCATTGGCTTGAAGGACTTTAGCCATCGCAGGATCTTGTCTTTCGCCTGTAGGATTCGCTGGCAATCATCCTCTTTGAGCAGCCCACTCCACTTCTGCATGTATGATAGAGCAGCATATACTATGTCAGAGGGAGTTTTTGGAAATTTGCGCTCAATGGCCATCTTGTTTCTGTTGTTCCAGATAGCCCAAGCAAATCCTGCAAACATGAGCAGAGTTAAGCCAACAGGGAGGGCCCCCTTGCCCAGCAACCATGAGTCGCATAAAGCCTGAACAGAGCTGGGATGCCTACTCCACCCAAAAGTCTCTTTAAGAATGCCCCATATAGTTCTAGCAATCAAACATTCAAAAAGAATGTGATTAACCGACTCAGTACAGCCACAGAGACAGCATTTTTCACTTCCCTTCCAACCCCTCTTTTTGAGACTTAGTGCACACTGTAACTTGTTAAATATTTGCCAGAGAAAAAACTTGATCTTTAAAGGAATTTTGCATTTCCATAAATGCTTAGCTATTCTATTGGCAAAACCCCCATTTAACCTGAACCCGTAAAGAGATTTGGTGGAAAACTTTCCTTTTTTTCTAGGGCCCAAACTATACAGTCTGCACTGTTCTCATCTAAGGAAAGATTGTTAAGCTCATTCTTAAGTTCTATCCATCTCTCCCAATCTCTTGGCGACAGTGACCTTTTAAAGTCAATGTACCATTCATTTTCTACCCAATTGTCAGCCACCACACTATCAGGGAATCTGACTAGATTGTACTGATCATTATAGACAATTCTCAAAGGCACAAATAATATCCAACAATCTTGCCAGAATCTACAGTTTAAGTCATTCTTCACCGTAAAGATGGCACCCCATTTAAAGAGGTGTTTGACTTTGTGAAGACCTTTCCAAAATTGTGAGCTACCCTTGCTGGGAACTGAGAAAAAATGATTGTCTTCCAAGTATTTAGCCTTTATAAGTTTAAACCATAACGCATCAGGTTCTTGGAAAATTTTCCAGACCCACTTCACAAGAAGGCAATCATTCATGTTTCTAGTATTTAAAATGCCCAGACCCCTTTGGTCTTTTGGTCTACATACCATATCCCATTTTGCCATATGTTATTTGAATTTGTTGTCAGCTCCTTGCCACAAGAAATTAGTTCTAATACTATCCATCTTCTTATGGAAACCATCCCCAAGCCAATAGAAGCCCATGCAGTAAAGAGGAATGCTACTAAGGCAAGAATTGCATAGAATTTGTCTCTCTCTCCCCCCCCCCCCCCCCGAAGATAGATGCTTTCCTCTCCAAGGATCCAGCCTTTTTAGCATTTTCTGGCAGATGGGTGAAAAGGTAGCCATGCCTAGGTGAGCATCACTAACAGGGATGCCCAGATATTTCATATGCAAAGATCCCAAAGAACAATTCAGCATATTAGCCATGCGTTCTTTGTTCTGTTGAGAAGTGCCAAAGACAAACACCTCGCTTTTGTGAAAGTTAATTTGAGACCGGTCAGCCATTCAAAGCAGTATAAAATGAGTTTCAGATTTCTAATGGAATTATCAGAACCATCTATCATAATAATCGTGTCATCTGCATATTAGACATGTGAAATCCCCCCAGGGATAAGTTGCTCCAGCACTCCCTTAATGTGACCCTTATTGACAGCTCTGTCAAGCAAAACCCCTAGGAGATCTGCTACTAGGTTGAATAGAAGGGGGAGAGAGAGGATCCCCCTGTCTCAGCCCTCTATAAGTATTGAAAAAGTTGCTTCTCTCTCCATTCACATTTATACAAACTCTACCTCCCTTGACAGAGCTCATCACCCAATTAACCCACTGTGGGTGGAAACCTCTCTGAATCTTTGTATGCTCTAAGAACTGCCAACTGACCCTATCATATGCCTTCTCAAAGTCGATTTTCATAATCAAACCTTGGGTCTTGGATTTTCTGAGTTCATGGAGGACCTCATGCAGAACCACCACACCCTCTAAGATGTTTCTGCCTTTAATAAAGCCTATTTGGTTTTTGTCAATAATTTTCTGCGCAACCGGTGTTAAACGATTTGTTAAGGTTTTTGTTATCCATTTGAAGTCCACATTCAGGAGACAAATAGGCCTATATTGTTTTATTGTATTAGCCCCTCTGATTTTTGGCACTAAGGTAATCACCCCATAGTTTAGTCTCCTAATGTCAAGCTGGCCCTTATGGAAGTCTCCAAAGAGGGCCATTATATCCTCCTTTATAAGCTCCCAGAAGGTCCTGAAGAAAGACACCCCAAAACCATTAGGGCCTGGGGCAGAATTGACTTTCATCTCCATGATGATATCTTTGACTTCCTTCATCTCAAAAATCCTAACCATGTGATTCTTATCTTCAGGGCTCACCTTAAGGTTTGCAGGCCAAAAGTCAGAACTAAGAGAGAGATTACAAGGCTCACTATTTCCAAAAAGGGTTTTGTAATAGGAAACAATATGTGCAGTGATGTTAGATTGACCTCTGATCTCCCCTTGGTCAGAGTCTAAAACAAATATAGAGTTATTCCTTCTTCCATTGGCCCAAAGATGGAAGAAATGGGTGTTAGAATCCCCAAGCCTAACCCATTTATCTCCCACTCTTTGTTTCCAATACATCCCCTTTGAAGCATATATACTATCTAAGTCATTTTCCAAAGAAATCCTATCTTCCCATTCATCAAAAGATAATAGTCTAGTTTCAGCTACCAGATCCAACTCTTGAATCTTCTTTTCTAGATTATGTTTTAAAGCTCTTTGCTTCCCTTTCCAATTTAAATTCCAACCTTCTAAGAAAATTCTCATCTTCTGTAGGCACCCATGCCATCTGTCCAGTGAGTACTGCTGAAAAGGAATAGTCTCCTTCAATTGTCCCCATTTTTCTTTAACTATATTGTCAAACCCAGTGTGACTTAACCATTGATTGTTAAAGAAAAATATCTTGTTTTGGTGGCTCCTTGCTCACCAGAATCAAGTAAGATAGGACAATGGTCAGAGACAATTCTAGCCTTAGCCCAACCAAAATAGGTGGGGTAATTCATTTCCCAAGAGGTAGAAACTAAGATCCTATCAAGCTTGATCAAAACAGGATCCTTCTGTTTATTGGACCAAGTGAATTTGGGACCACTAATGAAAATGTCTCTTAATTGGAGGGAACCAATGAAGTCATTGAAAAGGTCCATCAAGTGTTGGTCACCTTGACCTCTATTTCTATCTCTATTGCTTCTAATCAGGTTAAAGTCGCCCCCAAGAGAAGGGGGAGGTTTTGTGCACCGCAGTTCTCATACAATTCTTTGATAAAGTCTGGGGACCACTCATGTTGAGCAGGGCCATAAATGTTAACCACCCAAAACCTATAGTTAGAAGTTTCGTTTCTCACCAAAACCCAAAGGCTATACTGAAGGCATTTGTTATCTTCTATTTCAAAAATATCAGGATTGATGCCTACAGCTAAACCACCAGAATGACCTTTAGCAGGAATCCAAAACCAAACAAAATTCCTGTTAGCATTCATCTCTTTTAACTCCCAATCACAGAAATCTGATTTGATAGTCTCCTATAAGGCCACTATGTCTAGTTCCTCTTGAAGGACATGTTTGGCTACAAAATTCCTTCTATGAGAAGTCCCTAACCCTCTAATGTTCCAAAAAGGAACTCTCATTTTGAACCTGTAGGGATTTTATAACCAATCAAGGGCTCAGGATGATTCACCGCAGTCTCCATGACTTGTGAATCAAATCCTCTTGACTCATTAGAGATAGCATCCATGCTAAGCTCCTTTAAGTCCTCCTCATTTTGTGGAGCAGTTTTGTTGTTCAAAGACTCTAGGTATTTATTATACATGGTTTCAGCCAATTTGGCTCTAGTTAATTCTTCTATTTTGAAAATGTTTAGCTGTTCCTCCATGTTAGAAGACTCAATATCTAAATGAGATAAAACTGAATGCAGTAATGAATCAGGGGTATTTTTGAGAATAGTAAAAGTATTTTGAGTAGACATACTTGAAACAACATCTTTGGCAGCAACCCTCCTAGAAGCCTTTTCCAACATAGATACTCCATCTCTAACAACCCTCTGACTTACCCTGGTTGCTACCACTATGTGTGTTTTCTTCTGTCTTTCAGCTTTTGATTTAGCAGGCTGCCACCCTTGGCCAACCCCCTCAGAGTCAGAATCCTTGTTTTGAGTAGAGATATTGTCAAATATGTCATCTTCCAACAATTCTTCCCCTAAAGTGTCTATAGTGCCGATCTCCATATTTTCCTTTTCTCCTGTGAACTTTCCCCTAGTTCCCTTGTCTATTAGAGTAAAGTTCATAGAGAGCATCTCATTCTCTTGAGTGAGGAGTTCCAAAGGCTCAGAATCCTGAAATTCCTCAGCAAGTTGCAACTTAGGCCATTTGAGTTTATCCATTAAATAGGCCCCATCAGCCCCATGTACAATCATTTGACCCTCAGCTGGAGAAAGATCTTCACCTTCCTTAACCCCTTCAGTTGCAGACTCCTTTTTGTTCTGACCGGGATTAGGATCAATAGACACCTTGTCTAGATAATTGTCTTCATCCTTTTGGGAAGGGCTTATAATTATCAGGCCTATTTCAGGGTGAACGGCAGCCAAAGGGGTAGATTTATGTCCTGAATCATTTACATTCAGGGGATCATTACTGTCATCTAGGTATCCCTCAATGCCTGAGTCCAGTTCTCTGTCCAGCCTCCCCATTCTATCAAATTTTGATAAGCCTTTTCTACTTCCCCCCCCCCTTGTAGTTTTTGTCAGGGTCCTGATTCTAGGAGTCATCTGGTTTTCCAGGTCCAGGTGGCCCTCCTTTTCCACCCTTAGTTCCTCCTTTGGGATCTTCAACTTCAAATCTGAGATTTACTCCTTTGCCATTGAAGAAAACTTCCAGCTCTCCTCTGATAGCTTGGGGGTTTCTACATCTTCCTTGGAATCTCACAGGACCAACTCTGATCAAGCTAATTTCATCTATCACCAAGGGCTTAGCAACAAGGTTAGCCACTTCTTTAACTGTTTCCACATCACGAGCAAGATCAGGCAGTTTGTGGATTTTAATCCAGACAGTATGCAGTACAGAAGAGGTTTCAAGGTCCAGAAATGACTTCTCAAGCTTCCCTTTGAGCCCAAAGAATGGCATCTCAAAACTGGAGAATTTGGCAAAGGTTTCCAAGGTGTTCTTGTCAGGCAAGATAACCAAGTATTGCTAACTATCCATTTTCCTCACTTTGAAGTCCCAAAGATCTCTAACCAGATGCTTAAGTTCATGATCTATTTTATTTGCATTTGCTTCACCTTCCAGAATAGTTAACAACCCTGTGGCTGCTGACTCTTGGATTCTGGCTTCAGGAATGTTAAGAGCATAAAAACCCTGACCTGTGATCCCGAAACCAAACATCTGAATCTTTTTGCCCCCCAAAGTCTTA
Source organism: Microstegium vimineum (assembly GCA_022036555.1). Taxonomy (NCBI): domain Eukaryota; kingdom Viridiplantae; phylum Streptophyta; class Magnoliopsida; order Poales; family Poaceae; genus Microstegium; species Microstegium vimineum. Next base: position 36,475,397 of record CM039128.1, on the reverse strand, counting down.
CAATCTACTGCCATATGGCCTTTGCCTTTACATTTGTAGCATACTGGCTCATTTGTGCATTCGGATTCATGGTGTCCTAAACCCAAACAGCGGAAGCACTTAATGTCAGCCTGGATTGGGGTCTTACCTCCAGAAGGTCCTGGTCCTCCCTTGTCGCGATTTTCCTCTTTGCGGTAAGCATCCCCTTGTTGAGAACGCTGCCAGAATTCTTGTCGCTTAGGACCTCCTCCTTGATGCGGACCGTTCCAGCCTCCTTGTTGATCCCCCAGCTCCCTTGTTGATTTCCACTCCAGCTCCCTTGCTGGTTTTGCCCCCGAGCCGGTTCTATCCTCCCTTGGATGAACGGCCTATTACCCCCAATCCTCTCACGGTCGTCATAGTGCAGGCCTTGCTCGGACTGATTCTCCATCCTTCTTCCTCTACCACCTCCCCTATCAGCGTCGCCGGTCCCTCTGTTGTCGCTTCTCTGAAGCTGGCGACGAAGGTCTTGATTCTGGGGCTCACCTCCCAGTAGATCATCCTCCTCCATCCACTCTTCTTTCCGCCGTTTGCCCATGAAACGATTATCCCTGGACATCGTGCTGGATTTGGCGATTTCAGCGTAAGGCTTGCTAGGGAGAGGGTGGGGAGGAAGAACCCTAAGGATTCGGGACGGGTGTCTGTAGGTCTCGTTCGACCTAGCTAGGAAGGAGATGTCCAAAGTGAGTCTACCATGTGGGATCCAGAACCAGCCACGTTTCAGCCCACCCGCGACCCATGAATGCGCAAAACGCGGATCCTAGCCCATTAAGGGTGGAACTCTCTCTTCCTCAACCAGAGGAGGGTCTTGAGCTCCTCCCACCATGGGCAGCTTCGAGTTCATCACTATGGCCGAATCATCGTTGCCTGTTGGCTGATACTTCTCCTCTATATCTCCTAATGCTAGCATCTTCTCCATGGAGGCCTCCAGATTGTCACACGCCCTAGCTAATTCCCGGATATGAACATTCTCATCGTTGGGCGATACCCTAACTTATCGACCAGGCACCTATTCAGTTGATTCGGGGCCACTGTGAGACGCCGACGAGCACCCTTCCCCAAGGCAATCCCCTGTTCGATGGACGACCAATTTCCCGGCGAAGACGGGTAACCATCAGAGACATGGCTGACCGTTGCGACCTTGGAACCGCCGTCAAACGCCTCCCGTGGCTTACTGTGAAGAGAAACCGCGGAATCGAAACCCGCCCCCTGAGAAGAAGACTCACCGATGTTGAGGGGCCTCCAGGCATCACGCCGTCGTTCCGCTGAGGATCCCGGAGTCTCCACCGGAAGCTCTGTCGCCGGAGGCGGCTGCGAACTATTGGGGGGACTCGTCGTCGGAGCATGAAGGGAAGGCGGCGCCGCCTCCCGGTCGCCTTTCGGGGCAGAGGACGTTTCGACTCATCGATAGCTGCACTCCATAGTAGAAGTTGTAGCCAGAAAAATGCCCCCGTGCCATGGATTGCTTATGGCGCGTAGTGGTCGTCTCGTTTGGATAAAATCAGTGCTTCGAGCAGTACCTATTTACAGCATGATGGCTGACAATTTACCATTGTGGGCTCGTAAAGAGATTGATGCAATCTGCCGCAAGTTCTTTTGGGCTGGAAGAGATGAATCAATACGAGGCAAATGTATGGTTGCTTGGGAGGCTGTATGCAAGCCGACTGAGCTGGGTGGTCTTGGAGTCATAGACCTCAAGCTAGCTTGCCTTGCCTTGCAGTCTAGATGGCTTTGGTTACAAAAGACGGATCAAGAACGAGCATGGAGTCAATTGCCAACCAAAATCAACCCAGAGGTGCATGCATTCTTCAAAGCATCCACAAGGATGATTGTCTGTGATGGCAGAACAACCCTATTCTGGGAGGATAAATGGATTGATGGCACCTCAATTCAAGAGCTGGTACCCACATTGATACAGTTCGTGCCTGCTCGAACTCGCCAGCAACAAACAGTCAGGCAAGGCTTATCACAGAGACAATGGGTTCATGCAATTTCTGGGGGCCTATCAATTCGAGCAATTGCCGACTACCTCATCCTCTGGGACATCATGGAAGCCTTTCAACTCTCCGATCAGCCCGATAGAATAATCTGGCGCTGGACACCAAGTGGCTCCTATACAGCCAAGTCAGCGTACAACATGCTGCACAAAGGCGCTATACAGTTCCGTGGCCACCGATTGATCTGGAAAACGTGAGCGCCTCTAAAGGTAAAAATCTTCCTGTGGTTATCTATTCGCCGCAGACATTGGACTGGGGACCAACGAGCCCGCCATGGACTGGAAGCAAGGGAGTAGTGCTATCTCTGCAACCAATCGCGGGAGACAATCGACCACATAATTGGCTCATGTCCATACACCAGAGAGGTTTGGACTCTCATCTACCATGGTCTTGGTCAGCTTCTTCCTCTACCATCCCATTCGACCCTCACCTGGTGGCGGCGGGTTCGCTCAGATTGGCACGGCTTGCAACGCGCTGGGATTGACTCGCTTTTTGCGCTGGTTTCCTGGGAAGTATGGAAGCAGAGGAATGCACGGTGCTTTAGAAATGCAGCAGTCACACCCAACGAGCTCATCCCAGTGATTCGAGCGGAGGCAGAACGCTGGATACAAGCAGGAGCAATATGTTTATCTAGCCTAGGAGAGTCGAGTGTTGGATAGCAGCTAGACAGCTTTTCGAGCGTCCTGAAGGTCGAGATCGTTTTTAAATCAATGTAATCCTCAGTAGCTTCTGCCGGGCCGGCGAAGGCCACTTGTAACCTAACTCTGTTTTCTCCTCTTAATACAAATGATACGCAACGCTCTTGCGTATTCGAGAAAAAAAAAGAAACACAACAAGAGACTAAAAATCATGTTACAGTGAAAAAAAAGTAGCTGTCATCTCCTTTTTGTGACAAATCACATAACTCAAAAAAAACGTGATCTTCAAACATCAATTAATCCAACCTGGGAGCTAGGAGGAACTAGACGTTTTTTCATTAACCATTAAAAAGAAAAACAGGCACTCAAATTCAGTCCAAGAGAGGACTGAGAAGGACATGAATCTAGATGGTTAGATAGATGACCACACCTCTCACCCAATCAGTTGAGATAGACTCACTTCCGCGTAATGATATAAAATTAATCTGTTATAAAATATTATATCACTATAGATTCATATTTTTAATAATAGACTACCTCATGCTATATATACTTTTGCATGTTTCCTATCTTACAGCTGTCTGAAAATAAGAATGAACTAATAGCAAGGGAAGGGTGTTTAGTCCTAATTAAGAATGAGAATGAGTACTGATCATTGGATTTAAATTAGATGAATGATGTTCGTCACCTAAAAAGAAGCAAAAAATAGCAGTGATCAGTATAGGATTTGGATTCAGAATATTGTGCCTCAGGCCACAACAATGCATGTTGTTGGTTTAGCAGCGGTCTACTGGGCCTTATGGAGATCCAGAAACAGTGTCTGTTTTGACAACAAAAGGGTGCAATCACCCACTGAGATTATCTGCTTATTGTGTTCGTTCTTGAATTACTGGGCAGGTCTGTTGAAGGAGGATCTACAATGCCAGGTGATCCAAGGCGTGGACGTGATCAAGAAGGTGGCTCTCGCTTTCCACAAAGAGGTGCAGGATCAAGCCGATGATGTCAAGCAGATTGTGTTGTTCTCTGGGGATGGCCAGCCGTAGCCTATCTCGGTTGTCTCCTTTTTTTGTTGGCTAGTCTTGTTGGGACCTCCCAGATGTGTTATTGGCGTCCGCTTGCTTAGGAGTCTTATCTTTTTGTTGTTCGATCTGTTGCGTTCAGCTGGTAGTCCCCTGTGCGGTCTATGGCTTGAACGCCCCTTCACGCCTGAATGTGGTCTCGTATCCCGAATGTTTCGAACTCTGTAATTCCGTTGCTTCCAGTAATGAAATTCGACGGTTGCCGTTGCGGAAAAAAAAGAAGCAAAAAATCAGACGCCTGTGATTTAGCAAGTCTCTTTTGTTACAACAAATAACGCCCTATGTCAGACCATAGCTCATCAAATTTTCAAAGAGATGACATAACTTGCTTCTTTAGATGCATTCCCGTGCTCGAATTAGATCAACACACAACTTAACAAACACATTAATCGATGCGTGTGAAGGACCGAGAACGGCGACCAGAGGGGGGTGAATGGAAGCCTCAAATTTCTCTCGAAATATTCGGGCCACTCTTCCCAAAAAACAAAACTAGTTGCTCGGTGCTCAACCTCCTCCGCGCAACGCGAGCGGGGAATCAGACGAAAACGGAGAAATGAGAGCTCATCGGCAGTGGAGAGAAACTCACCGGAAATCCCAAAACGCAGGTTCTCAACCCCTAGGGAAAAGAGGCAAGAACCTAGGCAAAACGGACGAAAACAGCAAACCAACAGAGTCTCCGGACCAGTTCAGACTGGACCACCGGACCAATGACGAGTGGTCCTGTGGCTGGTCCGACGCTCTCACCAGCCGAGACCAGAACGAGCAGGGAGCACCCGACCTCCGGACGACCTGCTCCGGACTAGTCCGATGCCACCTTCGGACCAAGGAGAATGGTTTGGTGCTCACCCTTCCCACTGCCGAAAACAAACAGTAAGTACCCGACCTCCGGACCAGACCGTCGGACGGCACCGTCGGACTATGCACTCTGGTCCGACGCGTGGCCGATTCCCTCAGCAGAACCAACGGACCATTTGTCAATGGTCTGGAGCTCAAAAGCTGAGAGGTCCGGAGGGTGGACCGACGCCCCTTGCTGCTTGACACGAGAAAAGTCAAGACCACCGGACCACTTGCTATGGTCCGGAGCTTAGGGGTAAGAGGTCCGACGCTCACGAGCAGAAAACTGATCTTCGCAAAAATGGATTTCACTCTGCCAAATCTTCCCAAAACTCAACCAAATGAACTCCAACTGCAACCAAACTTTGTAGGCATGATCCTTGTACAGTTGGGGAGCTATCCCGAAGAAATCATCGCTCAATTTGGAGAGGATAAACGGGAACACTCGGATTTGGGGGAGAAGGGAGCAAAACGAAGAACCCTGCAAAGAAATCGTCCGATCTACGCACTCGTGAGGTTTGAGGAGAATTCCTTCGGTGCAAAGATGCTCCTCACGAATACGAACAACTTGGTTCAAACGGATTTGCAAGAGCTACTCCCCACAAAGAGAAATCATCTCGGGAAAAATAGAGCAAAAGCAAAACACAAAGAACACAAGCAAAACGGGGACACGATCAAGAAACGAAGCTACCATGGCTAACGGAGGTTACGGCCTCCGATTTCTCGCAACAAACTCAAGTTCTTACAGAGGTTGGTAAAATCAACCTAGGAATCTCATGAACTAAAAAGAGGGTAGAGAGAGAGAGTTGGGGCAAATGATTAGGGTTCAAGAGATGGGATGAGGATACCCCTTCATCCCCTATTTAACAGGGCTTTGGCTATTTTCCAAAGACCCCCCTAGATACATGACCGAATTACCTAGCCCTAAGACATTGTAATCCAAGTCGATAACTCTCAGCCACTCGTTCGAATGGACGGCCCCGCTTCCTGCCGGGAGTTGCCGTCGCCTCGACGCAACCTCCAGGATTCCGCCACGTGCCATCCCCGCTTCCTCGGAAGCTCCGCCCAGGTTTTGAGGCCCAAACCTGCGAAACCCGCCACTGATAGCTTTCGGCTCAACTACCGAACCCTGAGTTTTGAGGCCCAAACTCAGAAACCGTCCTCCGGTGGTTTTGCGGCCCAAACCACCAAACCGCTCGACTCGAGCCACCTTGTCCTCACCCGGTCGGACTCCGAGTCCCCAGAGCCTCCGCTCGACCCGCTAGTCCACCGTCTTGACTCGGTTGACTCGGTCTACCTCTATGTCTTCTCGCACTCGCCGGTGCCAGCACTAGCCACCACAGCTAGTCTGCCGGCGCCCATGGTCCCTCAGTCCGAGCCCCGCTTCCGCCCTTCACCGCTCTCAGTCCATCGGCACGGCAAGCCTCTACTCGACCTTCTCCACGCCATTGACCACTGTCACTAGGCATAGTACCTGCATACCACAAGCCGATAGACAGGTACACATTTGCTTTCGCAAAGGATTAGTGATAATCGCTCAAACTGAAACACCCAAGTGTTGATCAATCACCCATCACAAAGCTGAACATCATGAGCATATAACAACCATGTGTTCGCAATCTCCCCCTTGATGAGTGCATTGTCAACACAAGTGCATTTCAGATTTGAGCCAACAAGGTAAAGCTCTCCAATGACCAAAAGCTAAGAAAGCCAAAACGGGGTCACTTGAGAGAAACAAAACGCATCCAAAACTTGGTTCCCAAAGACATAGACAACGGCTCAACGCAACCAAGCAAAACAAAACTAGCCCTCAAGAAGAGGCAGAAAACGGGCTCAACACCGCTAGCAAAGCAAGATACCAATCACGTCTCTCAAAACTCAGAATACCAAAAGAAGCAACAAGAGAAGCTCAAAGATACTAATTGAAGCGCATAAAACTCAAGAAGCCAATCGAAACCTGTCGGAGCCAAAACACAAGCTAGACCCTCCAGAGGAGGCAAAGGCTCAACACATCTAGCAAAAGCTCCCCCTAGGCGAAAGCATAGAGTCACATTTTCCCCTTGAACACATATCTCTCCCCCATGCTTTCTTCCCACAATGCACAACTCTCCCCCTTAAGTGTAGATGGAGTGAAATGCACATCTCTCCCCCTTGTTGACACATGAATCTCATCAAAGCTCAAAACTCAAGAACCGGCCACAAATGCCATGAAATGCAAAATGAGTGAAACAAGCTTCATACATAGAGCTAAGACAATGAATAGATGCTCTAAGTGATGTGATCCTGTGAGAATAGGAAAAGCTCTACGTGCCCAACAAAGACTCAGGTTGAGCTAAAGATCACTTTAGAAGCTAAAATAGAGAAGATTACATGTGTGAGCAAGGAATGGGTATCACCTCCTAGAGACAACTAGACACGGCAAACAATATAGGATATATCTCAAAGCAATCTCATGTATAGCAAGTAAAACTATCCCTGGAAAAGTTCATACAGCAAGCCAATGATCCAACTGAATGAATTTTTCAGAGTTTTGCAGCCAAAAATTCAGTTTTAGTCACATTACAAGTTGTATGCGAGTGGTTGTAAGCAAGGTGATGCCGCTGCTTACCAACCGGGCGAAGCCAAAGAGCTTGACACACTGGTTTTGGTCATACACGACACCGCTCAAGTTCCACCCATATGGGTAGCAGTCTCGAACACACGGTGAAGTGCTCACAATGCAGACCCAACTCGATCTTTCCAAATCACAAAGCAGAGAGCAATTTCATTTTAGATCAATTTTAATCATGGTGCTCAAAGGAAGTGAATGAAGCAATGAAGAGCCATAGTTACAAGCTATATACAAAACAACCAAGAAGGATCTTCAAAAGCCTACACATGCTAGTGTCATTTCAGAGGTGACATGGGGAATTAAATTCGGTTTTAAAGCTTTTCTAACTTAGCTCTATTGCATATCAAGAGATCAAAGAGAATCTAAGTTAGGCAACACCATAGACACATAAAGCACCTCAAATAGAGCATAGATTCATTATATCGGCTATAGGTATGAAGCTTAAAATGATGCAAAATGCAATGACACCAATTAACAAAAAAGACACTAATTAAAAGAAAGAGAAAGAAAAGGAAAAAAGGAACCAAAAGAACTATGATACACAAAGCTTTCCTCCTCTAAAAGGGAAAGCAAACACCCAACTCGCCCCGAAGACGAGAAAACACAGCTTGATCGAGAGGTTTTGTGAGAATATCCGCAAGCTGGTTTTGGGTATTGACGTGCCGAAGGTCATGTCGCCCTTCTCAAAGTGATCTCTCAGAAAGTGAAAGCGAACATCAATTTGCTTGGTCTTAGAGTGAAGCACAGGATTTTTGGCTACACTAATGGAACTCGTGCTATCACAAAGCAGGGGCACTTTAGTAAGCTCAAGACCAAAATCCTTCAAAGTCGCAATCATCCAAAGCAACTGAGAACAACAGCTAGCGGCAGCCACATACTCAGCCTCCATGGTAGACTGAGCAACGCTAGACTGTTTTCGGGAAGACCAAGACACAAGAGAAGACCCGAGAAACTAGCAAGTCCCTGAAGTGGACTTCCGATCAAGACGACAACCGGCAAAATCCGCATCTGAATAACCACAAAGACCAAGAGAGGAAGAGGCAGAAAACCACAAACCAAACTCAGGAGTGAAGCGCAAGTACCTCATGATGCGTTTCACCGCCTGCTTGTGCGAAGTCCGTGGGGACGTCTGAAAGCGCGCACACAAGCAGACGGCGAACTGAATGTCCGGCCAAGTCGCTGTCAAGTACAGAAGCGACCCGATCATGCTTCGATACTCCGTCTGATCCACCGCCTCCCCTTCCTCGTCCTCATCCAAGGCAGTCGTGGTTGACATGGGCGTTGAGAGGGGCTTTGCCTCGCCCATATCAAACTTCTTCAGGATGTCCTTTGTATACTTGCCTTGGTGCACAAACGTTCCTTCCTGGGTTTGCTTGATTTGCAACCCGAGAAAGAAAGTCAGCTCTCCCATCATGCTCATCTCAAATTCCCTGCTCATAAGATCTGCAAACTTGGCAACAAGAGCATGAGAAGAACCACTAAAGATGATATCATCCACATAAATCTGGACTAGGAGAGTGTCTTTGCCGTGCTTGAGGAGAAAAAGCGTCTTATCTACCGATCCCATTTTAAAACCCTTAGCAAGCAAAAATGTTTTTAACCTGTCATACCATGCTCTAGGGGCTTGTTTCAAACCATACAAGGCTTTGTGGAGTTTAAAAACATGGTTTGGAAACTTGGGATTTTCGAAACCGGGAGGTTGTCTAACATACACTTCCTCCTCTATGTAGCCATTTAGGAAAGCACTTTTAACATCCATTTGAAAAAGTTTAAAACCCTTAGAAGCCGCAAAAGCTAGAAGGATTCTAATGGCTTCTAAACGAGCTATGGGAGCAAAGGTTTCCTCATAATCTATTCCCTCCTTTTGACAAAAGCCTTGCGCTACCAACCTAGCCTTGTTACGCACTACCACCCCATCCTCACTTTGTTTGTTTTTGAAAACCCACTTGGTTCCTATGGGATGGCAATTTTGTGGTGGAGGCACTAAGACCCAAACGCGGTTTCGCTCAAAGTTTTCTAACTCCTCATACATGGCATTAACCCAATCCGGATCCATCAAAGCGTATGCAACATCTCGGGGCTCAAAAGATGCGACAAAAGCCGAATGAGCAAAGTGGGAAATACGATATGACCTGGAGCGTGTGGTACGCTCGTTGATGTTGCCGATCATAGTCTGAGGAGGGTGGCGATGCTGAATGTGTAGCGGCGCCTCACGTGAAGAAGGCGCCTCCCCCTCGACAGTAACTGAAGCTCCCTCCGGTGCAACGAGCACGGACTGAGGAAGCTGCTCGAACGGTCCCCAAGTCGAAGAAGTAGAAGGATCGGGGCCATGAGCCGAAATGGACGTCGCAGGGTCGACGGGGGTAGCCGGTGGAGTCGGCTCGGGATCACCCCAATCGGCATCGTCCTGCTCCTCCTCCACAAAGATGCTAGTGTTCACCTCATCATCACCTGCAAGCTCAAAAGCAGTGGAACTACTAGGCATGGTCTCATCGAAAGTAATCTCACAAGTCTCCATCACTCGGTTAGTTTCAAGGTTAAGAGCACGATAAGCACGAGAGTGAGTAGAATAACCAAGAAAGATACCGTCAGAAGACCGTGATTCAAATTTGTCCAACTTACCGCCCTTTTTGAGGATGAAACACTTGCACCCAAACACCCGTAGGTGACTTACCTTGGGTGGTCTCCCAAATCGCAGCTCGTAAGACATCTTTTTCTTGAAAGCTCGGAGAAAAATGCGATTGGAAACATAGCAAGCAGAACTGAGTGCTTCAGCCCAATACCGCCTAGGAGTCCAATGCTCATCGAGCATCGTCCTGGCCATCTCAACAAGGGTCCGATTCTTGTGCTCAACAACACCGTTCTGCTGGGGAGTGTGAGGAGAGGAAAACTGGTGATCGAGACCCAAAGAAGAGCAAAGAGATGCAAATTGAGCATTCTTGAATTATGTGCCATTGTCACTGCGAATAGCTCTCATGGCATGCTTAGATAGCTCATTTTGCAATCTCAAAATCAGATCACGCACATGCATAAAAGCCTCATCCTTACTCTCCAAAAAGAACACCCAAGAGTACCTCGAGTAGTCATCAACGACTACAACCACATACCACTTCCCTCCCTCCGACCTAACCCGAGCTGGACCAACTGTGTCCATGTGTAAGAGCTCGCCGGGTTGTTTGGTCATAATCTGAGACACCGGAGGATGGGAAGCAGCAACCATCTTGCCATGTCTGCAAGGATGGCAAACCAAATCTTTCTCGAACTTAAGCTTTGACAATCCTTGGATAAGGTCCATTGAGCTAAGCCTTGCGAGCAAGTCAAAACTCAAATTTCCCAATCTCCTATTCCACTTCCAAAGCTCGGAAGAAGAACCGGCAAGAAGACAACGAGAAGGTCCGGAAGAGATAGAAAAATCCGCACGAAAAACCTTCCAGAAGGGTAAAATCCGGCAAACAAGCTCACCACGAGAGTCCAGAATCCGAGACAAGTTTGGCTTAAAACTCACCTCAAAACTGTCTTCAAGGAGTTGCGAAACCGATAGAAGGTTAAAATGCAAATTCGCAACCAAAGCAACATCCTTGAGGACAAAAGACGAATTGACTCAGATGGACCCCCGGGAGACAACCTTACCTTTACTCTTATCCCCGAAAGTGATGTACTCGGTGTGGCGCACGGGGTCGAGGCTGGAGAACCACTTGGCACTTCCGGTCATATGGCGTGAGCATCCGGAATCCACAAGCCAAGTCTCCTCCAGTCCTCCTTCCTACATCAATAAAAAGACATAGGGTGAGCAAACGGACCAACACTGGGGTTAGTAAACTATGAAGGATACCAGTGTTGTCCCACTTGCCCAAATAATGAGTTAGGAGAAAAACCAAACATCTCCTGCCCCACGGGGGGATAGCGATCACCACGATAGGGAAAACGTGGTCCGCTAGCGAAGGGAGGAGTAAAGCCACCGCCACAAGGCCCGTAGTCGTATGGGTCACGTCCGGAACCCCGCCGGGCACGACCACTGCGTGGTCTTGCCTCCTGAGGCCTAGCACCTTGAGGCATTGTACCTCTAGGCCTAGAAGTGCGCCTCTGAACTTCCGATTCACGCACCCCAACTCGTGGGTGGTACATGTCCCGGTTGTTCAACTCAACCTGCCTCCGATCATCTCTCTTCCTCCTATAGCAAAACTCAGCCAAGTGCCCATCCCGCTCACAATACTCACAATGGTACCTCACCACACTCTTGGTAGGCACTCTCTTGTTGGGTTGGGTGGCTCTAGCTTTCTTAGGAAGGGGATCACTAGAGATGTCTGGCAGTGTGTCAAGTGGGTTGCAAAGATGGTTCGGTTTGGCAATCCACACTTGCTTCTGTGGAGTGGTTTTGGGTGGCTCTTCAAACACACCATCTCTCACAGGAAACTCAGAGGGGTTGGTAGGCTTAGGTGGAGTGATCTTGGTAAGCTTGGGAGTTGTGGTGGGTTTCTCACTCTCGCTCAAACCACTGCACTCTCCGATCTTACCGAACAAGCTATCGTCCTTCCCACCTATAGCAAAGCCTACTCCCGTGTTGCCAGCCCTTTTGCATTAGCTAAGCATCATCCCCAACTGCGGCTCTTGGCAAGACACCCAGCTCAAGATGGACCGAAGGTATGTGTTTTCTTCCTCGGTACGCATCTTGTCGTGTCTACACGACGCGATCTCAAGCTCCAAAGCCTCAAAGCGATCTAACTCTCTAGTGCTATCTGAGCTGACCTTCTCTAGCACAGCGATCCTAGCATCCTTCTGTGCCAGCTCAGAACGCAAGCCTAAGCAAGACTTGCACGCACCAAGTAAGCTAGGCCTAGCCTTCAGCTCACTAATCTCCTCAAGTAGAGTGCCATACTTGTCCTGGAGAGTGACAAGATCAGACATGTGGATGGCACAAGCATCACACTCTACCTCCTCGGTAACCACCACTTGTGCCTTAGCAAACTCTAACTCATGAAGCGTGCTAAGGTACTTTGCCTTAAAATCGTTCCTCTCACAAGCGGCACGCTTGAGCAAAGAATCCTGACTAAGCAAGGTGTCGTTCAGAGACTCAAGCTCGAGAGAGAGGGATTCGATGGTGGGTGATACCTCGGGTGTGTTGGAGTCGTAGTCGGAGTCATCCTTGCGCTTGCCGACCTTGCCTTCTTCAATCGCCATGGTGCAAAAGCCACCGTGCTTGGCGTCGGCGTAGAAGCAGAGGTCGTTGAGCTTGTCCTCAACCTTTCCCTTCGACTCATCGTCGCTAGAGGAAGAACCCCCGTCGGAGGAGGCATCGATGTCGCTGAGGGAGGCGAGGAAGGCTCGGTGCTTGGCCTTCACCTTGTCAATCACCTTCTTTGAGGATCTCCTGTTGTAGCCGCCCTTGGCCTTGTGCTTGTCCTCGAAGCGGTGCTCGCGCTTGTCCTTGCGCTTGGTGAAGTTACCCGCAGCTTTCTTGGGGCAGTTTACGATGAAGTGATCCTCATCACCACAACGGTAGTACCCCTTGGCCGAGCCACCACGTCGTCGGTTCAAACGGTTGTTGTGAAACCGTGAGAACTTAGTGATGACCAAGGCCAGCTCATCATCTCCAAGCGCCTCCACTTGTTCCTCTATCACCGACATCAAACACAAAGCGAACGAAGAGTGTGAAGGGTTAGAGGAAGAAGAAGACACACCGCCGGGGCCGGAAACCAACGCCATGGATGGGTTCGACGGGTTCTCAAGCTTGGCCCGGGTCTGGTGGTCAATCTCCGAGGACTTGAGCTTGCTGAATAGCTCGTCCACGGTCAGGGCGTCATAGCCCAGTGACTCCTGGATGGCAGCCACCTTCATCTCCCACACCTTCCAATCAAGAGCATGCAAAATCTTGATAGCCACCTCATGATCATCATAAGGCAAGTTGGCTCGATTAGCACGCATCTTGTTGACGATAGATTGGAAGCGAGTGAACATCCCGTCAAAAGATTCGCCAGCCAACTGAACGAAGTTCTTGTACTCCCTACGGTACGTGTTGAAGAGTCTGGACCTGATCTGAGGGTTGCCCTCATGATATCGCACAAGTGTTTGCCAGATCTCTTGTGCCGTAGTGAGACTCGAAACCCGCTCAAACTCAGGAAGAGACAAACTCGAGAAGAGGATGCTACGGGCTCTTGCGTTCGACGCATGTTGCGTGATTTGTAGCTCATTGATCCGAGCATCAAGAACCACATAGTCCACATTCTCACAAATCTCCCAAATTTTCGAATCAAGCCCTTGAACGTAAGCGGACATGCGCACCTTCCAATAAGCGAAATTCGTTCCATCGAAAAACGGAGGTTTGCCAACACCTCGCTCCATGTCGCCTTCGCGGATCAAGAACCGTGTACGGTGGAATGATCATTAACCGGCTCTGATACCAATTGAAGGACCGAGAACGACGACTAGAGGGGGGGTGAATGGGAGCCTCAAATTTCTCTCGAAATATTCGGGCCTCTTCCCAAAAACAAAAACTAGTTGCTCGGTGCTCAACCTCCTCCGAGCAACGCGAGCGGGGAATCAGACGAAAACGGAGAAATGAGAGCTCATCGGCAGTGGAGAGAAACTTGCCGGAAACCCCAAAACGCAGGTTCTCAACCCCTAGGGAAAAGAGGCAAGAACCTAGGCAAAACGGGCAAAAACAGCAAACCAACAGAGACTCCGGACCAGTTCAGACTGGACCACCGGACCAATGACGAGTGGTCCGGTGGCTGGTCCGACGCTCTCACCAGCCGAGACCAGAACGAGCAGGGAGCACCCGACCTCCGGACGACCTGCTCCGGACTAGTCCGATGCCATCTCCGGACCAAGGAGAGTGGTCCGGTGCTCACCCTTCCCACTGCCGAAAACAAACAATAAGTACCCGACCTTCGGACCAGACCGTCGGACGGCACCGTCGGACTATGCACTCTGGTCCGACGCGTGGCCGATTCCCTCAGCAGAACCACCGGACCATTTGTCAATGGTCTGGAGCTCAAAAGTTGAGAGGTCCGGAGGGTGGACCGACGCCCCTTGCTGCTTGACACGAGAAAAGTCAAGACCACCGGACCACTTGCTATGGTCCGGAGCTTAGGGGTAAGAGGTCCGACGCTCACAAGCAGAAAACTGATCTTCGCGAAAATGGATTTCACTCTGCCAAATCTTCCCAAAACTCAACCAAATGAACTCCAACTGCAACCAAACTTTGTAGACATGATCCTTGTACAGTTGGGGAGCTATCCCGAAGAAATCATCGCTCAATTTGGAGAGGATAAACGGGAACACTCGGATTTGGGGGAGAAGAAAGCAAAACGAAGAACCCTACAAAGAAATCGTCCGATCTACGCACTCGTGAGGTTTGAGGAGAATTCCTTCGGTGCAAAGATGCTCCTCACGAATACGAACAACTTGGTTCAAACGGATTTGCAAGAGCTACTCCCCACAAAGAGAAATCATCTCGGGAAAAATAGAGCAAAAGCAAAACACAAAGAACACAAGCAAAACGGGGACACGATCAAGAAAACGAAGCTACCATGGCTAACGGAGGTTACGGCCTCCGATTTCTCGCAACAAACTCAAGTTCTTACAGAGGTTGGTAAAATCAACCTAGGAATCTCATGAACTAAAAAGAGGGTAGAGAGAGAGTTGGGGCAAATGATTAGGGTTCAAGAGATGGGATGAGGATACCCCTTCATCCCCTATTTAACAGGGCTTTGGCTATTTTCCAAAGACCCCCCTAGATACATGACCGAATTACCTAGCCCTAAGACATTGTAATCCAAGTCGATAACTCTCAGCCACTCGTTCGAATGGACGGCCCCGCTTCCTGCCGGGAGTTGCCGTCGCCTCGACGCAACCTCCAGGATTCCGCCACGTGCCATCCCCGCTTCCTCGGAAGCTCCGCCCGGATTTTGAGGCCCAAACCCGCGAAACCCGCCACCGGTAGCTTTCGGCTCAACTACCGAACCCCGAGTTTTGAGGCTCAAACTCGGAAACCGTCCTCCGGTGGTTTTGCAGCCCAAACCACCAAACCGCTCGACTCGAGCCACCTTGTCCTCACCCGGTCGGACTCCGAGTCCCCAGAGCCTCCGCTCGACCCGCTAGTCCGCCGTCTTGACTCGATCGACTCGGTCTACCTCCATGTCTTCTCGCACTCGCCTGTGCTAGGCACTAGCCACCACAGCTAGTCCGCCGGCGCCCATGGTCCCTCAGTCCGAGCCCCGCGTCCGCCCTTCACCGCTCTCAGTCCATCGGCACGGCAAGCCTCTACTCGACCTTCTCCACGCATTGACCACTGTCACTAGGCATACTACCTGCACACCACAAGCCGATAGATAGGCACACATTTGCTTTCGCAAAGGATTAGTGATAACCGCTCAAACTGAAACACCCAAATATTGATCAATCACCCATCACAAAACTGAACATCATGAACATATAACAACCATGTGTCCGCAGCGTGTCCTTTACTTCTGCCGTGTCCTCGATCCTTCTTCTTCTTTTTTTCTAATTTACGTGCCCAAAAGTTCCAGGCCATTTCCCCGTTTTGGAGCCTCCGAGGGACACCGCGTGCATGCAACCCGGTCGAATGGAATGGAGGCTGATGCTGATCGGTTTCCATTCCTAGGCAATTTCGCTGCTGTTTGCATGGTCCTGCGCCGGCTTGCTTGTGTTTGGGGCTCGACTGTGACGTCCTCGGATTTTTGTCTTGTGCACGGTGGAGTACGTGGCTGGCTCTGTTTGTCTCATCTATCCATGATGCGCATACAGTACGTCCAGTCCAGTGCATCTAGAAATGAAAGGCAGCACCTGTGGCATTGTCTATGTAAAACGTTACTACCAGTGATGGTCAGGAAGGTAGGTAGGAGTAATAGCAAACTTGCATTTGAGCATCCCTTTCACTTTTCTAGTCGAAATTGACAGTCGTATACAGCAGTCATGCCAACATACTCGTTAGCGTAGGTATCTTTCCAATCATTTTCGTTATTAGCTCAGCACCTTTTGTGTGTTGACCTGGGCCAATGGATGGCAGGTTGTTGTAAAAAAAATAGTTTAGATGCAAGCAGTTAGAAGTGATGGTGCTAGGATTTTTTTTGGAAGACGGGGCTGGTGCCATAGTTTAAGTTTACAGAACTAGTTATGGGCTCATTATCTCTCATTACAATTGTTCAATACCGTGGTTATTTTATGAGCATGAGATTGAACTAGCGGTGCGTGGTCACCGGGGTCTGTGTATGTCTGTTGGGATATACCCGTTCACTTGTGAATGTGAACTTTGTATGTTCCTTAATCTAAAAAAACACTTGACGTAGTATTCGTAACTCGTAAGTGTCGTCCCATCTTGAATGCAATCTAACTGGATGACTTTCAATATGACTTTCAATTGTTGGCATCCCTACTGGTTTTTTCACTTTTATAGTCTGATGAATTGGATATGTTCTTGCCCGGCCTGTATCCCCTTTCGACAGATAGGATGAAACGTCAACACTCTTGAGCATCCATGACACAACACTGTAGGGTACTTGAGGAGAGCTGAGTGAAAGCCGTGATGTCTGATGTAGCATATGCTCGTGCATCTCAATTTTCATGCAATTTCACGAGCATTTTGTATACATCCGTAGCATTCATACCAAAGCCACATCAGGAAATCAAACTGCACACGTTCTAAAACTTTGTAAATCCCGTTTCCAGCGATCTGAGCTTTTGATTGTCATCTTGTGCAAAACTAGTGGCTTCTATTTGCATATATGCAGATAATATACAATATGCTTTGCCAAAATTTTGATGTTGATTGATGGGACCGAGTAACTTACGCGTTTTTTTTTGTTTTTGTTTTTGTGAAAGAGTAACTTACGCGGTTGTGTGTTTGACCCTTCCTTCTAATGAGGTAAATTACCATGCAAATCACCCATGCATGTTTATCTGTATATTTATATGCAGGAGAGGGCTAGCCTACTTTAGTGTCTGAAATTACTGTATGAGCACTGGAACTAATAATGCCGTGCTCAAACCACACCATGGTGATGATGTCTCCTTCAGCTGGTGTACCACCACGGCACACCCCACACACCATGAACCATGAGCTGCTCAGAGCTGCCGCCACCGGCGACAAGGCGCTCCTAGAACAGGCTCTCGGTCTGAGAAACACTACTGGCAATGGAGGCGAGCTCGAAGCCACGCAGCGAGGAGGCAGCCGGAGCTGCCTGAAAGGCGTCACCTCGGAGGGGAACACGGCGCTCCACATCGCCGCCGGCCGTGGGTACCTGGAGCACGCCCGGATAATGTGCGACCTGGACGCGTCGCTCGTCACGGCCAGGAACAGCCTGCGCAACACGCCTCTGATCTGTGCCGCGAGGGCCGGCCACGTCGACGTGGTGTGCTACCTTATCGAGCACGCCGCCCTTGCCGCCGCTGCGACGGCGGCGCCGGCGTGGGATGCCGGCGCGTCTAGTGGCGACGAGGAGTCCATGCTACGGGCGAGGAACTCGGAGGGCGCGACCGCGATGCACGAGGCCATCAGGAACGGCCATGAGGCGGTGCTGGAGAAGCTCATGTCCGCGGACTGTGGGCTGGCCGCGGTGGTCGACGGGAAGGGCTTCTCCCCGTTGTACCTCGCCGCCGCGTTAGGCCGCGCCGACATGGTCGACGTCCTGATCGCAGGCTCTCCGCCTGGTGGGGTGAAATCTCCGGCGTACTACGCCGGGCCCGATGGACAGACTGCCCTGCACGCTGCCGTCCTTGCCAGTGAAGGTAATTAAGCTGCCATGCCAATTTTTCTTGATTTGATATGGTTCCTGATGATGTACGTGTTGCATATATACGTACAACTGAAACATTTCAAGAAATGAGCAAGTCACTGTGGTGCTGGGAGCCGACGCTGGCGAAGAAGGTGGACAACTCTGGGAACACGGCCCTCCACCATGCGGCGTCGGCTGGGAAGATGGGAGCAGTGAAGCTTCTCCTGCTGGAGGACTCATCGCTGGCGTACATCCCGGACGTGGACGGGCTGTTCCCCGTGCACACCGCGGCGAAGATGGGCAAGGTCGACATCATCGAGCTGCTCATGGAGACGTGCCCGAACAGCGACGAGCTGCTGGACAACCGAGGTCGGAACGTCCTGCACTGCGCCATCGAGCACAAGAAGGAGAAGGTGGTGGAGCACATGTGCAAGAAGAGCCCGCGGTTCGGGAAGCGGATGATGAACGCGCGTGACAGCAAGGGGAACACGCCGCTGCACCTGGCGGTGAAGCACGGCTGCGACAGGATCGCCATGCTGCTGCTGCGCGACGTGAAGGTGAACCTGAGCACCATGAACAACGACGGCGCGACGCCGCTGGACGTGGCCATCAACGAGCTCGACCACGGCTACACGTACCCGATGAACCCGGAGGTGCTGATCGTGCAGTGCCTGGTGTGGTGCGGCGCGCACCGCAGCCCCCGGCGGCGGGACGAGTGCCTGGACAAGCGCAACGCCGGGGCTGGGTGCTCGGAGAAGGAGCTGAGCAAGTACACCAACCTGACGCAGAACCGCGCCATCGGGTCGGTGCTCATCGCCACGGTGACGTTCGCGGCGCCCTTCACCATGCCCGGGACGGCCGCTGCCGCTGACGACGCCGCGGAGAGGCCGGCGTTCTGGGCGTTCATCCTGTGCAACGCGCTGGCGTTCCTGTGCTCCACGGTGGCGACGTGCCTGCTCATGTACGCGGGGCTCACCACCGTGCACCCTAGGTACCGCAGCCGCTACCACGTCTGGTCATCTAACCTGCTCCACGTCGGCGTCCTGCTCGTCATCGCCACCTTCGCCTTCGGTGTGCACCTGGCGCTCAGCCCACCGGGGACCGGGATCATCGCCGGCGGGAACCTGAACGCTGCCGTGTGCGCCATGGCGTGCGTGTCCGTGCTCTTCGCGCACCCGGGCACATGGTGGCCCTTGGTGCTCGCCAAGCCAATATGGGCGCGGCTCGGGCTCAAGGGGCTCCTCGGCGTGCTGCTCGGCCCGCGGCCGATCCCCTGCCAGAAGCTGCTACTCTCGCGCACGCCGTGGCTCAACCTCTTCAAGATGCTGGCGACGCTACTCATCTTCGCTTTGATACTCGTCACGTTTCTCTTGGACATGTCCTACCTGCGGCCACCTGCTGCTCAGCACCAGTTCTGCTCCTGCTCCTACCCTACATGAACGGACAGTAGTCGAAGACGTCGAGCACGGTGAACAGAGTATGGCTCCTGCCAACTCGTGCTTCAGAATTCGGTCTATTCAATTTCAAGCTAGCCAAGCCATCAAAATATAAAGATGGCGTGAGCTGTGCACTGTGTACAGGCGTTTGTGGTTACTGATTAATAGGATAGTTAATCAAGTTGGAGAAGCACTGAAGCAGCTTCTCACGTCTATAAAAAACACTACCACACATGTTCGGTACAATCGGCACCAATTTATTACAGAGGCATGGTTCATATAAGAAACCACCTCTAACTAGGACGGACAAATAATAACTCGTGAACCACCTTGGAAATTAACTTTAACTAGGATGCAGCAAGGCTAGTGCGGAGCGTGATGGGATACAGGCCCGGCCCTGAGGGGGGCCGGGAGGGGCGAGTGTCCCAGGCCTAGGATTTGGATGGGCCCTCCGTATGAATACGTTAGCAGTAGTAGTAATAGACTAATAGGATATACGTACGTCAATACCCTGATGCTAGTTCCCGTGAGGCCGTGATCAACGCCGCAGCCGGAGTCACGACGGACTCTTTCTTCCTGCGCGTGCTGCTAGCATTGTCGTGTGAGGAGCTGGGGGGGGCCTGGCGGCGTGCGTTCAGTAGACTGCAGCTGCAGAGCAGAGAAGCGAGCCAGGCAGGTAGGGAGGAAACGACAGGCCACGCTGCTGCTGCTGCCGGGCGGAAGCCGGAAGCAAGGGGCTTAATTCTGTATGCTCGGCGCTGATCCTTAATTCTAATTTCCATCCTCCCTGTTCGGCTTTTACGGTTACTACTGGTCTTAATTTCCATCATCCCTGACTATCTATTCGGCTTTCAACGGTCCCCGTTCCAGCAGGTAAGGTAGGAATCCGAAATTTAATTACTACTAATTGTTTCCCACGCAATCCCTAGTTTTTAAAATTTATTTACTAATTGCTTCTCTAAATTTTAATAGCATCATGTCATCAAGATAGTATCTCTATTTGAGATTTAGAATGACGCAAGAGAGATTAAATAGATTAGTGAGATTAATTGAAACCATCATCAATGATTTCACATCAAGGAATGTTAGAAAAAATTTCTAAGTTAGTTTAATATGTACACAAACTATTTCATATAAACATTGCTTTTACATTCAGTTAAGTAATATTTTGTAAATGTGTGTATATATTATCAACAGGTAGTACGATAGTATTATCATATTAATATAAAAAAGGCTTAAAATTTTAATTTTGTTCTAGGTCTAAAAATTTTCAGGACCGGCCCTGATGGGATATAGGATATTATTTTTCATCATTTAGTCCTTTATATTTCTGCTTAGCTGAATTCGGTTTTCATGTACATACATTCTATTCTCCTAATACAAAGATACGCACACTCGTGTCAAAAACAGAAAAAAAAACTCTAAGAGACAGTTCTGGTAAGAAAACTATTCCTGAAAATCTATCCATTTTAAAAAATTCTAGTCTAGAAATCCGATGTTTTTAGAGGGGCAGCGTTGTATTAGAGCCGTCCTTAAAAATAGTTTATAGGGCTGCTCCTCTTAGTGAACCACTCATGAAAATTACTCTATGAAAGCTTTCTTTCTCACGACAACTCTACTGGTCACTCCATTGGAAGCTCACTTGGAGGAGAAAATGCTGTAAAAGTAGAGGGGAAGGTTTTGCACTTTGAAACTTTGGAGGAGCTGGCTTCAAGAGTAAAGATTATGTCATCTGAATGTCTTTTAAAAGGTCTAGATTTTTGCTTAATTATGGTCTCGAGAAACAAACATGTTAATTTTTTTTCTATTAATAATTTTGGCCGAATTTGTTGCCCAACTTACTTACATGGAGAAGACTCACATTGAAAGGATCAGACAAGGCATAGAGTAGGTGAATAGACCTATTAAAAACTAAGTCAATTGTTGCGGTTAGCAGACTAAGGAGGTTCTACGGATTCATTTGGAACAAGTTCCACATATCCTAGCTGAAACTACTACAACACAAAATACATAGTTTGAATCACAAATAGAATTGAATATCACTTCCCATAACACCAAATAGATCGGATGAAAACCCTAAAACGTGAATTCCAATAAGAGAATAAGCTCAAAGTAGCAACAACAAGGGGCAAGACATGTGATTTACCCTGAGGTTCAGCATAGCCATAAAGGCTTGTCTATGTCCTCGTGACTAAGGGGGCCACAAAGGCTTGGAGTTTCTTCCAACTCCCGTCTCTTCTTAAGCGAACCACAAAGATTGAACTTGAGAGTTTCCACTAGCTTCTCAAGGGCTATACAAACTTCCTGACCACAACTAACTGGGAGCTCCTAGGCAACCTCTAGTTGTCTAGGAGACCAAGCTCTAAGAGTAAAGAACTCAAACCACAAGCTAGTGGGAGAACCAAGTGCTCTAGATATGAATCTCATGCTCACTGATGAAGAGTGGCCCGATCTTCCGTGAGGTAATTGGTAAGTTCGATCTATGGAGAACTCGACGTTGGCGATGAGAGTCCCCATGTGTTTTGGTTTTGAGTAATTGATGAAACTCACCTAAGTACTAACCTTGATCTTTAAGTGAGAATCATGAGATAGGTTGGTACATACCATGTGATGGAGCAAGGTGGATCAAGTGTGGATGGCACAAGCTCTAGCATGGTGGTGGAAAGGAAAATGGTGTGAAGGCAAAGGTGAATGCTAGGAACCATTTTCGGTTTGGTGATCAAGACATCACAGAGGATGTGATCACATTTAGGATAGATAGTCGTACTATCAAGGAGGGAGCTCTTAAGTATGATTACGATTATCATGTGCCACTAGGTTCATATGCATTGCATTAAAATCAATTGAACTCGTGGAAACAACCAACTAAATCCAAGATAATTATGAACTAAAAGCTAACACACGTGCACAAGTGTTTGGATCACTTAGTGTTGGCTCTTGGAAGCTTGGAAGAAGTTGGGAGAAGTTGGAGAGGTGTTTGGCAGCTCAAAAGAGCTCCGGACTGTGGTCCGGACGCAAGGGTCTAGCTGAGTCCGGACCATCGGTGATCAGTCCGGAAGCAAACCCTTGCTGGTTGTGCAGAGGAGAGGAACTAGACGCAGTTTTTGGTCCGGACGCAAAGCTCCGGACGCGTGTCCGGAGTCTGGCGCTCTCTGTAACTCTCTGGTGTGAAGGTCCGGACGCAGGATGATGGACCGGTTGGTGAACCGGACTTGCGTCCGGAGGTGCTGAGAAGCTGAGGCTTGCTCTCGGGTTCTCTGGGATTTATTTCCGGACCCGGGAGGCATTGGTCCGGACCCGCACTGTTGTGTGCGTCCGGAGCCACGTGGAGCTCGCTGGTGCGCGCGGGAAGAAGCCAATTCAAACGGCTAGGTGACCGGACGTGTGGCCATTGGTCCGGTCTACGCTTGGCGCGCGACCGGAGGCTGCGTCCGGAGTGGCAAGCAGCGAAGCTGTCTCTCTGTGTGGGGGAGTCCGGACGCTGTTGATGGTCCGGACCCCACACTGTTTCTTGCGTCCGAAGGTGGCGCAGAAAGTGTTTTTCAGTGGGAAAACAGCTAGTTGTGTGAGTGGGCTATTTAAGGTTGTATGACCGGCCCTATGGGGCACTTCATCACTCATACACTTGTGCTTGCTTGAGAAGCTTCTACCACTCACCTCTCACAACATATTTGACATATTCATGAGAGATTGAGTGAATCCAAGTGCATTGCTTTGTTGATTGCATTCTAGTGGCACTTGGTGATCGTCGTCATCGCGGAGCTCTTGTTATTCTTGAAGGTTGCCACCTCCTAGACGGCTTGGTGCGACGAGGATCGTTGAGCGGAGGAAGGTGATTGTCTCCGGCTCCGATCGGTGGATTGTGAGGGGTTCTTGAACCTACCCCACGGGAGTTCGCGAGAGGTATCTCTAGTGGATTGCTCGTAGCTTGGGGATCCCCATCTTGTGTTGGTTGTGCGGCACCCTTGACGGGTTTGGCTTTGATTGCCAATTAGCGCGTGAACCTCCAAGTGGGTGTATCGCTACAACGAGGACTAGCTTGTTGGTAAACAAGTGAACCTCGGTAAAAAATATTGTGTCTCATTGTCTCTCTACCGAGGATTCATCTTGTAATTGATTGGTTATCTCTTTGCTACTCTTCGCGTCGGTATAACCTTCCTAACTCTAGCTTTGCATTTACATTCTTACATTCTTGCAAAGTAGAGCCTCTAGCTTAGTAGTGTAGCACTTAGTCTCTAGCTCTTGTGTGTGACATAAATTCTCTTGCTAGTGACTAGAATTGGTAGGTGGCTTGCCTAACCTTAGTGCTAGTGCAAACTTGCTTATATCCGTGTTTTATTCTAACAAGTTTGCCAAGTGTTGTTGTAGAAATTTTAATTAGGCTATTCACCCCCCTCTAGCCATACCTAGACCTTTCAAGTGGTATCAGAGCTAGTACACCGTACTCAAAGGCTTAACATCCCACGGTGTTAAAATGGCTCAAATCAACAACACCAAAAGGGCATCTAAGTTCGATGGCAACAATTATAGCTATTGGAAGACCTTGATGACCACCTATCTTAAATCAATCAACCGGAAGATATGGTTGGTGGTCAACAAGAAGTTTGAGGTGGTAAATGAAGAGGCACCCACCGCGGCCGAAGAGGAGAAGCTCCAAAACAATGATATTGCCTTGAGTGCAATACATGAGGCAATCTTCAAGGATGTCTTTCAACAAATCAAAAACTTGGAGAGTGCTCATGAGGCTTGGAAGAAGCTAGAAGAGTCACATGAAGGGACTCAATCCATGAAGGGAGCAAAGGCCTATATCTTGAAGGAGAGGTTTGCTAGCTTCAAGATGAAGGAAGATGAGAACGTGTCCGAGATGTTCAATAGGCTTGAGGTGCTTGTCAATGACCTTAAGTCACTTGGAGAGAAGGTGGAGAACAAGGACTTCTCATTCAAGTTCCTATGAAGTCTTCCCTCAAGATTTGAGATGCTAGTCACGCTATTGGTAAGAAGTGGATTGGACACAACGACACCAAACCAAATTCTTGGTGAGGTGATGACCGATGATACCTTTAGAGAGGACAAGGACAAGATTAGAGAGAACAAGAAAAAGAAGGATGACAGGAAAGAAGAAAAGAAGAAGAGTGTGGCATTCAAATCCACATCATCATCTAAAGGCAAAGCAAAGTGTGATGAATCAAGCAATGATGAATGCTCAAGCTATGATGATGAAGATGATGAAGAACAAATGGCCCTCTTTGTCAAGAAATTTAGCAAGTTCATGAAGAAGAAGGGCTATAGAGCTAGAAGGAAGAAGAACTCTTTCAAGAGCAAGAACAATGACAAGAGGTGTTTCAAGTGAAATAGCAAGGATCACTTCATTTCAGATTTCCCTCATCATAGTGATGATGAAGATGACAAGAAGGGCAAGAAGAAAGAAAAGAAAGAGAGCAAGATGTTCCTCAAGAAGAGCAAGAAGGGAGGATCATATGTTGTTACTTGGGATAGTGATACAAGTTATGATGATGACTCAAGTGATGATGAGAAGAGATCAAGCAAGAAGAAAGCTCTTGCTAGCATTGCTATGAAGAACAAGATCTCTCTCTTTGACACTCCATCGACATGCTTCATGGCTAGGCCAACTAAGGTACAATCCGATGATGAGTGTGACTCTAGTGATGATGATGATGATGAACCCACTAAAGATGAACTAGTTGAAATGTTGGATGATGCTAAGACTCACTTTGACATCAAGAGAAAGGAGTGCAAAGCATTGCAAAAAGAGCTTCAAGCTCTCAAGCAATCCTCTGATGAGCTCAATCTTTCTCATGAGAGGCTAGAGGTAGCCCAAGAGAAGCTTGGCAAATCTCACTCTAAGCTTGAAAAGGCTCACTCATCTCTTGTTGAGCAAAAGGAAAAAGAGAATGTTTCAACATGTAACATGGGAACAACTTGTGATATAATTGATGAATCATTCTATCAACCCATCATCATCACTCCAACTAACCCTTCTTGTAGCACATCTAACTCTATCTCTTCTACTAGTGATATTGTCACTTGTGACACTACACTAATGGTTGAGAATGAGACCCTTAAGAAGGAGGTTGGTAAGCTCACTCTAGCATTAGGCAATGCCTATGGTGGAGACGCCCGCTTGCTTAAGTGCTTGGGTAGCCAAAGGTTCTCCCTATGCAAAGAGGGACTTGGCTATACCCCCAAGAGAGGCAAGGCGCCAAAGCCTCGCTTTGTGAAGAGCAATGGTCGGTTTTGCTCTAGTTGCAAGAAAGTAGGGCATGATGAGCAACATTGCAAACTAAATCTAAGCAAGATAAAATTTACACATGCTTCTATTCGCTTTGATTCTAGTTATGTGCTTACCAAGGGCAAGAAAGGTGTGATTGCTAAGTACATGGGTACTCCCAATGAGAGCTCAAAGAAGAAAGCTATTTGGGTACCTAAGTCCTTAGTCACTAACTTTGGAGGACTCAAACAATAATGGGTACCTAAGAAGAATTGAATCTTTTGTAGGTCAATTATAAAGCCGGAGGGAGGCATTGGGTGGCTTGATAGTGGGTGCACTCAACATATGATTGGAGATTCAAGAATGTTCAACTCTATCAAGCCAAATGATTACAATGGGATTGAATCAATCACATTTGGTGACAATGGCAAAGGGAAAGTCAAAGGGCTTGGTAAGATTGCTATATCCAATGACATGAGCATATCCAATGTGTTGCTAGTAGAGAGCTTGAACTTCAACTTGCTATCCGTAGCTCAACTTTGTGATCTTGGATTTAAATGCATCTTTGGAGTTGATGATGTAGAGATCATAAGTGTAGATGGCTCTAACTTTATATTCAAAGGATTTAGATATGAGAATCTATACTTAGTTGATTTCAATGCCAAAGAAACTCAATTGTCAACTTGCTTGCTATCCAAATCTAGCATGGGTTGGTTATGGCATAGAAGGCTTGGTCATGTTGGAATGAGGCAATTGAACAAACTAGTCAAGCATGATCTAGTTAGAGGCTTGAAGGATGTGGTCTTTGAAAAAGATAATCTATGTAGCTCTTGTCAAGCCGACAAACAAGTTGGAAATAGTCACCCTAGTAAGAGAATGATGAGTACTAGCAAACCTTTTGAGCTCTTGCACATGAACTCGTTTGGACCAACCACATATACTAGCATTGGTGGAAACAAATATGGCTTTGTGATAGTTGATGATTTCACTAGATATACATGGGTATTCTTCTTGAGTGACAAGAGTGAAACATTTCATACATTCAAGATCTTTGTCAAGAGATGCCAAAATGAATTTGAAATAACTATCAAGAGAGTAAGAAGTGACAATGGTAGTGAGTTCAAGAACACAAGAGTTGATGAGTTGAGTGATGAATATGGAATCAAACATCAATTCTCGGCCAAGTATACACCTCAATCAAATAGACTTGTTGAGAGAAAGAATAGGACACTCATTGATATGGCAAGATCTATGCTAAGTGAATACAATGTGAGTGATTATTTTTGGGCCAAAGCTATCAACACGGCTTGCTATTATAGCAACCGACTCTATTGTCACAAGATGCTTGAGAAGACACCTTATGAGCTATTGAATGGAAGAAAGCCAAATATTGCATACTTTAGAGTATTTGGATGCAAGTGCTATATCTTGAAGAAAGGTGCAATATTGAGTAAATTTGAGAAGAAATGTGATGAAGGCTTCCTACTTGGCTACTCAACTACAAGCAAAGCATATAGAGTATAGAATATTACTCAGGCATAGTTGAGGAGGTACATGATGTGGAGTTTGATGAAACAAATGGATCTCAAGATGAGAATGCCAACCATGATGATGTGAGAGGTGAACCATTGGCCAATGCAATGAAGAACATGGACATTGGGGACATTAGGCCGAAGTAAGTGGATGATGAGCAAGATATTGAAGATCTAGTAAATCCTTCATCAAATGTGTAATTCAATGACAATCAAGCTAGTTCATCCTCTCCAACTCAAGATCAACAAGCTAGCTCATCTACTCTACCCAATGATCAACCAAGTACAAGCAATCAACTTCCAATACTCCAACCTACATCTATTGCAAGAGATCATCCTATAGATCATATTATTGGAGGTATCACAAGTGGTGTACAAACAAGATCAAGATTGGCTTCATTTTGTGAACAGTATTCTTTTGTATCATCTATTGAGCCAACCAAGATTGAAGAGGCTTTGCAATATATTGATTGGATAAATGCTATGCATGAAGAGCTAAACAACTTCACTAGAAATCAAGTTTGAGAGCTAGTTGAGAGACCAAAGAACCACAATGTCATTAGCACTAGATGGGTCTTTCGCAACAAGCAAGATCAAGATGGAATAGTGGTGAGAAACAAAGCAAGACTAGTTGCACAAGGTTACACTCAAGTAGAGGGTCTTGACTTTGGAGAAACATATGTACCGGTGGCAAGGCTAGAAGCAATAAGGATTCTATTGGCTTATGCAGCTCTATCAAATGGATGTGAAGAGTGCATTTCTCAATGGGTACATAAATGAATTGGTATATGTTGAGCAACCACCTGGTTTTGAAGATGACAAGAAACCCAACCATGTGTACAAGCTAAAGAAGGCATTATATGGCTTGAAGCAAGCTCCTAGGGCATGGTATAAGAGGTTGAGGGACTTTCTCCTCTCTATGGGATTCATTATGGGCAAGGTTGATCCTTCGAGGATGCGAAGGCGTTGTGACATCCTGTGTCAAGCTTGCATTAGGATCATCATTAACCACTAAACACAAGCATTTCATTGCATTCATGTTTGCATATGCTATCATTTCATGCGTGTGTTATAATGTTTTGAAACTAGAATTAAATAGGTGTTTGTGCTCAATCTTGTGATCAACATGTTTAGCTAAACCTTGCTATGCTTAGAGTAAAGTATGGTTTGCTTTATGTTTTTTTACCCTACTTAATTAAGGTTAGTTTATCTGTTAAAGAATTAAAGTAATTATTTTCTTAAATAGCTTTAATAAGTTTTTAATCTTTAACCCTTGAACTAATGGTTTTCAGAATTTATGACCTACATGAAAAAGGTAGAGAATAATATTCTGACAACTTTGCTTTACGTGTCAAAACTTGGTTTGGAGTTTCTGAAACTGTTTTGAAGCAAATTCAGTTTGAATCAAATAAAAGAAAATGGAAAAAGGAAATCAGATCTGGAATGGGCCGGCGCCCCGCTTTCGGCCCGCTCGGCCTCGACCGCCGCTTGATAAAGTGACGGACCGAGGGTCGAACAAACGACCCCCGAGCAAGAGGCTCGATCAGCCGATCGACCCCCCCCCCTCGACTTCGACCCCTCGAAGTGACGGACATAGGGTCGAACGAACGACCCCCGAGGAGGAGGTTCGATCAGCCGATCGACCCCCCCCCCCCGCGCGCTCAGCCGCGCGTTGCACAGCACACGTGCCCGCATGCACGCGTCGCGCACGCCCGCGCGCACTCGCCCGACCGCAGCTGAGCCGTACGTCGGCGTCACCTGCCGTGTGGCCGCCGATGCCTGACCGCGGATGTCGAACACGCCACGTCGCCGCTGTCGCTCTGCGCCACGCCCTGCGGCTCTGCATCGATATCGCTGCCATCCTGCCACCGCCGCTGACGCCCCTGCTTCGCCACCGCAGACCAGCCAGCCGCACTGCCGCATGCCGCGCCGTCGCTTCGCAATGACACCACCGCAGTGCCGGGTATGATCAGCTCCACGCCTCGTCGCACTCACAATCAAGCGCGAATCCGCGCTAACGGCGCGTCGACCAAGTTCCGCGCTCTGACTCGCTCGCGTTGCCTCTACTCTCGCGCGCACAAACACGCCAGCGCCGCTGCCACCGCCGTGCCATCGCGTCACGGCCCCCACTGGCCGCACCGGTCGGCCATGACCGTGCAAAAAGGGAGCGCCTACACCTCCTCTACCTTCCACACTCGTCCGCACTCATCCTCACTCGCTCACTCGCTCGCGTTGCCTCTGTTCTCGCCGCGCCGAGCGCCAATAGCACTGCAACACCCCCTTTACAAATCCGCCACCATCGGAGCACCTCGGCTCGATCCATCTCGCACTAGCTTTCGCCTTCGCCCCGCACACACGCTGCTCGCCTCGCTTTCACCAGCCGAGCACTCCAGTCGCCGGAACACCTCCGCCGTTCCTCGGCCCCGAGTCGCCACCGCACCGACCAAACAGTGTTCACCCCTCACCGTCTCGCCCCCGACGCCTCCATCTTCGCGAGAGCTTCACCGGAGCTAGCAAAGGTGAGAACGCCTTTCCCCTAGCTCTAGTTAGCCCTGAATCGGCACAGCACCATTGGTCGTGCGCCATTGCCGCCGCCGCGGAGCTTGCACGTGGCCAGGGTTCCACAGAGCCCCTCCGGCTCAACCAACCCTCGAATCGCACTCACCACATCACCACGATGCTCATGCAACCCTACGCCGAGCCTCGCATCGCCGGTGATCACCTCGCCGTGTCGCACCGCCGTGCTGCACCACCACCGCACGCCGCCGGTCGCTTTCATGACCACGCCGGTTCAACCAACTCCACCAGTGGATGTGCGTCATCATCCCGAGCCTAGCACACCCAACCCCACCGCCGGAGACCACACCGCCGGCGAGAACACGCCAGTAAGCGTCATCCTCTGCACCGTGCTCACTGGCAGGTGGGCTAAAGTTGACTACGGGTCCCGCTTGTCAGCTCTCTTCCGCCCGCGTGTATTGGGCCAGGCCCAGTACTGTTCCCCCACGGGCCGGTTTCCGAAATGAATTTCTTTTTCCTATTTTTAGTAATATGTTAATGCGTGTTTAATTTATATCTAGAGTTTGGAAAATCCTAAAATGGTGGAATCAATTTTGTTAGACTCTATAAGTTATGATCTTTCTGTTAAAAATATAAAAATGATTTTTGGAGAATGTCTTTAGTACTAATGTTTAATTAGTTGTTTCTACATATATCAAAGTTAATTGTGTTCCTGCTTAAAATGGTCAAATAAAAGTGTAAGGTTTTTATATTAGCTCTGTTATCCTGTGTAGAAGCTAGGAAAAATATAACATGCCATGTTTCTGTGTAAGTTTTATTTATCACCTATTAAAATTTGTTTCTGCTGTTTTCTTAGATTAATTCCTGTGGTAAATATGTGCATGTATAAATCATGAAACTTTTTGTGGAGTCTCTGTAGGTCATGTTCTGTCTAAGAAAAATATCATATGTGGTATGTTGTATGGCAGAAAAGATACTTGTAGTTCAAGTTTCCTTTTCTAGGGTTTTCTTTGGAAAATCATATAGAGTAGTTTATGTTTGTGTTGATCGTGGAACTTTCTTGATAAATATGTTTTTAAGCATAGATTCTGCTAAAAATAAGTTATAGCATGTTTCACCTTGTTATCTAGTAGCTCTAGTTCTAAGTGCTTGTTCTGCTTTTAATTTCATATTTTTGTATCTCCTAGCTGCTAGCCTTGCTGTAGTTAATTTTTCTGCAGTAGTATCCAGTAGACATGATCTACCCTCTATAATTTTTATAGATTTTTTCTGAGCAGTTTATAATAGGCTTGCTGTGTAAAGTGGCTTTGTGGTAATTAATTGGCTAAATGCTTAGAGTCACTTTTAGTGTGCTAAATCTTGTTCAAGCATCATCCCTGCACCATCAAGTTACTTATTTATGCATTGCAATCATTTAGGATCAGTGGAGGAACACCAGGAGCCAACCCCAGAGACAGAAGTCCAGGAGGTGCAGGAGCTAAACGAGCAGTACCACAAGTTCGACACTAACCTCCCCGAGTGCCCTGACCACCAGCCCTCCACCTTCACTCAAGGCAAACCCCGAAGCATTTTTAAGCCTCCCAGTATTTACAATTAATCTACTTGAGTATTTTATACTGTGATGCATTAGGTGATAGGAGTTGTTTGAATCCCAAATTGATACATTACCTTCCTTGATTATTGTTTTACCTACCTTGTTACCCTGTTAATAAAAGTAAAAGCAACCGCTTAGCCTGCTTAGAAGAAATGGTTACCTTTTATATTTATGTTTCGTGTTATCCCATGGGGGTAATACTATCACAGTTGGCTATATTTTGCTATCGTGGAAAGAACTAATGGTAGTAATGAAATACGGTCAACTGGAAGGAAGAGGCACCAAGTGGTTTAGACTTGGGGGCAGTCCGTCCATTGGATTGTATAGGTTTGTATACGATGGTGGCCCCCTTACATCTTTGAATGTGCCCTTTCACATAGGGGCCGTTGTGAGTATCGACCCCGAAGCCGAGTAAACACTGTCCAGGCCGGCACTCAATCTGCTGTGAGCACCCTCTAGTTTGTAGATACGATCTGCCCTATGGTGGCCAACTGATTTCTACAATTGAGTGGACCAATGCGAGCCCACGACGATACTACCTGGACTTTGTTGAGCGGTAACCCAATGCATGGACCCGACGGGGAAAGTGTGGGCGTGTGTTAAAGGTAATCTTGCCAGCTGGTTGTATATCGATTCGAATTGCCGCCCCACCACTGGATATGGGGGATTATGCTGAGCTTCACCACGGTACAACTCCATGTGACATCGTAAGGGTTCTACTAAAATATTGATGAAGGAATTGGATATATGTTATTATATTGTTTTGAGTAGTTCAAGTGAGTGCTCTAGTACAGGTGCAAACCTAGAGATAATAATAGGATGGAAAATGGCTGCTCTCAAATCTTTAATTTCTTCTTGTTTGCTTTTCCGCAAAAGCAAGTTTACCCAGATCCACATAAATAGCCTTGCATACCCTTAGAGTCTTTATTTTGAGTTAGACGGGTAAGTCTAGCTGAGTACATTCCCGTACTCAGGGTTTATCCCGTTTGTTGCAGATGGCCAAGTCTACTTTGGCTATTGTAAGCACTGTCTCTATCCTTTCGAAGGAGAAGAGGAGTAGGCCTTGGGCAAGGTCTTCTACGAGCTCATCTTTTGCTGTTGTCGGACATGACCTCATGGGCACCCCTATCTTTTAATGATTTTAGTGTGGAGTAAAACTTTGGGTTCAGTTTCAAACACTGTTTTATTCGGCCACAGGTGTTGTGGCGTAAGTACTACTTTTATTTGGAACAAAGTGTTGTGATAACTTTATTCGTACTTCAAGTATTTTCGGTTTATTTGTGGCTCGTTCGAATGTGCATACCTGAGTTTGCGCGATCCTGGTTGGATATACGATTGTTAGAAATCCTTCGAGATTTCCGGACTACCGGGATTATATGGTCCCAAGTGCTTTAAGTGGTAGTTAAATCAGCTACTTTGGTACTTGATCTCTTATAATTTGGACGGTTCTGCCACAGGAGTCCCCGAGGATAGGTGGCGTCACGGATGACATCACCCTAGCTCGGGCGAGGCGAAGATCCTCCGAGGGGAAGTAGCGGTCTTGGTTAATTTGGGGGCAGGAAGCCCCCGAGGGTGATTTTGTTTTTGCGGAGTGCGGTAAATTGGGTACTATTGACACAAAAAGCGTCAGGATCTGCGAACACCTCGGGCTATTACCCGAATTCGATATCCAAAGGTGTGCCAGTCGATTTGAACAGTTAATCGACAAGGACGATAACTAGAACAAGATCTAAACAAGACAACGGCGATACGCCCAGATGTCAAGACTCAGACTTGATCAGGATAACAAGAGCATAGCTGAACGAGACAACAGCGATGCGTCCGGATGTCAAGTCTCAGATTACTCCCACGTGGAACTTGCAAGGATTTGACGGAGATCAAGGTGATGTAGCCCGTCGAAACTTGAAGAACTCATAAATAGACTAAGACTAATGCAAAGAAAGGGTAAATTGCAGTAAAGTAAATAAGGGTAATTGATTTGTTTTCATAGATTGATTGATATTCACACGACCCCTAGATACATATTTATACTCCAGCAATAGGAGTTACAGATAGACACGACTCGTACCTTTCCTAAACATAACTCTATTTTTAAGGAAATAACTGACCCACGCAGGAGTCGGACCCAAATAACAATATTATCTTCCTAAACAGACACTTCTATTTTTAAGGAAAATAAACGACTCGTGCAAGAGTCGGACTCAAACTTCTATAACAATACTGGTATGAGATCACCAGCTTCCTTATGTCTTCTCTTCTATGAAACTTTCCATCGGCAGACTCTTCAATCCGCAACTTCCTTTTATTGCTATCGGCAATCCCTTGCTGACGTCAACTGCCATGTTATCCTGTGCCCATCGGCACCCCCATGCCCATTGGCATCGGCAATACTTCCCAATCGGCAACTTTGCACTTCTTGTCTTCACCAACTAATCTTTATCAGCAAAAGTCGTCCAACTCCCATCGGCAACATCCTTATCGGCAATACCCTTACCGGCAAGAAACGTCCAGCTCCCATCGGCAACAAACTTAACCTTTTCGCAGCATCTACCCTCATCGGTAACATTGACTGACGACCTCCCGATGCCGATGGAAAACGGCTACCGATCAATGCAAGTCTTAGCTCATTTGACACATGCCGAAAAACGGTGTCAACACATGCCCCCCAATTTCAGAGTGTAGAATATTTTACGCGCCGAAATTTTCTCTACTGTAACCTTTCCCTCCAAGATACTTGCACGACCTCCTTGGTTTCCGCGTGTAAAAATTACAATTTATTAACAAAATTCCACGACTGCAGTGGGAACAGTTGCAAGCCCAGTCATATCTCCTCGATTGTCGCACATACCTATTGCATACCTCTCCACATTCCTGCTCAGCGCGAAGAAAATTCCAAAATACCCCGACCAAGCTAATAAAAATTACCACCATCCAATCTGTTTTTACCCCGAGCCTACTTTTGCTTTCACCTGCCTTCGTCTTCAACCTCGGCGGCGACTCCGAAGAACAACTTCATGAACTCAAGCAACGGCGTCTTCTTCCAGTGAAGCATGAACAGCACCAATGGCGATCCACTTCGACGTTTCCAAGGTAAATCTGTCCCCTTCTCACTTCATCTTCTGCAAGTCCCTTTTCTGTATCAATTTTATAATCCTCTTTTCCCCTTTCTTTCTTTGATTTTTTCCAAAACCTAGGAACTGTACAACAAAGTAGTAATCCCAATTGAGCAATCTAATTTCAACTGTCTAGGTCCAATGGGCAATCCTGACCCCACCAATCTGATCAACGCGGAAACCAACCGTATCTCCTTTAAATCCGAGTGCTTCAACTTAGGGTTATGGAAAGATGCCTTCCGTTCATGGCCTAGACCCACCAAGGGATGGAAGAACTGGTACCTCAGAGTAATCAGAACACATCAAGTTTACTAGTCAGAGCGTAACCTAGACCAGTGCATCAGGCTCTCCATTACCGATATGGAGAAGAATGAAAATATGATGATAGCCGCCTCTTACTTCTGGTCCGATACCATGAACTCCTTTTTATTCAGACATGGACCTGCCACCCCCACCCTTGCCGATTTGCACATGCTTACCGGCCTCGATGTCTCCTCTGCCGATACCCCCACCCTATTCAATAGGAAGGCTGAATATAAGGTGAATACACGCAATATCGATGGCTGGACTGGTTACATCCAGGAATACCAAAAGACTAGATCGGTGGGTCAAAGAGAGCACGCTATCTTTTTGAACATGTGGCTAGAGAAGTTTATCTTCTACGGCAAAACCATCGGACCCACCACAATGTACCTCCCTGCAGCAGAACTCCTGGCCGATGGAACAAGACTCCCTCTCGGCCGATACCTACTTGGATCGGTGTACCGTTCCTACACCAAGTGTCCAAGAAGCTATTGTTGGGCGAGTCCATCGGCAATCTTGGGAGTCCCTGGTGGTTCATAAACATGTGGCTAAACGCACACATGTACAAAGTCCTCCAATTTGACTTGTTCACTCAGCAATTCCCAAGGGATATATCGGAAGATTATGTATTTGATGAAGATGAATCGGCAACTCGTCCCCCACTCAATTTTGGGGAGGCCATCATAGTACTGCCAGGAACCGATGCCAATGCAGACCAATTCGGCAGATTCTTTCAAAAGTTCTACAACGGAATCCCTGCTGCAGAATGGCTCTGGTGGCCTTACATGGATGAAGATAACCGATTCCCTTTGTTGTTCAACCTTACCGATGGGAACGTGCCTTAGAATGAAGTAATCATGAAGGCCAGCATTGTTCCCCGAGCTATTCCAGTTAACATTTTCGGAACTGGGAAGAATGTTCCTCCATCCTTTGAGTTTTATTACCCATCGGCAGCAGCAAGACAACTGGCATTTGGCCAATTACCGATTAAGCTCTGCTACGCCAAGGTGATAAAACCAAGACAAATCATCTCCAGCGCCATGGACTGGAACAAGGTTGTCAATCTCCCTCCCGATGTCGATGCATCAGACATTGACCTATCCTTCTGGGCACCAACATCTTTTATCACGGAGGAATACAAATTTTGGTGGCAAGAATGGAGAGGCCAACTATTCGCCAAGTCATTACACTACTATCGGCATTTGATTGACGCCGATTACGTCATTCCCGATGATGCAGTAAGTTTTTATTCCAATGCATTTCTTATTTACTTATCCCTATCATCGGCATCGACATTTGATCTTCTTTTATTAACAGGCTGACGACCCAATCCCCAAGATGAGCAAGAGTGGCAAGCCCTTCCGCCTTCGAGTGATGAGCCCTGTGTCAATTATCGGCAACAATGCTCCTACATTGGCTACCTTCACTCCTCAGAAGATACCTAAGGTCACTCTGAAGCCAAGGTCGATGCCTGCAACGACCATAGCTACTCCATCGGCTGCTGCTGCCATCTTGGCGCGAGCTTTCGCAGTAAGTTTCACTTTTACTTATACCGATCACAAACTGTTCATCGGCAATATTTACTTTATGTAACTTGCACCAAATATTCTTCAGGCAGCGAGGTCATCGGCAGCTGCTCCAAACGTACAAACTTCTCCAACTCACGCTCCTGATGCCCCCCAGGCTTCTCAACCGAAACGGGCCGGTTCACCAACCGCTGCTCCGAAGAAGAAACGCCTAAGGCGGGCTATCCCAGTTGCATCGCCAACCCCCGTCAATGTACCAATGAAAGAACCATCATCGGCGCCTATTCCTGAACATCCACTGAACGATATCTCCGACCAGGAGACAACAACACTGCCCACTACGACAGCGGAAGCGACATCGACATCGGCACCTTTACCAGCCGAAATCCCCGATCAAAGAACGGCATCACCGCCACAGGAACCAGCCACCACAGCAGAAGCAGCATCAACAGCACCACCAGCACCAACTGCTCCCCCTATGGAAGCAAGTTCATCGGCAACCGCTGCCGATCTCCAAGAGGATGCTGCACCAACTGCCCCCCCAAGTCTCAGGCAAGAGATCCGCTTCAAAATGGTAAGCCGATTATCTAAAAACTTGCAGTATAAACTTATGATCGGCAAATTTTAACCTTCTCCTTTTCAGGCCCAAGACTCTCCCGATAGCTTGTTCTCCTTCGGCATCAACCTTCCTGATGAAGATGAAGATAATGAGGGTTCTACTCCAGCGAACAGCTTATTCTCCTTCGCCGTCAACCTTCCCGATAAAGACGAAGATGAAGAAAGTTCCGCTCCAGCATTATCGGCAGATATCAAACTAAAGCTTGAAACATTACTATCTTTACTACTACAAGACACATCCCATCTCGTCCAAGACTCTACTATAGCAAAGATAGCTTTCAAAGACATCCAAGGCCACCTATCTGCCGATACAGAGGAAACGCTCTTCCAGGCAGCGTTTCTTGAGAGCAGACAACTTCAGTATCAAAGACTTTCTCGTTGCATAGCCGATAGAGCCGCTCACTCTAAGATTGAAGAAGAAATGCTTAAGTTTAAACAAATTGCCGATGAGAAGCACAAGGACATCGGCCAAGTAGAAGCTTCCGGCGTCAATCTTGAGCAAGAGATCATTCACTTATCGGCAAGGAAGGAAGAGCTGCTGACTGAACTGAAAAGAGTTGAAGAAGCCCTGAACACAGCCAGCCAAAAGAAAGCTCAACTGCCCGACACCATTAAAGCTCTGTGACAAGAAAGGGACAGAAACGCCCGACAAGCTATCTTGCTGAAAAAGAAAATCAAACCAATTGAAGGGTCTGCCGATGATGATGCCAGGGAGATGGAAGAAATAGAACAAATTCGCCTGCGTGCGATATCAGTCATTCAATCCTTGTTGTAATTCATCATATTGGCAATTGTGACAGTGATACTTGATTTTTCTTTGTAATATAATGCCAGTACGCTTTTTACCGATGTCACATAACTTATTCTATCATCGGCATTTGAACGGGTACTCTATGCGTCTACCCAAATACTAGGGTAATATTTCTTCAAGTATTTACCATTGATTGCTCTGGAGAATGTAACTCCTTCGAGAGTTTCCAAAATATAAGCATTGCCAGGAGCAGACTGTTTTATCCGATAAGGACCTTCCCAATTAGGAGACCATTTTCCAAACTTAGAACTCTTAGTCCCAATCGGTAAAATCAACTTCCATACCAGATCGCCATCGGCAAACTGCTTCACCTTTACCTTCTTGTCATACCACTTAGCAACCCTTTTTATTTTCTTCAATGCTGATCAAAGCCCTCAACCGATGACTTGCTAAATCTTCTAACTCGTCCTTCATAAGAGTACCATAATCATCGGTTGTCAATTGATCCTGAAAAGATAATCGCCTGGAACCAGTTTTAATTTCCCAAGGCAGGACAACATCGTGTCCATAGACTAACTGATACGGCAAAATTTTGGTTGCACCATGACACGCCATCCGATACGACCATAGGGCTTTGTTTAACACTATATGCCATCTTCAAGGGTTCTCCTCAATCTTGCGTTTGATGAGCTTAATAACTCCTTTATTAGTCGCCTCAGCCTGACCATTAGCTTGGGCATAACAAGGAGAAGAATTCAATACCTTAAACCCCATACTAGCAGCAAATTCATCAAACTCTCCCGATGTAAACATGGTTCCTTGATCGGTAGTAATAGTTTGAGGAATACCGAATCGGTAAACAATATGTTCCTTTACAAAATCTATCATGTTCGCCAATGTTACCTTCTTCAAAGGAATCGCTTCAACCCATTTTGTAAAGTAATCAGTAGCAACAAGTATAAACTTATGCCCCTTTCTTGACGGTGGATAAATTTGGCCGATAAGATCAATAGCCCATCCTCTAAACGGCCAAGGCTTGATTATAGGATTCATTGCCGATGCAGGTGCCCTCTGTACATTACCAAACTTCTGACAATCCTGGCACCCTTTAAAATAGTTGAAGCAATCTTCAAGAATTGTCAGCCAATAATATCCATTTCGCCTAATCATCCACTTCATCTTGAATGCCGATTGATGTGCTCCACATACGCCCTCATGGATCTCGCCCATCAGTTCTTTTGACTCTTCTCCACTAAAGCATCTAAGCAAAACTCCATCAATTGTCCGATAATATAACTCATTGTCAAGGAGCACATACTTGGTAGCTTGAAATCTTAAACGTCTTTCAACTTTCCTAGACGGATCTTTTAGATAATCGGCGATTTCCTTTTTCCAGTCATCGACAACCATTACCGATGTCATGACTTCTTGAATCGGCTGATATCCTAAAGCATTATGTGCTAACCGATTGGCCTCTTCGATATGCAACCTAGGAATATGTTCAAGGCGGTACTCTTTGAATTCTTTTAATAACTGCAAACACCTTTCATGGGTTGCAATTAAAGCTTCACTTCGGCATTCATATATCCCAATCAATTGGTTAATTACCAAGATAGAATCACCGAAGATCTCAACAGAATCGGCACGTACCTCTTTGAGTAATTCCAACCCTTTTAGTAGAGCCTGGTACTCAGCCTGATTGTTTGTTGAAGTAGCAACAATCGGCAGTGAAATTTCATATTTCCGTCCACAGGGTGAGATTAAAACAATGCCGACACCTGCTCCTTCCTTGCATGTAGATCCATCAAAGAACAAAGTCCAAGGAGCAATCTCTACAGAGCTTACCATATTGCAATGTTGAGTAATGAAATCGGCCATCACCTGACCCTTAACTGTCTTAGCCGATTCATACTTCAGATCAAACTCTGAAAGAGCCAAAATCCATTTGCCGATTCTCCCACTTAATATTGGCATTGACAACATATACTTAACCACATCATCTTTGCAGATAACAGTGCATTCAACTGATAATAAATAACGCCTCAATTTTATGCAAGAGAAATAAAAACATAAACACAATCTCTCTATGGCCGAATACTTGGTTTCAGCATCCACTAACCTTCTGCTCAAATAATAAATCACATGTTCTTTCCCTTCAAATTCTTGAATCAAGGCTGATCCGATAACACCATCATCGGCAGACAAATACAACCTGAAAGGCTTCCCGTGCTGAGGTGGAACCAAGACTGGAGGGTTTACTAAATATCTTTTGATCTCCTCCAAGGCTAACTGTTGTTCCTCTTTCCATGTAAACTCTTGATCGGCTCTCAGCTTTAACAATGGACTAAAAGATTTAATCTTACCAGATAAGTTAGATATAAACCTTCTAATGAAATTAATCTTGCCGATCAAGGATTGCAGCTCAGTCTTGTTTGTAGGAGCAACCACTTTGTTAATCGCATCAATAGATTTCCTACCGATCTCGATGCCTCTTTGATGCACCATAAAACCTAAAAACTGACCTGCCGATACACCAAATGCACACTTGTTAGGATTCATCTTCAACCCATGCTCCCTTGTGCATTTCAGGATTTTTTGCAGATCGGAAGATGCTTCTCAAAATTTCCAGACTTAACCACCACATCATCAATATAGATTTCAACTATCGTGCTGATATACTTATGAAAGATAAAATTCATTGCTCTCTGATAAGTAGCACCGGCATTCTTCAAGCCAAAGGTCATCACAACCCACTCAAATAAGCCGATATGACCTGGACATCTGAAAGCAGTCTTGGATATGTCTTCTTTAGCCATGAATATTTGATTATATCCAGCATTACCATCCATGAAGCTAATGATTTGATGTCCAGCAGCTGCATCAATCAGCAGATCGGCAACAGGCATCGGATAATCATCCATCGGTGTGGCCTTGTTGAGATTCCTGAAATCAATACAAACACAAAGTTTTCCATTCTTTTTATACACAGGAACCACATTAGAAATCCAATCGGCGTATCGACATTGCCGAATAAACCCAGCTTCAATTAACTTTGTAATTTCAACTTTAATGTAAGGTAGAATAGTAGGATTGCATCGGCGCGCAGGTTGCCGATGTGGCTGGAAACCAGTCTTAATAGGCAACCGATGTTTGACTATTGATCGGTCTAAACCAGGCATCTCTGTGTAATCCCAAGCAAAATAATCTTTTTATTCCTTTAATAAATCAGTTTACTGTTGTTTACATTGGGAATCTAACTTTGCACTAATAAAGGTAGGCCTATGTTTACTACCATCGCCGATGTCTATCGCGAGTAAATCATCGGCGGATGTGAAGCCTTGCCCCAGTTTTCCATCATCAGCGAACCAATCCATTAAACTTCTTCAGGATCGACTGCTTGGATCGGTGTAATGTGGTAATCGGCAACTTTGAGGAACTTCGTGTCCCAAGCTTCACCTGATATGCACCTGGTTTGCTCATAAGTCTCCGATTCTGCCGATGCAACAATGGATGGGGCTTCACTTCGGACGACTTCAATCTTGTCCCGAGCCACTGCACAAGGCTCTGATGCATGGTAGAAGGAACACAACAATTGGCATGGATCCAATCCCTTCCCAAGAGCAAGTTGTAGGTACCTTTGCCACTAATCACGAAAAACGTCGTTGGCAAAGTTTTACTGCCGATGGTCAACTCGACACATACGGCTCCCATAGCTGGTGACACATTGCCTTCAAAGTCTTTGAGCTTCATGTCTATTTTGACTAAGTCTTGGTCGCCTTTTCCAAGCTTCCTGAACATGATGTATGGCATTATGTTGATTGACGCTCCACCGTCTACCAGCATCTTTGTTACAGGCTGTCCATCCACTTTGCCTTTAACGAACAGAGCTCTTAGATGCTGCCTTTCATCATCGGCAGGTTTCTCAAAGATAGCCGCCATCGAATCCAAGACCAGTTGCGCCATTTCAGCAGTTTCTTCATCATCGCTGACAGGCGCCATGAACTCCATCGGCAATATGACAACCATATTAATTTCCGCCGATGGATCCCTATCCTTGCACTTCGGCCTCCACTGCTTTTCCTTTGAAGGATCTTCATTGTATGCAAGTCATTTCGGCGTTCGCGCTGAATTCTCCTTTTCTGAGTCTTTGTCAGACCCTTAGGGCACCATTGAGGAAGCTTGGTTTTCCAAATGGGCTGATGTTGCTTTTCATTGTTTGCATCGGCACCACTCCTGATGTTTGGATCTCTAGAGAATATTTCTTCATCAAGCACTCTTGCATTGGCCATCTCCTCAAGCTCCTCTTGATCAACATGCCTGCCAAGCCTGCTATGCGCGCTGAGCTTGCCCCCCAGTCGGTCATGCGCCGACTTCTTTTCTCTGAGCAGCCTAGCATACCTGGCTGTCTGATCATCAAAGCAAGGCTTCTTTTCTGTCCGATCGGTAGGGTAGTATCCATTGCATTTAGGACAATTATTGGCAGTAGGTAGCTTGATGCCTTCTTCCCAGTAGTGGAGGAAAAAGGGACACTTCCAGTGGTCCTTATGCCGAAGCCACTCTTGGTGCTCTTCTTCTTGTTGCCGACGCCGCCCTTCTTACGATTGCTGATAATCTTGTTTTGGCCGCCTATGCGTGATTACAACACCAGGAGCCCTCTTGGCATTTCTATTTTCATCGGCAACTCTCTTGCCCTTTCTGTCATCGGCGAACCTCCTCTCGTCGCGCTCAGCTACTTGATGGTTAGGATCTACCGATGCACTCTTCCTGGCAGCTTCTGATGTCAGCACTTTAGTTTTTCTACTAGTTTCCACCATATTATTTGGAAACGGGTGCTGATCAATTTTCATCGGTTTCTGGACTTTAGAATTTTCGAATTTGATTCGTCCAGATTCAATCTTTGATTGCAACTGCTGCCTGAATACCTTGCAGTCGTTGGTACTGTGCGAAGTTACATTGTGCCACTTGCAATACCTGATTTTCCTGAGCTCTTCGGCCGATGGAATTACTTGATTAGGTGCCAACTTGATCCGCCCTTCTTGGAGTAACAAGTCAAACATCCTATCGGCCTTGGTGATATCAGAGGTGAATCTTTCAGCTTCTTTCTGGCCAAACGGACAAGACACAGATTTCTTATCCTTCACCCATTCGGCCGCACCGATGCTTAGCTCTTCATCCGACCTAGAATCCTCTTCTTTCCCAATGAAGGTCACCTTCTTATTCCAAGTTTTCCTGGGTTCAAAAGTTTTGACATCTTGATCAGCAATCCTTTGCACCAGATGACTTAGGCTTTCAAATTCCTGAGACGCATACTTATCTTTGATATGCGGCAGTAGTCCATGGAAAGCCAAATCCGCCACTTGCCAATCATCAAGTACCAGGCTGTAGCACTTGTTCTTTATGTCTCGCAGCCTCTGAACAAAGTTTTCCACCGATTCGTCATTACGTTGCCTCAGCTTAACCAAATCAGTAATCTTCTTCTCATGTATGCCAGCGAAGAAGTATTTATAAAACTGCCTCTCTAGATTGGCCCATGTGATTACAGAGTTTGGAGGCAATGAAATAAACCATGTGAATGCCGATCCAGACAATGACGATGAGAACAATCTCACTTTTAGCTCTTCTCTGCTGGCAGCTTCTCCACACTGGATAATGAAGCGGTTAATGTGCTCCATTGTTGACGTGTCATCTTGGCCAGAGAATTTGGTAAAATCAGGCACCTTATACCGATTTGGAAGAGGAATTAAATCATATGCTGGAGGATATGGTGTCCGATAAGAATATGTGTTAACCTTGGGTTTAATGCTGAATTGCTCTTTCATCACTTCGTCAATCTTATCGGTCCAATATATATCCTGCTCTTGCCGACTCATTGGCTGGTTG
Source organism: Microstegium vimineum (assembly GCA_022036555.1). Classification (NCBI taxonomy): domain Eukaryota; kingdom Viridiplantae; phylum Streptophyta; class Magnoliopsida; order Poales; family Poaceae; genus Microstegium; species Microstegium vimineum. Next base: position 36,431,988 of record CM039128.1, on the reverse strand, counting down.
TTGACTGGTGGAGCCAGTTGATGCGCCCCCTCAGGTCTTGGTAGGAGATGATGCGGAGTAGTTGTCACGGGCGCAGCACCAGTCATCTGGACGTTATACATCGGCTGACTTGCCGATGAATAATTTTGCACACTTACTGGGTTATGTTGTGTCATCATATTCATCGGTTGCTGTACCGATGCCCCATTCTGAGTGTTTGCTGGACTTTCATAATGATACATTAGTACGCCAGGCTATTGAACCGGTGGTTGATTGGTCCATCCAGGATTATAAATCATCGGCATGTGACTTACCGATGGCTGATAGCTAATCGGCACCTGTTGTTCCTACACATTAGAGTAATCAACAAATTGGTTACCTTGATGCGCTAGTATTCCGGCTTGAGGATTCACCACCATAGGTTGACTTCCAGTCGCTACACTGTGTTGCATCGACACAGAGCTTGCCGATAGTGGCATCAGAGGTACTTTAGGAATCGTCCCCTGAAAATCTTCTGATGGAACTTGTACAGTTGGAGAAGACGTAGAATAATGCATCATAGGAATCATCGGCTGTGATTGCATTGCCGATGTCATGGAGCCCTTCCAAGCTGAACTGTCTCCCTGCACCAGATTGGAACCAGCAGATGGATTTGAAGAAATACCGTATCCCCACCAGGTGGCAAGAGCTGGATGATTCTGGATAGCGGGTCCCGACATTTCCAACGCCACTGGATCTGCGCTAAGCTTGGTGACGCTTTCAGGACTTGGCTTGGGTGGTGTAACCACATCGGCAGACGGATCCACAGGAGTGGAACACGCTATTGGGGTTGCCGATGGGTTTACCGATGCCGATCCAGGTTGATGATACGCTGGACCAACATACTGAGGTGCATGTCCTTCTTTGAACGATTGCATAACAGCATTGTACACGGTATTGGACAGCACGCTGGAGTGGCTAATTAATGCTTGATTCAGGGCAGAATTAACCATCTCTTGTAACTTACCAGGATTGGCATCATACGTGACCTGCCGCGGCAACGGCGGATCCTACTTCTGGATGGCTTCGCCGCTCCTGCTTAGGCTGAAGGACTTCAGATACAATTGCTTGTACTCCTCCATAGCCCGCTCCATGGCCAGCCTCTGATCATCTTTTAGATCGGCCTCGGAGACTTCAATGACGTTCCTCTGGTTGACGTCGGAGTTATCACCCATAATAGATATGTAATTTGTCCCACCGGGTGTGCCAAAAGAGGTGTTGACACAAAAAGCGTCAGGATCTGCGAACACCTCGGGCTATTACCCGAATTCGATATCCAAAGGTGTGCCAGTCGATTTGACCAGTTAATCGACAAGGACGATAACTAGAACAAGATCTAAACAAGACAACGGCGATACGCCCAGATGTCAAGACTCAGACTTGATCAGGATAACTAGAGCAGAGCTGAACGAGACAACAGCGATGCGCCCGGATGTCAAGGCTCAGATTACTCCCATGCGGAACTTGCAAGGATTTGACGGAGATCAAGGTGATGCAGCCCGTCGAAACTTGAAGAACTCATAAATAGACTAAGACTAATGCAAAGAAAGGGTAAATTGCAGTAAAGTAAATAAGGGTAATTGATTTGTTTTGATAGATTGATTGATACTCACACGACCCCTAGGTACATATTTATACTCCAGCAATAGGAGTTATAGATAGACACGACTCGTACCTTTCCTAAACAAAACTCTATTTTTAAGGAAATAACTGACCCACGCAGGAGTCGGACCCAAATAACAATATTATCTTCCTAAACAGACACTTCTATTTTTAAGGAAAATAAATGACTCGTGCAAGAGTCGGACTCAAACTTCTATAACAATACTGGTATGAGATCACCAGTTTCCTTATGTCTTCTCTTCGATGAAACTTTCCATCAGCAGACTCTTCAATCCACAACTTCCTTTTATTGCTATCGGCAATCCCTTGCTGACGTCAACTGCCACGTTATCCTGTGCCCATCGGCACCCCCATGCCCATTGGCATCGGCAATACTCTTGTCTTCACCAACTAATCTTTATCAGCAAAAGTCGTCCAACTCCCATCGGCAACATCCTTATCGGCAATACCCTTACCGGCAAGAAACGTCCAGCTCCCATCGGCAACAAACTTAACCTTTTCGCAGCATCTACCCTCATCGGTAACATTGACTGACGACCTCCCGATGCCGATGGAAAACGGCTACCGATCAATGCAAGTCTTAGCTCATTTGACACATGCCGAAAAACGGTGTCAACAGGTACCCTATTTCTAGGTATCCGACAGATGGCCAAAGAGTTTGAGATGTCTATGCTTGGAGAGCTTAGTTACTACCTTGGTCTTCAAGTCAAGCAAATGAAAAATGGCACATTTGTAAGTCAAGGCAAGTATATCAAGGACATGCTCAAGAAGTTCAATCTAGATGAAGCAAAGTCTATTAGTACACCCATGGGAAAAATGGAAATTTGGATGGTGATGCTAGTGGAAACATGGTAGATCAAAAGCTATATAGATCAATGATTGGTAGCTTACTCTATGTGACCGCATCAAGACCGGATGTCATGTTTAGTGTATGCATGTGTGCAAGATTTCAAGCTTCTCCAAGAGAGAGTCATTTGAAGGTCACAAAGAGGATATTGAGATATTTGAAGCATACACCAAATGTTGGGTTGTGGTATCCTAAAGGATCAAACTTTGAGTTACTTGGATACTCCGACTCGGATTATGCGGGTTGCAAGATAGAAAGAAAGAGCACATCGGGAACTTGTCAATTGCTTGGAAGATCACTAGTCTCATGGTCATCAAAGAAGCAAAATAGTGTGGCACTCTCTACCGCCGAAATCGAGTATATTAGTGCGGGAAGTTGTTATGCACAAATCCTATGGATGAGAGCTACTTTGAATGACTTTGGAGTCAAATTCAAGCAAGTGTCTTTGCTATGTGACAATGAAAGTGCAATCAAGCTCACCAACAATCCGGTTCAACACTCAAGAACAAAGCATATTGATGTCTGCCACCATTTCATTAGAGATCATCAATTGAAAGGGGACATTTCTATCACTAGTGTTGGCACCGAAGATCAATTGGCCGATATCTTTACCAAGCCACTAGATGAAAAGAGGTTTTGCAAGCTAAGGAATGAGTTGAACATACTTGATTTCTCCAACATGAGTTGATGCACCCCCACTTATATGACATGCCTCTACTCCGACAATGCAAGGTAAAAGTTGATTTGAGAGCATTCATGCATACCTTGTTAGGACTTGTGTAGGGCATATAGACATCACTCATGCCTCTAGGATCATTCATGAAAACTAAAATGTCTTTGATGCGTATATGGTGCCACTATTTCTTCTATGAGTTGATATGATCTAGTGGTGGCATATGACATGTTGATGTGCTTGTAATCCTAGTGTTTGCTCTATGTCTATGAACTCAAATGTTTAATTCAACATAGGCAAGATAACCATCTTAGCATGTGTGAAGAAGCTTGTCTATGGTTTAAACCGAATTAAATATCTTGGGAAAGTAGCTTAGATCAAGCCAAACTTAAAAACAATCTTTCACCCTATCTCACACTAAGGGGGAGCTCAAACTTGAATATCTATAATTGGTCCCACCTTTTTTGTGTCAATTGGATGACAAAGGGGAGAAGTTATTGTAAAAGATATCATGGGGGAGAAGTTGAAAAGATATGGAGAAACATGATAAGGAGAGAAAATGAAAAATCAATTTTGAAAGAGAACATACAAATAGGGGGAGCAAGCTCATGAACACGTTGTTGCATTTGAATGCTTGCATCCTCATATGTATTGTTGCACAAGTACCTTAAATTCAAAATACATGCTTATGTGGTGCTTGCTAGTGATACAAATTGAATGATGATTGATCAACTAGCATGCATAGGTTGGTTAGCTTTGACTCTTATAGTTTCAAGTAATCTCTAGAAACCTTGCTCTTAATGTTGATCTCACGAGGTTATCTAGTTGTTATTTCAAGTGGTGTCTAGCTAATCATGGTGCTAAGGGTGATTCTAATTTCCGCACTCTGATGGTATCACGCTTCAAAGGTCTACTCTTACACCTTAGCATCATTTGGTAGCTATTTCCTCTCCCACAATGCCTATCTATACATATGTACAAAACTTGAACCAAACTCATGAAGCACATATGTAGGGGAGCTAATAACTACCAAAACCGAATTTGTGTAACTTGTCCAAATCTTAAATCTTTGATTAAAATTCTTGGACAAGCAACTCAAGTTCAAAAATGATTATTTTTCATATCTTTATGGAAGGGTTGTCATCAATTACCAAAAAAGGGGAGATTGAGAGTCCCCATGTGTTTTGGTTTTGAGTAATTGATGAAACCCACCTAAGTACTAACCTTGATCGCTAAGTGAGAATCATGAGATAGGTTGGTACATACCATGTGATGGAGCAAGGTGGATCAAGTGTGGATGGCACAAGCTCTAGCATGGTGGTGGAAAGGAAAATGGTGTGAAGGCAAAGGTGAATGCTAGGAACCATTTTCGGTTTGGTGATCAAGACATCATAGAGGATGTGATCACATTTAGGATAGATAGCCGTACTATCAAGGAGGGAGCTCTTAAGTATGATTACGGTTATCATGTGCCACTAGGTTCATATGCATTGCATTAAAATCAATTGAACTAGTGGAAACAACCAACTAAATCCAAGATAATTGTGAACTAAAAGCTAACACACGTGCACAAGTGTTTGGATCACTTAGTGTTGGTTCTTGGAAGCTTGGAAGAAGTTGGGAGAAGTTGGAGAAGTGTTTGGCAGCTCAAAAGAGCTCCGGACTGTGGTCCGGATGCAAGGGTCTGGCTGAGTCCGGACCATCGGTGATGAGTCCGGAAGCAAACCCTTGCTGGTTGTGCAGAGGAGACAAACCGGACACAGTTTTTGGTCTGGACGCAGAGCTCTGGACGCGCGTCCGGAGTCTGGCGCTCTCTGTAACTCTCTGGTGTGAAGATCCGGACGCAGGATGATGGTCCGTTTCGTGAACCGGACTTGCGTCCGGAGGTGCTGATAAGCTGAGGCTTGCTCTCGGGTTCTCTGGGATTTATTTTCGGACCCGGGAGGCGTTGGTCCGGACCCGTACTGTTGCGTGCGTCTGGAGCCACGTGGAGCTCGCTGGTGCGCGCGGGAAGAAGCCGATTCAAACGGCTAGGTGACCGGACGCGTGGCCATTGGTCCGGTTTGCGCTTGGCGCGCGACCGGAGGCTGCGTTCGGAGTGGCAAGCCGCGAAGCTGTCTCTCTGTGTGGGGGAGTCCGAACGTTGTTGATGGTCCGGACCCCACACTGTTTCTTGCGTCCGGAGGTGGCGCAGAAAGTGTTTTCAGTGGGAAACGGCTAGTTGTGTGAGTGGGCTATTTAAGGTTGTATGACTGGCCCTTTGGGGTACTTCTTGCACATTCTCATCACTCATACACTTGTGCTTGCTTGAGAAGCTTCCACCACTCACCTCTCACAACATATTTGACATATTCATGAGAGATTGAGTGAATCCAAGTGCATTGCTTTGTTGATTGCATTCTAGTGGCACTTGGTGATCGTCGTCATCGCAGAGCTCTTGTTATTCTTGGAGGTTGCCACCTCCTAGACGGCTTGGTGCGACGAGGATCATTGAGCAAAGGAAGGTGATTGTCTTCGGCTCCGGTCGGTGGATTGTGAGGGGTTCTTGAACCTACCCCATGGGAGTTCGCGAAAGGTATCTCTAGTGGATTGTTCGTAGCTTGGGGATCCCCATCTTGTGTTGGTTGTGCGGCACCCTTGACGGGTTTGGCTTTGATTGCCAATTAGCGCGTAAACCTCCAAGTGGGTGTATGGCTACAACGAGGACTAGCTTGTTGGCAAACAAGTGAACCTTGGTAAAAAATATTGTGTCTCATTGTCTCTCTACCGAGGATTCATCTTGTAATTGATTGGTTATCTCTTTGCTACTCTTCGCGTCTGTATAACCTTCCTAACTCTAGCTTTGCATTTACATTCTTACAGTCTTGCAAAGTAGAGCCTCTAGCTTAGTAGTGTAGCACTTAGTCTCTAGCTCTTGTGTGTGACATAAATTCTCTTGCTAGTGACTAGAATTGGTAGGTAGCTTGTCTAACCTTAGTGCTAGTGCAAACTTGCTTATAGCCGTGTTTTATTCTAACAAGTTTGCCAAGTGTTGTTGTAGAAATTTTAATTAGGCTATTCACCCCCTCTAGCCATACCTAGACCTTTCAGGCGATCCGGCTTCCAATCAGACACGATTTGAACCCTGCAACCGTTACACCACTACTCCGTTGGTTATCAACCAAGCACAACTTGATTGATCTCGCCAATAAGGCTTTTCCTGCAAGCGAATCGAAGAACACAAGCAAGAAGGTATAAATACGCAATCTGAAATTGCAAATATTATTGATGTGAATATCAATAGAGGGTTCAAGAACTTAGTTCCAAAGGACTAATCGACACAGTGGAGGAGATCACGAACGATGGGCCCTGGATCACTGTAAAAAGGACTAATCGACACAGTTACAATGAACGATTCAGTTTCTCGATGGAAAACTAAACTCTAAAACAAAACCTGGGTCTCAACGCGACAACTATGTGGAATATAAGGGAGAGGTGTTCTAGGGTTGGAGGTGACCAGGGGGCGCGCCCACAACTTGGGCTTAAGGCCCGACTCGCGATGCATGACCAAGTTGGCCCAAAATAGGTGACGCAGCACCGGAACAGATTCTGGACGCTGACTTGTTTCGACGTTTCTTGATGACTCAGAAGGAATTTGGACCTCAAACCAACGTCATTGGTTTCCTTATGAAATTATCTTTCCATCCGTGGGTGAATCATCGAAAACGGAGTCCTTATGCATCCTGGGCGTCCATTTTACTCCTTGCTGGTCCTGGACTCCGAAACAAACTCGAAGTCGACGTGGCGGCTGAGTTGGAGATGAGTTGCAACATGGAAAATACGATGACGTAGACGTGTCCAGCGTGGTGATGTCCTCCTCATCCTCCCCTTCTTGAATTGGAGTCGTCCTCGACTCCATCATAGCTATGACCTCATCACTCACTAACTCTCTAATTCACTCTAGCCTAAGGAAAATTACCAAGAACCAAAGGTCTAGTGGGGGGCTTCAATGGAGCTAGAGCATGTTGTCCACGAGTTGGTGAGGGAGTAAACGGAGCAGATGCCCGTTGGAGAAGAAGGGAAAAAGTATATGTACCTATTCCATGTTTTCAAAAGGTATAGTTTAAGTGAGGAACTCTTGCACGAAAACGCATAACTTCAGCAGAGGCGAGAAAGAGTAGGAATTTGGCTTGGCACTTTGTTGTTCCCCTAAGCTTGCTACCCCTTGATAGTATGTTTTTTTTCCTATACTCAATTTCAAATAAAAATAGAAATGGTATAAGCCTTCAATCGTCAACTAGCCGCAATGATTGGGGTCTCCTTGTGTTGTAATGCACCCACATACAGATATAATCTGTTCACATTTGATAAATATCATTATACCCTTAATTATACTGTCATTAATGTGCCAAAACCCACTTAGAGGCCTAGCTGCACTTTCACACACTGATCTCTAGTTATCTTGTTTAGATTTTTTTCTTCTTATAGTACGTGTTATACAAGATTGTCCTTGAATATAGATGTGTGTAGATCTAGATTTATATCTATATGCAACCGTGCATGGAGAGGTGAGAGAGTAAGAGAGAGATGACTTTTTATTAGTGTAAATAAAGTATTTGCAAAATTACAAATAGTATCTCTAGTTATCTTGTTTAGATTTTTTTCTTCTTATAGTACGTGTTATACAAGATTGTCCTTGAATATAGATGTGTGTATATCTAGATTTATATCTATATGCAACCGTGCATGGAGAGGTGAGAGAGTAAGAGAGAGATGACTTTTTATTAGTGTAAATAAAGTATTTGCAAAATTACAAATAGTACTGTATTTTATTTTTTACATGTTTTTTATATTAATTTATGAAAAAAAATTGTTAAATTTATGCCGAGGTTCCATGTTAAATGAAAATAATATTCGATGTAATTATATGTTTTCACCCATGCATGTTGCACCTAACCCTGTTATCCACATTCCTCTGCATTTCTACTATTTTCAGCCACCCTACAATCCCCTGAGGTCCACTTTAGTCTCCTTACTACTTTCTAAATCATCAATTCTTATGAACACCCAATTCTAGCTAATATAAGTAGAGAAAAAATAAATTTAATTAATAGAATCAGCACATGCTTATTAATTCTTAATAGATATGATATCTTTCCTCAAATGGGTTATCTAGAGTTGATCCTAGGCTGGAACTTTGTTCCATTATCTAAAAAAAATATAGAGTTGATCCTTCTTATTTAAGAAGGATTCAAGACCAGAAACTTGTTTAACCCATCTGAAATTGAGAAACTACAAGTTGTTGAATTATATCATACCTTTTTTTGTTCTAATAAAAGAGGAGCTATAAAATTTACCTTCGGACCTTCTTGGATTGCTTTACCAATACTAACATCTTTGTACTTCATGAGCAAATTTACTCCTGTTGATATGAGTTCATTATTATAAAGTAGAAACTTAGTATGCCTTTATTTAGATATGTATATTTTAGTGAGTATATCATATGTTCTGTTAGATCAATTAACAATACCTGCTCTCATCCAAATCTGAATCTGGTTTGCGTTAACTAGAAAGTGTGCCCTTTCGTATGGTGGATGAGGTACAAAGATATCTCTTGTCAAGTTGTCATCTGGATAGGACTTCTGAACATGATAAAAAAAATGGATTACAAAACTTATTAGTAAAAAATAATTACCCTATTATTCAGACTAAACTTTAGTCCAGTGATCGAACAGGCCAAACTGCCCCATATGTCCCGTGATCCAGGAAACTCGAGTCAGTGCACCTTTTCTAAAGTAACATGCTCAGTAACTCAAATCGTAACAGGATTGACATAGGTACACAAGTTTCATCTACCATCGGATGGAAGCGCCTCAGGTAGTCAGGCGGGTCCTTGTGATACAAATCTAAATCTCTGAGTCTCTGACGGCGAAGAAGGTCATATACTGTAAACACCAACTTTCTTTAGAAGTCAAGTTCGATAATGTACCAACAAGACGCACAACCGTCACATTTTTATATTTGAAACACAACACTTACAAGACATACACGATCGAGATTCATACAGACATTGCCGAATGGAGAGCTCAGTTCAACAGAGTTTAAGCAGATTCTGAAGACAATGAACCAAAGCAATAGTAAACATATTGACTGACGAACATCTCTCGGATGTCACAACAACAATGTTACATTTTAAGCAGCCAGCGTGGCCGTGGCCGTGGCCGGGATTTCTGCAGCCGGAGCCATCAGCTGGGCGATGTTCTCCACAGCTTGTATCCTGCCGCTGGCCAGTCCGTCCGTCAGATCCTCAACTTCCACTTTCACCACATCCCGGCGGTTGCCAATATCAGCTGCATACCTGCTTGCACAGTACACCCCGACGGCCATCACTGCCATTCCATAGATATTTGTGGTAACCAAGCGGAATGGGGTTGAGACCACTGCGGCAAGAGGTCCACCGATGATGGAGATAGCCTGCCCGCTCTGCCCAACAACACCACGCTCGGCCACAAGAAGGCCAGTCTTGCAGTATATTGCAAAGTCCTCGCAGTTGCTCTTGAACAGATTGTAGCACCTGAAACCATTGTTCAGCAAGTACTTCGCTCGGCGAATCACCGTATAGTTGGTATCAGAGGGCGCGAGGGTGCATGTTCCTCCTCGTGCTTTGGCAAGGAAGAGCGTTGGGTTGACTGCATACTCAAAACGGTAAAGAGCACCACCAGCTAGGAAGCAGCTGAGGCAAGAGGATACGACGCCGTTTGTCTCCGTGCTGGTGTCACTGATTTCATTGCTGCATACTGGACAAGGCGTGTTGCTTCGTTTTGGTGCAGAACTCACAAGAAGACTATCAAAGACAGTTCCTGTTCCAACCTCCTGGCCACTTCCTCTTGTAAAATGGATCACCTTATCATCACCCACATATATTCCTGTGAGAAATGTATGGTTAAACAAATTTACTTTGAATAGCACCTCAAATTGCATAGGATTGTGTGCATTGAAAAATTCCTCAATGCATCACAAGGTAGGTTCAGTGTTTGGATCACCGTGTCAGTAACACAATGGGTGGAAGTGGCATATAACAGGTGAGGGGAACATTTATACATAAGAAAATCCCCCAAACAAAATAACTACTATGTTTCCTACAAGGTTACCCAAAGATATTCATTTTTTCTATGTAGCGTCTGTCAAAAGGTGATCGATTAAACCCAAAAACACAAACACCTATGCATATGGCAAAACACTAAACATAATTTCATACCTCCCGGGCAGTTTTTATTCCTTCAGTTTGTGGAGTGTGGTCTTTTCTATTTGGCTAGGGACCGTGTGGTCCATCTTTTTTATATCAAATATCAAATGTAACCAGATCATCTATTCCTGCTCAACATAATCATCTCTCCTGCCGATTCGTGGAAAAAGACAAGTAATTTGATTGCCTACAAACTGTCCACAAATGTATCTCATATGGTGCACTGCAAATTGAAGGAAGGACTTAAATGATCTCGTCTTCACACTAATGAAAGTGTCTCCAGAGCCATTATAACCATTTCTTACCAAGCCAATCTGATATGTCCAGTTGCACAAGCACTGTTTTGTTACATGGTCACAAACTTTTATTTCGAGAAACATAAAGGCTGTAAATATCTTTGCACTTTCGAAGCTACTCCACTCACCTAAAATTTAAAGGTTAAATTTTCTCAGCTGTTAGAGCTTGAGAGGAACAAGAAAGAGAAACTTTTGGGAAATGATCAAAAAAAAAGAATAGGGAAAAGAGAGAACATAGGCGGTAGTGTTAGAAAGATAAACAGCTAGGCCTTATTGGCGGGATCTATTAGCTGCACCTGGGCCTTGAGCCCATATGGTTTCTATAGATTGGTTTCTAATCATAGGCAAGGATATCCAACGGTGGTAATACTTCTATAAACCTAACCTAGATGATCCTTGCATATATATGTATTCCATGGCTCCATAATCAGTCTATTGTTTACCATGCAATTGCATTGCTTTAAGGTAGGGCCCCACTTTGAAGGCAAAAATTTCACATAGTCCGATTCAAATTTACACAAGATTAAGGAGATCTATCTAGTTCCAAATGGAATTTGTCTGTTTTATTTGGTGTAACATAAAACTCCTATTGAGTTTGGACTTCAAACTTTGAAGAACAGCACAGTGGAAACAGACCATGGAGAGCATCTAGAAAATCAACCATGCTGATTTGATGCACAAACAAAGGGTCCGTGGATATGCTCACCAAACAAATGGTGCTGGAGTTCAAGATATTCAGAGAATCAATCCAAGACCCAAGCAGCTAACGAGATCTGTACCCTAAAAACATTTTCAGGGCCAATCAGTTCATAGAAACCCCCTGCTAACCCAAAACATCCTGACATCAGTAATGAGATGTACACGCACGGCATGAAGTAGATTAGACATTATCCAATAACATGAGAGTGGTGCATGTAACATTTAAGTCAAGTCCCCATTTCACAAACTCGCGAGTCCAAAACCTTGGCAAATTAATATTATCCAATCCAATCACAGTTAAAATATAGCACGGAGCAAGCATAAGCAATAGTACAATACGAATCACCTCACCGTGATGCGCGTAGATCCAGGCGGCTCTCCAGGAGTAGATGTGATCCCCCGCCTTGAGGCTCTCCTTCCCAATCCTATCCAACACAAGGAAAAGTTCTCACAAAAGGGGGGAAAAATAACCGCGCGCTGCAGAGATCAGACTGAGCAAGACGGATGAGCCTAGGATCAAATACCAGAGGAGGAATGAATCTAAGGGGTGACCTGTTGGAGAGGAGACCCATGGAGACGGGAGCCTGGCGGCGGACGCGGTCGATGAGTCGATTTGGGCCGGCGAACAGAAGAAGGTGTAGAGGGAGAGAGGAGAGGAGAGGAGAGGGACGGAAGCGAAGAGGAGGTGGCTTGCGCGTTTTTGAGTTAAAGGACAAAAGGCGAAAAAGCCGGTGGCCGTAGGATGCACGAGACGCTGATCTCACGCGGGCGTGACACCCCGTAACCGTTTGCTGGCTGTCAAAGGATGTTTTTGGTTCGCTTGAGAACTGACGACAGTGCACAAAAGCGTCGATTGCAAAAACATGTCTCTTATTTGAACAGTTATTATCATGAACTTATGCTAGGCTGTGTTTAGATCTCAAACTTTCCATCACATCTCCATCACATCGAATTTCTATTCTCCGTCACATCAAAACACCGGCACATATATGAAATAAAAAATTAATTGTACAGTTTTGTTGTACTTTGCGAGACGAACATTTTAAGCCTAATTAATCAATGTTTGGACAATTATTACTAAATAAAAACAAAATTACTAAAGTGTAATGTGACAAGTGTTACGGGATTTTTTTCACCCCATTTCCAGAATCTAAACACAACCCTACTAGGAAATTGTAAAAAACACTGTTGGTACTCTCGTTTGAGTAGCACTGTCGCCGAAAACAAAATGAGAATTTCGCCAACAACAAAAATATTACTCGGTGCTTAATGATGACGTGCCTTGCTCATTGAACAGGGAACATGCCGAAGACTTTTTTTTTTTTGAAACTACATGCCGAAGACTTAAGGACGAAGGTTTGTGGACTGGAGGAGTGGAGAGAGACCCCGTAGTCTGTTGTCTGTAGAACTGAACGGCAGGGCCGACTGGCGACTGATTGATGGTCGCGTCAGCACTCAGCAGCGCAAGCGTTGTCGGCAGGCACCATCCGCGGCAAAAACGCGTCTAGTTCGGGGTTTTGAAGCTAATCATGACAGAGGCAGCGGCACAAAACAGCGATTCAGCGAAAGAAGAGGTGGCCACCCAGATTGCAAGCAATCCTGTAGGATTAACAACAAAAACCAAGTCGACATACTAGTGGAGCAAGCCTGGGCCGATGGGGCTGCACTAGTGGAGCAAGCTTCTCTGCCGTCCTGATGGATGCTCGTGTTTTTTTTTTCTTTTGCTTCCTTGTTTGTTTTGCTTCGCTTCGGTAACCTTGGTTATAGCTTGGTTGTTTTAGAGTATGGACTCTTATCTGTTTAATGAAAAATACGGTTAGGGTTGGGCGTGATCTCGAAAAAAAAACAGGTCATGTACTAAACTGTGTTTTCTCTTAATATTAAAACACACAAATCTTTTTGGTGATTGAGAAAAAAAAACAGGTCATGTGAACCTCCAATCCAAAAAAATAGCAGCACATGTATCTACTCACGCCCAACAATTGGTTCGCACACGGCTAACCACACGAATTCATCACACGAAAACACCGGGAAGGGGAGATATACTCCTCCCTCGGACTGACTCCGGCATATGATTGCTGAAGAACTAATAAGTGGCGTAGGGGTGTTTAGTTTCCCCGTGGAATTTAAAATATTTTAGGTTTTGACTCTTCATTTTGCAAAATGAAACTAAACATCACCTAAAAGATTTGGCAAAAAGTGATTCATTCCTCATTTTGTAGAGTCCAAAATAAAAGAATTTTTGCATTGATTTGTGTGTCATCCTCACAATCCTTGTCATTGAAAGGTAAATTTTAGTGGGAACTAAACACTCTACCAAAATATTTTGCATTTTGAATTTTAGAATCCAAAATAATAGGGATTTTGGATTTTGGTTGAAACTAAACAGGACCTATACAAAGAATCTGATGCAACAAGGCCAGGAAGACGTTGGCCACCAGCCAAACAAGGAGGTCCGTTCCTTCCTCCAGGTCATTTCCGGAAAGGACGACGGCCTTTGGCATCAACGTTGAGCTTTTCCTTCCAGCGGATATATGCTTCATGCATGAACTGGAATTTCGACCATCAGATGAGCCAGATGGAAAAGCACATTCCAGTTCTGGTAGCGACCAATCACCCTTTGTGGGGACTAGCCAATCAAGGTTTGTGTCCACTAATGTTGTAAAAAAAAAAAAGGTTTGTCCACTAGCTACATGGCCCTCTGTCACTCTCAAGCGCCGCCTTCCTTCTACTGTCGCCAAGAGCACCTCAGGGAAAAAGATCGGCTGTTTATCTAAAATAGCCTGACGACATCCTGATTTTCAGAAACTCAACAGCAGCAGCAAACTATGTTCTTAACCTATCCTGTGCAATATTGTTTGTGAATCAGGGAGTCTTAAATAGAAAGCCTAAAAACATTGACGTGTGATGTTCTTCCTAATTCAATCATGGCGCCTAAAACATGATTTCTGCTAAATTTCCTTCAGGAAAGGAACCGATTCCTTCCAGCAACTCTTTATCATGTCAACAACTTTCATAGTGTACTTCTCATCCTCTGGATAGTAAGCAATTGGGTCATCAAGGAGTGGGGCTTCCAGATCCAAAACTCCTTCCAGTGTAGCATGCAGACAGTATGCTGAATAAGTGATGTGGTAACCCCCTTCCTGGACAACTAATATTTGCCCATTGCTATGTCGATTAGCCAGGCTCCTCATTATTTGTCCAATTTTCCTGTAGCCTTCCATGGTCAAGCACTGTCTTCCATTGGGATCAAACTGCATATAAGTCAAAACATATTGTAATTATTGTTTGTCTAACAGGTGTCATAGTGTCTCTAAGAAAAATTGTCTTTTTTTCTGAAAACGTTTGCAATTATCACCACCAACCAACAGGATTGTGATGGGCAGTAAACAAAGACGAGGAAAATGTGAAATGAGGTGTCCTCAAGCAGATCATCACATGAGTACATGACCAAAGAAATCCATTGGCATATAACTACCAAAATCTAAAGATAATGTTTGGATTCACTAGGATATACTATATCAAAACAAAAATGTGGGTTAACATGGATTCACTCGAGTCAGATTAATAATCATAAAGACTCAAACAGAGAATCTCTCAGTAGTGGTATCAGTAACTCCTGGAAGAGTGATTGCCCGAAGTTAATAATGAGACCGCGTTTGGTGCAGCTCCTGGTGCTCCGGCTCCTGCTCTCAATATACTGTGCAACACTGTTTTGCACTGTAGCTAGAAAAAACGGCTCCGGCTCCTCCAAAAATGAACAACAAAGAGGAGGAGCCAGAGGAGCAGCACATTTGGGGTTCTCCCGGCTCCGCCACAGTACCGTTACAGTGGAGGAGCCGGAGCCGGGAGACGCCCCTCCAAACAGGCTCGAATGCATACAGGTTGCTCCCAGTCCCAGGCATTGACTCAATAAACATTCTTTACAAAACATGGATCTGCCGGTCCAGGTGATGGTCTCAGCTGAGTCAATCAAACTTGCACTAATTTCCTTTTTTTCATAGTTGGTCTCAGGGAAAGGAAGAAAAGAGAATAAGGACATTATGGACAACTTCAACAAAATTTGCCAGAGTGCAATGTTCTCTATCATGTAAACAGAACCTAGCCAAATTTGAGCCTATCCAATCTAGAATGCAGTTGTTTATGACTTTTAGACTGCAGTTTGGGGCCATCTGAGTAGCAGCAATCTCCTGCTACTCAGGGCACCAGTTGCAGTGTGCCCTGCAGCTGGCACAGCAGCACCATATCTCCAAAACACCTGTACTAGCTCGGCGTAGAGGGGGTGAATAATTTCCTGGCACAGGCACAAGTGTGCTTTGTCTCTCAGTCCTGCTTCTACAAGGATTATGTAAGTGTTTTGCACACACCCATCTGTTATTATATGTGCAATATCTAATGCTAGGTTCTTGTTTAGCTCTTTTTTCAAACAAGCTTTTATTTTTGGTTAAAGGCTGAATCGCAACTGCAGGCTTGAATATGATGCTCAATGATGAATGGGTTCAGTGATATTCATGTATGGCAGCATAGAATTACTTAAGAATCCAGTAGAGGCTGGTTCACTCATGAATAAATTTGTTCATTGGTCATTTATGTTGTCACATCATCTCCTTAGCAATTTCTCATTGCAAAGTGATCTGTATCGTCCATAATAATTGTGTGTAATTGGTCAACTGTGAACTAGTTGAAGTAAATTATAGAATAAAATGGATGCTATCATACTTAGTCAAGGATCCTAAAAGTCTTTTAGGCCTTGGATGGCCGTTCATTTGGTAACCCTTACTGAGAGAATCATTACAGGATAATTCCTGTAGCATTTTTTCTAGTTATATTCACCTGCTTATTGTGTCAATTATGATGTTTGCTTATGACTTTTTGAATAGCATAAATCTGTCCTAATGAGATGATTAAATGTTCATCTTGTTTACTGCAATCTTACGGTGCTTCTTGTATGTATTACTTGTTAAATCTCGGAATCAATTCTAGTTGCTAAAATGTGCCTTATCCTACGACAGGTTGCGCTTCTCACAAATCAAAATCACCAAAAGTACATCCGGGAGCAAGGTAACAGCCAGTATTGGCTATTTGGTCCATGGATTTTAAGCATCACAATTCACAATGAAAGCACCAGTTAAATGGAGTCAATTATTCCTCTTTATACCATCTTCCCATTATTTGTCAACGACAACCATATCCACTAGCTACTATGTAATCTTTACTACAAAAATTGACTATTGGAGCAATGGATTGACTACACAAATACATGGAATTCTAAGTGATTAATAGACACAACATGCAATGAAGCAAGGAAAACAAGTGTATGAACTAAACTTACCGCACTAGAATCTTGACCGATCACAAGAACCAATAGCTGAGGCTGAAACTTATCAATGGCTGGAACAACCAACTCATTCATCGCATATTTGTACCCAGCATCTCCACTTCCATTAGGCAAAGGTATATTGAGATTGTACCCAAGCCCCTTGTCTTCACCAATTTCATCGACAGAGCCACTCTGTGGATGTGATGCCCCCCAAGAACCATGGTTCATGTGAAGAGACACTGTCAACACATTGTCTGTGCGATAGAAACCCTCCGCGGTACCATTCCCGTAGTGTACATCAATATCCACAACGGCAACCTTTGAGCACCCGGAATCCAGAGCCAGCTGCACAGCAAGTCCGGCATTGTTCAGAAAACAGTAACCATCTGCATGGTCGGGCTGCGCGTGGTGGCCAGGGGGGCGAACCAACGCGTAGGCCAGGTTCCCATGCCCGTCTAGTATGTGCTTCACGGCGGAGAGCGTGGTCCCGGCCGCTAGAAGCGTCGCGCCCCAGGAGCCCGGGTTCAAGAACGTGCCCTCGCAGAGCTTCTTGGCTCCAGTGGCGTTCGCCTGCACGAGCTCCTCTATGTATTCTGCAAGCCAACCACAAGAAGATTTTAGCCAATATACCGTGAAGGTAACTTGAATTTTGATCAGCGTTTACAAATACTGTATATTTTACTATGCAAACACCACAGAAAGACTGAAAGAGACAATTTAGGGCATGTTTGTGAGCTGTTTTTTTTTTTTTTTTCAAATACCTCTTTTTAAAACAGATTTACCATGAAGCTGTTTTTCTTCTTCTAAAAACATATTTGCAAAGTGGGGTGAAGCTGAAAATAGTAGCTTATCACATTTTTCTCCCCCCTTTCTCTTTCATATCCATGCATAAAGTTGTTGGTAAAGCTGTTTTGCCAAACACTTTTTCCAAAATAGCTTAGCTTCATCTAAAAAGTTGTTCATTAGCTATTTTCCAAAAAAAACAGCTAGCTGTACCAAACGGACCGTTAGTGAATCAAGAATCAAGATTCCAGAATGCCATGAACAGGTAGTAAGAGCTACGGAGTACACGAAAGTCTGTGAGGGGATTTCGGCTTTGGGGGTTGACCTGAGGAGTGGAAGGAGAGGAGCTCGGAGGAGTGAGCGGGGCGGCCGGAGTGCCAGGAGAGGAAGTGCGCGATGGGCCCGCGGCGGAGGATGGAGACCATGTTGCGGACGCGGTCGGCGTTCTCCGGGTGCTGGTCGAGCACATCCAGGAATCCCGGGTCGCGGCCCGAGTCGAATACGCCGCGGCCAGCGTCGTGGGCCAGCATGCCCTCGTGCCAGAACACCGCCAGCTTGTCTCCTAGACCCGGCGGTGCCACCTCCGCCGGCGGCGGGGAGCATTCGGACGCCATCGGCGGTCGGCACGGAGGTTTCGCTTCGCGGTGACGGCGACTGCTGTTCAACCTTCAAGACTCAAGGCTCAACCTTCAACGCCTCAGTCTGACTCAGCGCCCAGCAAAATCGAATTGATCCCCTTTTTCTTCTTCTCTAGCGCGGATTTAGAGAATTCATAACAACTTTTTTTCTAAAACTATGGACCTTTTAAAATCGTAAAAAAATTATAGAAGGAATAAATAAAGCATCTAATAATTTACTTCTACGTCACGAATCATATATTATTTTTAGATTATACTAATCATATTTGCATTAAAAAACCTTTCTGTCGATTTTGTCCTATCCCATTTTACATTTGTTCCCACTCTTTATTTAGATTGGTCAATGAACATGCACATAGGAGACACACAGATCGACCTATGTTTTCAAGTGGAAAAAGATTGGAAGATGAGATTAGAAACTATTGAAGATAGATTTTTTTTAATTCTTTCTAAAAACCTATATTAAGATGTTTTATTGGATTTTTTACCATTTTATTAAGAACTCTTGGACAGTTGTTAGAGAAAGATTTTTTTAGAAGAATATTTTAGGGACAATGATAACAGATAAGATGCCATTGATGTTTGCATGGGCCAGAATGAGAGCCCATGGGGTTTTATTTTAGGGGATGTTCATTCCTCTCATAAATTATAGCATCTATCACATCGAATAATTGATACTAATTTAGAGTATTAAATATAGATCAATTACAAAACCAATTGTATAGATTGATACTAATTTACAAGAAGAATCTAATAAACTTAATTAGTCTATGATTTGACAATGTAGTGTTGCAAATAAACATAAACTAATGATAAATTAATTAAGCTTAATAGATTCATATCAAAAATTAGTCACTACTTCTGTAATAATTTTTATTAAATTTGTGCTGCTCTCCTTAGAAGATGCAACATGTACTCCTTCCGTCTTATTAAAAGTGATGTTTTGGAATTCATAATATATCATTTAAATGTTAGTCTTATTCAAATTTTTTGTACAAATATTATTTGTTTTGTTATGACTTATTTAATAATTTAATAATGATTTGTTTCTTTTATAATTTGTAAAAAATAAATAAAACAAATGTTCAGATACTGTGTCTAAAAATTAAAAACGTGACGTTTAATAGACGGAGGGAGTACATGTGAGTCTTTGGTAGATGTTGTCACAGTATTTGGTCAAAGTCAGGGCATGATATCCAAAAGTTCTCCAAGAACATCTGAGGCCTTCCCCAATTGAAGTTAAGAGCATCTCTAAGAGATTCTCCATATCTTTCCTATATGCTAGGAATAGAGATTTTAGTGAAAAACTATCTTTCAACAATTTTTTTAAATGGTCTTCTAAATATAGTCATTCTCTATTCCGGATTTTTCGCTAGTCAAATATAGAAGACGAGAATGACTCTCTAGAGTATGCATGAGATTTAGAAAAGTTGTTGGAAAATGAGAAGATATACAAAACGTTTTTTGTGCAAATGACTCTCCAAATGAAGATTGAGAGTGAGATTTAGAAAGACTATTGGAGATAAAGTTGGTGGTTTCGAGAAAAAGTTACACCACGTAGGTACAGACTCACAATAGGATAGGGCTTCCCCAATACAATATTTTTGCTTGTAGCCTCAAGTGCCATGTAGGCTCGGATAAAAAAAGTAGGTGCTCTAAACTTGTCATAGTCTTTGGGTGAAGATACGTATGCTTAAGGAAAGAGAAAGTGGTACATGCTAAAAAAGAAGAGGAGAAAATAAATATATGACATATTAAAAGGAAAAGGTCACGTTAGAAGCCACAAGTAGTGGTAGTTTGCATTGTGTAAATAGTAGTCTCAATATTTACTTGTATATGTGGATCACTTTATTTGTACCAAAGCCACAAGTAGTATTAGCCTCCATTGGTCATGCTATCCTAGGCAAGCAGTATTGGGAACTTTATTTCTGACTCCGTAATGCTCTCACAGTATATCGCTTTCATCTGCTGCCATTTCTGCTCCATCTCTCTGCTTTTTTCTACAGGAGACTATCACTCTGCGAAGCTGCTTTCTCTCTTCTTCTCTCCTCCATCTTGCATCCGAGCCTAAGTGGATTCATGGGGCTAATGTACAGAGTGGAGCGTTGGGCATGGCCGAAAGCTCTCGCGCCATGGACAGATACTGACAATCGAATGAGTGACGTAGACAGAGCCCTCAGCAATCATCCGATCGCCGCCAGTACAAATTCCCAGCACTTAAAAGACGGGTTACTACCCTCTGATGAAAGCCACAACTACTCTAGTACGTACTCTGCCAACGAAACATGTGGGGTTTTGAATTCGTTCCCATTTGATTGGTGTCATGCAATGGCGACGCAGCAGTCGCCGGTTGCCGGTTGCTGTAGCTCCAAGCGTCTGCGGACTGTGGTCTCGGCGGGCGGCGTTAGGGTCGCGTGCAGGCAACGTGCCGCTGCTCCCCGCCGGATTGGCATCATCTCCGTGGCCAACGCGGACGCACGTGGACTCCACCAGTCCACGGCACCCTCGCTCTCACCGATCCATTTTTCCATGGGGGGCGCAAGGCCGCAGGGGGCAGCCGCGCGCCGCGCTGCAGCCTGCAGGCAGCTTCGTCGCCAAATTAATTCCGGTTGCAGGGTTCGGGTCAGGTTGGCGCGCGCGCGCGCGTCCTGGGGTACACGACCGAGATGCTGCCCGGCCGGGACCCTTTTGGCTGGTGTAATCTGTGGCCCAAGCCCTGTGACTGGGATATGATGGCTCATTTTGCCCTTCATCACAGGTCCTGGGTTCTGGCCCAAATGCATGTGGCTCATTCTGTCCGGTCTAGTTGGCTCTGAAATCTAGATGAGGTGTTCAGTCGATTGACGAGGGAGTTTCAGATGCACAACGTTTGGGTAGGTCACTCGTAGGCTCGTAGCCTCTGCACCACCCATGACAAGCTAGTCCAATGCCTAGTGCTGAAATGGGGAGCTCAGAAGCATATATTAACGTAAGAAGACAGAGAAAAATTATTAGCCAAGAGATAAAAGCGCCTAGCAAGGAGGTGTTACACTCAAGGTTTTCAAAACCGGTCGGTAACCGACAACCGCCGCCGAGCGGTTCGGTTTCGGACAGGTTTGAATTCAAATTTCAAATTTGAAAAAAAAATTGAAAATGCTGAAAAAATTCCTAAAAATAGTTCATGATTTATAGAGTCGAATGGTGTACAAATTTTTCAAATTGGAGTTCGTTTGCTATTTATTTTGACGTGTACAAGTTTGAAAAAAAAAGAAAAATAATTTTTACTATTTTTTCCAAACTTGTACGCGTCAAAATAAATAGCAAACGAACTCCAATTTGAAAAAAATTTGCACCATTCGACTCTACAAATCATGAACTATTTTTAGGAATTTTTTCAGCATTTTCAAAAAAAAATTTCAAATTTGAAATTTGGTTTGGGACGGTTTGGGGCGATACCGTCGGTAACCAGCCCAACCCGGTCGGTAACCGGCCCTAACCGACCGGTTACCGGTCCCAAACCGTTTGAACTACGCCGTTTGAATTCAAAATCCAAACCGTTCGGTTTGGACCGGTAACCGGTCAAACCGGTCGGTAACCGCCCAACCGCCAGGGACCGGTTACCGGTGACCGGTCGGTTTTGAAAACCCTGGCCCCAAGTAGGGGAGGGTGGATGACCTTTTCCTGTGTCAGACTTTGCCGGGCCTAATCGTTACGGGCATACCACCCACGGGAGAAACTGCTATAAATGAAGAAAATTGAGGCTTGACGTGACGGGGAAGAAAATAAATAGGCAATGTTTGAATCTCTGGAATTGAATTTAATTTAATAATCATAATTTAGAGATATACTCCCTTCATCCCAAAATAATTGTCTTTTTCACTTTCCGAGAAACAAGTACCGACAATTATATATTAAAATATATAAATATTTATATTAAGTAATTAGTATCATCGAAAAGATCTTTTTGTCTAGTTTTTTAACAAATTTATTTGAAGATATAAATATTGAACGTATTTTATATAAATTAAGTCAAACTTGTGGCACATAAACCCAAAACGACAGTTATTTTGGGACAGAGGAAGTATTAATTAAGCTAATATGATTATATATGGATTATAATTGCATATTATTGTTCACTATATGAGAGACATACTTATTTATTGTATTTCTATCGTAGTAGGATAGGAAGTTTGAACAACATGTTATAAGTTGCAAATAGAAATATGGAATGATGATTTATAGAATTAATTTCCATCTCTCATCCTATGAATTTGAGATAGGCTTAATTATGGACTTTGAAAAGTGATGGAATATCAAATTCTAAGCCAAATAGCTTAATTTATTAAGATAAATTTCAATTCCTCTAAATGAAGGGATTCAAACGACCCCTACAGAAAATGTAAAGAATTCGGATGACACATGCTGACACGGAAGCCGGTGCGTCGAAAAATGACTCATCGTCGTCTAGACTCAGTTTAGGATGCATCGAACCAAAAATTTGCTTTGGATGGCCATGTGAACGGAGAGAATACTTTGTTAGTTGATTTATTTAGGGGATAACGACATCTTTTAGGTAAGAGAAGGTTTATATTTTAAAACTGGTGGTTACAAGAGGAATCCTTTGTTAAGGTAGTATAAAAGGCATGGACTATGCCTTGTAGTGAAATAGGGAGCATGTACATTTGGCAAATTAGGATTATAACTTTTCGGAGACTTGTTAGAGGTTGGGCTTCAAATCAAGTCGCTTTACTTAATAAAACTAAAGGTAAATTATCACGTGAGTATGATAGTTTGGATAAGGTTTAGGAAGAGAGAAATATAAGTAAATGTGCAGATTCATGCCAGAACATCCACATTGCATTTTAAAGAAAAAATGGCAAATGTTCAAATAGTTAGAATTAGAATTAGCTAAAATTTGGAGGATTGACGAGATCAAAGCTAGGCAAAGATCTAAAGATGGAGATATATTGGAAGGTGAGTAGGAAGAAAATAATGAATACTTAGAAGGTCCTTCTACACATGCTTATGAGAAGAGACTTATTGGATCAGATTTTGGTCCCTGTTACAGAAGGAGGAGGATCGCCAAATGATGAAGATGAGTTGCAGAATTATTAAAACAATTGCGATGGAGTTGTTTGTAAGACACGGTTGGAGATTCAGCAACAAAATTACCTCTTAGATGTTGTTTTTGGAAACTTTTCCTTTATTCACTTTGACTCAAAGCTTTGTTTTTTAGATTGTGTGGATCTAGATACCTTTGTTTGTAATAAAGAACATCCATATGCATTAGTCGATGCAGAAGCTGGAATATTAATATATATATTCTCTTTTCTAAAAAGACATGCTTATGACCAGAAAGATACGATGGACATAGCATTTAATTTTTACAACAATCTCTTTTCTAGAGAAGATAGAGGGGATGTTAGATTAGGAGATATATTTTTGGGAGGACTCTCAAAAAGTTAATAATGAAGAGAATAATTATTTAGTAGCTTATTTATCTAAAAATGAAATTAAAGAAGATATCTTTAATTAGTTGTTATGCTGAGGGGGCTTCTCGTCATGATGCACTCATTTTCCTTTTTTATCAAAAGTTTTGGGACATTGTCAAGAAGGATATTACTTCTATGTTTGACGATTTGTATAGAGGGGAGCTAGATTTATATAGGCTTGTTGACACCGTTTTTCGACACGTGTCAAATGGGCTGAGGCTTGACTGGTCAGCGGCCATTCTCCATCGGTATCGGGAGTCGATAGTGCCAATGGAAAGGTACTGCGGAAAGACCAAGTGTTTTGCCGATGAAGAGTCCTTGCCGATTGCCGATGAGGGGTCATTGCTAACTGCCGATAAAGGGTCATTGCCGATTGCCGATAAGGACTCGTTGCCGATTGCCGACAAGAGCTCGTTGCCGATTGTCGATGGAAGATAGTTGCCGATTGCCGATAAGGGTTCTTTACTGGTTGCCGATCAGGAAAATATTGCCGATGCCGATGGGCGTGATTTAGCACTTGGTGGCAACAGAAGACTACAGATGGCCAAAGGAGGAAATTGCAGGAATCTGCCGATGGGAGGCTTCCATCGAGGAAGAGTATAAGGAGACTGGTGTTTTATACCAGTATTATTATAGTAGTTTGAGTCCGACTCTTGTATGGGTCGTTTATTTTCCTTTAAAATAGGTGTGTTTGTTTAGAGAATAAATATTGTTATCCGGCTCCTGCGCGAGTCAGTTTCCTTTAAAGTAGGAGTTTGTTTTTAGGAAAGATATGTGTCGTGTCTTTGTACGACTCTCCATGCGGGAGTATAAATATGAGCCCGAGGGCTATGGAATAAAAGATCAATCCAATTCAAAACAAATCAATTCTACTTTTTATCCTACTTTTACTGCAATTTACCCTTTTATGCATTAGTTATAGTCATCAACGAGTTCTTCAAGCTTTCGACGGGCTGCATCACCTTGATCTTCGTCAAAATCCTTGTTAGTTCCGCGTGGAAGTACCTCTAGGCTTTGGCAATCCGGGCGCATCGCTGTTTGCCTCGTCTAGCTCTGCTCTAGTTATCCGTGATCAATCTGAGCCTTGACGTCCGGGCGCATCGCTGTCGTCTCGTTCAGTTTGTCATAGTTATCATCCTTGTCGATTGATTGGTCAAATCGACTGGCACGCCCTCGACATCGAGCTTTGGGTAATAGCCCGAGGTGTTCACGGATCTGACGCTTTTTGTGTCAACACCTCTTTTGGCACGCCCAGTGGGACCGATTATATAAATATATTTATCATGACTAATCCCAGGAGTGTCATTGAAGTCTCCACAGCAGATCTGACAGGTCATCAGAAACAGGCTCTGGAGCAGGCAATGGAGGAATACAAGCGCTCGTATCTTAGATCCTTCAACCTAAACGGGATCGGCGAAGCAATACAGAAGCAATATCCGCCGTCGCCGCGGCAGACCACTTCCAACGCCGATCCTGGTAAAATACAAGAGATGGTTAATTCTGCATTCAATAATGTATTCATTAGCCAATCCAATGCGCTGTCCGATGCTATACGCAATGCTGTCAAGCAAACTTTCAAGGGGCAGGCACCATATTATGTTGGTCCAGAGCATCGTCGACTCGGATCGGCATCTGTTACAGTTCCATCGGCGGTTCCAAGGGTGTCTTCACCGAGTATGAACCAATCCGCCGATGGGATCGCGCCACCAAGATTGAGCCCGACAAGCATTACTCAGACAAACGCAAATCTGGTGGCTCCAACAATATCTGGGCCTGTAATCCAGAGTCAGCCAACTCCTGCCAAATGCTAGGGATATGGTATGTCTCCAAGTCTATCTGATGATTCCGGATTGGTCCAAAATAACCATGCAGCGTGGAAGGCTCCCATGGCATCGGCAACATCTGTACAGCCGATGGTCCCGGTGATGTATTACACTATGTCTTCTCAGGTGCAGTCGCCAACGGAGAATCTACAAACAACAATACCTAACGTGCTGTACGCCCGAGCATCGGCAAGTCACCCGCCGATACAACAAGGTCCAACTGCTGCAAGTCAACCTATGGTGGCAATAAATTACCCGGCGCCACAAGAACAAGCCTCGGCTGGCTATCAGTCGTCGGCAGCCGTTTGGCCGGCGCACCAAGGTGTGCCGATCGCCAATCAACCTGTATCGACGGTCACTGCTCAAGTTGTGGTACCCGTGAGTCCAAGCAATCATCCAAGGGTACAACAAGAACAAGCGCCAGCCGGTTATCAGCTATCGGCAAATGCTTGGCCGATACGACAAAATGTGCCAACAGTTAATCAGCCTTTATCGGCAGATTCTTGGCCGATGCAACAAGGTGTCAGTCAACCCGCATCGGCTGTAGCCGTTCAACCCTTGGTGCCTACAAATCAAAGTCATCATCCCATGGTACAAGAGTTGCAAACCTCAGCTAGCTGCCAGTCACCGGCAACTGCTTGGCCGATGCAACGAGGTGTGCCAATTGCCAATCAATCTGCATCGGCAATGACCGCTCAAGATGTGGCACCCATAAGTCAAAGTGATCGGTCAAGGGTACAACAAGAACAAACACCCACCGGTTATCGGTTATCGGCGAATGCTTGGCCGATGCAACAAAACGCGCTGATATTTGATCAGCCTACATCGGCAAATTCCTGGCCGATGCAATCGAACATGTCGAGTGTCAATCAGTCTGCATCGGCGATAGCCGCTCAATCCATGGTGGTTACAGATCAAAACTATCATCCTGGGATACAAGAGTCGCAAGCTTCAACTGGATATCAGTCACCAGGGGCTGCTTGGCCGATGCAACCAGGTGTGCCGATTGCTAATCAATCTGCATCGGCGATAACTGCTCAAGTGGTAGTGTCTGCAGACCAGCGCTATCATCCGGAGGTACAAGGGTTGCAAGAGTCAGATGGTTGTCAGCCTTCGGGAAATCATATGCCGATGACATCTCATGCTGGTTGGATCAGCCAGCAACAAGTTGCACAGCCTGGGCGCCAACTGGCAAGAACTCTACAGTATCATCCGGCAAGTCTTCAGAATGAAGTATCGGTGTATCAGCCGATGAATACTACATCGCAATACTCGCAGGGAGGGGTATACAATGGTACATCGGTACAGCAACCGATGAATGCAATAGATATAACGCCACAGCACAAGCTAGCGACGGTGCAAAATTGCTCATCGGCCACACAGCTGGTGCACGGTGTTATTATGACTAGTGTTGTGCATGCGCCAATCATTCCAAGTGCTTCGATGACAGGATCTAAAGAGATAATTCAGTATACTCAGCCGGCTGGCATCCAGAATTGCTCATCGGTTAATCAGCCGATGTACAACACTCAGCAGATTGGTGTTACTAATATATCGGTTGCCCCGATTTGCTCGCCACAGGGATATGAAGTACATCAACTAGTGGACATCCAGAGTGGCCCATCGGTCAATCAACCGATGCACAATATTCAACAGGTTGGTATTGCCGATGAGCCGATCGTTCCGGCCTGCTTAATGCAAAGACCTGGAGAGATGCACCAATTTACTTAGACAGTAGGCGTCCAGGATTGCTCATCGGTTAGGCAGCCGATGCTCGATGCTGCTGATGTACCAATTGCTCCGACTTGCTCACCACGGAAACATGAGGGAGCACGTCCATCTGTCCCACTAGAGAACGAATTTGCGTATCGGCAAGATACAAAGGTGTTTTCGACCAAGGTAGAACATTCAGAGCTGGACGAAGAGCCAGGCCTCGACATTGCTGAATTGGAGACATTCACTTTTGATATCGCGAACGCTGATCAGGAAGTTGAACCATTTGACGAGATGGACGTCGGTACTGTTGAATGGGTAAACGGTGGGGAGCCGATGCCACATGCGCTCAGCCAGAACAGGGCTGGAAAGTTCACCTTCGATGTCACGAAGGCCGATGGGATATTTGACTTATTGCTTCAAGAAGGGCGGATTAAGCTGGCCCCTAATCAAGTAATTCCATCGGCCGAGGAGCTCAATGATACCGGGTACTGCAAGTGGCACAATACAACTTCTCATAGTACCAACGACTGCGAAGTGTTCAGGCAGCGGCTGCAGTCGGAAATTAACTCTGGACGGATCCAATTTGAAAGTCTTAAAGTCCAAGAACTGATGGAAATTAATCAGCGCCTGTTTCCAAATAATATGGTGGAAGCCGGTGGAAAAACTAAGATGCTGACATCGGACGCTGCTAGAAAGAGTGCATCGGTGGATCCTGATCATCAGGTGGCCGAGCGTGACGTCGGAAAGTTTGCCGATGACAAGAAAAGAATTGCCGATAAAGGTGCCTGTGTCAGTAGGGCTCCTGGCATAGTAATCACACACAAGATACCAAGGCGGGATTATCGGCAATCGCGAGATGAGCGATATCGGCAGGAAGAGAAAGAACGTCGGGAGTGGCTTCGTCGGAAAAATCATTGGAAGTGCCCCTTCTTCATTCACTGTTGGGAAGAGGGCATTAAGCTACCTACTGCTGATGACTGTCCTGAATGCAACAGATATCACGCTGCCGATCAGTCAGGGAAGTCTTGTTTGGATGATCGGGCATCTAGGCGCGCTGAGCCGCTCAGAGAGAGGAGATCGGTACGTAATCGACTGGGGGGCAAGCTTGATGCCCATAGCAGGCTTGGCAGGCGAGTCGATCAAGGGGAGAGCCAGGAGCGAGCCAAAACAAAAACACCCGATGAAGAAGTGCTCTCCAGAAATTCAAACATCGGAAGAGATGCCGATGTAAGTAATGAAAGGCAGCACCAGCATGTCTGGAAAACCAAACTCTCTCAGTGGTGCCCTAAGGGTTTAACAAAAACTCAGAAGAGAAGAATTCAGCGCCAACGCCGCAATGACTTGTACGGTGATGCAGAGCTCTCAAGGGAGAAGCAGTGGAGGCCAAAGCGCAAGGATGGAGATTGTAGAATCATGGACCCTTGTGTTTAGGCGATTAACGACAATACTAGATCACTATGACTAACGTGTGTTTTGCAGAGACAAAGTCATATATGTTAGGTCATGAGTGATGTATTTTGAATGGGCTTAATGGACATTCATGCCCCCAAGATGGAAATCGTTTCGGTTGCAAAGGATGGAGATACTCGACGAAGACTAGGCTAGTTCTTAGTGCCATAAGGTTGAGAAGGGCACTAAGTATAGCTAGGGCTTTTGGTTTTTCCTTTGACCGTACTATAAAGAGGGGTATGAGGTTAGTAGCTTGACCTAGGAGAGTTTAGGAAAGTGGGTATATGCACACTTGTCACAACTAGTCCTAGAGACCTTGCTTTCAGCCCTTGATAAACCCTAGAAGTGGTAGGAGAAAAAAATCCCTTGAGAAACCTCAGCGAAAACGGTTGATAGAGAGGGAGAAAGAGGCTCCGGACCACTCTGCTAAGTAGGCACCGGACCAAGGAGAGTAGTCCGGTGGTCCCTGACTTAGGCAGATTCTCAGCTCGAGGAGCTCCGGACCACCTGTCTGGAAAGCACCGGACCATAGAAGAGTGGTCTGGTGGCTTGGCTCAAAGGGTCAGAAGCTCCGGACTAGTCCGACGGTTAGTCCGACGCCTCTCGACAGGGATCTGTTTCTATGCAGAGAGCACCCTAGCTCCGGACCAGAGCGTCGGACCAGGGCACCGGACCAAGGAGAGTGGTCCGGTGGTGTGTAAAAGAGAGATCAGTTTTCACTCAGAGAGCACCGAGGCTCCGGACCAGAGCGTCGGACCAGTGCGTCGGACCAAGCAGAGTAGTCCGACGGTGCCTGAGTTTGAAACGTGAGTGAGCTCCGGACCAGTGTGCATGGTCCGGTGGTGTGAGCTCCGGACTAGT
The DNA here is from genome assembly GCA_022036555.1 of Microstegium vimineum. Taxonomy (NCBI): domain Eukaryota; kingdom Viridiplantae; phylum Streptophyta; class Magnoliopsida; order Poales; family Poaceae; genus Microstegium; species Microstegium vimineum. The sequence continues at coordinate 36,402,546 of CM039128.1, read as the reverse complement.
CCGGTGGCTACGCAGAAAGAAGAAAAAGTGAAAAACGGCTAGTTTTGGAGGTGGGGACTATTTATAGTTGCCCCCTTGGACCTTAGAGGTTGACTTGGCCATTGTTTCAGCTGGTGACACCTTGAGAGATCTTTTGGAGAGCCAAGAGTCTAGTGAGGGAGAGATTAGAGAGAGTTCATCTTGTTCTTCCCTCCTAGAGTGATTAGGAGTGACTTGTGTGCATCCATCCACCTTCCTAGCCTTGAGTGGGTCAAGTGAAGGTCTTGTGCTTGTTACTCTTGGTGTTCGACAGCACCTAGACGGTTTGGTGGTGTTCGGAGGAAGTGACCGCCGGGAGATTGTTGGCGGCTCTTCTCCAAGCTCTTGTGATCGGTTGTGGGCGATTCACTGAGCCGGAGTGGCGAAGAATCAGCCCGTAGATAGCACTCTACCCTTGCGCGGGTAGAGGGGGAGCGATACCTTGCGAGGTGCTCCAACGAGGACTAGGGGGGGTGTCGACACCTCGATACCTCGGGAAAAAATCGCTGCGTCCATGAGATTCTCTTTTCCCTAGCTCTTTACATTTCCGTCTTGTTTTTACATTTCCTACTAGAATTGTTTAGGTTGTCTTTAATTCCTATGAACTGCTACCGCTTTCTAGTTAGGACACATGGACGGTAGGCACTAGGGGGTGATTGGCATTTGATAGGTTTTTATATTTGCTTTAGAAATTTAAAACAAGCCCAATTCAGCCCCCCTCTTGGGCATCTTGATCCTTTCAATTGGTATCAAAGCAAGGTTGCTCTAAATTAGGCTTCACCGCCTAGAGCAAGATGTCCCATGGGGATGGACCGCCACCCATGTTTGATGGGGATGACTTTCCGTATTGGAAAGTGCGGATGGAGGCCTATCTTGAGGCCGTGGATGTCGGCGTTCACAAAGCCGCCACCCAAGGTGGATCGGTGTTCGCCGAGGATCCTTACTTTGAGAAGAACAATGCCAAGGCAAAGAATATTCTTTTCCGTGGCATTTGCAAGGATGTGTTCAACCGTGTGCGGAATTGCAAAACCGCGCATGAGATTTGGACAAACATTTGTGCTCTTCACGAGGGCACTAAATGTGAAAGAGAAGAGCGCTATCACCTTATCATTGCTAAGTTAAATGCTTTCACCATGCTATCTCATGAAAATGCTAATGAAATGTATTCTCGCTTGAATGTGCTTGTAGAGGAGTTGAATGGCCTTGGACTCTCTCAAATGACACCGGCCGATGTGGTGCGCAAGATACTTTGTGTCCTTCCAATAGACAAGTATAGCCACATTGTCACGGTTCTTCATCAAGGCGATCTCTCCGCAACTACACCAACACAAGTGTTGGGCAAGATCAATGCTCATGAGATGTACATGAAGATCAATGATGGAACTTCATCATCCTCCAAGAAGAAGGAGAAGGAATAAAAGAAGGACTTGGCTCTCAAGGCATCTTCCAAGGAGAAGTGCAAGATTCAATATGTTGTTGAGAGCACAAGTGATGATGATGATGAAGACAACATCGCTCTCATGGTGAAGAAGACCGCCAAGATGTTGAAGAGGCTAAACAAGAATGGAGTCAAGTTTGACTCAAAGAAGAAGAAATTCTTCACAAGCTCTTCAAGGAAGCCAATCTCCCAAATCAAGTGCTACAATTGCGGCACCCTTGGTCATCTAGCCCATGCATGTCCCGAAGAGAAGAAAGACAAGTTCAAGAACAACAAGTTCAAGAACTTCAAGAAGAACAAGGGCGGCAATGATGACTCAAGTGATGACAACAAGAAGCAAGACAAGCCATACAAGAAGAAGAAGAACTTCAACTTCCACAAGAAGAAGAAGGATGGCAAGGCTTACATTGTGGGTGATTGGCTCACCGATATTGATGATTCAAACGACTCCTCCAATGATGAGAGTGAAGAAGAGAAGGTGGTCGCTTTGGTGATTGGTTCTTCGATTCCACCGCCACCTCCTCCTTCATCGCCGGGCTCATCCTCTACACACCTATGCCTTATGGCTAAAGGTGACAAGAAGGTACAAAAATAGGATGATGGTGATGACCTCTCTAGTGATGATAGTGATGATGAAGAAGCACCTTCCTATGATGAACTAATTAAAATTTGCAACAAATATGCTAGCATCATAAGGAAGTACAAGAGTAAAAATGACAAACTTCTTGAAATCAAGGAAAACTTGCATGATAAGCTTGATAACTTGTCTAGTGCTAATGATGATTTGAAGCTTGAGATTAACTCTCTCACATCTAGCACTAGGGAGCTCAAAGCCTCTCTTAAGCAAGCCAATGAGAAACATGATAAGCTTGAGAGGTCATCCCAAGAGCTCCTCACAAGGTTTAACTTGCTAAAAGATGACTACAATCAAGTGAAAAGTGATCATGGCACGCTAGTGATAGCAAATGAATTACTTACTCAAGATCTTACACATGTTGCTACTAACCCGTGTGCTAAGTGTGCAAGTGCTACCTCTTGTGATATCGAGCTTGATGATGTGGCTCTTGAGCAAAGCGCCAAGTGCAAGGGCAAGAGAGTTGTAGAAGCCGACAAGTATGATGATTATATGAAGATGAGTGAAGAGAACTCAAAGCTCAAGGAAGAGCTCATCAACCTCAAGGCAAACAAGCCTTTCACCATCAAGTCGGCTCTAGAAGAAGACAAAGATGCCATCACCTTGATCAACTCTCTTCGAGAAGAAATTGTCAAGCTCAAGAATGACAAGACCAAGCTTTCAAGTGGCCTTGAAAAGTTCACCAAGGGCCACAACCTCCAAAGTGAGCTTCTAATGAGCACCGTCATGAAGAGTGATAAGACCGGTATTGGGTACAAGGAGAATCAAGTGATGAAGGCCAAGGTCAAGATTGAAGCCAAGAACTACTACAAGAACAAGTACAATGGCTACAATCAAGAGAAGCCAAAGCCGAAGCCTAAGAGGTGCTTTGGATGTGGACAAATTGGTCATCTATCATTTCAATGCAAGACTCCACTTCCCAAGACCTTGCCCAAGCACACTAGGCCATTTGCTCATGATGCTCACTATGTCATCAACAAAGATTCCAAGGGTAGACCACTTGTGGTGTTTCTTGGACCACCAATGAAGAACAAGCCCAGGGTTCTTTGGGTGGCTAAGGAGTTGGTTGACAAGGCAATGGGGCCCCGCACTAAGGGGGTTCCCAAACAACAAGCTTAACTCCAAGTTGCTTGTGTGTAGGTGAACTACAAGACCGGTGGGAGCCATTGGGTAATTGATAGTGGTTGCACTCAACACATGACCGGCGACCCCCGGATGTTCACCACACTCGATGAGGATTGTGCAAATCAAGACAAGATTACTTTTGGGGATAATTCAAAGGGCAAAGTTCAAGGGTTAGGCAAAGTGGCTATCTCCCAAGATCAATCAATCTCAAATGTTTTGCTAGTACAATCATTGAGCTTCAACTTGCTATCGGTTGGTCAACTTTGTGATCTCGGGTTTCATTGTCTCTTCACACCAAATGAGGTGATTGTGACCAAGATTGAAGATTCATCAATGATATTCAAAGGGTTCCGGCACAACAACCTCTACTTAGTGAACTTCACCTCAAATGAAGCTAACTTGCAAACTTGTCTCTTCTCCAAGAATTCCTTGGGTTGGCTATGGCATAGAAGATTAGCACATGTGGGCATGTCAACGTTGAAGAAGCTTGTCAAGAAGGAAATGGTTAGAGGGATCAAGGATGTGGTGTTTGAGAAGGACAAACTTTGTAGTGCATGTCAAGCCGGCAAGCAAGTGGCAAACACTCATCCAACCAAAGCTTTCATGTCAACCTCAAGAGTCCTAGAGTTGCTACACATGGATCTATTTGGCCCTACCACCTATGCTAGTCTTGGAGGAAATCTCTATTGCTTAGTGGTAGTGGATGACTACTCTCGGTACACTTGGGTGTTCTTTCTTCAAGACAAGGGAGAGACACAAGGCATCTTCAAGAAATTTGCTACAAGAGCCCAAAATGAATTTGATGTGAAGATCAAGAAGATTAGAAGTGACAATGGCACCGAGTTCGTGAACACAAAGATTGAAGATTATTGTGATGAAGTTGGGATCAAGCATGAGGTGTCTGCCACATATACTCCACAACAAAATGGTGTAGTAGAGAGGAAGAACCGGACACTCATAACTCTAGCAAGGTCTATGCTTGATGAGTACAACACCCCGAGAAATTTTGGGCGGAGGCAATCAACACCGCTTGCTATGCGGCAAACCGTCTCTTCGTCCAAAGGCTATTAAAGAAGACCCCCTATGAGCTTGTCAATGGGAAGAAGCCGGATATTTCATTCTTTCGGGTGTTTGGTTGCAAGGTGTACATCTACAAGAAGCACCAACACTTGGGTAAATTCCAACGACGGTGTGACATTGGTTTCCTTGTTGGTTATTCGCTTAAATCCAAGGCATACCGTGTATTTAACAAAGCCACGGGCTTAGTTGAAGAAACGTATGACTTGGAGTTTGATGAAACTAATGGCTCCCAAGGAGCGCTTGAGGATATTGATGTAGGTGATGAACCCTTGAGGGAGGCAATGAAGAATATGCCAATTGGTGCTATCAACCCGCAAGAGGTGGAAGAAGTTGAAGATGAAGCAAATCAAGATCCCTCTCCACCTCACACGCCTCAAGTTGATGAAGGAGATCAAGTGAGAGAAGCTCAAGAAGACACTCACATTCCTCAAGATCAAGCCGAGGCCGAAGCAAGCAATGTTGAAGCACCACATCCTCCTCCTCAAGAAACAAATAGAAAATCAACATCCATCCTTCAAGCTCACCCCCATGATCAAATCATAGGGAGTCCATCAAAGGGAGTAATGACTCGCTCTAGACTTGCATCTTATGTTGAACATCACTCGTTTGTTTCCTTTGTTGAGCCTACTAGTGTAGAAGAAGCACTTGCGGATCCGGATTGGGTGAACGCCATGCATGAAGAACTCAACAACTTCACCCGGAACCAAGTGTGGACACTTGAAGAGAAGCCAAAGGATGCAAGAATCATTGGCACCAAGTGGGTGTTTAGGAACAAGCAAGATGATCAAGGCGTGGTTGTGAGGAACAAAGCAAGATTGGTGGCAAAGGGGTTCTCTCAAGTAGAAGGACTTGATTTTGGAGAGACTTTTGCTCCAGTTGCAAGACTTGAAGCCATCCATATCCTTTTGGCGTATGCGTCACATCACAAAATGAAACTTTTTCAAATGGATGTGAAGAGCGCCTTCTTAAATGGTTTCATTAATGAACTTGTTTATGTCTCACAACCTCCCGGGTTTGAAGACCCAAACTTGCCTAATCATGTGTATAGGTTGTCCAAGGCACTCTACGGTTTGAAGCAAGCTCCAAGAGCTTGGTATGACAGGCTAAGGGACTTCCTAATCAAGAAGGGCTTCAAGATCGGGATCGTCGACACTACACTATTCACCAAGAAGCTCAATGGAGAGATCTTTGTTTGCCAAGTATATGTCGATGACATCATATTTGGGTCAACAAACCAAGACCATTGCAAGGAGTTTGGTGACTTGATGTCCAAGGAGTTCGAGATGTCAATGATTGGCGAGCTAACCTTCTTCCTCGGCTTTCAAGTGAAGCAAATGAGAGAAGGGACCTTCATCTCTCAAGAAAAGTACACTTATGATCTACTTAAGAAGTTCAAGATGGAGGATTGCAAGCCAATCAAGACCCCAATGCCTACTAATGGGCATCTCGATCTCGATGAGGGAGGTAAACCGGTTGACCAAACTCTTTATCGCTCTATGATCGGTAGTTTACTTTACCTCACCGCATCAAGGCCGGATATCATGTTTAGTGTGTGTATGTGTGCTAGGTTTCAAGCAAACCCTAAGGAGTCGCATCTTTGTGCGGTTAAAAGAATCCTTAGGTACTTAAGGCACACCCCTAGCATGGGTCTTTGGTATCCCAAAGGAGCTCCCTTCCAACTAGTTGGCTACTCCAATTCGGATTACGCCGGGTGTAAGGTTGATAGGAAGAGTACCTCCGGCGGGTGCCACATGCTAGGAAGATCACTTGTTTCTTGGTCCTCAAAGAAGCAAAACAGTGTGGCATTGTCAACCGCCGAGGCGGAATACATTGCTATGGGAGCAAGTTGTGCACAAATCTTATACATGACCCAAACACTCTTTGATTACGACGTGTTTTTAAAAGAAGTTCCACTTTTGTGTGATAATGAAAGCGCCGTAAAGCTTGCAAACAACCCGGTTCAACACTTTCGCACCAAGCACATTGATATTCGCCATCACTTTCTTAGAGATCATGTGGCTAGGAAAGACATCACACTAGTTGGAGTTAAGAGCGAAGATCAATTGGCGGATATCTTCACTAAACCACTCGATGAAACAACCTTTTGTAGGTTGAGAAGCGAGTTGAATGTGCTTGATCAATCTAACTTCACTAAAAGATGATCTTGTGAGAATCTTGCATTCTTTTGTAATATAACATGTTTAATTTGGTAATGCACATAGGCTTGGCTAACACGGTTAAGATAACCGCCCTCAAAGCGTGTGATAAAGCTTAACCGCGGTTTAAACTTGCAAGCAACTTAGATTCAAATTCCGTTTTGCATTGCATTTTCATTAGTGTTGCTTCCTCGTTTCTTTACGGTTAAGTTTGTTGGTCATCATTAGGTTCAACACTTAGGGGGAGCAATTCAACGCTCTAGCTTCAGCTAATACCCCTCTAGTGCCCCTAAGGTGACCCTTGGAGCTTTATTGAACTATTTTCTTATGAAAACTAATTCTAGCCTATGGCAAACTACTTCTAAAATTGAGGGTTTGAGAGATGGTTCTTATGTTAAGTCCAACAAGTGTTCCTCTCTGCTCTTTTGTGTTGGTACTTGGCTAAGAGAAAAGATTGGAGAGAAAAATAGAAAATTTCAGAGCAATTTTAAGCACCGGACCACCCTCCGGACCACTCTGCATTGGTCCGACGCTGTGGTCCGGTGGTCGGTCCCTCTCTGCATAAATCGACTCCAGCCAAAGAATCCGTCGGACCAGTGTCCGACGCTGCACCGGACCAATGTCAAGTTGTCCGGTGCCTCTGTCATTCTGTTCTGTTCACCGTCGGACCAGTCCGGTGCCCCCATCGGACTAGTCCGGTGAGTCGTCCGGTGCTGTTGTCCGGTGGTCGGTTGCTCTCTGTGTTTTCTTCTCTGGTACCGTTGGACCACCCGTCGGACCAGCCACCGGACCAAGCGGAGTGGTCCGACGCTTCGAATTTTTGCGGATAACCCCCCGCGTGGGCGTCTGTTTCGGCAGTGCCTTCGTTCAGCCACCCGTACACCGTCGTCTCGCCGCCGTCGCCATTGCACCGCCGAGCTCACCTGCGCAATCCTCGCTGCCGGTGACCTCTTCCTTTCAGATCCGCCGCCATTCCACCCTCTCTCCGCTCCAGCGCCGCCCTGCACCGCGCCACGGTTCCGCCGCAGTGCCTCCACCACTTCGCCGCCGCCGCGCCGCCGTCCTCCACCTCGCCGCCGGTGGACTGCTCTGCCACACCTCCCTGCCAAGCTCCTGCCGTCCTAGGGTTTACCCCTTTCCACCATTGCCACTGCAAGTCAAGTTTAGGGTTTGCCGTAACCCTAGAGTTCAAGGTTCGACGTTCGCCCTCGAACGAATCCCTCTTCAACGCGTTCGTCCTCGACCGACCTCCTGACACCGTCGTCAACTTCGTCCGCGACCGTTTCGTCGACGTCGATTCCGTCACTTCGCCTCTAGGGTATGGTTTCGATTTTCGATTTCGCGTTTTGTCGAATCGTAAATTGAGTTATGCCCTAGAGTAATTCCGTGAACATCTCTTATGAAATTCTAGCCAATCCACTAAATTTAATTGTCAATTGTAATTCGCAACTGGTATATCCCGTTCAGAGAGTGCTTTGGTACTTGAGATTGCTCTGAATAGTCACGCTCTCTTTCCTCAGGTATTCTGTCAGCACTTCATTCTATCACTTATCTAGATGCTTGCTTCCATACGGTTTCTTATCTCTAGATGATTATATATGCTTATGTATACCCTGTCTATTCTATCCAGCAGCAGTCAGTGGCAGTTAAACTCGGGGCAAAGCTCACGAGTAGGGATTGAGGCAAAGCCTCACGAGGTTCAGTCCAGTGGCATGGAGGCCCTCTCTGTCAGTGATTGCTTGGTTTGATCAGTTGACTCTTGCAGCGATCAGTGTTTCTTGTGACAGAGATCAGTGGTTCTGACAGTGGACAGTGGATCTTGTGATTGTCAGTGGGCAGTGATACTTCGTTTGTTTCAGTATGACTCACAGTACTTGTGCTCAGGCAGCTGGGTCTGGTGGTGATGCTCCTCCTCCTCCACGTCCTTCCAGAGACAAGGGCAAGAAGCAAGTGATTGAGAAAGCTAAGAAGAAGAAGCGCAAGCTTACAGAGGCTGAGACAGCCGAGGCAGTGGCCGATGCAGCGGACCGCGCAAAGCGAGGCGGTCGCCGAGGTACCGTGAGACTCGGCACCCCTGCGCGGGATCTTCCCACTTCTCCTCCAGCTGGGTCACACACTGAGGACACTCCACAGGAGCCAGAGCTAGTTACAGAGGCCTTGGGTACACCGTTGGCACCTTCTTCCTGGGGGCGCTCCACCCGCTCCCAGTCTGCTCAGTCACCACAGTCAGCGGCTCCCACAACAGCTTCAGCTTCAGTTCACCTTGACCTGAGGAACCTTACAGCGAAGCAAGTGAAGAAGCTCAGGTTCGTCGCTTTAGAGAAGTGGTGTCCGGATCAGAGAGACCCCAGAGCTTCACCTGGTTGGCATACACCTCTCATGGAGGATTTCTATCGAGTAGCTCAGTTGACCAGTATTCAGATTCGACCACACAGGGTTTGCTCCTTAGAGAGCATTGTTGAGCTAGCAGGTGAGGAGATCCGTCCGTTCCTGACTTACCAGCCGGGACTCGCTGATTTGTTCGGGCGTTCCGGTAACTATATCGAGCGATGGGTCAGAGAGTTCTATGCATCAGTTTGGGTAGATCCGGAGCACAAGTTTGTGCAGTACACCTTCAGAGGCGAGAGATACAGGCTGTACTTGACCAGACTCAGAGAGATCTTTCGCTTCAGACAGGAGGGTGGTGAGTTTGACCTGCACTACGAGTGTTACCGAGGAGCTTCAGTGCCTCGCCGAGCTCGCGGAGGCCGTACTTTGTCAGTTCAGGAGGTGGCTCCTCTATTCAAGCCACCTTTCTCAGAGGGCTCTAGGCGCACTCCAGCTGAGCTCAGGCCTACCGTTCATAGATTGAACGAGGTGCTCCGCCGTACTCTGCTACCTCGCACGGGCTACAAGGAAGGATTGACCAACATGCAACAGCTTCTCCTTCAGACCCTGGTATCTCAGACACCATTTGATATTGCAGACTTTCTAGTGTCATAGATAGAGGATGTGATAGAAGATGGCATGAGGGCCCGACGACAGTTTCCCTATGCTCACTGGATTTCTTCGATGCTTGCTATTGAGCTAGAGGGAGCACACCCTGGACTCCGTGCTCTTTTGGATCAGGCGCCTACTTCTTTCCCAGAGTACAGAGTCTTGGGGTCGTTCGATAGCCGGTTTGGAAACCGGGTTCTCTGTCTTGTCAGAGAGAGGACAGCACCAGCTGACAGGGCAGATGTTGATGCTCAGGATGAGGCCATTCGGAGTGTTGAGCAGCAGGAGCTCCATGGTCTAGATATAGGAGTGGATGTCACTCCAGAGGATACATCAGATAGCTCAGATGCAGACTTCCAGCCGGTTCCACAGATGCCCCCACGGGCGCACGACACTGAGGCTGGCGGTTCTGCCTCTGCCACAGAGACGATGATGCTCAAGATCCTTGACAGAATGAATGAGCAGCAGAGTTCTCTAGTCACTGCAGTCACTCAGATACAGCAGCGTCAGGACGAGATGCAGCGACAGTCAGAGGAGCGCCACTTTGAGATGCAGCGACAGATGCTTGCTATGCAGCTAGAGTCTCAGCGTCTTCAGTTACAGTCCCAGCAGCTGCAGCAGCAGAACATGACATTCATGGCTCACGTGATGAAGTGGACTGGCGCTCCTCCACTAGAGTTCCCTGCAGCTCCTCAGATTCAGATGATGAGCACTTCACAGCCCTCTCAGTCAGTTGGGCAGCCTGGAGGGCCTCAGTTCTCAGTAGGACCCTCAGTTGGCCCCTCAGTGGCCCCTGTCAGCTCAGCCGGTCAGACAGTCACTCCCACCCCAGCCATACAGTCCAGTGGACTTCAGGGTGCTGGACTGACCACTCCGTTCCAGTCACCGGCGACTCAGGTGACTCAGTGGTTGGACACGTTTGGCCCTACTCAGCAGTTCACCCCGCTTACTACAGGTTTCACTCCTCTTACCGCTACACTGGGTGCTACTGCTAGAGATCTGTCAGCCTCTTTCAGTGATATCACAGGTCAGCCGTCCCCCACTGGTCCTCAGATTGCAGCAGAGGTCGAGGCCGCGCTTGTCGCTCCAACAGCTGATCAGCACCGCTCCTCAGTAGCTTCCTCAGAGGCTACCCATGACAGTCGGCCTCCAGCCGTATCTACCCCTCCGACAGCTGCAGTCGCTACCGATGCTACGGTTGTCTCCTCCACTCCAGTCCAGCCTCAGCCGTCTCCGGTTCTTCACACTCCAGACGAGTCAGTGCATGAGGCACCACCGGTCACAGCAGCTCCAGAGGCTCCCGCCGAGACACCAGCACCGGTTACCGCTCCTACTACTTCTCCAGCTACTGCTCCCGAGTCGTCGACCGCAGCAGACCTGTCAGCTTCCGACCCCCAGACCGCTTCACTACCAGCTACGGACACTCAGGGGGAGGATTCGGGATGAAACATATCTGGCAGCTTTCAGGGTTCTCGACCGCTCCACGGCTGCTTCCTCTCCACCTCCAGATGCTTAGTTTAGGTGTTTCGACGCCAAAGGGGGAGAGGGAGAGTCGAGTAGATGGGCTAGCTTTAGGGGGAGCTAGTAGGACTCGTTCTTTTGTTGTGTATAATCTGCTAGTAGGACTTGTTCTTTTGTTGTGTATAATCTTTCTTTTGTTGTGTATAAACTCTATTACATCATGCATCACGCTTACCGTCTTATTGCATTGTATGGTATGTGTGATGTTTGAGACTTGATGGTTGTGTGACATGTGTGGACTTTCCTATTTATATATCATGTCACTTGGTTATGCTATGTTGCTTCCGCGCTAATCTCTGATCTTTTGGCTATAGCATATCCTTTTTGAAATCAAGTACTACATTCATTTCATATCTATTGTGCTTGTCATGGCTTGAATGGTTAGGCATGTTATTGTCTTTCTTATTACTAACTCATGCCTATCTCATGTCAAGTCATGTTTTCTCTTATCAAAATTCACTCATTATTCTCTACTCGAGCTTGTATTGTCGTCAATCACCTAAAAGGGGGAGATTGTAGAATCATGGACCCTTGTGTTTAGGCGATTAACGACAATACTAGATCACTATGACTAACGTGTGTTTTGCAGAGACAAAGTCATATATGTTAGGTCATGAGTGATGTATTTTGAATGGGCTTAATGGACATTCATGCCCCCAAGATGGAAATCGTTTCGGTTGCAAAGGATGGAGATACTCGACGAAGACTAGGCTAGTTCTTAGTGCCATAAGGTTGAGAAGGGCACTAAGTATAGCTAGGACTTTTGGTTTTTCCTTTGACCGTACTATAAAGAGGGGTATGAGGTTAGTAGCTTGACCTAGGAGAGTTTAGGAAAGTGGGTATATGCACACTTGTCACAACTAGTCCTAGAGACCTTGCTTTCAGCCCTTGATAAACCCTAGAAGTGGTAGGAGAAAAAAATCCCTTGAGAAACCTCAGCGAAAACGGTTGATAGAGAGGGAGAAAGAGGCTCCGGACCACTCTGCTAAGTAGGCACCGGACCAAGGAGAGTAGTCCGGTGGTCCCTGACTTAGGCAGATTCTCAGCTCGAGGAGCTCCGGACCACCTGTCTGGAAAGCACCGGACCATAGAAGAGTGGTCTGGTGGCTTGGCTCAAAGGGTCAGAAGGCTCCGGACTAGTCCGACGGTTAGTCCGACGCCTCTCGACAGGGATCTATTTCTATGCAGAGAGCACCCTAGCTCCGGACCAGAGCGTCGGACCAGGGCACCGGACCAAGGAGAGTGGTCCGGTGGTGTGTAAAAGAGAGATCAGTTTTCACTCAGAGAGCACCGAGGCTCCGGACCAGAGCGTCGGACCAGTGCGTCGGACCAAGCAGAGTAGTCCGACGGTGCCTGAGTTTGAAACGTGAGTGAGCTCCGGACCAGTGTGCATGGTCCGGTGGTGTGAGCTCCGGACTAGTCCGGTGGCTACGCAGAAAGAAGAAAAAGTGAAAAACGGCTAGTTTTGGAGGTGGGGACTATTTATAGTTGCCCCCTTGGACCTTAGAGGTTGACTTGGCCATTGTTTCAGCTGGTGACACCTTGAGAGATCTTTTGGAGAGCCAAGAGTCTAGTGAGGGAGAGATTAGAGAGAGTTCATCTTGTTCTTCCCTCCTAGAGTGATTAGGAGTGACTTGTGTGCATCCATCCACCTTCCTAGCCTTGAGTGGGTCAAGTGAAGGTCTTGTGCTTGTTACTCTTGGTGTTCGACAGCACCTAGACGGTTTGGTGGTGTTCGGAGGAAGTGACCGCCGGGAGATTGTTGGCGGCTCTTCTCCAAGCTCTTGTGATCGGTTGTGGGCGATTCACTGAGCCGGAGTGGCGAAGAATCAGCCCGTAGAGAGCACTCTACCCTTGCGCGGGTAGAGGGGGAGCGATACCTTGCGAGGTGCTCCAACGAGGACTAGGGGGGTGTGTCGACACCTCGATACCTCGGGAAAAAATCGCTGCGTCCATGAGATTCTCTTTTCCCTAGCTCTTTACATTTCCGTCTTGTTTTTACATTTCCTACTAGAATTGTTTAGGTTGTCTTTAATTCATATGAACTGCTACCGCTTTCTAGTTAGGACACATGGACGGTAGGCACTAGGGGGTGATTGGCATTTGATAGGTTTTTATATTTGCTTTAGAAATTTAAAACAAGCCCAATTCACCCCCCCCCTCTTGGGCATCTTGATCCTTTCAGAGATCCATCGGCAGACAACAATATTGTGCCGATGGTCTAATCAAAGTCAATCTTGGATCTGCGGGCTTGGGGGCTGCAATCGGCAAATTGGCGATTTCAATTATTATACTTGGAGGCACCTACCGATGGTTTGTGTATGGGACGCTGTACTGCCGATAGGTTCGTCAACTGCCAGAAGATGGTTGTAAGAATGATTCTGCCGTGCTGATGATGACTAAGTGTGCGGTGTGCGCATTCTGGGAGTTACTTCTCGTGCTCCTTGGTGGGTCTATCGGCATTGTTCTAACTCTGACCCGATGGGAGCATGGAGCTTCGTTACCGATTATTGTTGCAATCAGGCTAAGTATCAGGGTTTGTTAAAAGTTGGGATTACTCAGGATTTTAGCCGATTTGATGAATTATGGTATCGGTGATGATTGCCGATGACCGGGTGAACAAATTTGCCGATGGCACTCTAGCATGGAGATTGATTTTACCGATCAGGATTGAATTCTAAGCCTCGAGCGTTTTCCTAATCAAGTTTCTATTGGGTAAGACAGTCTGCCTCCGGCAAAACATACAGAAACTCTCGGAGGAGCTGACACATGACGTGCTCGTTTGGGTGCCAAGGAGAGGGAAAATATAAAACATCGGTAAAAAACAGACTAGCATTATATTACAAGTCAAAATCAAGTATCAGGTTACAATTTTGCCGATGCAACAGACATTACAGTAAGGAGTGGATAACTGTTATCGCACGCAGACGAATTTGATCTATTTCTTCTATCTCCTTGGCGTCGGCATCGGCGGAGCCCTCAACCGGCTTGATTTTCTTCTTCCATAGGATGGCTTGACGGGCATTATGATCTCTTTCTTGCTGTAAAGCCCCGATGGAGTCGGACAGTTGGATCTTTTGTTGGTTGGCAGCCGTCAGATCCCCTTCAATCTTTTGCAGCTCCGCCAGCAGCTCTTCCTTCCTTGCCGACAGTCGAGAGATTTCCTGGTCAAGGTTGCCGATGGAAACTTTGGCTTGACCAATGCTTTTGTGCTTCTCATCGGCAAGGCGTTTGAATTTGAGCTTCTCTTCCTCGCTCTTGGCTTGGGCAGCTCTGTCGGTAATGCGGCGAACAAGCCTCTGGTACTGGATCTGCTTGACGTCGATAGAGGCTGCCTGGAGAAGGACTTCTGCTGCGTCGGCAGGGAGATAACTTTGGATGTCTTTGAAAGCAATCCTTGCTGCCGATGAGTTTTGGATAAGCTGGGATGTGTCTTGTAGCAGCAAGGAAAGCAGTGCCTCAAGTTTGGTCTTGATCTCTGCCGATAGAACTGGGATAGAGCTCTCTTCCTCCTCGTCATCGACTATGTCAACCGAGAAGGAAAATAAACTGTCTGCTTGGAGGGGGTCTTGATGCCTATCTTCGTCCTGCGGGTTGAGGCTGAAAGAGAAAAGGCTATCTGGGGAATCTTGGGCCTGAAAACAGAAGGGTTATAATATGCTGATCGAAGAATTATATTAGAAGTTTCAAATGATTAATTTACCATCTTGAAGCGGATTTCTTGCCCAGGACTTAGCATTCTAGATGGCCCAGCTTCGTCTGGGACATCGGCAGCAGTTGCCGATGAATGAGCTTCTGCCAAAGGAGCAATCGATGCTGTTGGTGATGGTGGTGTTGTCGCTAGCGTTACTTCTGGCGTGGTACTTGGTTGTGGCGGTGATGCCGCTCTTTCATCGGGATCTTCGGATGGTACCAATACCGATGCTGCTACGACGGGTGGAGCTGCCCCAGCAATTTCGACTGAATGCGCCGATGCTGATGTCGCTTCAGTTGCCGCCATGGGTGCAGTCGCCTTATCAGGAATATCGGCTGATGTCGCCGATGCCGATGCCGCCGCCGCCATGATGGGTGTTTCTTCATCGGGACTTCGGCTGATGGTGCCGATGTCGATGCTACTCCCATTGCCGTTGCGGGTGTTTCTTCATCAGGAGCTTCAGCCGATGGTGCCGATGCCGATACCGCCTCCGCTTCCGCAGTGGATGGAACTGCCTCCTGACCAAGGACGTCGTACATCGGCTGATCTGGGATAGGAGTTGTTGGAGTCTCTGCCGATGACATGCTGACAGTCGATGGTGCGACTTGTGCCGATGGCGAAGATGAGCTAGCCAGCCTCAAACGCCTCCTTTTCTTTGGTGCGGCGGCGGAAGAGGATCCGGCCCGTTTCGACGAAGACTGGGGGGCATCGGCAGCCGAACTTGGAGGTGCTTGTTTGCTTGGGGCCGTTGCCGATGACCTCATAGCCTGAAAATATTTAATGCAAATTATACGGGGTAAATGTTGCTGATTAAATAGTATACAATCGGTATGAGTGAAGATGAGTTTACTGCAAACACCCGCGTCAGGGCAGTAGCAGCGGCCGATGTAGCCTTGGCTTTTGCAGGTGTCGTTGTGGGTACCTGTCGTGGGACGAAGGCAGCTAACGAAGGAGCCTTATGGCCGATGAGTGATACGGGACTCATTATTCGAAGCTTGAAGGGCTTGCCGCTCTTGCTCATCGAAGGAATCGGATCATCAACCTGTCAAACGCAAGGAGGGTAAAATACCGATGGCGAAGATAAAAATAAGGAATGCATCGGAATAAGGACTTACTGCGTCGTCGGGGATGATGTGATCGGCATCGATCATGTGCCGATAGTAGTGCGACGATTTGGCGAACAGTTGACACCTCCATTCTTGCCACCAGGACTTGTACTCGTTTGTGATAAAGGAGGTTGGTGACCAGGAGGACAAGTCAAGATCTGATATATCAGCATCGGCAGGGAGGTTGACAACCTTGTTCCAGTCCAGAGCGCTGGAGAATGTCTGCCTGGGCTGCACTACCTTGGAGTAACAGAGCTTGATCGGCAGTTGGCCGAACGCCAGTTGTCTTGCCGCTACCGATGGATAGTAAAACTCAAATGGTGGAGGGGCGTTCTTTCCCGATCCAAATATGTTCACTGGGATGGCCCGAGGAGTGATGCTGGCCTTCATCATTATCTGGTTTTCAGGTACATCCTCATCGGTAAGATTAAATAACAATGGGAACTGGTTATCTACATCGGCATATGGCCACCAGAGCCGTTCTGCGGCAGGAATTCCATTGTAAAACTTCTGAAAGAAGAGGCCGAATTGCTCCGCATCGGCATCGGTCCCTGGCAGCACAATAGTGGCCTCTCCAAAGCTGAGTGGAGGGCGAGTTGCCGATTCATCCGCCCCACACTGGTGGTCTTCTGGTATGTCTCTCGGGAAACGTTGGGCGAACAAGTCAAGTTGAAGTACTTTCTGCATATGTGTGTTCAGCCACATGTTGATGAACCACCAGGGGCCTCCAAGATTGCCGATGTGCTCACCTAGCAGTAACTTCTGAGATACTTGATGGAGGAGACGATATACCGATCCTAGAAGATATCTGCCCAAGGGAAGCCCTGTCCCATCGGCAAGCATCTCAGCTGCTGGGAGGTACATGGTAGTGGGTCCGACTGCCCTGCCGCAGAAGATGAATTTGTCTAGCCACATGTTCAGGAAAGTGGCGTGCTCTCTCTGGTTTACCGATCCCGTCTTCTGGTATTCCTGAATGTAACCCATCCAACCGCCGATGTTCCGGGTATTTACTCTGTGCTCAGCTTTACTATTGAACAAGGAGAAGGTGTCGGCAGAGAGAATGTCTAGACCGATCAGCATGTGGACATCGGCAAGAGTGGGGATGGCTGGTCCATGTCGGAATAGGAAGGCGTTCAAAGTATCTGACCAGAAGTAGGAGGCGGCTATTAACATGTTCTCGTTCTTTTCCATGTCGGCAATGGAAAGCCGGATGCATTGGTCCAGATTGCGTTCTTGCCAGTAGATTTGCTGCGACCCAGCAACCCTGAGATACATATTTTTCCACCCCTTAGTGGGCTTGGGCCATGATCGGAAAGTATCCTTCCACAGTCCTAAACCGAAACATTCAGATCTGAAGGGGATTCAGTTGGTTTTTGCGTTGATTATGTAACTGGGATCTGGATTGCCCATGGGGCCTAAACAGCTAAAAGTGGAACTAGTAAGTGGAATCACTACTTTGTTGTACAGCTCCTAGAGTTCGAAAGAAAGAAAAGGGAAAAATCAGAGAAGGAATGGGGATAAATCTAGATTTGTGCGAGAAAAATACCAGCAGAAGGTTGGATTGGGAAGGAAATAGGTCTCACCTTGGGATGTCGAGTTGGATTGCCATCGGATTCGAGGAGATGCTTGCAGTTCGTCCGTGGATTGTGGGAGAGTACTGTTGCTCGAGTTTGTGTTCTTCGGAACGGCTGGAGGTTGAAGACGATGGTGGAAAGGTGAAAGTGAAAGTGGACTCAGGGTAAAAAATAACGTGGACCCGGTAACTTTTATAAGCATGTTCGGGGGTATTTTGGGGTTCTGTTTCATACTGTGCAGGAATGTGGAGGCGCCCGCGGTAGATACGCGCGGTGATCGAGGTGGTCTGTAACTGTTCGTGCTACAATCGAGGGATTTTATTATTAAATTACAGTTTCACATGCGGGGATCGAGGAAACCGTACGCCTATCTCGGGGGTAACGGCTACAACAACGGCTACAGTGGAGAGAATTTCGGCACATAAAGTTATACGCTCCGAAACTGGGGGGCATGTGTTGACACCGTTTTTCGACACGTGTCAAATGGGCTGAGGCTTGACTGGTCAGCGGCCATTCTCCATCGGTATCGGGAGTCAATAGTGCCAATGGAAAGGTACTGCGGGAAGACCAAGTGTTTTGCCGATGAAGAGTCCTTGCCGATTGCCGATGAGGGGTCATTGCTAACTGCCGATAAAGGGTCATTGCCGATTGCCGATAAGGACTCGTTGCCGATTGCCGACAAGAGCTCGTTGCCGATTGCCGATGGAAGATAGTTGCCGATTGCCGATAAGGGTTCTTTACTGGTTGCCGATCGGGAAAATATTGCCGATGTCGATGGGCGTGATTTAGCACTTGGTGGCAACAGAAGATTACAGATGGCCAAAGGAGGAAATTGCAGGGATCTGCCGATGGAGGCTTCCATCGAGGAAGAGTATAAGGAGACTGGTGTTTTATACCAGTATTATTATAGTAGTTTGAGTCCGACTCTTGTATGGGTCGTTTATTTTCCTTTAAAATGGGTGTGTTTGTTTAGGGAATAAATATTGTTATCCGGCTCCTGCGCGAGTCAGTTTCCTTTAAAGTAGGAGTTTGTTTTTAGGAAAGATATGTGTCGTGTCTTTGTACGACTCTCCATGCGGGAGTATAAATATGAGCCCGAGGGCTATGGAATAAAAGATCAATCCAATTCAAAACAAATCAATTCTACTTTTTATCCTACTTTTACTGCAATTTACCCTTTTATGCATTAGTTATAGTTATCAATGAGTTCTTCAAGCTTTCGACGGGCTGCATCACCTTGATCTTCGTCAAAATCCTTGTTAGTTTCGCGTGGGAGTACCTCTAGGCTTTGGCAATCCGGGCGCATCGCTGTTTGCCTCGTCTAGCTCTGCTCTAGTTATTCGTGATCAATCTGAGCCTTGACGTCCGGGCGCATCGCTGTCGTCTCGTTCAGTTTGTCATAGTTATCATCCTTGTCGATTGATTGGTCAAATCGACTGGCACGCCCTCGACATCGAGCTTTGGGTAATAGCCCGAGGTGTTCACGGATCTGACGCTTTTTGTGTCAACAAGGCTAAATTTTACTTTAGTTACATCAATTCCTAAAATTATGACACCTGCAATACAAAACACTTCAGACCTATTAGCCTAATAAAGTGTAGCTTCAAAATCTTTTCTAAAATTCCTACTCTCAAACTTAGAAAAATAGCACATAGAATAGTGTCTTTATAAAAAAAGGTAGATATATTTTAGAAAGCGTAGTTGTTGCTGAGAAAAATAGTTCATAGTCTTAATACAATCATCTCGTAAATTAGTCTCAATTTATGTAATTAATCTATATTTAATATTCTAAATTAGTGTTTAAACATCCAATGTGACCAAGACTAAACTAGTTTAGAAGGGGAACCAAACACCCGCTAAGTAGTCTGGAAAATAAACGATCAATCTAAGAGCATCTCCAAGAGATTAGCTAAATCGTTTTCCAAATATAAATTTGATTTCTCATCTAATAGTAGATATCAACCTAGGCCTAGTATAGACGGCATATACTCTTTTTTTTTGCGAGTAGACGGCATATACATACACATGCGTTTCCTAAATAGCATATTTTTTTCACCCATCATTTCTTTACCCACCACCTCTGCCTCTGCAATAGACCATAGAATCCCTCCATCCCCATTCGTGCTCTCGGTCTTCGCAAAAAAAATAAAAATAAAAATAAAAAATCATAGTTGCCCTAGCTAGCTTGTTCATAGCGTTCATGGCTTCACCTGTGTCAGTTGCGGCAGCGGGCGTCTAACGAGTTGCATTCTCAACAAATAAAGTCTCATGAACACATCAAATGTATAATAATGTCATAAATGAATTAGGTTAACGTCACCCAAAATACAAATAAATCGCCAATCACCGAATAGGACCAAAGCGTTTCCTGAATAGATTATGAAAAATTTAGTTAACTGATTTTTTTTAAAAAAAATAGGTCGGTTATTCAGTTTTGTGATGATAATAAAAATTAGTTAACCGATTACGTTCGAACTAATAAAATTAGTTCACCGAACAAGCGCGTACTTGCATATCCTCTCTCCCTCTCTCTCTCTCTCATTGCATCAGCCGAATGATCTTGGGCCGGCCGGTGTTCAAGTTCAACTAGCTTCCGGCCCAGACCCCTTGGGGACCCAAAGAAAGTCCCAACCGAATCCTCGCCTCCCCGACAGAGAGCGCGCTTGATCACAGCTGGCAGCTGCCGTTCTCGCGCTGCGCGAGGCGAGGGTGCGGCGCGGCGGCGGGCCTCTTTAGTCTCGCGAGGTCGGCGCCGAGGCCTCCTCCTCCTCCTCCCGCTCCGGCTAAGCCACAGTAAAGTCTCCTGGTTTCTGCAAACAAGCGCCGACCCGGCCGTTTTTTGAATTTTGAACCGTCGTCTCGCTCGTTTGCTCGCAGTTCGGCGGTTGCAGCGCAGAGCCGCAGACCTCCTCGCCTCGGCCGCCCCCGCTCTGAGCTAGCTCTCTCTGCTGGTGCCGCGCGCTAATCTCATAATCTGCCCCAGCCGCGAGGGTGAGCACTGAGCAGAGCATCGTTTTTCTCATTTTGTTGTTGCTGCTGCTGCTGCTTCGTTCGTTGACAGGTGGGTGCATCCGTGGATGTTTGTCAGCTCTCAGGGTTCCTCCAGTTTTTGATTCGGGGTTAGGCTTCTCCCGATTTGGGTCTCCGTGATTACTCTTGGAAAAATCTGTACTAGTTGATATTACTGACGACATGCTTGCCTGACTGATGAAGCTAATTGGAGCAGAAAGCCTGAGCCCTGAAAAACACCAATGCTTCTCACTGCATCTGCTGATGAGACAGATAGAAGGAGTGTTGTGCAGAGTGCAGACAACATCCAATCCAAATAAGAAAGCTGCGGTGAAGAATGCTAATTCTGTCAGAAACACATCTTCTAGACAGTAGCTGCTGACGACATTCAGGAAGCAAAGATGCTTGAGATGTTCAAGCAGGAGAAGTATGGCAAGGTTGACACAAATAAAGCACAGATCCTCAGTCTGATAAGATAGATATATGGCCTCAGGTGTTTGAAGATGCATAGCTTCCCAGAAATAGGGTCATAAAGAAGTTGGACTGCAAGATTATACTGAAGCATGCAGGGTATCTGAAAATGGACTTTGATGACAGCCTGACCCCAGAGATTCCAATCGACCAGGTGCCAGATGCTAACGCTATGGAAACGGAGTGTGTTGGGATCCCAATATGATAGCCGTGGTTGGCGCATGCATGCAGCACCTATTGCTGTGGCTCGTGTTAAGGACTGAAGGACAGGACAAGCAGATAATATTACCACATCAACATCGGCTGGAGATCGAATGGTGCAAAATGTGGAAGCAGGTTGTCAACCCGATTATGAATTGCTCAAGTTACTACGTGCTACTCACAAGAATCCGGAGCTTGTGTTTGCTTTAACATCTACCTACCTACTTACGGCAGACATGCCTAACGATCGAGCAGACCATTATACACTGAAGCAGTCTGGCCTTGGCCTTTCAGAGCTTGCTGTTAACTCTCTCGGGGACTGGCAATTCCAAAGGAGCCAGAATCTATTCCTCCTGCTTCCATTACAGCCTACTGAAGGTGCCACGAAACAAACGAATCCTTGTCACTTGTCAGTAACAATCTTATGCTTCAGTTTCGGTTTTGCCTGGCACATACCCCGTCTCTACCCTCAGGTGTTGCTCTCTGTCTCTGAATTGGACTCAGTTAACCATTCACCAATACAACTTCAGTTCAATAACCATTCACACCCGAACAATAGAGATACATCAGCATTCCGCACCAAACCAACCAACCGACTCGATTCCCGCTCTCAGCCCCGGCCCCCGCCCTCCTATATAACCCTGTCTTCCCCAACGGCAGGATGCTCTCTACTCGTCCTTCCTCTTATACTGCCCCGCTTCTCCTCTTCCTCGCCTCGGTCAGGCAAGGATTGACGGAGCCTTCTATTTCGGGCCCCGCTGCTTTGAAGCGGCAAGCCGGACAGATATGCCGGACGACGGTGACGCTTCCAGGTCGCCAAGACGTTCGGACAGGATCGTGGCGGCTATGCCGGCGACCCACGACGACTCTACACAGCGCTCTCATCCAGGTAACTTCATATTTCATCTCCTCCCAGGTTCTTTTGTTCTTCTTTTGGCTGTTCTTGGTTTTTACTTTGCTTGAACTGATCCCCCGCCGCTCCCTGCAGAAACACCGAGGAGGCATGAAATAGGGGATAGCAGTTCGACAAAAAAGGCTGCCATCGATGAAGCAGTCGCTCCAATGGCGAGCACGCCGGTGGCAGATTCTATGCTGCTGCACTACTCGAGGATCGGAAGAGGTGCGTTGTGATGCTTCGGCCTGTCGCTCGTTCTTTTCTCCTTCCCTGAGTTGTTCTTGGTTTCACACGGGTTCTTCCTTTAGCTGTTCTTGGTTTTCCACTTTGCTTGAATTAATTCACCCGCCGCTTTTTACAGAAACATCTATGAGGCACGAAATAGTGGGCAGCAGTTCTACAGCCGAAGCGGCAAGCGATGAAGCAGCCGCACCAACGTCGAGCATGCAGCGGGCAAATTCTGCGCTGGTGCGCTACTCGGGGCTAGGAAGAGGTGCGTGGTGATTTTTCTGCTCCTTCGATTGTTTCTGTCACCCGTTCTTGTTTTTTAGTTGTCGGCATTCTTGGTTCTCTTCCGTGTTCTTGCTTTCCTTCCACGTTCTTGCTTCCCTTCCGCGTTCTGGTATGTGGAGGTGATTGGTGCTGTTAATCGGTTGTGCATCAGGCTTGCAATTTGGTACAGTTCCCATCGAGATGCTTAGTGACATTTCTGTCAAAAAAAGATGCTCAGTGACACCAATACCTCACCCAATACCATCGTTGATATCTGGAATGATGACGCTTCCGGGTCGCCGGGAAGGATTCACGGAGCCTTCGATTTAGGGCCCCCAAGCCGGACAGATATGCCTGACGACGGTGACGCTTCCCGGTCGCCGAGACGTTCGGACAGAATCGTGGCAGCTATGCCGGCGACCCCGGGACGTTCGGACAAGATCGTGGCGGCTATGCCGGCGACCCACGACGACTCTACACAGCGCTCTCATCCAGGTAACTTCATCTTTCATCTCCTTCCAGGTTCTTTTGTTCTTCTTTTGGCTGTTCTTGGTTTTTACTTTTCTTGAACTGATTCACCCGCCGCTCCCTGCAGAAACACCGAGGAGGCATGAAATAGGGGATAGCAGTTCGACAAAAGAGGCTGCCATCAATGAAGCAGTCGCTCCAATGGCGAGCAGGCCGGTGACAGATTCTATGCTGCTGCACTACTCGAGCATCGGAAGAGGTGCGTTGTGATGTTTCGGCCCGTTCAGTTGTTTCTGTCGATCGTTTTTTTCTTCTTCCCTAAGTTGTTCTTGGTTTCACACGGGTTCTTCCTTTGGCTGTTCTTGGTTTTCCACTTTGCTTCAATTAATTCACCCGCCGCTTCTTACAGAAACATCTATGAGGCACGAAATAGCGGGCAGCAGTTCTACAGCCGAAGCAACGTCGGGGCTAGGAAGAGGTGCGTGGTGATTTTTCTCTCCTTCGGTTGTTTCTGTGGCCCATTCTTGTTTTTTAGTTGTCGGCATTCTTAGTTTCCTTCCGCGTTCTTGCTTCCCTTACGCGTTCTGGTATGTGGAGGTGATTGGTGCTTCCCTTAATAGGTTGTGCATCAGGCTTGCAATTTGGTACAGTTCCCATCGAGATGCTCAGTGACATTTCTGTCAAAAAAAAAAGATGCTCAGTGACACCAATACCTCCACCGATACCATCCTTGATATCTGGAATGATGAGGTATCTCAAGCTTTTGATGAGATCACAAGTGAATTGCAGAGAGGTCACAACAGATTGCGTCTTGTTGGCCTCGATACAGAGTTTTGCCGATTGGATGGGATTGTCCAGGCTCGAGGGCCACCTACATCTGCAGAGGACCACTATCAGCAGGCTCGAATAAATGTTGATTGGGGCAACTTGGTACAGGTTGGCATTGCAATTGCAAATACGGAAGGTTCATGCCGAGCAGTTTATCAGTTCAACCTTCAGTTTGATCGTGCTTGCAGAGACAGTGATAGTCCTAGCATTGCTTTCCTGAGAAACGTAGCCAAACTGGATTTGGATGCTCATTCTACTCGGGGCATCAACCCCTCTACCTTCTTCCAACACCTTGCTCTATCTGGTCTGCTGAACAACACTGACATCATCTGGGTCACTTACCAGGGTTATTCTGATTTTGGATTTCTTCTCAGAGGATTACACAATACCGAAGTGCTTCCTGTCAACCGGAGAGATTTCCTGCTCCTTGTTTACAAATACTTCCCAAGATCATTTGATTTAAAAGTCTTCCACAACAGAGGAATATGCTGTGATCCACCAATTCCAGGTATAAGAGGCAGTGCTAGCTTTCAGAGTATGGCCGATGCTCTTAGGGTGAATAGGATGGGGGAGGCGCACGGTGCTGGATCAGATGCGCATCTGACACTCTTATGTTATCATGCTATGCTTTTTAGCAACCCACTAGCTGCATCCTTGCTCTTCGAGTACAGGAATACTGTCTATGGTGTGGAGGAAGCCCTTCCTCGTCTACCTCAAGACAGTGAGCTGTGTCATATTGAGGTGTTGGCTAGTAATTGGGACTCTCAATCCAAGCTGATCATTGATATGTTCCAGTCTAACATATCTGCTGTAGTCGGACTGGAGACATCAGTCGGCTACGAGTTCAGGAGCAGAACACCCATCCCTTATCATACAGGCCGTGTTCACATGGAAGGACTTCCGGGACCGGTGAAGTTTAGTTTGGCTGTCTCAGATCATTTTGGGAGAATTTGTTTTGGAAGAATCTGGACACTGAACATCCAAGGGACTAGCAAAGACCCTTCTCATGTCAGGCATGACCAGCTGGCAACAATGCTAACAGAGGCCAATGCTCTTTTCAATCATGACATCACATGGTGTTCTTCGAGCAGTTTTGCCCACATATGCCTCCTGAAAGCACTCACCACCGCCCGCTGCCTTCCAGTAAATCTACAGGGATTATATCAAGTCCATGCTGCTTTCTGTCCCAGTTCCAGAGTTGTTCCGCTCAGGTTGACAGAGATCAGTGAGGGCCACAGATCACTCACTACCCTGCGGTTCTTCATGAAGAACCCGGCTATGACTTGGCTACCGTTTTCTGGTTTCTATTGATTCTGACTTGACTTGGACACTAGCGGCCGAACTGCCCACGACGAGCTTCTGCTCTTTCCAAGCGCTGTCTTCGAAAAAGTTCTGCAGTTAGATAGCTAAACTGTGTTTCCCCCCTTCTTATTCTTGTCTTGCTCTTTCAAACACATCCAAAGCACACTCCAGAATGACCAGATAGTTTATGACGCATTAATAAATAGGTAAAATGTGCTAATTTCCTTATCCTTTCTGTTTGAAGCAGCAATCAAGAGTAAGGATGTTACCTCATTTATGGCACCTTGCTGTGATTTCTGGTTCCTTGTGCTGCTTTATTTTGTAACTATGGGAAGTAACCTGTTAATTCCAAGTAAAACAAGCTGCAGGCCTTGTTTTGCTAAAACAGTAACAATAGAAAACAATGGTCAAAATCAAAATTGAATATTAATATAACTATTGTGCTGAATTTATTCCAAGGGAATTAATTAGATCCAGCTAAACGAGTTTTCTTACCTGCCGATCAGATTTTTTTTAACGCAATCCACTGTTTCAGATTGACTTTGTATGTTTTCTGTTATAGAACACTATCAAACATGGTTAACCCACTAATGGATTTATCTTACCTTCAGATGAAATTTTGAAAGCTGGTTAACCTCTGGAGCTCCATCAGCAATTTTAGACAAGTGCAAAGCAAGGTAATAATCCATATATACTTGCTGTGTCTTACTCCAGTTTACAAAGTTGTCATCCTCTAGACTCAGTATCTAAACTCGGCTTGGGATTGTTATGTTTTATTTGCATTAGATTAATCATTAAAGTTGCTTATTGTTAGAGAATACCAAGTGTTCGGTCAAAACTCCTCTTCAACTGAGGATTAACCTCTACCAGCAAAGCTAAATAGGAAAAATTGATTGGCTGTAAGTGGCTATTTGCACCGTGGTTAATGGTATCTGAACTATTGCAGACATGTAGTGCAAGGCGCACTTTTGATAAATATTTGATCTACTGTTGGCATGCACACATACTCCCTCCACATTGTAAAAAAAATCGTTTTGGACAAAGTTTTAGTCAAACATTGGAAATATAAATTATGAATAAATTTTAAGTTGTTGAGTTTGAAAATGTGAAAACCATACGAATAGATTTGTCTTGAAAATATATCATTTTTAAATGAATATTTTTTATAAAAATATTAAGTCAAAGTCATGCTTTGGAGACCGTATCGTTGTCCAAAAGCGACTTCTTTTATAACATGGAGGAAGTATCGATATGTCAGATTTCTGTTTGCCTAATGCATCTGTTTTCTGAAATGTATCACTGTACATGCCAAGATCCATTATTTCCTTCCTTCAGATAATAAAGAGAGAAAAATTCCCTGCTCTATCAGCTGTTTAGTAGTTCATTTTCCTACTGTTTTTCCCTACAATCTAAAAAGCTGCAATTCGTAACCATGCACGATGTGTCGCAGATGTGTCGATTGATTCACGGGCTGAATTGAAGGATTCACTCTGTCTGTACAATGAACGGTATCCAGGGCCAGACCTTCCAGAGGCGACGGATGTTGCATGTACAATATCTCTGATTGATTTTAACTGGCAAATCGGTGCTAAACAACAAGGTTATGAACTGATCTTGTAATGTTGCAATCCCTTACTTCCTACTGGATTAGTAACTCTCTCATTTGTCAAACTCTCTGCAATAAGTCTCATATCCCATCGATCGTATCTGTTGGCGAGGAGCCAGCATGACGGATCATAGGAGCCACCGATCCTGCGTGCGACCAAACTGAAACTAGGAGATTACATATTGAACAAGCGTTGCGACCAACTAAGCAACATCACAGAGAGAGCGACGAAATCCCGGCACTGGCCCAATCCTCCGCCTCCAACCATGCATACTCCACCTAGGCGGCGCGAACGAGCGTAGAAGCCCGCTGCTTCCGGCCTGGGAATAGGACCTGCATGCATAGCTTCCTGTTCCTGCTTGGAGGGAGAAAGGGGAAGAGCGAACGCGACTTGGACTTGGAACTCGTCAAAGGAAGCTTCGTCCGGAGCTCAGTTTCCACATGAACTCCAATGCGCTTCATCATGACTTTCCTGGCTTGGTCTTCCGGCCTCAAGGCACTGTGCTTGCTTTTTGCAGCCAAGCCAAGCGTGCACTACGTACGCTTCGGGATGAAAGCCTCCTGTTGAGACATCTTCTCTTTAGAGGCTTCTTTCTTGAATGCTGCAATGAAGTCATGGACTGGAATGGGCTGCAGTGCACCACAGCCATGGCCGTGTCCTGAAGTGCCGGCTCCCTTGTGCTCTGTCTGTATCCTGTTACTGTTAGCGGTGCCACCGTCCTGGGCTGTGCCATGCACCGGAGAAGTCAGCCTGGGGCATAAAGCAGTCGTCGCGGGAAGGCAACTCATCCAGGTTAGTGGGTCAGCCTCGCAATCAGCAACATCCTCAACAATAGGCCCAGCCAGACAGCAGCTCCGGCCCAGCCGAAAACCAAGATTGCAGAGTATTGCAATTTCCCGCCATGAGGTCGAAATCTTCTAGTATTGGCAGCGGGACCCAGCTTGTGAGGTCGTCTTCAGAAAATGACTTTTCTCCTGATTGTGCTTCTTCGGCTTTAGCTGTTGCAGTCTAATTCCATTATCCTATAGTTCCTTATTGACATAAAAGCTGCATGATGTTGATCCCTGAAGAGACAGACTATCAATCAAATTCAAAACTGATGGCATGTCAGGAAAAGAGAGAATAAAAATGGGGTTTGCATGTAGTACTGATTAACGATGGCTATAGGCATGACAGGCTGAGTAGGAATATGACTTAGTACCTTAAAACATCTTATTACATGTCATTGCAACAAAGAGAAGAAAAAAAAAATAAAGGTTCCCTGGTGACCATATTCAAATTTCAGTTTGGACCACGTACGGCCAAGTCTGTTGTGTCATGCCAAGGAGCCACAGGTGTTTGAGGTTCAGTTGCTGGTCGTCATGTGATTCTGCATTTCTGCCATCGTCATCGTCGTCATGTTCCTATCCTTGGTCAATGGAAAACGGTGCTTAACTGATATGATCTCTGTTCTTTTTTTTGAAAACGAAACCAGCAAATTAAATCAATAAAAACAGTCAAACAGCAGCAGCCATCCTGCATGCTTTTGTCAAAATGGCATTGCTGTTTGTACGCGAGATTTTTAGTGTTTGCTCTATGTATCGTATCGATCGATGTGCAATAAGGCTTAGGTGTAGGAGGGGAAGACCGAGATATATAAGAGCAACTCCAACAGTTAGGCAAATGAGTTTGACATTCTTGTATTTTGTCAAAATTTGCAAAAGCACCTATCCAACAGTTTGGCAAATGGATTTGACATTTTGATCAACTTGACAAACAATGGATGTTTCCGCGCATATATGCGCGCTTGCTGCCCGCTTCGCATTTGGGGTTGCGCGCTAATCCCGCGCGATACTTCCCATCGCGCTAATCCTGCTCCTCCTGATCGGCTGCAGGTTTGATGTGATGGTCGTGGCTGGCAGAAAAGCTGTTGCTGAATGCTGATTAAATACCCGATGTGAAAGCTTAAATTGTTTCAAACTGAATGCTACTGAATGAACACAAGTGCACGAAGGCAGGAAGGAAACCTCCAGGACTTGGCTGGAGCAGCAGCGTCTGGGACTTGGCCGGAGCAGCAAACGCGAACAGGCTGCAGCGAAGTGAGGGCGAAGAAGAAATAGGTGCGAAGAAAAGCGTGCGTCCGGACACAGCAGGAAAAAAAATCACGGCCAAAACTAAGCCAAAACAGTTGGGTCCACAATTTTGAGAATTGACAAGTCAATTTTGTCAAACTCTTGGAGATAACCTTTTTTCCTCCTCTCTATATCGTTTTGGGAGTTGGCAAACAACAACATTTGCCAAACAAAATTTGTCAAACTGTTGGAGTTGTCTGGAAACTCTTGCTCCCTTTTTGCCATTTGAAGGGTTGCTGGTTCGTTTGTGTCGGATTGTCCCGTTCCAGGCCCGTTTCCGTTTCCAATCCAGATGTGTGTTTCGGCCTGGCCTGGAACCAAAACTAGCCCGGCTTGGCCTTTTCCTGTCTCCACGGCCCGTTTAGGCTGGAGTCCGCAGCGCAGGTGGTCGTCGCCGCTGACGCTGACACTACCAGAGGCAGGTTGACTCGTGAGCCCTTCTTGGACCTCACCTAGATAGAATAGAATTCGGATTCTAGATAGAAACGGTTTATTTGGTTTAGAAAACAAACCCTAACCCTAGGAGGATTAGCTAGGAAAACGCATCCCATGCATCGATGATATGATATCTATCTCCGCGCCGGCCCTATATATATATATCGATCATCTGTCGCGGCAGATAGATAGAAGAATATAATTATTGATTGATTGACTGACTAGGTAATTGATTTGAAGAAGAAACACAGAAAATAATGTCGTCGTCGTCGTCTGTGTCTATTTGTGATGTGTGCGACGACGACTCGATGGCGGAGATTCTTGTCCGGCTACCGTCCAAGTCCATGCTCCGGTGCGGCGCCGTCTGCAAGACCTGGCGCCGCATCACCACCGACCGCTCCTTCCTCGCCGCCCACGCCTCCCGCCGCCCGCTCCAGATGCTCACCCTCGGCTCACCGTCATGTCCCTGGACAGTGAACGCCTTATCTATCTCACCGGAAGCCTTCGTCTCAACGCCGCTGTTACACCGGAAGCACTCCGTGGCCACCGACGGGACCGTGTTCGGGCGCATGTTCAAGCTGCTCTACTCTCTCGACGGCCTGCTCCTGCTGCAGCAACGCCGGGGGCTCTACCTCGTCTGCAATCCCATCACCAGGCAGTGGACCAACCTCCCCGCGCTGCCTCTGGTGTCACCGCCGTATGACACTGCGTTCACCTGCGGTTTCTACGCGCACGGCCCGTCCGGCGGCGAGTACCGCCTCCTGTGCCACGTCTTGCTACAAGCTGCTGATGCTGCTGACGGCGGCGACGACCGCAGGTTCAATGCAGCATATGATGATCACTACTACTACATCCTCTCCACCGGCACCGGTGGTGGCTCGCGGCGGCCGCAGCCTCGTCGGCTTGGGGCAGCCCCACGAGGAAACGCTGACTCGCCGGCGTACCGCATCACGGACCAGTACGAAGTTCCCGTGGCACATCGCGGTGCTCTCCACTGGTTGTCTCTACACCCCGAGGCCGAAGCCACCCACACCGGGACGACGAGGATGCTGGCGTTCGACACGGTCTCCGAGACGTTCCGCCTCATGGCGGGGCCGCCGCAGCCGACGACGAATATGGCACTGCTGGAGCTAGACTGCGGGGAAAAGCTGGGTGTGGCAGCGATGCAGGCCGGTGAGTGTCTGACGATGCCGACGAGACCGACGTCGGTGGCCATCTGGGCCTTGCAGGACTATGATGAGGCGTCGTCGTGGACGCTGCGCCACCGGGTGGAGGTGCCGCTCACCTACTTTGGCCACATCGCCGCCGACCCCGCATGCCGTGCCGTGTCCGTCGACGGCGGTGCTGCTGCCGTCGTCCTCATTGGAGATCCCAACTTCTATGTGCTCAGGTTGTTCCATCTCAGGGAGAACAGGTTGATCAGACATGTCTTCTTGGCCGGCCCCGACATGCTGCCCACGTTCCTGCTCTTCAGGGAGACCTGCGTGTCGCACGCCTTCTTTCACTCGCCGCCTCGTAGCCCGGCTGCCGCCGACATACACTTCCTCTACCAGGGACAGGGACAGGAGGAGAGAGATGATGATGATAATAATAATGGCGATGAATCAAGATAGATGATGCAGGATGATGCAGGATCGAGAACCTCGATCTCCTGTCCGCCGCCGCCGTCGATCCATGAAAGTTGTTGTTGTAAATTTAGATCTATTATTATACTTGTTAATTAATTATAGAATAGTTTATAACTGCAAAAATTAATTAGGCTACCATAAAAAATTCATCACAAATTAGACTATAGAAACTGCGCGCAATTATGGTTTGCCAAGATAAATTGCAAATTCAGCATATGACAGTTCTTTTGCCAAACTACTTGTTTGAGCTAGATAGGGAGCCTGACATTCTGCTCCTTAGTTTGTGTACTGATTGCAGCCTTGAAAAAAAAAAGCATGACAAATCACCGGCCTTGAGGACAACGCTCCCTATGAATGAAAAAAAAAATAAAAGCAGAGGACACACTTGATATGTCGATATATGCATCTGTGAAGACCAAACACCATCCTATTAAACCACAGTGGTTTCGGTTGATCAAATTGATCTAGTAGTTCAGAAGATGATAACATTGGTTTCGGTTGATCAAATTGATCTAGTAGTTCAGAAAATGATAACATTATTGGCACAGAAAGTTGTTGCCTTGGTTACTATCCCTAGCTACTGCCTGCTGGATATGGATTTGGATGGATACTTTGCTTCGCTCTTATTGAATGTAGCTAGGTCAGACCTGTCGAGCTTTTTCTGTTTCTGAAGCTCCTACATGTTCCATGGTTAAGGAGCTTCTGAGCAGGTGTGAATGAAAACTGAAATGTAACAAATGTTCAAATGTAGTCAAGACCTCCTTGTCGAGCTTTTCTGCCTCTGCAGTGATGAGAGCTACCCTTTCACTGCCTGGACAAAGTACAAATGTTGTTTCATTGATCAGAAGGCCTCAATAACGGCATTTTCTTTGTATTAGCAACATCAGACAAAGTACCGCATTACATTACATACTGTCACTCCTTGCCAGTAGCACGGCAAAACATATAGATACCAGTAAATTATTAGGACGATGGCAACAAAAGCCACACGCGAAGAGAGCACTGGAGAGTAAGAGAGCAGCAGCAAGTGTTACAAGCTATATATCAAACCAAACCACCACTCAAAATATATGCTATTACCAAAACACATTATGCATACGCAAAAACCATTCTTTTAGCGAGATCGGCTGAGGCCAAGCGATGAGCTGAGCCACTTGCAGAGATCGTCCATTTCTTCAGGGATTGTATAATGGCCCAACCTGCATCGTCACAAAGTCATCTAATCAATCGAATTGTCTGGGGGAGAGGAAATTGAAACTCTCATATATAGCATATGCATGCATCTGTACCCGTTGTAGGGGTTGAAAGTCAGAAATGAGAACCCTGAGTTCCTCAGAATCTCAGCTGATCTCTCGCCATTCCTGTAGACGACAACTTCATCCACTGCAAAAACACATAAGATTTAGAGAAAAAGAAACTCATTGTCTAGTACAAGAATTAACTGAATTTCTGAGTTTTTTTTTAATCAATATCATCGTCACCTCTTCCATGACCAAGCAGGATGGGCAAGGAGGCAGCCCTCCTTACAGCAACATGTGAGCTTTCCATCTTGCCCCTCAGAGTCCTGCAAATATTATTAAAGAGTTAACATTAGGATCCATGAAAAATATTAGTAACGTAGCAAGTTTTATGACACAGATCGATGATCTATGGAGAGGGGGGATGTCAAAGTTAGACGACCTTGAGCAAGGGAGCCAGCCACTCAAACTGATGACCACGTTGAGTGTGATTGGATAGGGAATGCCACTTGTGAATTTGCCATGAGCATAGCATGCTGCTGAGTGGAGGGCAACAGCGGCACCCATGCTGAAACCACCAATCCCAAGCTTCACTGCTCACATCACATGTGGCGAACGTCAGTGGAATGAATTAAAGAGATCAACTCTCTGTATGAACTGTGTATCTAAAATCGTAAATCTGCACATGTACTGATGGATATTTTTATTAGATATGGACTTATAGTTAGCTTATCAGTTAACATATACACTCATATATATCGACAGCAAAATTAGTATCATGAGGCTTAGCAATTAGCAAGTATGGGATGGCATGATCTTGGGATTAGCTATATTAGTACCATCAGATGGCTCGGACGACAGCAGATTTGCAATGTGTGCAGCTGAAGCATCCAGTCCCTCAATGTCATCACGGCCATCTATAGATGTGTCCTCAACGTCAAACCCTGTTTCAGTTCCCGAAAATAGTGATCAAATGTCGTCCAGGCTTCAGAGTTCAGAGAAACGGTAATACTGTTAGTTGGAGTATGTAACTTCAGCTTCCATGAAAGGAACTCACATGCAGTGCAAGGGAATCCTCCAAAAGCCGCGACAGGCCGGGTTGCAGCAGTGGGGCATACCCACTTGATCTACATGAACCATTTATGACATGAACACGAGCTTTCAACATAAATAAGCTTCGTTGCAGTAAGAATAGCTGTCTTATATGCCCAAATTACTGAGCAAAATAAGCTACACTGCTCTGAAGATGTTTACAAATACTGAAACTGTTGTATGATGGTTCAGGAATAAAACAAGGTGTATCCATATCTATTGAGGCGTGCTTCAAGTACAAAGCATCAATGCTTACATTTGGTAGAGGAAGAGAATCCAGGAGCTGGGACCAACTGGAAAAAAAATGCAGAATGATTAAAAGAAGGAAAAGAAAATTAATCAGTTTGCTATGTCAAGAAAAGCATGCCAGCAGCAACTGGTAAAGATATTCCATTCCAGAATTTTGTAGATCGCAACACATTATATAAAGCACCAAATGTTGTATGAAGTACCGGCAACACAAAAGATGTGCAGATTGGAGAAAAGAACATTTGGTACTAAAGATTGACACACAAAACAGTTAAAGGGGAATAACTTAGTACTGAACCAATTTTTCACAGCAAGTTGAGGAGGTATAGCCTTCATTTCCTAGATTATCTGGAGAGACTAAACAATTAGCTAAATAATAATGCTTCGTGCAAGCAGCCCAGATGTTGATGCTTGCCTTTTTTCATTCTGGTATCAGAAAACTAATAGTAAGTGGGTAAAGAACATCTGAAGCTAACTCGAAAAGGACTCTTAAAACGTGTTGTAATAAACTAAAATTAATTTTCAGCCTTACTAGCAGTTGATTTTTCTCCAAAACTCGTAACTGTTAAAAAGTCTGATAATGGATCACAAAAACAAAATACTTTAATTTTAGGCCCTTACTACCTTGTTATAAGCCAACTTCTCCTGAGTTACACTTGTTAGACCATGAAGTCAGGGGGACAAGAAACCCATGTCACCAGTCCAGGTTCAAAGGCTGGCACAAACTTCTCAAGGGCAAAATCAGGGGGACGTCTCTCCCCTGGTCCAGTCTTTTTTTGCTACCTTGTTATAAAATACGGTGTTCTTTACTTTACATAGTTTGTGCAGACAGGGAACTGTAAATTAAGGAATTTGCCTATACTTATAACTATGCAGCATACATACGCAATTAGCCAAGTTTATGTATCATTCGCCTACATCAAAACGTATTAGACGTTCCTATCCTTTCTGAATGGGAGGTGGGAAAGCATTATGAGCGTCCTTCGTGGTAAAGAAGGTTGTTGGTGTGCAACAGGTATGAGAAACATGTACTTTGAGCAAAGCAATACTAGGAATATATGCATGCACGGACAGACAAAAAGGAGGCCACTTGAATCATTTCTAGCAAAAGGATGGAAGAGAATAAAGTGTTTTACAACACTGCAACGATCTAGTTCTCTCTCTCTCTCTCTCTCTCTCTCTCTCTCTCTTGATTGATTGATTGATTGATTGATTGACAAGTATAGTATGCATTCAGGTGGCAGTTGCATGAGATAGCATGCATGGAAGATCATCATATGAACAACCAAAAGTTAAGAAAAATAGAAGTAGGTATGAGCCTAGCAATAAGAGGATACCTAGCACCATTGTCACCTAGACCATGGAGCCACACAATGGTGGCTAGGTGCCTTCCCTTTGGCCTCACCACATATGTCCTCCCGTAGTCGACTCTCTTACTGCTTCGTCCACCTGAATGATCGATAATCCATGCAGGATAATGTATGGGCATAAATCATAGATCAGAGGATTAGGATAATGGAGAAATGGAACAGACAGTTTACCAGAAGAGCTGCTGCCGTAATAGCTCATTGTGTGATCTCCTCTGCGGTTCTTCAAGACGGTGCACTGTGTGCTGAATACCAATGCTTCTGAGCTCTGCTACTCCTTGTAAGCTCTGAAGGTTTGGAATTGTATGAAGTGTGAAACCCCAGTTGGCCTCTATTTATAGTGAAAGCCTGGAGAAAGGAATATATGTCCAAAGATTCCCTGAATCTGCATTGCATGGCAGTGCGGTTTGTCACACCTTGTGCTGTCATAGAGGAGAATCTGGATTCTGAAAATCTTATGTCAGGTAAAGGATAGAAGATTAAAAAAAAAATCTCTAAGTGAAGAATGCTGCACACAGAAATACATATTGAGGATGGCAATGGCACATGGTCATTTCATGAAAATGCATTTGGCATGACAGTAAAAAAAATGCATTTGGCATACAAGTTAGTAGGACGCATCTCTGACAGTGGAGAAGTAACCTAATATATAAATGTTCTCTTCTCCTTTTTCTCTATTGTGCAGCCAATAAACATTTCTGTGCTGCATGGTGCATGGAGTATTAATGCGCACTTCCTTCTGCCAACAAATATATGCAACTCCTTATGTGACAAACTCAAAATAAATTTGCAAGGAATAAGCATGGGTCAACTTATTTTCTAGTCATGAATTTCTTTTGATATCAATGCTGGCAGTTTCTGTTAGATGAAACTACAAACAAAAAGAAACTTCGTTGGAAAGCATTACTCGCCTACAGACCACAGAAAACCACTTGGTGGCAGATTTTCACACAGAAAACAATAATTAAATAATATTCTACTGCAACTTGCAGTTGATATACCATCCGGATACGGTAACAAATTCAGAAACGAGGATTATATAGCAAGACATATCTATCAAGCCTCAGTAACGAATCAGCATGGATATGGGAACCAAATTAAATCAGGCAGAAATGCAAGCCCACTTGCAGCATATACGTGGCTAAAATCTTCATGATGGTACATGTACTTGCAGTTTTGCAGAAGTACACCAATATAAGAGGTTAAGAGCTTAAAATGAAGTACTTTTACTACACTGAGAATAACTGTAAAATTAATCTCTTGAATTCACTCTAAGGTTTTGTGACAAAGTAACTATGCAAACCATCAGATTCTTTCCAGCTCCCAATATTTTCAAAAGATTAACTTTTTCCAGACTGCAAAAACTCTCAAAATTAATACCATTCTTATGTGAAAGCTTGATCTTGTTTAAGATAGTTGTAAATGTGAAGAAATATTAGTTGACAAGACATCAAAAATATTTTTATCCCTGTCAAGGCATGCTGTGAAAGGTGTTCACCTTTGCAAATATTCCTATTGCTTTTGCAAATGCAGAGCAATTGATTCTTTCTCCAACGATGCAAATTTTAAGAGGTGATTGAAAATACAAAAATTTAAATATAAATTGATGTCTATGAAAAAAAGGGTATTTTTTCCCAGGGAAAATGATAACCTGTTGGAAAAAACAAAAAGGTCTGGATCTTTTTCTTTTTTGGGGGTGTGCCAGACCCACAACATACCACAAGAATCATATTCCATTCTCCTTTTCATTTTCTAATGATTGAGATGGGCAGTTTGGGAGGCAGCTCAAGCCAAAATATATGAGCTATGCGTGATTTTGTCCCTACAATAGCATCAGAGGTTTCAGTTTACATGGTGCTAGATGAAGCTACTTCACGAGACAGGTTCATAAGTCACCTGATCTAACTTTTTTCACACTAGAAATTATAGGCATCATCATTGTGTTATATGCCCAGGTACTAGAAGCATGCATATTCGTCCCTATGCATATTGTTCCCCTCCATATTGCACATGTTCTTGCCAAAAGTGTTTTTTTCTATAAAATCAGAAAAAGGTCCTCAAAAAGCAACCTGTGCAAAATATCAGATTTGTCGTTACTCAAAACCTAAAAGCATACAGATTGGGAAAATACAAAAACAGGAAAACCATAAGGTCTTTAAATGTTTACACTCCATGCTTAATATAGATCTATATGTCAGCATGATAACACAATTGTGTTCACCTTCCATAGGGAATACTTGTGGCTGTAGCTCTTTGCAAGCAAGTTTCTGATTGCATATGCAGTTAGGTACAGTTTCCATATTCAGCTCCCACTAAGGCCAGATCACTGAATAATTTTAAAAGGTAAAGAATACTCACTGTAAGAAGTCCACATCAAGGCTCAACAGAAGTCAACTTCCAAAATGCGAGAGGGAATGTGTAGCCGCCATTATCTGAAGAATTATGCCTTTGGAAGTAAATGGGAGAATTATGCATGCTCCTTATTGCATGGCTTGATCTCTCCAGAAAATCTGAGGTAGCATCTCCCTGTCCACTTTAAATTCCATACTGTTACTTATATATACATGTACATTACTTGTCCTTTTGTGTTTTCAGTTCTTTTAATAGCCACGTTACTTTTCCATTCAGTTTTAATTTTAGGACTTCTGAAAAGTTTTGGACAGGTGAAAGGTAAGAAATGAAAGGCAATGTTGCAGTCAGTATAGTGCAGAATTTATCCCTTTGTTTAACTGGGGGGTTTGAAGTTGTGAGATGGACCATCATAATCCATGGGTTGTGAAAATATTATAACCTTTGAGTCAACTATAGCCTCTCTCATAGTAAAGCTTAAACAAAATTTGTTAGTGCTCAATTTTCAACAGTGTTAACTGTTAACCATAGTGTTGAGTTCTCACAAGAAAAGGAAAAGAGAAAACTATAGTGACCGGATCCAAACTGCCAGTATCACCACCAAGTGGAGCATGACTAATGAGTGATCATGTAGCTTTGTGAGTAGATATGTGGTTACTACAGCTTAGCAAAAGGAACAGTGCTGTTTCTGGGTGCATTGCACCATCAGAACAGAACAGAACAGAATAGAATAATTGTCATTGAGCAATCACGTCCTATTCCGGTCTGTTCAGGGGAACTATATGTGGTGCATATATCCATGAGTATGACAACTTCAGTATCTAAATAAAAAAGGGAAATTCATCACATTTCCAACTTGAGCCTCTACTGTAAACTTGGTGATCCCAAATAAGCCTGTGATAGCTGATAGCTCCTCCATGTTGCTGGGATGAAACAATGAGGCTAAAAAGAGTGTAGGTTAAGCTGAAAGGGAATACGTCACGTCTCACATCATTCCATCCATAAAGATGAGCAGTGCAAGATGCTGAAGGAATGTCATGTGCTCTAGACACTCTCTGCTTTCCAGGCAGGAAATTCCAGCTATCCGCTGTTACTCTGAAAGGCTGAATCATCAGTAATAATATGAAAACATGCCAAAGGTCGTTAGGAGTGGAAGAATCAAGACATTATCTTTCTGATGTGGTCTACACTACGTGGAGCTGCTACTGCTAGAGCGTAAAACGTCAGCGTATAGATGTCAAGATCAAGCAGTGCAGAGAAGAGCATCAAACAGATGGTTGATACATCTGGTAAGAACCACATTTCCTTGTATAATCTGCGGAGTTTACCATGGCAAAGAGAAAGAATCTGTAGTGTGTAGCTCAGAGATTACGCGGATGTCACTGTCTTCACAGATCAGATCGTTGGTGATAATGATTCCTCATGATATTGTTAGTTATAAAATGTAAGGACAAGTATATATATATATATATATATATATATATATATATATATATATATATATATATAGCAGATCAAGACAAAAGTCAAAGCATTCGAAAAAATAAAAACAAAATTAAATTAAATTAAATTAAATTAAATTAAATTAAATAAAGAAAATAACCAATGAAACTCAGATGCAAATTCTCACCCAACCGTTGGCTGGCGCTGAAATAATAGAGAAATTGATGGTCATAATCGCCTTACATTGAAAGAAATGAAAGGGAGTGAATTATAAAAGTGAAAATAGGCCATTAGATTTTGGGCTGCTGGCTGAGGTAATTCTAAGGAGCCTAGACTATTAGAGCCTTTGGACAGCTGACAGGTTGGCTAAAAGAGGTCTTCCTCATCCAGATACTTGTCCCTTATGTGACCAGGAAGGGGAAACTATACACCACTTACTAGTTGAATGTGTTTTCAGTCACCAAGTGTGGGTCTAGATCTTCCAGAGACTTGGCCTACTGTTTCTGGCGTCGGATCCCTCTGTGAGTCGTTTCTCGAGATGGTGGAGGAACACTAGTGCAGCCAGGGTTTTCAAAACCGGTCGGTTACCGACCGGTTACCGACAAACCGCCGCCGAGCGGTTCGGTTTCGGACCGGTTTGAATTCAAATTTAAAAAAAAAAAATCGAAAATGCTGAAAAAATTCCTAAAAATAGTTCATGATTTATAGAGTCGAATGGTGTACAAATTTTTCAAATTGAAGTTCGTTTGCTATTTATTTTGACGTGTACAAGTTTGAAAAAAAAAGAAAAAGAATTTTTTCTATTTTTTTCCAAACTTGTACGCGTCAAAATAAATAGCAAACGAATTCCAATTTGAAAAATTTGTACACCATTCGACTCTATAAATCATGAACTATTTTTAGGAATTTTTTCAAAATTTTCGATTTTTTTTTTCAAATTTGAAATTTGGCTTGGGGCGGTTTGGGGCGAAACCGTCGGTAATCGGCCCAAACCGGTCGGTAACCGGCCCTGTTTGACCGGTTACCGGTCCCAAACCGTTTGAACTACGCCGTTTGAATTCAAAATGGAATTCGTTCGGTTTGGACCGGTAACCGGTCAA
Organism: Microstegium vimineum; assembly: GCA_022036555.1. Classification (NCBI taxonomy): domain Eukaryota; kingdom Viridiplantae; phylum Streptophyta; class Magnoliopsida; order Poales; family Poaceae; genus Microstegium; species Microstegium vimineum. Next base: position 36,362,939 of record CM039128.1, on the reverse strand, counting down.
ACCGGTCGGTAACCATCCAACCGCCGGGGACCGGTTACCGGCGAGCGGTCGGTTTTGAAAACCCTGGTTACACTTAGGGCTGGTTTATTGAACCAGCTCGGCTCAACTCGTTACGGTGGCTCGTTATCTTAGCTAGCACAGAAAGCTAGCTCGGCTCGCTTATTTACGAGCTTGAGCTGGCTCGTTAAACTCGTGATCTAGTTATAAAAAACATAAAAAATATATATAATATACTTATTTATTTAAAGTTTGAGAATAGTAATAATGTCAAAGTGGTCCATTATAAGCCTTAAATCAAGCAAAAATCAATACATATTAATATATTATAGTACTACACCATACACCTGGAATACATACTCCATACCATACCTAATGCATCCATAATATGTTATTAATTATCCATACATTCATTTAAAATAAAATATAGTCATATAATGCTAAGTTTATAGAGTTAAGGTTCAGTCATTAAACAATTGTAAAGTTTAAGACATGAAGTTAAGGTCATTAACTTTGGTTCATTAGGCTCACGAGATGACTCGTGAGCCATTAACTACACGAGCTAAATTGCTAACTCAGCTCATTGAAAAAATATAAACGATTCGAGCCGAGTTAAGTGGAGTGAGCTATCGAGCTACGAATTTTTGGTCCCGCTCTAGTTACACTGTCCCCGCCATTACTAACATTTTTTCAGTCCAACTTTTGGTTGTCGGATTTATCTTCTGTTTAGGCAATATCGTTTTCACGAATGGTCTGTTTCTTCTCCAATTCAAAAAAGTACATACAGGGCTGCTAACAGAAACGTCGCACCACGCTGATGTTACGTAGGAACCATCTAAAATCCACCACCACGGCCCACAAACTCCTTCCGTGGAGTAGGCGTAGGTAGGCAGACAAAACGATATCTCCAGAATCTCAAATCAGCAGCTTACGCATGGACGACAGCCGGCCTGATTAAGGGCCTGTTTAGATCCAAAATTATTTGGAATTTTGACACTGTAGCATTTTCGTTTGTATGTGGTAATTATTGTCCAATCATAGAGTAACTAGATTTAAAAGATTCGTCTCACAAATTACAGATGAACTGTGTAATTAGTTATATTTTTTATCTATATTTAATACTACATGCATGCGTTCACAGATTTGATGTGACGGAGATATAACAGAAAATTTGAAATTTTGAAGCGATTAAACCAGGCCTAAATAAACAAATCAATAGTTGAACCATACTAAAGTACAGTACTTTACCAAAAAGCAGAGCAGGTATCAAATCGCCCGCTCGCGCAAGAGAGACTAGAGAGAGGCCGAGGCGTCGTCATCGGCGGATCAGGCCTCGCCTCCGACACGACCCCTCGCGCGCGCACGCCCCGACCCCATCGAATGCATCCTCCAGTCGATGGGATTGGGGGATGGACAAGCGAGTCCTAACCCCCCTCCATTTCTTCAATTAGGTCGCCGCTGCTTTCTCTGGACCCTGGAGCGTCTGGCCCGCTCGCCTGCTCCGCTTGTAGCTTTCGTTGGCTAGTCCCGTGTCCTCTCTCCAGCAATCGCGGTGGTTGCGGCGTCCTTCTCCCCCCTCGCCGGGATAACGTCCTCGCGTCGCGGGGGCTGCGCGGCCGCGCGCGTCGGTCGTACGCCAACCGTAGATGGATGGATGGGGTTTGTACAGCTTGCTTTCACCGGTAGAGAAACCACGTTTCGTCGATTGTCAAAATAGGCTTTACTCCTGGTTATTTTTGTGTCCGAGGCTAATAGATTTTTAGTCCTGATTGGTAACATCAACCGGGATAAAAAATATCATTGTTGGTGTTACCAGCCGAGACTAAAGGTTCAGAACATTTAGTCTCGGTTGGAAATACCAACCGGGACTAAAGATAGACCTTTTAGTGTCCCGGTTGGTGTTACGAACCGCGGTTAAAGATCCCTCGACGCGTGGGTTCAAAAGGGAAAAGTTCCATCTATTGACAGATAAGTTGAGTAAGTAAGATGGTTCAAACGCGCGAAGTAGGTGCAGGAGGTCTAAGATTCGATTCTCATGGGGCGTGTTTTGTGGTTCAAATCCTGGAACTGGGGATTTCCAGCAGAAGGTTAGCATTCGGCCATGGTGACTTGGTGAGTGACCAACGGTACGGCTCATCGCTCATCGCTCATCGCTGTTCCTTCCCCGCCTTTTTTTTTTGTCGGAGGTGGCGCTAGCTTTCGCGGATTTTAGTTATCTTATCACTATTAAAACCCGCCTTTGTCTTGAGCAGCCAGCCCGTGACATGTGTTTGGAACTGTACATCGTGGATCACATCGTCGCGAGTACGCGTCCAAGCTTCGCAATCATATGGTCTGAGAAGCAAAAATGTGGTGGTTATTGGTTACTCCAAAATTATTTGGCCTTGCCCATGGTTCTGTTTTACTCACTCTTAAAAAAATATAATTATCGTTTTTAAAAGTTTGAACTTTAACTAAATTTACATAAAAAAGTATCATTAGATTAGTTATAAAATATATTTTTATAATAAATTTATTTTAATAAATAAATGCTAATACTATTTACTATAAACTCAGTCAAACTTAAGCAAATTTAATCAACGGGGATTAAATAATCGCGTCCTTCTTTGGACAAAGGTACCAACTATACTTCATCAGTTCCAAAATAGTTGTCATTCTTACATTCTTTATGTCCCAGAATAAATGTCATTTTCATTTCGTAATACATTTTTATTTTTTCCCCAATACGTTTCTATCTATCTCCTCCTCATTTCCTCTGTACCACATCTGTTTCTTTAATCTCACGACCTAGAGCTAGATAACACTTATTATAAGATGGAAGGAGTACTTCCATGCTTCAAAATAAATGTATTTCTAAATTCGAACGGTACAAAAAAATTAAATATAATTGAGTTTATAGAAATCAATATAAATGTTTTAAATTATAAAATATTTACTCCTTTTGTTTTATAGAAAGAGGTATTAGTATTTACTCCTTTTGTTTTAAATTATAAAAATGTTTTAGTATTTTATATATACATAAATTTTGATATGCACTTAAATACTAGATACATGTGAAAGATAATATATTTAAAATAATCAAAATATCTTACTCCCTTCATCCCATTAAAAATGTTGTTCTCGTTTTCAGAGAAATATCTTTGACTAAATTTATAAAAAATATTAATATTTATGGTACATATTAATATTATTAGATAAATACTTAAATCTAGTTTTTAATAAATTTATTTAGAAATACAAACGTTGTATGCATTTTGTATAAATCTAATCAAACTATCGACACACACATCAATAATGATATTTTCAATGGGACAGAGAGAGTATACTTTAGAACCGAGAGAATATCACTCCTTACCATGTCACTAAATATACGTTTCCTTACCATGTCACTAAATATACGTTGTTTTGGCTTCTCGATAAGTATCATTGAGTAAATACATATTGATATTTATGTTACATAATTAGTATTATAATTTTTTTAATCTAGTCTTTTTAATAAATTTATTAGAGATACAAATATCGCACGCATTTTTTTAATAAATTTTAGGGCTTGTTTAGTTCGTGAGTGTAAAGTTTTTGGGTTGTCACATCGGATATCCAGGGATGATATCGCACGCCGATGGATGATATGATCTCTAGGGATTCCATTTAGTATCACTTGGGTGGACGAAGAGCAAAGCAGTCCACTGATTATGTCCCTCCAAACTTGCCCAAAGCCTAGTTGCTGCAAAATTTCAAGGAGGAAAGGCCAAGCCACGAAATCAAATGCTTTTGGGATATCCAATTTGAGAAGAATATAGGCTTGTTTATGTTGATTTAAGAAATCTCGTTGTCTGTTGCACTAGCATTAAAATTGTCTTTGTATAAAACGTCCTTTAATGAAGGCGCTTTGAATGGGAGATACCATTTGTTGCAGCCGTGAAGATGAGTTTATAAAAATATTTTTTAAGAAGATATGATTTTTATTTTTCTAAACTCAATGACTTAAAAGTTACTCCCTCCGTCTAAAAAAAAAGAGTCGTTCTCGCTTCCAAAAAAGTCAACAAATTTTAACCTTGACCAACTATATTTAACAAAATATTAATATTTATGGTATGTAATTAGTATAATTAGATAGATCTTTGAATATACTTTAATATTAAACTTATTTAGAGATATAAATGTTGCACACATTTTCTACAAACCTAGTCAAAGTTAAAAAAGTTTGACCCGCACGCTTCTCATAGCGACTCTTTTTTTTAGACAGAGGGAGTATTTATTATTTATATTTCTAATGTTTAACTCAAATCTTTTCTAAAACTATAGAATATGAGCACGGAGGAAATATTTAGCTCAGATAAATTACTGATAAGCTGTGACTGGCTCTGCCGCGGTTGCACGAGCATTGAAGCAGCGGAGGGAACCCGGGAACATGGAGAATCACTGGCACGCCGTCACTGGTGGTGAATTTTGATCTGCAATAGTACTCCTGACACGAGGACAGGTCAATGCTTTGGTTTCAGAGGAGTGAGCCAAGCTGCCAGGCCATGCGCCCAGAGCCCCAGTCCCCAGACCCAGCCATGACCTGACCTCGGGGGCTGGACCTCGTCCCGGAACAGCACGAGCAATACTGCACGGGGGGCCAGCACGGGAGCCTCACGTGCCGGCCTGCGTGCCTTCGCCTCTTTCTGAATTTCTCCTTACTAATTACATGCCAGTGATAAAAAAAAAGAGAAGCGGACCTGTTTTTGCCAAATCTGACGTTGCTGATCTGCTGAAGCAGTCGATGTTATATTGAGCAGCTCCGTACTATCCTGTTAATCATGATGCACGGACGGCGCAGCTCTTAAGGCTACACTCACAACTCACTACTAGTGCCCTCAGTTTTGCTCTATCCGTCTTTAAATAGCTATCATTTTTACTATAAATTTAGTTAGATTTATATTAAAAAAAAATGTAATATTTGTAGATCCAAATAAATTTATTATATAAATAGATTCAGTAATCTATCTAATGATATTAATTATGTATAATAATAATTATTATTATTTTATATAAAATTATTTAAAGTTATTTCTCGAGACCGCAAATCACATTTATTTATGGTCTGGGAGATGATTTTACATGTTATTCTCGTTTCTCGAGAAATAAATTTAACTAGTTTTATATAAAATATTAATATTTATAGTATATAATAATAATTATTATTAGATAGATTATTGAATGTATTTTTATAATAAATTTATATAGAGATATAAATATATATATATATATATATACTTTATAAATTTAATCAAACTTATGACACAAAAATAAAAAAACAATAAATATTTAGGAACGTAGGAGTATCAGACTGTCCCATGCTCTATGAATTATTACCGGTCTCGTCCCAAAAGTGTTGCACTTGTAGATGCAGTTCAAGTCAAGTTATTTTAAATCTAAAAAAATTCTTAAAAATTATAAACAATTATAATTGTAATAATCACAAAAGTATTTGTTAATTAATAGAGTAATTGTTGGTTAAAAGATTGACATAATAATGAAACAAAATGAGTTTTGCATTCTTGATAGAGGGAGTAATAAAATGGTTGATACCGAACAGTAAACTGCTAAAAGTACAGTGAAGCGAAATGAACCATACCATATATTATTGTCAGAATGAAATATCATGCAAGTTGAGATACGCATGCAACAGCATGTGAGCAATAATTTGCCACTTGTATAATTTTTTTTTCGCAGACATACATTGTATAATTGGTCACTCCAAACGGCATGTAAGCCAACATGTGATGCATTGTGTTTTTCCTTTTTCTACAAGAAAGTTTTTTTTTATTCTGTGAGGACGTGTCATGTTTCTGGCTTGGTTCACACATCAAATAGGTTTAGGTTGCAGCATATTTGTAGTAGCAAACCAACTGGATTCATGTCAGTTTGTATAATAATATTTAGATGTATCTTTTTCAAATCATATGGTTTAGAGTGTATTTAAACTAAATTTCACTTCAATCCACTCTAACCTATATGATTTGAGGAAGATACATGTGGATTCAAACAAGCTCTTATAATATTAATCCTCCATGCATGATGTTGCATAATAGATTTGTCGATGGTGTAAAAAAAAACTAGAGACGGACATGCGTTTGCGCAAAAGTTATGGCAACAGGGATGTACTTTGTACTATGACCAAAACACACACCATATCCTGGTGAGCGAAACTTTTTTTTCCGAAAGGAAAAAGGGAAGAGAGATTTATATTAAATCTTGGCACATTGTATTTCTAAATTGTACATAAAAAATTCTGAAGTAAAAAATACATAATAATCTATCCAGATTCTTTCATGGTCTTTTTTCCCGACGGCTTCCCTCGAATGCTAAAGTCAATGTGTCATCTTTCTATCGAATCCGACGACCAACCCCAAAACAATGGACATACAACAAGATCCAACGCTTCGGAACCAGTGCAAAACACATCTAAATCGCTGAAAGAATATTGACAGTTGCATCACCAGGTACGACATAAGATGCTATTTCATCTCCTTGATACCTTGAATTCCTCTCGCGACCACCGACGATAAGATCATGACCTGAAGTCGCTTTAATCGTAGGGGCTCTTAGAAGCACCCCTCCCTTGCGGATGCCATAAATGAATTCGACGCTTGCAACAGTGATTTTATTGTGGCAATCACCAAAGTCATAGCAGAAAACACAATTTCGACAAGAAATCATTAGATTTCACTAAAAAACTTATTGGAAGTAAATCCTAAGCAACTACATGTGAAGTTGTATGAAAAAAGATGAGTCTCCTCCTCTTCTTATCCCTGGCAAATACACCGAAGAGGAAGAAGAAGGGGGACCTAGGTGCGGTGATGGCGGTGGCGGAACGAAGAGGCAACTGTTTTTGTGTTGCGATTTTAGGACTAGGAGAGTAGGAGGCTTTCAAACAACAAATAATGAAAGTACATGCAAACCAAACTTGTGGAATGGAGTGAGCATGAGCTAGTCTTTAATTTTAATTATTGAAACTTTGAATATTCAAAACCATGAAAGTACTTCTAGAAAAAATGGTAATTCGGTTCAACACTGTAGGCCAGGTGCATTTTTCTTGCACTAATAGCACATGTCACGGAATAGAAATTGGTGGATGCCCATTAAAAGCTAATGCCGTGTTTGTTTATAGTTTTTAGAAGTTTTTTATATTGGTTTGGAACCTTTCAAAAGCTAAAAAGCTCCCGAAAGATAAAAGTCTAAAAACACATGTTGAGAAGCTTATGGCGTTTGGATTTTTGATTTGCCCACACGCACACACAAGCACCCCTATGAACACACGTACGCTAACTCTATCTACCCTATGAGTATCTCCGAATGACTGAAACGACAGATCTCAAGATTGACGAAGTCACCATAGGCGCCTCGCGCTGTGAAAACATAGCGCCGTTGTAGGGTCGAGATGGCGGACTAAAGGGGGGGTGAATAGTCTTTTCTAAAAACTCAAGCGCAACGGCTAACCGAAACAAATGCGGAATTAAAACTATCGGTCTAGCGAAGACTACACCCCTCTATCTATTATTTTAGCACCTAGCAAAGATGTCTAATATGCTAATTAAGGTGCCAAGCTAGGAGGCTCACCTAAACAAGTCTAGGTTGCAAGGTCACACAAACCTAAGCAACTAGTACTCTAATCAAACCGGGGAGCTCCTATACATACTAGTAAGCAAAGCACAAAGCACCTAAGCTCACTAGCAATGCTCTCTAGCAAGACTACACAAGTCAACTAGAGAGCTCAACTTACTTAGCTACACAAACTAAGCAATGTGACTAACAAGGCTACTCAAGCCAATTAGCCACTCAAGGCTACTTCTAAGCTACACAAGCTACAAGGTAACTAGGAAAGCTACACAAGCCAAACTAGTTACAAGAGCAACAACTAATCACTAACACAAGTATGAATAAGTAAATACAAGCTAGTGATTTGGAGAATGCAAACCACCGAGAAGATGTACACAAGGTTGACACGGTGATTTTTCTCCCGAGGTTCACTTTGTCGCCACCAAGCTAGTCCGCGTTGTATCGGCTCACTCACTTGGAGGTTTACGACTTTTTACAGGCCTCACTGCCTAACCCCCTCAAAGGTTGTCGCCTAACCAACATAAGATGAGGCCACTCAACGATACCTTCAACTAGAGTTGCTCTTCGCGATCTCCCACGGGGCGAGCACAACACCCCTCACAAATCTCTTCTCCGGAGCCACGCACAAGCTTCTTGCGTGCTTCGACGGAGCCACAAGCCACCAAGCCGTCTAGGAGGTGGCAACCTCCAAGAGTAACAAGCACCACGAGCTTGCAAGTCGATCACCTAGTGCCACACGAAGCTATCTCTCAAAGCAACGCACTAGTAATCGCTCTCTCACACAATCGGATGATCTCTATCAAGTGTGTGTGAGTTAGAGGGCTCCCAAACCAAGCACACTAGAGGCAACAAATGCCCAAGGTGCTCAACCAGCCTCAAGGGCCGGCCAAGAGCTATTTAAAAGCTTCCCCACGAAACTAGCCGTTTTGCCCACTCACTGGGTTTCCTGCAGAGGGTCCGGACGCACTGAACAGTGCGGGTCCGGACCATGCAGTTTGCGTTCGGTCCCTTCTTCCCGTTTGAAAGAGCCGTTGGCGCGCTCACCGATCGTCGCCACGTGTCCTCCGGACGCTACTATTCACCGAGTCCGGTTCAACGCTCCGTGCGACCGGAGCCAACACAGAGAGCACCCGAGAGCACACAATAGTCCGGACTACGTCCGGATCCTTGCGTCTGGACCGCATACAGCGTCCGGACCTTCACTCCGAGCGGTTACAGAGAGCTCCAACCTCCGAACGCTGCGTCCGGAGTTCACCGTCCGGACGACGAACAACGTCCGGATCACCTCTGTCAGCACAACGCAGTCAGAGGGGGTGGCGTCCGGACGCATAGCCAATGGTCTGGACCGCCCGAACCCCCTGCGTCCGGACTCACCGACTCGGCCGAGACCTAGGGTTTGGTTCCGAACCCAAACGCAATGGTCCGGACCTCCTAGGCCCTTGCGTCCGGAGCTCGGTTTTCAGCCGAGACTCCTCCGCACTTCTTCCTTTGCTTCTCAAGTGCTAACACAAATGTGTTCACCACCTTGTGCATGTGTGTTAGCATTTTCACAATCATTTTCAAAGAATTTTCACTTGCTCTTACCGCGCCACTCGATCCTAATGTATCGCAAAGTTAGATCACTCACGGTGACACTAGATAACCAATATGCAAACAAGTTTGCTCCTCTTGATAGTACGACTATCTATCCTAAACCCGGTCATAAGCTTCTCTACACTTCAATGACCGGTGAAATGAAATGCCCTATGGTTATACCTTTGCCTTGCGCATTCCATTCCATCTCCTTCTCCACTGTTGATGCAACACATGCACCATCCACTTGTCAAATGATATGATCCACTCTATATCATCACATGACCGTGTTGGTTTATCGATCTTGACCTCACTTGCTCTTCACCGTTGCCTTGGTCCATCGGCGCCAAGCATCACCCGCTTGCCCTTCACACTTGCAACCGGTCCATCAAACCAAGCCTCATCTTGATCTTCTCCACCTTGATCACATGACTCCATGTCATGTCTCATGTGCAATAAGCTCCTTCATCACACAATCACATGTAAACTAAACTTCTGTGTATTATATCACTTGAACACATATTAGTTTACTTAAGTTGTCACTCAATTGCCAAAATCACCTAGGAACTCTCAGCCGTTAAATCCTAAAAAATACGAGCACATGTGCTAAGTTGAGGACCTTGAACACGGATAGCTAGGTTTCATCACAAGAAACCCAGCCAGCTAATAACCTTTTCGTGAGGTTGGTTAAACTCGAAACAACAGTTTAAACTATACATTAAGCTAAAATAATCTAAAATTTTAGAGGCTAAATTTTAGACGATGGAATCTAAACCGAGCCTAAAAGGATTATGCCAGTCTCAATGGAGTTTCATCCAAGTTTTATGAGCATTAAATATGCTGATGTGACACTGTATTAATGAAAGGAGAGGTAGTGAGAGTTCATGACACTAGAGAGAGTTTTAGACCACTCCCAATGTAAGACTCTATCATAGAGTCCAAAACTATTTATTACCATTTATTTATTGTATTTTGCTGATGTGACAGTATATTTATTAAAGAGAGATGGTGAAAAAATAAGACTCCAAGTCTTATTTAGACTCTGTCCACAATATTCGAGGTAATAAATAGGTTTAGACTCTATGATAGAGTCTGCATTGGGAGTGTCCTTATGGGATGAAACGATATGTACTATTTCTAAAATTTTATTGCGTTTAAAACTATGCCATGAAACTCCCATTGGTGGAAGCCACGCCCGCGTCTGCAACCATCTCCCTGCCTCTGCTGATGTGCCTTTAACCCCACCGCACCGCCACCGCTTGCTGTTGCGGCCGCGCCGTATAAAACCCGCCGAGCAAAACTCCGTCGGCCACACCGTTAGCCTACGCCGCACTACGCAAACCAACAACCAAATCAAATCCGGAGCCAGTAGGGAGTGGTAGGCGGAGCCGCGACGAGCCCGCAGCTCGCGAGAGAGCAAAGGCGGCGAGCCGGCGAGCAGGAGATCTCGCCGCGACGTCGTCCAGTCGCCGCTGGCGTCGCTGGTTTCAGCCAGAATCGGAGGAGAAGCTTCGTCGCCGCTGCCGCGGCATCCGGTGATCCTCACCGCTCGCCAATGCAGGTGGACACCGCCGCGGTAAGCCCCCTTGCCTCTGTCGGCGCCCGGTTCCGGTTGGTGGGAGCAGCGTGCTGTGTGCAGAGCTGCCGCGAAATCAGTAGCACTACTGTTTTGGATAACCGATGCATTAGATTCTCGCCGAGTAGTTCATCGATTCCCGTGGTTCAATAACTTTCCTGTGTAGCATCACCCCTCCTTTCTAAGAAAAGGCAAATGTTGTGGGTTTGATTGGACGCCACGTGATAGCGCGTGCGCTTTCATCAAAGCAGCTTGCAGCTTGGCTTATTAGGTGTCTGGGTGCTTTCTTTTGCAGAGCTCGCTTAGGATGTCGCGGTGTTTGAACCTCAGATGGGCTTGGGCAGGAGAAATGTGACTGGTTCGGATATATAGAGATTGACATACCTGTTGCGAGTTGCTGCTGCTAGACTGTGATTGTTTTGTCACGTATTGAGGCTCATGGAGTCACGGATGGATCAGTACGAAATCATGGAGCAGATTGGCCGCGGGGCCTTTGGTGCCGCCATCCTAGTCAATCACAAGATGGAAAAGAAGAAGTAAGATATACCGCTCTTCCATCAGTATGTAGGCTATAATATATGGCTTTGCCACTACCATTCGGGTGACTGTATGATTGCCTTGCAGGTATGTGTTGAAGAAAATCCGGCTTGCGAGGCAGACGGAACGCTGTCGGAAGTCTGCCCATCAAGAGGTTGGTGAAATGTGATGCTTTGTTTCTGAGTCATCGATTGTGCCTTGAAGATTTAGTAAGAGAAAAGATGAATTGCAGATGGCTTTGATTGCTCGGCTGCAGCACCCTTACATTGTTGAATTCAAGGAGGCTTGGGTTGAGAAGGTTTTGTAATTCAGGAACTTGTTCTTACCTTGTTTCTTCTGTTTGAACTTATTTAGTTGACAAGGTGAGTTATGCAGGGTTGTTATGTCTGCATTGTCACGGGCTATTGTGAAGGTGGAGACATGTGAGTGTGATTTAGTGCTTTGGAATTAGAGGTCAACCTTTAAGTTGCAACATAACCACATTGTGTTATATCTCACATTGGTCTTGTTTTTCAGGGATGAGCTGATGAAGAAATCAAATGGCACCTACTTTTCTGAGGAGGTATGAGAAGACTTGTCTATTTTGTTTATCTGATTGAAGGAAGGAATCATCCACATTGCACTCATAACATCGAATAATCTTCAGGTATTGCTTAAATGGTTCGCTCAATTGGTGTTGGCTGTAGATTACTTGCACTCGAACTATGTCTTGCACCGTGACCTGAAGGTAAGTGAAGCACAGTAGATGATCATCATTGTCAATTTTTTATGCAATAAATGGTCATGACTCCTTAAACTTGCAGTGCTCCAACATATTTCTCACCAAAGATCAGAACATACGCCTTGGTTAGTTTCTCACAACAAATACAGCAATGCAAGTCTGTAATTGACATATTACATCTGTTTCTTGTTATGCTTCATCATACCAAGTTATCTTATTATCTGGTCTCCATGCAGGAGACTTTGGCCTAGCAAAGACTTTGAAGGAAGATGATCTAACTTCATCGGTATGATGTTCCTGCATGGTTCCTTCCTTTCCTCTTTGTTCTGTCTAGAAACCTTATGCATCCTAAAGTTTCCTGTTTATAGAAAAAATTAATGAGTTTGTTAATCACTCATACAATACATCATATAAAACACTAACCACAAAGTTTTTCATCAACCATGAATTTACCCTCATATTGTTTATATTTGGATTAACATTTCATTTACAACTGATTGGGAACCTCATTTCCTTACTGCCACTGGATGGGCTTTGGGACTTTTGACCCAAATTCCAGTTAGAGTCTATTGAAAGAAAGGAATTAAAATTCAGAACCGGGGGGCCCTGGGGGAGGATCCTTTCTCCCCTTTATATTTCTTCTTATACTAGCCTTATGCCCATGCGTTGCTACGGTGCAAAAATCGATATCCATTCGATTGGCATGGCCTCCATTAAATCTGTCATCCTATGTATATATGTATTTTTCTCGGGTCACAGGCATGCACGTAATGCCTTTTTTTACGGCATAAAACAATTTATTTAGCAGGATGGACTTCTAATGAGTGACACATTTGAAAGATATGGTCGCTGTAACATATATCTACCGTATCATATCTTATACACAAGTTCACTATTTGATCATTGTTACGCTATCTTTGTGATATTAATCATGAGACCTATTCAAAATATCACATCACCCTACAGACAAGATATGACAAATGAATTCATCTCCAAACTAAGGGTCTAATATTAGTTTAAGAGTTCAAAACGCTTCACTCTCCATTGCCACAGATGTTGTACTTAGGTTTTGTTATCTACAAACCATTCCCTCAATCGTTGCCATGCACTGAATGGAACTCCATTTTCATGTGTTGTACTTAAATAATCGACCTGTTCTGGATTGTAGTTCAGGTGCATTAGTGAAGGTCTAAGCCAAAGTGAACTAACATTCAGTAAAACACTGAAAATTTTAATGAACCATGAAAGCTCTGCGATAAAACCTTATTCTCTTGGTTGTCTGTTGTTAATATGTAAAATGCTTTGGAGATCCTCCTCCTAGAAATTCCTTTGCTAAAATTTATAAACCAGCTATCTAGGATTGCTAGTGATTCTTCATTTAGATATAAGTGGATAATGGATTCTTCAGGCATTTTATCTGCAAGAGTTTGTGCTGGCCGTTCTGTCATGAAATACATGATGTCCATTGGTAGCGTGAGATTGAGCCAAGCCCAACAAGTTCAGGCTGACCCATTCGGAACGAACTCCTGGATAACCTTCATCCTCTTGCTAATCCTCTCTTTATCGCCCTGTTCGCCTGATCGTTTCGGTGGCTGATAAGCCGGCTGATGCTGTTTTGGGCTGTTTTGTTGTGAGAGAAAAACAATGTTTTGGTGGCTGATAAGCCGGCTGATAAGCCAATGTTAATGAACCACTCAGATCAGATTTCATAGGCTGGGAGGGAGCATATTAATGAAATGCTTAGAATTATACCATCTATGCATGGCTCTGGCTCTCAGTAACCTACTCTCTCCTGGCCCGGACATGGACGTAGTCACTGGCTTTCACATTCTTCCCCTTGCCCGGCTTTCGCCAGTCGTCCTCGATAGAATTGTCACTGTGATGCATTACAATGCAAAGTATGAAAATGGATCAATCTTAATGAAGGACTCACCCACTTTAACTTTGACATGGTTCAATCTGAATGCATGCGGTTGGAGAATAACCTGGATATTGGTTGAAAGATTACCAACTAACCTATACACAAAAAGAAACATGTGTGTGTATAATCATATTCAGGTTAGTCTCCAACTGTTAATCTTTTTTGGAGTAAAAAATGAATTAGTCAAGCATGTGTGTGTATAATCATATCAAAATAAAAAATAGCTGATTCTTAATTCTATGACACATGCATCTGGTGTTGCTACAAACAAAATAAGTGAGGAATTCCATCATGCCATACCCCGCCTTTGGACTCAAACTTTATGGGTTGAATTATCCCAATAAGAAAAGTGATACTAAATTCAGATCAGCATCTCCATTGGCAACTTGGTTTTAGTTACACAATTCATTTTTTTTTCTTTTGAGGTGCTCTACATAATTGATGCGTTAATAGTATAGTGGTTTATTCAGTACTCAGCCCATCCTTGTCCTCATCCTTCATGCCAATGCTCTTCTGGAACCAGAATTGCATATTCTGGCTTCTGCATCAAACATCACTTTAAAACAATAGCTAAAAAATCAAGAAGAAAAATAGTTCGCTCGTTTATTCTTAAACCAGATATCAACATGGAATCACATTGTGTCAACATTAATTTTTTTAGCTATGTGATCTTCACGTCGGGGGAAGGTAAAAAATCGCTGGGGAGTTTTCACGCGTTGTCGATAGAGGAAGGTAAAAATCATCGGGGCACTTTTCTTTTAATGCGTGAATTACACCGAAACTTCAGTCTTTGCCTGGCCAACCTGCAGTGGCGGATCTAGGATTTCAATCGTGGGGGTACGGATTGAATTGATGTAATTCTATATAATAATATCTAATACAAGAATAACGATAAAATGGTTAGTGTATGGGTCTAAGGATCTAATTTACCAATATTCATCTGCGAGTACACAAAAGTAAGCCTCGCTAAAGTCTTAATAGCATATTAGTTTCTTGCTTCTTTGATATAATCTTAGATGAAAAAAAATCCTTTGTATTGAACAGTCCATAAAAAGGCTAGATCATTATTCTTCTTAATGTCATGACGTACACAAGTCGAATTAACTATTTATTGAGATAATTGTGGACGTTTTCTTTTCTTATTGTTAAAAAAAAACAAGACCCGAACTTCACAAATTGGAAACTACAATGATTGTTTAAAAGGGAAAAAAGGTTGACTTTATTTTTTTACTTTCCCTAACTATTTGGTTATTTTTTATATTATACTTGTGCACTGATTTATTTTAATATCCTATGTTTTAGAAGAAAGCATGCCTAGTATGGAGTCATGGGCTATTTTTTCTTTCGGATGAACACTTTCTTAAGAGCTTGCTATTTAATACGGTGTTCTAATAAATATAAATTGTGTTATTGTACAAAAATTTTGGGGGTACAGCTGTACCCCCATGCACCTACACTACATCCGCCAATGCCAACCTGTTATGCCCGTGCGCTAGCGTCGGCAGTCCTTCATGTGTGGGGAGGTAAAGATATCACTGGAGGGTCCTTTCATCTGGCAGGATTGGTGCTGCCTGGCCGAGCGAAGGCTAGCAACGTACGTCATGTCTGCTGGGTAGAGTCTCTGGAGATGTTTGGAGGTTTTTTCTCGAATATGCAGGAGGACTGCATATCATTGCATTAAGAGAAAGAGAGATAGGCCAAAATAGCCATATACAGTGCAGGAGCACACACACCCACACACGTCTACACCACATGCCCATGATCCTCGGTCATTACTTTTGCATATTACATCGCGCTAAAGGAAAAATAAATTGCGACCAGCTAGACTAACTCCCAACTACAGGAGGGAGGGGGAACTAGAAGCGACCAAGGTGCCGAGACCTTTCGCGCCAGCTAGAATCCAGAGTTCAGATTCCTCCTGCGCCATGAGAAATGTTCTGTCCACTCTAGGGGTGATCCCATTGAATACCATATTATTCCTTGCTTTCCAAAGTGTCCATGCCCCTAAAATGACTAAGGTGTTGAAACCGTCCCGCACCCCATTGCTCACTTGCTCAATTGCTTGTTGCCACCATAGGAAGAAATTGCTACTGTCCATTTGGGGCGTGACATCCGGAATCCCAAAATAACTCCATAGCTGATGCCAAAACTGCCGAGCAAAAACACATGCTGAGAGTAAGTGGTTAATCGTCTCATCTTCCTGGTCACAAAGCGGGCAGTGATCTGGATGGGGAAGACCACGGCGTGCCAACCTGTCCGCTGTCCAGCAACGGTTGTGCGCCACCAGCCATAGAAAAAACTTGCATTTCCTCGGAGCCCAAGTTTCCCAGATCAGACTGCTTGGCGCAAAATAAGTGGATCCATGGAAGAAGGCTTCATAGGCTGATTTGGTGGAGAACTTACCCGAGGACTCAAGGCGCCATTTATGAGCATCCTCCGTCTCTGGCTGTAGCACCGCTTCCTGTACCAGGTCCCAAATGTCAAGGAACTCAGAAAGGACTGCTACCGAGTAGTGGCTCTGAGCCATCTGTTATTTGTCAAGGCCTCTTTGGGCTGTGTACATCCAAGGATGTAGAGGCCGGATATTTTGATATCCATTATCTAAATTTTTTTTGTCAAGGCCTCCTGAACAGTTCTCTTTTTGGTTCTCCTCTTGGGGACACAAGCAAAAAGTTTAGGGGCCAACACCTCAATGGAGCATCCATTCAACCATCTGTCTGTCCAGAATTTTGTATTTTCTCCATTACCAACCACTGAAACTATAGCAGTACTAAATAAGGACTGTGCACAGGTGTGAATAGGAACTGGGAAAGCCGTCCACGGCCTTGTAGGTTCTGTTTTTCCCAGCCACAACCATCTAACTCTGAGAGCCCAGCAAAATCGCTGCAGGTCCAATATTCCAAGACCTCCAAGCTCCTTGGGTCTACAAACCTTTGGCCATGCTAACAGACAATGCATGCCCTCCATTGGCCTCTTTCCTTCCTCGCCAAAGGAAACTCCTACGGATCTTGTCAACTGCCTTCAAGAACCATTGGGGAAGATCTAAGGCAGTAGCCATATAGATCATCATAGCAGTAAGAACATGGTGAACTTGTATGGCTCTTCCTGCTCAATTCATTAATTCTGCTTTCCATCCTGGAAGTTGATCTGCAATTTTGTCAATTAGCTGTTGAAGTTGCCCCCGAGTTAGCTTTCTAACAGAGAGAGGGAGCCCAAGATATTTGCAAGGGAAATCCTGAACTTCACATGGTAAATGAGCTTGTACCACTGTCATATCTTCTTCTGAACACTGAATTGGCAAGACATTGCTTTTCTGTATATTGGTCTTGAGGCCAGTGGCTGAACCAAATAGCCACAGCAAGTCGACAATCATATGCAGGTCTGTGGCAACTGGGCGGAGGAACATGACCACATCATCCGCATACAAAGAGACACGGTGGTGGATGTTTCGTGTGGCCAGCGGTTGTAACAGCCCTTCATTACTAGCCTTCTCTACCAGGCAATTTAGCACGTCCATAACTAGAATAAACAGCATGGGAGACAATGGGTCCCCTTGTCTCAGCCCTCTCTGATGGAACAAGACCTCTCCTGGGATGCCATTAAGTAGTATCCGAGTAGATGAAGAACCAAGGATTCCACAAATCAGGTCTCGACATCTAGGACCAAAACCCCTTTTTTGTAAGATTTCCAAAAGAAAAGGCCATGAAACCGAGTCAAAGGCTTTAGATATATCCAACTTCAAGAGAATCCTAGGCTGCTTCTGCTGATGTAGGAATTTGGCTGTTTGCTGGACAAGAATAAAATTGTCATGAATACAACGACCCTTAACAAATGCACTTTGATTAGCTGACACCATTCCCCGGAGTTTAATTGCCAGATGGTTAGCCAACAGCTTAGTGACTAATTTAGCAAAACTGTGGATGAGACTAATAGGCCTAAAATCCTTGACCAGTACAGCATCTTTTTTCTTTGGCAAAAGAGTAAGAAGGGCTGTGTTTAGGAGCTGCATGTTCCTGAAATTTCCACAATGAACTGCTGCTAGAGCTGCCATCACATCAGGCTTGATGATACACCAGCATTTCTTATAAAATCGACCTGTAAAGCCATCCGGTCCAGGTGCCTTGTCAGAGGGTAGGTGTTTTATAGTATCCCACACTTCCTCAGGTGGCATTTTATCTAAAAGTGTTTGGGTGGGTCCGCGGGAAGTGATATTTGGAGGGAAAGGGAGTACCCGGATCGACAGGGGGGGAGCGAGCTAGCGCTATTGTTCTGCCTGGCAGAGCGAAGCGAGCGATGCGTCGTCCTGCCTGGTAGAGTCCCTCCTTCATATTTTTTAGTTGTATAATATAATACAGAGATTTACCATGAACCATGTAGATTGTAGATATGCCAGGTAGAGTCCCTCCATATTTTTTAGTTGTATATAGAGATTTACCATGAACCGTTCAGATATGCTAGTCCATCTCATGGAATGTATGAAGGTGTAAGTCCTGTTTTGCATTTGGGCAATAACTGGTGGTACCATGGTTTTTTAGGTTGTCGGGACACCAAATTACATGTGCCCAGAGCTGCTAGCCGATATTCCCTATGGTTTCAAGTCAGACATCTGGTCTCTCGGTATTATATTTTACCTGGCTTAGTTCTTACTATAATGTAAGATGTTTACATAACTAATGATTATTATAATTTCTAACTTAACATGTTTTCATTTGCATAGGATGTTGTATGTATGAGATGGCAGCTCATCGACCTGCCTTCAAGGCATTTGTGAGTTTTGTCTGATCTTATTTCTTATCGCTGTCCCAAAATGTAGTTCTTTTTAGTTGTCATAAGTGAAATTTCTCTTAGACTAAGTTTGTAGAATTAACATCTACAATACCAAATAAATCCAATATCAAGACATATTTCATGGTGAATTTAATGAAATTAATTTGATCTTGTACATATCATTTTGGAATAGAGGGAGTACTTCAAAATGGTTACCCAGATGTAGATTCGTCTGGTTGATTTGAGTCAGATTTTTTCCCTTTTATGTTACATTACATAAAATAAAGGGAACATGGGTATTCTTTGGCACTCTTTTAGTGATTCTAGTGTATGTAATTACTGCTTAAAATTTCTGATGGTCTTACCTCATTTTCATTGCCTGCAGGATATGGCTGGATTAATAAGCAAGATAAATCGGTCTTCCATGGGTCCTTTGCCTGCCTGTTACTCAGTGTCTATGTAAGTGTACTTCTACACGAAGTAGATCTTGTGGAAGTTAAACAGTTGTGCTTTGCATGTTTAAAATTGATCTTGGTAACCATTTCTATCACATGGTATGCACTCTATATAAGCAGTGCTTATTCTTGTTCCCGATAACCAAGTAATGTTAATAGCAAACTCCAAAATGCTTGCTTTTCAATAGACATATATTGTTAGAACAGTTTCATATAGAATGTACAGCTCAAAAGATTGTTTTTTACTGTTGGGTACAGGAAAACCCTAATCAAAAGTATGTTGAGGAAGAGTCCAGAGCATCGGCCTACTGTAAGCTATTATGAACCTTGAACTTGCCAATTGCCATGCAGTAGTTCTTCCTTTCATCTGGATTTTGAACGTCTATGTTAAATCATTTGAACAGGCATCTGAGATCCTGAAGAACCCATACCTGCAACCTTACATTAATCAATACCGCCCCATTTATGATTCTTCAAACTCCATGCGGATGCCAGAGAAACAATTACCCACTTCACGGAGCAGTCAGAGAAGCATGTCTGACAGCCAAAGCAGTAGCATTTCCAGTAGTGACATTGACAGTGCCCAATCAAGTGACAGAAGCACATCAGGCGGGACTACAAGTACTGACAGAAAGACCATTGATACCGCAAGCATTCGAGATGTGGATCAAGGTAAGTCAGATGAAAATGGTGCAGCACCTGAAGATCTTAGAGGCAACAAAGACAATTGTAGTGTTCACTTTAAAAGGCAAGATTCATTGAAATGCATACATGTTGATTACCATCCCAGACCAGAGAGCAAACAACCAAAGATCATTGAGAAGATAATGACAACCCTTAGAGAGGAGAGCAGGCTGAGAGAAATCAACTCTCCTGTCAGAGGTGGTGTAAAGCCGAGTTCTGGCATCAGCAACAATATTCAAGTAGAGCAACCATTACAGGTTGCAAGGACAAACAGTGACATGCCATGCAGCTTAAAATCTGGCAACGTTCTATCCCATGACGAACATGTAAATGAAGTTGAAGCATCACCACCCTTGAAGCAACTGGTATGAGTTAACTTGTTTGTTTTCATGAAATCCATTTTTCCCCATATATTGCTTGCTTATGTCTCCTGGTATTGGTTTTGCAGTTACCTATTGTTGAACATAGTGCAAAGATGAAAACTGCTGGGCCATCAACTCCTGAACCTGCCAAACAAATCACAGAAAATGTGGCCGCAGCTTCAGGAAAAACTAAGAACAAGACATCACCTGCTGCTAGACGTCCTAGCCCTCAGAGGCAAGCTGGAGCAGGGACTCCAGCCTTCCCAGTCACAGTGACTAGACGTTCTCATACCAAGTTCATAACAGAGAGAGAGAAAACTCCAGAGCGACCATCCTGTAGCCCAGATATGAAACTGGATGCTCTTAGTGATCCTCCACGAAGTTTAATGATTTCTTCAAATCCTTCAGAAGGACAGCATATGAAACTGGATGCTTCACAAGCGAATTCAACAAATCTTTGGGAGCTTTTCACCGTTTCAGCAAAGGAACACAGCAGCGCTTGCTCAAGTTCTACAGTTGGTTGTACTGAAAATATGGACCAGCCTGAACTATCTGAACCTAATTCACCTGTCTGCTTGGTTTCACCATGTACAGGCTGTTCCCCCAACACAATTGGAGAGGATGACAAAGGCTCCATACCATGTTCAGAAGTTAACACTGACAGGAATGTTGCAACTAACAATGGTGGTTCAAGTCTGAGGTCAGATTTGGAACCATCCTTTCTGAGTTCTGAACAAGAATTTGTTTCCAAAGATGTGCAATCTAGCAAGCATGAGCAGAGCAACATCGCATTCCAAAGCGGTGAAGATAAGTTCACTGTCCAGGAGCTGCTTTCATCGGCACCAGAAGTTGCTCCTCATGTTTCATCAGCCCCAAAAGTTGCTCATTCTACTCCAGCCACAAAAGGCACACTATTGGATGCACCCATTTCTCTTCAGTCATGGAAGAGACATGTAGTTTCTCATATAAACCCTCCGGTTCTACAGACTATAAGACACAGCACTTTCTGTGTCAGTAATGAGCAGCCAACACAAGAAAGTGTTCAAAGAGAAGCTCAGAGTGCTGATGTGATCAAACTACTGGACGTGGTACCAGAAGAGGCTGATGCAAGGAGCAGCTCATCAAACACCCTGCCTCCAGCACGGTCCTCATCAGTTACTGCTACATCACATGTCTCAAATGCCAATGTTGCTACTAAGCCACTAGCTACCTTGGACAGTGTAAAATTATCTGCTGCCTCATCGGGGACCAGCAACGGAATGAAGGAAGAGGCATCCCCTACTAAGGAAGCACTTGATGTTACATCGTTTCGGCAACGTGCTGAGGCTCTCGAAGGGCTTCTGGAGCTTTCTGCGGATCTACTGGAGAATCAAAGGCTAGAGGAGCTATCCATTGTTCTCAAGCCGTTTGGAAAGAATAAGGTGTCCCCACGAGAAACCGCTATCTGGCTGGCCAGAAGTTTCAAAGGGATGATGAGTGACGAAGCAGGTCGAACGTCGCTATGAGCACCATTTTTTGTCTGTCTGTTTGTTTGGTTTCACTTGTGTTCGGAGTAAATCGGTGCCGCTTGATTTGGTAATAGCAGTGCTCTGAGTTACTCAAAGTTGATTGAATTGACAGCAGCTTGTGGAGTTGTGTATTCTTTCTTTTATTTTTTATTTATTTTTGAGAAGACAGCTTGTGGTCTCTGTTGCCACTTTTTTCCCTTTTCTGATTGCTCCATTCTTTTTGGCGTATGTTGTACATAGCCAAGAACTTAGAACTGTAAACATCAATAAGCCTCCGGTGTGATTCAAAAAAGAAAATACTACTATTAAGCTAAATGAACCTTGAATTCTTCAGATAAAATGCCCTCAGCTTGCCAACTGCTAACTGATGTCATGATGTCATTGGTATGTGTGTCGTAAGTTTAACTTTAGTGGTAAAAAATACGTACAATATATGCCATAAATATCAATAATTTTTAATATACATTTAGTTAAAGTTATTTCTAGAGAAATAAAAACGAAACAGAATAAAACTATTCGAGAAAGTCGTTCTGTAAACGAAAGGCAAAATGCAACCTCATCGATCTGACATAGTTATCTTTTGAGCTCATCCTCTTTGATGTTCAATATATAAAATGGCAGTGCTTAACAAAATTTAAAACTTTGTAGTTAAATTTGTTTATTTTAATTTATTTAGTAACAAAAAATATTTAATACAAGGCTTTGATATTTATAAAAATAATAAGATAGAATCTTAAATATGTGAATTGGTAGAAAGGGATTATGTGAGTAGGTGGTGGATTTGAATCTTAAAAACATCTATATTTTAAATTTTTTAATGTCCGTCTTTACAAATCCATTTCGTAGTAACGAAGCATATGGATGAACTTGTAACCAAATTCACTCTTCAGCAATCATTTCTCCGTCCTACCAACTCTCGTTCTTCTAGTATTTTCCTCAATTCTCCCATTCAATCCGTTGCTAACAGTACTTTGAGGAAAGAACGGGAGCGTTTCGAAATTGCTTCAGAGTTCAGATTTCAGACCGCTCCGGGTCACCATGAAAAGACCCAAACAAATTCTGCTTTGATTTGATCATCTGCACGTTGCAATAAACTTTCCCTTTTTATTTTCTAATATATATAAGGACAGCAAACGTGATAATCTGCTGCGGCCTTTGCACTTTTGCAGCGTGCATGCGTTATGCACGTGCACGAGTAACTGTAGCTTTTGGTGCATGCCAGCTGGCTGCTCATCATTAAAACAGTACGCTTCTTGCTTTCAAATTTTAACTAAATTTCTAAAAAAGTACCATAGTTTTTATCTCAAATATTTTTATTATAAAAATATATTGTACCATTAATTTAATAATATTTACCATGCTTCATAAATATAAATTTATATGTAATTTTTGAAAAGCGAATATGCTTTTTTTTATTGTGACGAGTACGCAGTATGCACATACTGGTAGAGTGTCCTTTTCTCCTTAGAATTATTGGCCAGACTGCTGGCTGTGTACTCTCGTCAAAGTTCCCCTCCATGGTCCAACTCAAGCCAGCCTTTCATGCTGCTACCCATTTTTTATTAAATTTATCTGGCCTGACAAGCCCAGAAGATAATCCGTTTGGATGATAGCTCGTGTTAGAAAATAGGGGAAAAAATACTAACTAGAGAAATAAA
The DNA here is from genome assembly GCA_022036555.1 of Microstegium vimineum. Classification (NCBI taxonomy): domain Eukaryota; kingdom Viridiplantae; phylum Streptophyta; class Magnoliopsida; order Poales; family Poaceae; genus Microstegium; species Microstegium vimineum. Next base: position 36,339,576 of record CM039128.1, on the reverse strand, counting down.
ACACAACAGTAATATATCTTAATAATATTATATACATGATTATTGAATAGTAATAACTTATTTTATTTGTATTAGCCAATAATATTTTGAGATATATATGTATATTTGAAATGTACTCCAGTGTATGTATTTAATTAAAGAAAAAAGAGATAAGTAGAGATGAAAATATAAGAAGGAAAAGGCCAAAGTTAATCTTAGCAGTTTTTGCATGTATTTTCAGGGGGTGTGGCTTCAATTTTGACTTCTGTTGCAGCAAACTGATGACCATAAGCACTGGTTAATTTTTGACGTGCCAATTTCTGGAAATTATAGCAACGCATTTCTTTGCTTCTCATGGATGTCCTTTTTAGTTTTCGTATTAGTCAATAATGTTGAATGTTTTCGCATAATAGATCCGCCTCTGTTAATAGGTTATTAATGGAGACATGCACTTTATGATAACCGTTGTCTCGGTTAACTTATTAACCAAGGTTTGAGGCGGCCCTAGGCCGTCCACCTCCGTCGCAGACTCCTGAAGTCGTCCGCCTACGTTAACAGACTATTAACAGAGGCAATTGACCTTAGGATGTTCGTCTTTGTTAATTCTCTATAGTAGCATTGCCAACACACTAGGCTAGACTATTGCCGTGGCTTCTAGGTCAGAACCAATCGTCCATGTCAAAATGACACTCTTACTTGCAGAGTATCAGAGCATTGGCATCATCTGACAAAAAGCCAAGGCAGTGGATTAGGACAAGATTAATGTAGGCATACATGATTGTTGTCCTCGAGGAAAATGTTGATATGGTTGTAAGAAATATACATGGATCAAAATCACCGATCTCTTCAAAGCAAAGTTAACATATTCATAGATCCTACTCGCACCTCCACCGCCATCTTTTCTTCGTGCACGTTGGTCCCATAAAAGCAAGTGAAGAGGCCTTACTTCGTGTCTCCAATGCATGCCTAGATCATAGTCTCTATCTTATTTCAGAGTTCAGACTAAGCATCTACCTTGTCTATAGGCTTTCTCTATGAAACCACAATCAATGGATATTTTGTGCAGACATGGAGACTAGATCACCCAGCCATGATGTCACTTTGAGCTCAGTTGTAACACTTTGTTAGTTTCTACCCCAAACCAAGAGGTTGAAGGGGATTGGAGATGATTGAGAAAGATTTTGACTTATAGGCAATAAAATCCTCCTCAATCGCCTTCAACCCTTACTTTTCATTACAAACGAACAAGGTCTAAGCGCGCGTTGTGGCTGGAGAGATCGACCATAATGGTAAAGCAGCTTGAGACCATAGTGGGATGATAAAAGGTTGCAATATATTTGAATGGTGGTGAGGATGAAAGAAAGAAAATATGTCTTGTTTGTGTCCAGAATCATGCAGTTTAGACTTGGCCTAAACTCAATTCTATATACTTCCTTCGTTCCATAATAAGTGGTTTTTAACATTCAAAATATATCCCAAATTAAATACACATCTAGTTATGAGACCACCTAATTCTAGTAGCCTTTTCTGTCCTTTTCTATTCTCAAAGTGTAATTGTTAGAATTCAAAACCTCTAGTTACTCGCAATAACTCTAAAAATGTACAAGTGATTGTTACTCTCTTATAACTGCATTTGGCCTTTTACGACGTACTTCTGCCCTATACAAAATTCTAGTGTAATAGAACTGTCTAGTCTAATCCTCTTGAGCACTCCTCTTTATAAGCAAGTAGGATTTGAGTCCCCTACAATGCCTTCATACACATATATACAATTGGGAGTATTTATAGGAGGATTCTATACTCAAGTCATAATAGAATTAGTAGAAGCCCTAATGCACCTCTCTTATATTAAGTCCAAAGTCCAAGTAGAATTTGAGTTATTGATAACTCATTGTACAACAATAATAACAACGGATAGAGATATAGGGCATGCTTAATTGAATTATAAGCAACCGTGTTCGTCTAAATAATTATTTAGCCTGTTTACATTCCGTTTCTACACTACAATACACTGTGCGGTATGGTATACAGTTTTCATTTAATTGTTTGTTTGTTTCATTTAAGTGGACGTTCCGTTCAAATGACCATTTATCTTGAATAATAGCTAAACCATAAGTGAGCAAATGCTGTTTAGGATAAGACTGCCTATTGTTGCTGCTACGACAGTACTTGCTATAAGTGCTAAGGGGAATTTGCAGTCGCAGCTGCAACTGCATTAGCTACAACGAATGGATCCATATATATAAATATATATACATTGATCTTTTAATTTTAGGCTTGGGAACCCCGGCTGCCTTTGCCAAGTTTGTTTGGAACAATTGTACGCTGCCAAAGGTCCAATATTTTTGCTAGCTGGGACGCATCAAATGTAGAGCAAACTTGAAGATGAAAAACATTTTAGAAGATGACACCGGCCTGTCCCATTTGTGATGCCGATCAGGAAACTGCAACCCATCTGTTGCTCACATGCCCCTTCTCATTACCGTTCTAGGACAAGTTCAGGATAGATGTTTTCTCGCTACAGGCTTGCACTATCTGGAACATAGACAGACCTAGCCATATAGATGCCCTGCACTTTGAAACTTTGAAACCTTGGTCCATCTCATATGCTGGATGTTGTGGAAGCATCGTAATGGAGTAGTCTTCAACAATCTACCGCCATCGGGTAGTCGACTCGCTGCAACCTTTCGAGATGCTGCTCATCTGTGGCAACACGGATTCCCCACTACACAGAACACTCTATTGTGGAGCAATGTTGCCAATTAGTTCCCCCCCTCAACTTGCTACTCATGTAATTTAACTATACTTGCCAGTGCTCCCAGTCGCCAAGATCCCCGACAAACTAGCGCCGTCCCCTTCCATCCTCATCTCCGGCCGCGCCGCCGCCTGAGCTGGCCACCGGCATGGCCGGCCGGCCGGCCGGGAAGGTGGCGGCGAGGCGCTTGGCCGTCCCCCTTCTTCCCCGAGCAGCTGGGGAGCTCGACGGGAGGTCCGGCGGCGGCGGCCAGTCCGGGTTGGGCATTGGCGGCCGGATCCGCCCACCGGCTGACCGGATCGGGCGGCCTGGCGGGGGAGCCGACAGTGACCGACGTTTTGGCGGTCGGCGACACCGGGTGGGTGGTGGTGCGGGGATGGAAGTGGTGGAGTCTCTGATCCTCGTCTATCCGGATGCAGAGGTGGTTGTCGTGGTGGTCGTTGGCCGGCCCGTCTGGGGCGGCCGCCGGCTGCACGGTGGCCGGCTTTGTCCGGCGGCGTGGTGAGGGAGGGTCGGCGCTGCTGCGGCAGATCCGCCATCCCCCTGACCGGCGACTCCGGGCTTGGAGAGGCTGGCGGCAGTGGCTCCCTGACATCTTGCCGGCCGCCGGCTGGCTGTGTGTCGGGGGGCCGCCGCCGGCGGTGCTCCCTGCGGTGAGGCGTCGGTGGCGCTGCTGGCGTGGCAGCCGACCTGGCAAAACTGCCGCAAGGAGCAGCTTGGCGGCAAGGCGAGAAGAGCGGTACCTCCCCGGATCTGTTTCGCGAGCGGTTGATGGTGGCCTTCCACGCCGGCCGGCTGCAGAGTTAATGGTGACCGTGGTTTGGGTGAAAACCTTGCCTGGCGTCGTGCGTCAGGCCGGCGGCGGTGGAACTGGATGTGCCACATTCCTTCATGAAGGCGTCGTTGAAGACATTGCTTCCCTGCTGCATCTGTGTGCGTTCAATATCTGGGTGAAATTCTAGCCTTGTTTCTTCGGGCCGGCGGCGATAGCTCTGGCGCGTCGTCGAAGATTTTGTTCGCCAAGGCCGGACAGTTCCTCCGCGTGGAAACCTGCTCGCTGTGCAGTTCAAGGCGGAGGTGATAATCGATGGCGTAACAGCTCGGCGCTTGGTAGCTTCTGCACCGAGTGCTTCGTGTTGTTGCCAAGGAAAATCATCCAATCTTCAATGGTGGTCGGTGTCCATCATTTCAGTACTTTTATTAGGTCTGACAAGAGTGTTTGACGACTTCATCTTGACGTTGGTGATCTTACTCTAGTGGAGTATTTATTCAAGGAGTTGATATCACGATGCAAGTGAGAGGTCGAGTAGGACTACCTGAGCTCATTGTTGGGGATGCATTTTTCTTTGTTTTTTCTTTCCTTTTATTTTTATTATTGTAAACAATTGGCCTGATTCTACCTGTTGGTAGATGAAGCCGGGTATGAAATATATCCTTTATCTAAAAAAATGTAATTGAGCTGCAGTGTTTCTGCTGCTCCAATGCAATGAAAGGTGGGGACAACTCCTCCCTCCATTAACTAAAAAATAAAAAGGCTTTGTTTAGTTTCTTTAACATTTTAAAACTTTACAAGATTCTTCGTTATGTAAAATCTTTGGATACATATATAAATCATTAAATATAGATAAAAAATAATTAATTGTACAATTTATCTTTTAAATCTAGTTACTGTAACACATACGAACAAAAGTGCTATTACATTGTTTTTTCAAAAAAAAAAATCATGTAAACAAGATCTCAGTACTACATTTCAGAGGATTTTAGGGTCTGTTTGGATTGGGGGGCAAAACTTTTACCTTCGTCACATCGAATCTCTCATCCCTAATTTCGTCTATTTAAAATGTACTAAGTAAAAAAATAATTTGCCAGCCGAAGGCAAATTCACGAGACGAATCTTTTGATCCTATTTAGTTCATGTTTTGACAATGTTGTGCTACAGTAAACATTTGTTAATTATAGATTAACTTAGTTTAATAGAATCGTCTTGTTAAGTCTCGCAAGGCATGTAATTAGTTTTATAAATAGTCTATTTTTAATATACTAAACTAGTGCCGAAAGATTTATGTGACACGATAAAATATTTACCGTTCTATCGAGACATACTACTTTTACAACTAGTACAGTCCTTTACACCATAGTGACTCAGTGAGTGAACTTTCATGGATGCATGCATGCATGAGCATCCACCGACGATGGGTCGTATCAAGACGAATGGATGGACACACTGCCTCCCGCAACCGCTGCAACTCGCCCCCGAACCGTCAGTTCGCTTTCACTGCATCTCCATGATTCCCAAGCTAGACTACGGCCCTAGTACTACTACTCCCGTACGTAAGCAACATCTCTCACTGTTCACCACGATCTTGGCAGGGCACCACCCTTCTTCCAGCTCCAGAGCACAGAGACCTCCATCACTACACTAGCAGGCTAGAGTACTTTTGGCTCCACCATTTAAGCCGGCCGGCCAGGCGCTTCCTCACAAGCCACAGCTCACAAACAAGGCGCGCCAAGCCAAGCGAGGCCTGAGGCCAGTTCCATAATTCCATTCCAACGAGTGAGATCGACTGATCGAGTGTGATCTTGCTAGCATTGCGATCGAGCTAGCGCGCTAGCAGAGCAAGGGCACTAGCCGCCACCATGTCGCTGGCAGGTGGAGGTGGTGGTTGGAGTCGGCGGGGTGGCGGCAGGTTCGAGTTGCCCCGGCAGCAGCCGCCCGTGGTGGTGGACGTCGGCTGCAACTGCCGCACTCCGAGGCTGCTCAGCTCCCTCATCTCCTCGCTCAAGTCCCACGCGCGCGGCATCGGCAAACCCAAGTCGTCTCCGCACGTCTCGTCGTCGTCTTGGTCGTCCTCGGCCACCACGGGCTTCACGTCCACCTCCATCACCACCGCCACGACGGCATTCTCGTCGCTGGACCACCACGCGTCGTGGGGCCCAGCGACGACGTGCGCCGCAAACGACGACGCCGCCGTCTACGGGCTCGACGAGGACGACGCCGAACACACAACGCGTCGTCAGAGGCGGCGCCGGCAGCGGAGGAGGAGGACGTGCGGCGGGACGGCGCCGCCACCTGCTGCAGAGCTGGGAGAGGAGACGGAGACGGCGGTGGCGGTGGCGGTGGAGGTGGAGTCCGCGGCGCCGTACGAGGACTTCCGCGAGTCGATGGTGCAGATGGTGACGGAGAAGGAGATGTACGCGTGGGAGGACCTGAACGCATTGCTGCAGCAGTTTCTGGCACTCAACTCGCCGCGCCACCACCCGCTCATCCTCACCGCCTTCGCCGACCTCTGGGCACCCCGCCGCGGCCCCTTCTGCCCTCCCTCCCCGTGCCTCTGAACTGAAGTCTAGCTGAACCGAACCGCCTCTCGCAAGCAGCCATTGTTCGTCGAGTAGGCCTGCAACTACAGAAGCTAGTCCGCGGGCGATATTGATATATTGCATTGTACTGTAGTAACTAGTAAGGGCGAATGGCAATCGTGCATGCGATGTGATGATGCGCACGTATAGTACGTACTCGTTTCTTTGTAAAATGTAAATCACTTCTCTTATGTCTTATCTAATCCAAGGTGGTGCAGTAATGGCATTATATATTTGGACCTGATGCAGATATTTGTGCAACACGGTTTTATAGGAGTATTAACTTCTTTTTCTCTAGAGTAACTTTGTAATAATTTACGCAACCATCTCACAATATCAATATCACTGGTACAAGAATAGACTTGGTCCGGTTGAGAAGGGTCATTAGTCCCGATTTCTTCCAAACCACCGTGTCATGTGAGATTCAAACTCAAGACCACTGCGTCGTATGTAGCTTATCACCCCATCTACACAACACATCTAACAATAGAAGGGACATTTTCCTTTTGAATCAACCATCGAAGAACCTTTAGTCCCGATTTGTAATACCTACCGAGATTAAATGGTCCTTTAGTCCGGGTTGATCACTAGTAGAAAAATTCTTTTACAAGACGTCTTATTTTGGGCGTTGGAGGCGGGCAACTTTTTTAACCGCTTTGGTTAATGCCTCGATTAACCGAGGCGGTCAAATTTTATTAACCTAGGCGGTCACGGCAAACCGCCTCGTAAAATAGATTTACAGAGGCAGTTATAAAAATAAACGTCTCCTAAAATCTATTAACCGAGGCGGGCTTTATAAGTGGCCTGCCTCCAGAAATACCTCTATTTTCGGAGGCGGACCAGTTATAAGGCCCGCCTCTATTAATAGTGGCCAAGGCCCAATATAAATGAAAAGGCCCAAATCAGCCTGATAAGTGTAACTGAGTATATATACAGATATTTAGGGTTTCTCTTTCTCCCTCTCCCTCTCCTCTCCCTCAGCCTCCTCTCCCGAGCGCCGCACGGCGGACCGACGGCCGGCCTCGCCCCTCCGTGAAGGCCCCCTTCTCCCTCGGCCTCCTCCGCGGCGGCGCCCCTCCCCCTCGGCCTCCTATGCAGCGGCGCCCTTCCCCTTGGTCTCCTCCGCGACGGAGGTCCAGCGGGCGTGGCGGCACGGCGGCCCAGGCGACGGCGGACCAGGCGACGGCGGACCAGGTGGGAGGCCGTCCTCGCCCCTTCGCGACGGCGCCCCCTCCCCCCTCGGCCTCCGCCGCGCCGGTGCCCCCTTCACCTCGGCCTCCTCCGCGGCGGCTGTCCGGCAGCGTGGAGGCACGACGGCTCGGCAGCGCGAGCGCAGATGCCCGGCCTGGCCCCTTCACGACGGCGCCCCTTCAGCCTCCTCCGCGACGGAGGTCCGACGGCGTGGCGGCCCGGCGGCCCGGCCGGGCCGCGCGAGCGCGGAGGCCTCTCCGCGACGGCGCCCTCTCCCCCACGGCCGCTTCCTCCGTGAAGGCATCCTCTACCACCTCCGGCGAGCAGATCCGGCGAGCTACGGCCGCGGCGACGCTTGGATGGGCTTGGCGGGCCCGTGGATGGGCTCGCCGGGCTTATCCACAGATTTTCTTTTTTTTTTGTTTTTTTATTTGAGTAACAGAGGCGGGCGCGACAACCGCCTCGGTTAATCGTCGATTAACCGAGGCCTTCCATTGGAGGCGGGCGTGTTTGCCTGCCTCCATTAAGAAAAAACAACCGCCTCCATTAAGCAATTATGTACTAGTGGATGTTACCATTCATGACTAAAGGGACTACTTTTAATTCGGGTTGGTATTATCAACCAGGATTAGATGTCTTTTGCACCTTTAGTCCTAGTTCGTAACATCAACTAGGACTAAAGGAGACTCTTTAACCAAGATTGATGTTACCAACCGGGACTAAAGGTCTTTCAAGAAGTCTATAAAACCTGGAACTATGACTAATGCTTACATTAGTCCACTACTACATAAAAGATTTACGGAGGCAGGCAAAAAAGATTAATCGTGGCAGTTTTTCCAACCGCCACGAATCAAAGGTCACGATTAATCAAGTATTTACCGAGGCGATTAAAATGCCCGCCATGTTTAATCAAATTAAAAAAAGAAAAAAAATGGTCATTCCTAACCCTAACCGGGTCTGGATCTGGGCCTCGCGCCGCCACTGCTGCACGCGGCCGCTGCCCCTGCGCACTGCAGCCGTCGGAGCCGTCGGGTGAGCGTCCGCGCCCCGCGCCGGGGGAGCCGGCCACACCCTTGCCCCGTGTCGCTGCCGCCGTAGAAGCCTGGGGATAAGTCGCCGCCGGGGGAGAAGTCGTTGTCGCCGCTGAAGCCTCTGCGCCGCCGCCGGGGGAGCAAGCCACCCTTGCCCGGTGCGCCGCCATCGCCGGGAGAAGAACCCCGCGCGCCGCCCGCCTTCGCCGAAGTTGTCGGGGGAGGAGCCCCGCGCGCCACCTAGGAAGGAGGGCCCGCCCCACGCGCCGTCGAAGGAGGGGGAGGAGGCCATGCCGGGGGAGGTGGCGGCGCAGGACCTAAGGGAAGCGGGCCGGCGGGGAAGGGAGTGTCGGGGGAAGAGGGCGGGTGGGGGCACTGGGAGAGGTGTGCCGAGCGCCGAGCGAAAGGGGAAAGGGGCGCGTGTGTTGAATTTGGAGGACTGCGGGAAGAAAACTAGGGTTTGCTTATATATGGAGACCATAATGGGCTGATATAGGCCAGTGGGTTGTGCCTGATTTACTGAGGCGGTTATGGATGGAATGCCCGCATCGGTTAATGATTATCCGTGGCGGTTGTCGCCCTGACGGCTGGGTTTCGGGACACCTATTAACCATGGCGGTTTATTGTGTTGACCGCCGCGGTTAAGATTTCCCAAGTGCTATGCAAAAGAAATTTTGTAGTACTGGTCCTAGACATTCTCTACTAGTATGTCAAGAGTTATCTGTACAGACTTAACCATTTGAAGGTGATTATAAGCTAGGATAGAATATGTGTTTGTGTTTATATATAGGTGAGCGTATGTGGTCGTATGTTTACAGGTGTGTGCGTGTACATGTGTCTATGTGAGTGTACTTTTTGTGTATATATAACTAGAAATCCGGCGCGGCAAGCAGCTAGCGCCCTTGCTGGAGCAACCAGCTTAATTACCATCATGTGAGAACAATAAAATGGTTAAAGTTCATCTTCTTTAGGGCTTGTTGCATATCCACGTATATTTATCTCAATCCACGTGCGTTGAAGTGAATTGTAGTAGATTTCAACTAAGTTCTCCTCTAATTCACTTCAACCTATGTAATTTGAGGTAGATACATGTGCATCTAAACGAGCCCAAGTGGTTTTGAGACCGTGATATGAAGACGAAAGATATAAGTTATACAACTTTTTACATATAGGAGGAAAGTACCTAAATATCGTGCATGCTAATGTAGCAATGTGCAAAACCATGCAACCAATATGGTAATGTAATTCCTATATAGGACTTGTTATGTTCGTGGGTGTAAAGTTTTTGTGCGTCATATTGGATGTCACATGGAGTGTCGCATGGGGTATTTGGATACTAATAAAAAAATAAATTACAAAGACCGTCAATAATCAGGGAGACGGCTTTATTAAGTCTAAGACACTACTGAAAACTAAAATTTCCCAGTCAGTATGAAACCGACAAGGAAATGCACCGCTTGAGGGCCGCGTCGCCGTAGCGTGAGGGATCCGGATTCGCCGCCGTCGCGATGTGCGGGAAACGCTGAATGGGCGGAGAGAAAGCAACAGAGTGTGGGAATTTAGGACTAGGGTTTGGGGCGTTGGTTTTATATGTTTGCGCAACATCGCGCGTGTTTTTGGGCCGGTTGAAACGCCAATGTAACCCAGACCCAAGTTGGCTGAACGATTTGGTGGTAGACCTCGTCGAAATGAACTCTTCTGTCGGTGAAACCGAGACAGACAGAAAAATTGACAATTTCTTTTGTCGATGGTATAAACACCGACAGAGAAATCAATTTATCCCGTTGGTTTCAATATTTTCCTGTCGATTCTAAGAAACCGGTAGAAAAAACCATGCTTTTCATGTAGGTGTAAGATAATCCGACAGCGTCCGGACGCTATGACACTCGTGTTTGCTCAGGTGTGTCAGTGCGTCCGGACGCTATGAACAGTGAAGGGTCCGGACATGCCATAGCATCCGGACCCTATGCAGAGAGCTCCCGAGAGCAGAAATCGATCCGGTCGCTGTCCGGAGTGGTGAGTCTGGACCGCAGGTGGCGTCCGGACTCCATGCAGAGAGTCCAAAAAGCTTATTTTGAACTGGACGTTGTACGGAGTCACGCGTCCGGACTCTGTTTAGCGTCCGGATGGCGTGTGTTGCAGTGCTGTGCTCAGTGATCCGAGGCGGTCCAGACACATGCACATTGGTCCGGACCCCACCTTGCAGCAGCGTCCGGAGTGACGCAGAAAAGAGGTTTTTGCCTCTAACGGCTAGGGGTTGGATTGGGGGGTATTTATATTTCCCCATCAGCCCCTTGGCACTTCTCTTGCCCAATTGGATAGCTGAACAAACCCTTGAGTGTGCGATCCCTAGTGAGAGAGTGAATTGCAATTCCATGAGTTGATTCTCACTAGTTTCTTAGAGATAGCAAGTGCGCATCCATTCAATCACTAGACTAGCCTTAGTCAAGTGAGAGTTAGTGCTTGTTACTCTTGGTGATCGACATCACCTAGACGACTTCGCGGAGGTTCGCTTGGTGATCATCCGGTGGTGTTCCTTGTGGATGACCCAAGCTTCGTTGTGATCGGTTGTGAGCGATTCACCGAGCTGGAGTGGCGAAGAATCAGCCCGTAGAGAGCACTTAGTCCTTGTGCGGACTAAGGGGGGGGGGGGGGCGATACCGTGCGCGGTGCTCCAACGAGGACTAGTGGGGAGTGCCGACTCCTCGATACATCGGCAAAACGTCGTCGTGTCAATTTCCTTACGCCCTTCTCCTTACTTATTGGAATTACATTCAAGCATTATTTTCCGCATTACTTTCTTGTTGCTTGAGTAGAATTGCATAGGGCTTTACCGTTTTCATTGCCATGTCTTGCTTGTGTAGCTAGGACAAACTTGGGAAAAACACTAGGGGTTAATTGACTCTTGTTAGATTTAATTCGTGCTTAGAAATTTAAAAGAGCCCAATTCACCCCCTCTTGGGCATCTTGATCCTTTCAATTGGTATCAAAGCCGAGTACTCTTGATTTAATTAAGCTTAACCGCTTAGAGAAAGATGTCCCATGGGGATGGACCGCCGCCCATGTTTGATGGAGACGATTTTCCCTATTGGAAAGTGCGTATGGAGGCTTACCTCAAAGCCTTAGACGTTGGTGTGCTCAAAGTCGCCACCAATGGGTCTCCTCAATTTGATGGAGAACCATTCGATGATGAAGTCCACTATGAGAAGTGGAATGCCAAAGCTCGGAACACTCTCTTTAGGGGCATTGGCAAGGATGTGTTCAACCATGTGCGCACCTCCAAGAATGCTCATGAGTTGTGGAAGAACTTTTGTGGCCTTAGATTTTCTATTATGTAGTTAAATTTGTCTATCTTCAGCTTAATGATGTCAGACTGCAAGATAATATAAAGCAAATGATGATAAAATAGGATTCACGAAATTATAGGTCAACACTATAAGGAACATGGACCCCTGACCCATGTAGTTTAGATTTTGGTGTTTGATGATCAACATGACCAAATTGGACTAACAAATTTATAAGTGTTTATTTTGTAGTTCAATAAGATGCAAACATGCTTTGAACATAGGCAATGTGGTAATCAGAATGATCAACACCTCAAGCAAGACATTTGAAGCATGAAAAAGACATACAAGATCAAGCAAAGTCCAAGCATGAAGGATGGAACCAAGCTGGACGCAAAGATCGCGAAGAAATAAAGTTAATGGAGTCTCACAGGAAGCTCTAGACCTTGGCGACGAGGCTCCGGACCATTGGATACTGGTTCGGAAGCATACCCTAGGCACAGGAAGCTCCTGCCCCTGGCGACGAGAGCTCCAGACAATGGTGAATTGTCCCGTTGAAGACAGAGAGGTTCTAGAGAGCGCAGAAGCCTTCGGACCGAGTTCGGACCTAGCGTCTGGACCAATGGCGAGCAGTCTAGAGCTACATAGAGAGCTCCCACAGGCGCCCAGAGCATTCAGACCGAGTCCGGACGGGAGCTCCAGACCATTGAGACGGTCCGGTGTTGTGCTGAACAAAAACTAACAACGGTCAAGTGCCAGTGACCATTGGAAGGGCACTGGACCATTGTGAATTGGTTCGGACCCCTAAGTTGGTCCGGTCCGGAGCTATGCAGAAAAGCAGCTCTGAGAGACCATCTCTATTTGGTGTGTGGCCTATTTATACCCCTCATGGCTAGCCAAGTAGAATGTGGGGACTTGAGGAAACATACCAAGGGTGTTGGTACACTATTCTATTGATCTCCACTTGCATAGAGTTTAGTGATATACTCAGGGATTAGCATAAGTGCTTTGCGAAGTGCTTAGGTTAGTTATACCACCGCTCATGCGCTTGCTCTAGGTTTAGGCCTAGTGTTTAGTGAGGTATGCCTCTTGATCCAAGATGCTTGTGCGCACGGTATTTGTACTTGGCAGGGCTTGTAGTCTTGCGTGATCACACCAACCGAGTTTGTGGTGTGACCGCTACCGTGTACCGGAGAGAACAAGACCCACGGCGTTTCGGCTGGAAGCTTCATAGTGAAGATAGTGGAGAACATCCAAGAGAGGCTTGCCGGAAGGCACATCAGAGACCCACTTTGCGCGTGGGGGAGGCCCGAGGCTATCCACGGAGTTATCCAACCGGGAGCTTGGCCCTTGCATGGGATTCCTCGCGAGGGGCTCCAACGAGGACTTGGGGAAGCTTGCGTGCTTCTCAATACCTCGGTAAAATACCGGAGTCGTTGACGGGAGTTTGCATCTCTACCTTGCTCTTTATCTTTCACACTTACTTTGTTTACTTAGTGCTCTTTATCTTCCTTAGCTTAGTTGATAGATTTGGAACCTAGGTTGCATAACTCTTTTGCGGTAGAGATAGCAACACATTAGCAAAACCTTAGTTGCACATCTAGATGGTTTATCTTATTGGATAGGTTTTGCTAAGGTTGGAAAAAGAGGCCATAGATTTGAGATAGAGTTTTAAGTGACCTAATTCACCCCCCTCCCCACTCTCTTAGGCATCATGGTCCTTTCAAACACTGTATATTTTCTGTAGCTAAATTTATAATTATGGATCAAGGCTAAGATAGCGCCAGGGCACGAACATAACAACAGGAAAGTTCTGTGGCAAGAACATCAAAGATTGATGAGAAACTAATAAAAAGCTCCGTTGTATGGCTTCTTGTGTCCAGAGCGCAGAGCTTTCAGGACAAATGAGCACACAAAGCCGAGCTAGCACACCAAATAAAAAAAACAATGACTTTTTATTACCTTTGTATCGGAGTTTTGAAACTTAATGGTATTCAGGTGGTTGCTATGTAAGCTTCGCTGATGTTTAGGGTTACTTTCAAGAGTGTAGTCCCTAACTTTATTTAATAACAGTTTAGGTGTAAATGACACCATACCTAGAGAAGAAGAGAGTATAATAATTTTCTGAAAGAGAGCCACTTATTCTGTTCTTTCCTTATTCTTTTCCTTTGCTGTATTTTTGCTATATCTTATTGTTTTGGAATCTGGTTGAATATTTGTATGTTTCAAGAGCAAAAGATACATTATGTATACAGAGTATGGCCACATTTAAGTGTTTCTTTTAATTTTAAGTACCTGGTTTAACATGATTAAGTGATAATAAAATTTAAATGGTTCTGTACAGAACAAAAAGGACACATTAGGTATACAGACTATTACCAAGTTCAACTGATCCTTTAAATTTCATAAGGGTTTGTGTATGTGTTTTTAAAATTTTTCAGTAGGACAGAGGAAAGGAGCTGAGTAATAATCCCCTGCATCGGAAACCAATGTCCAATAAGAAAATATACAAAAAATGACCATGGAAAATGGAAGCTGCTCCAGAACCATAGAGTTTTTGTTTTGCAAACTCATGAGTAGTTAAAATTATTTGTATCATTCAGGATTCCATACATTTAAAGACCATTTGATTATACAACCTGGAACATGGCTCTAGAGTCTTCTATAATTGTACCTGCTTAACAAAATAACATGTTTCATATTTTAAGAATAATTAATCTATTTGGATGTTTTGACATATTGGGAAAAAAATGCCACTGGATGTTTCATTAATCTTCGAAGCTTCCAACTAATTTGTCCCACTGTATACAAAAAGTTGAAATGTGATTTGCTTTATTGAGTAAGCAGGTAGGATTCAGAGAGAAAAGAATAGGAGACATTTATCTTTGTACTAGCAGCCCTGGTCTACCTTCTTACTATAATACTATGACACAAGTTACAGATCAAACGAGAATTGCTAAAGATGGGTTGAAACTATTTTTATATAACAAGTAACGAGGGCTTTGGCATGGCAACCAACGCTGTGTCTTTCTGAATCAAGCAGCAGAGGGGTCCACCTTGGTCATTACTCATCAGTGATTTCTCGTCTGAAGAAGAAACTGGTGGGCCTTATGTGTCACCAAGATGGTGCTCATTAGCAATCTCCTCGAGTGTTTGCTTGGTCTGATGTGATTGTCCGATGTGATTGGTGGACTTCATCTCGAGTGATTGTCCGATGTGATGTTCTATGATCGAGATGAAGTTATCCAGGTGGTTCATCATATCTTTGATCGACATTGATTGGTTAGTCCATGCACCTTTGATTGACTCCACCACTGCCGGTATCGGATTCTGGTGTTGTCCGATCACATTTTGAGCTTGTACGCCTACACACCAGCTTGCAGCTCCTATAAAAAGACCGTTGGAGATTAGAAGGATTAATCAAAACATATTATTAAGATGCATATTGTGATTATGTAGAAATGTGGACGTCCAATGATAACATGGAAGAATGGTTTTACCAGCTGACTACCCTAGGCACTAAAAGGGCACATACACTGGCAATCTTAATCCTTTGGTGTATTTGAAAGTAAAGAAATACAGTGTTGTTCACGAACCAAAGAAGATCGGGGCAAGTGTTTTTTGTCGAAATCAAGTACACATGCACATTATGGTTACTTGCAGGGGAGAAAGTCCCTGCCCAACCTAGTAGCTCTTTAATTCGTGAGTAATAAGGAGTTCTTTTGCTCACCTACGCAGTGCTACTGCGATGGGCTACGCTGCTCGCGCATGTAATGGATGATTCTATGTTTCTTTTCCTTATCAATATAAACCGGGCAACCGGATCTTTAAAAAAAATTATGTAGAATGTGAGTGGCATTGAATGTTTGATTCATCGACAAGAGACGATTGGCCAGTTATATTCAATCCGTCCTTGAGTGACGTTGGCTGTGGTCCCCTGGTGTTTTGGGCTCGGAGCGACATGATCCTACACTAGCTAGTACAAAAAAAAAAATATTAACCGTGACCTTTTGAAAAACTCCTCCAAGGCGGGCATGATTTTAAACCGCCTCGGTTAATGACTGTGATTAACCGAGGCGGTCACTTTTTATTAACCGTGGCGGTCACAATCAACCGTCTCGCAAAATCTATTTTAAGAGACAGTTATGTTAAGATAACAATCTAAAAAAATAGTATGTTTTTGGTGGTGGTCATGTTAAGACAACCACCTTCATAAATCTATTTTTGGAGGCGGGCCCACGATAAGGTCCGCCTCCAAAAATGCATGCCCAGCTTAGAACCCAGGCAAAAGCCCATATCTATTTTGTTATCGGGCTTATATATAAACCGAACTTAGGTTAATTGGCTCCACTCTTCTCACGCGCGCCTCCTCTCCATCCTGTCATTGTGCCGCACCCCTCCACGAGCCCGACGCTCCTATCTGCACCCTCTCTTCTCCCTCTCCACCATACTCTCGTCAGTGGCTCCCTCTCCTCCCTCTCCACCATACTCTCACCGGCGACTCCCTCTACAGCGGCGCTCTAACAGGGGCCCCCTCCCGACGGCGACGACGCACTCGTGGGCCCCCTCCTGGTGGATCTAGGGGTGGGCGAGCAGATTCGATGGCGATGTAGTCCCTGGTGGTGGCCCGACGGAGATGACGCACTCGTGGGCCCCCCTCCTAGTGGATCCAGGGGTGGGCGGGCGGATTCGGTGGCGCTGCAGTCCTGGTGGCGGGTGTTGACATTTCTTATGACACTTAAGCTAGGTTGGCATCCCCAGTATGCCAAAGAGATGTGGTATAGAAATATGCAATTGCTCTAAGTAAATATAAATGTGTTTCTGCAAGCGCACAGATTATACCGATGTAGCATTTTAACCAGGAGTATTCCAAGTATCGTTATTTATATTTTTACCACTGGGAAGGGAATGCTTAGGAATAAATGAGGAACGAATAAAGATGTTTAATGAGTATCACTGCATGTGTAATTGAGAGTTTTCATTTATCTCACTCAGTACAAGATAAGTGTCACATAAGATATAGATAATGAATGAATAGTGACAAAAGGTAAATACTGATCAGCATATATGTAGCCACATAAGATAATTATAAGCACCTCAATAGATATTCTAGCAAGTCATTAGCATGGAATTAGGATGAACTACAAAGATATTTCCTATGTTATTCTTAACTAT
Organism: Microstegium vimineum; assembly: GCA_022036555.1. Taxonomy (NCBI): domain Eukaryota; kingdom Viridiplantae; phylum Streptophyta; class Magnoliopsida; order Poales; family Poaceae; genus Microstegium; species Microstegium vimineum. Next base: position 36,322,804 of record CM039128.1, on the reverse strand, counting down.
ACAGTCTAGCATACTATGATTAGTGCAATTACACTTGGCAATCATGGCAAGAAAAGAGATATTCATGTCTAGTGAGTATCACTAAGGAAGTGAAGAACATAACAATCACTTCTTCGTAATAGAACTGATCTGCCTGCCCTACAAATGGGAGGAGGACTACAAAGGACTCAACAGGACTGTCACTCCCGCGAACTACCTCACGATCCAGAATGTAGGGTAGAATCGCAGATAAATACGGTCTAGGCACCATGCCTACACAATATCTATCATTTACCCACAACGCTAATGGATAAACACTATATGATCCTAAACATGTATATGATTCAGATCTAACTATACCAAGTGTATAATCATAATAGACTAAGAACAATATAACTAAGAACATAATCAAATAGAGTAAAGTCATAAACAATATAATGAAGTAGAGAAAAGTCATATTCATAATACTGAAGAACAAATGATGAACAAGGAAGAACTAGAGAGAGAATTACCAATAATCCTCTTGACAGATCTGGAAACCAACTGAAGATTGACTCCTCCTAGTTATAATCCTATATAGCTATGCTAAACTAGAGATCTAGTTGATGTGGTGGCCTTAGGACTTGATCAGGGGCTTCTCCTCTTGAGATGGATGATGAATAATGAATTAGGTCAGAGAGGCTCTTCTCCTTAGGGTTAGGGGGCCTTCCTTATATAGCCTCCTCAAATGAACGTCGTCCGTCGGATTAAACCGACCTTAATGGAGGGGTTAGATGTGATCTCAAAGGCGGTGGAGAGGTGGTCCCACAAGCAGAGGCCCATTGGGGCTTGACCTAGGGCGCCCTGCCCCTAGGCTCGCTCGGCCTCTGGTTCCTTCCCGCGCCTTCTTGACCCTTCTAGAGTATTCTTGTTTGTACAAATGATGTTTATCTCTATGTAATCATGACATGTGGGCCTTTCCTCCATATTTCCTGATATCCCCCTGCAGAAATAGACATTCATCAAAACTAGTGGAATTCTGTCAGTATAAACCCTACTTCTAAGTATTGGTTTCATATAGATCCTTTTTCTTGTCCAGTTGATAGTTGATTTTGGTACTTAAGGACCGTCAACAGCGGGTCCAAGGCTGTGGCATCCCTGGCGGCGGATCTAGAGATGGTGTGGCGGTCGTGGAGTCCCTGGTCCGCACGCGGATCCAGCTAGGAGCGGGCTCAGCAGTGGTGGATCTAGGGCCGGGGCATGCGGATCCACTGGCAAAGCATGCAGATCTAGTGGGGAGTAGGCTCGACAACAACGGTGTGTTCCCTGGCGGCGGATCTAGGGCCATGGCATCCACGGAGGTGGATCCAGGGGCAGTGGATCCGATTGTGGATAGGCTCGTGGATGGGCTCAGTGGCCCTATCCAAAAATTTTTCTTTTTTTGTTTTTCGTGATTGATTTACGGAGGCGGGCAAAATAACTGCCTCCCTAGATCACGGATTAACCATGACCTTTCATTGGAGGCGGTTGCCAATGCCCGCCTCCTGAAACAAAAAATGTCTGCCTTCAATAATCTGTATTGTAGTATTGCTAGTGAGGCAGGGCCACAGGGGGAGGGAGCATCAACGATGATGACCATTGTGCCTTTGACCAGAATGTCGAAATCGAGAGAGAGCATGTTTGAGGCGAAGCGGCATTTTGTCAAACAGATGGTGCACATTTGAGAACAACAGAGAGGGTCCCATGGAGAAGCTATGGGGGAAGAAATAACATGTTAGTGGGTATGACGCTATCGGTGGAAGCAAGTGGCTACGCTCCGACCGTCTTGCGATCACCGGAGGAAGCTGGATTTGGCGATGGAGATCGTAAGTTCGTGATGCTGCTGCTGTTGCGTTTGATGGAACGCTGCTACTAGTAGTGGTGCTTAGGGGAACGGAGGAATGGAGCTCCTCAACCCACCTCATTGCCATGTGGCCCGCCTACACTGGTGCCCCGTCGCCGATGCAACACCCATGTTGCCACCCTCTACCCTAGGGGTCGGCTGACACACCATGATTCCATGAGGCTTTGGAGATTTGTGGTTGGAGTTTTGCCTTGATGGACGAGGGACACGACCCATCTGCAATGAAACTGGCGGCAGCCCCCATGGCCTAGGCTAGACATGTTTGCATCTCGTTGCCGGTCGCCGCACCCTCACTTCTCCCCGCTATCCGCAAGAGAGGAGCCTGGCTCAAGAAACTTTGCGAGCACTCAGGTGGGCATAGAAGCGGGCAAAGATCCGAACCGCTCCAGCACCAGACAGACCAGGTTGCTTGCCTGCCAGACCAAACAGTTATGAGCTTGGACCCAAGATTCTTAAGGAAGAGATGAGTTTATAGTAAAGAAAAATGGTTTGCACATCTTGAAGTCAAGAGAAAGATAGCTAGTCGTTTTCCACTGGTTATGAGAAAGAAAATATGAATTCATTTTTTCTTTCTATTTTGTCGCATAAAAGGGATTCATTTGCCCATCCGCATCGTCATGTGGAACTCACATCATGACTAGGATCGACGACTGGCCACCGCTAGAAGACGGCCGTAGCTTCGCCCGCCAGCCCAATCCTGATAGGCGCCATCTCGACGCAGGTCCCTGACTGGGGAGTGGGTCCTTGCCCCGAAGGAGCGTGGAGCTCTTTGCGCATGTTGACCGGCCCCGCGGCCTCAGGGGTGGCGCGCTTGCAGATCTAGGGCGGCGACTGCACATTTGCCCGTGGCTACTCCAGACCGGCGCCCACAGGCATCCACATGGCAAGTCTATTGTAGCTCCTCGTCTTGGTCATTGCTTCCCTTTGTGGCGAACCACACGAGTGCATGTTGGAGAAGACGAGGGGGAGAGAAGAAATTGACAAGTGGGGGTTAGTTGACATGTGGGACTCATTGATAGTTGCTTGTGAAAGCAACATGTCACGGAGTCATAACCGTGGCAAGCATTATTGTTCGTAAGGTGTCACTTAGTGTGGATCTTTAATGACTCAGGTGGACTCAAGAACAAAAAACATGGAGAGAACAAAACAGTTTATCCTGGCTCAGGTTATTGAGGCCCTATGTCTAGCTGTAGATGATCCTTGTATTTAAGAGCACTTAAAATCAGGGTGTTACAACAAGGGTGTGCAAGAGATTGGAAAGGGGTCAGTTGGTGAAGGCCGAAGGGTATTTATTAAGATAGGTCAGGTACATAGTAGTTTGGGGGTCTAGTCTATGGTCTACATATGCCAAAGGCTAGGAGATCGTTGCTGCCGTGCGGATAGACCTCAACATTGTCATGGAGTTATAGAAGCGCTAGTCCAGTTCCTCTGCTTTGATGTTCGTACCATAAGATCTTGTTGGCTTGGACCGGTCTCCATCAGGCATATCTTGTAGAGGCTGATTCGTGACGAAGGCGTCTGATTCGTGACGAGGCTGATGAGTGGATCCACAAGCCCTTGAAGTTGTCAAGAGGGCATTTTGTCCCCTTGTATCATGCCATGTGCGTGAATTTATTGGAGAAGTAGATGACAACATCATGCCTATAGATAATAAAAAACATCCTAGGAAGGACAATAAAAAGCTAGAAATACTAAGCTTCAAAACTCCTCTATCCTGCGTTCGAGCGCTGCTAGACTGCGGATTTTTCCCATGCATGGGACAGTATTGTTCCTTTGCAGCCTCAAGCACCGATGCTTCACAATGCTCCGCCGCATGCACCTATTTTTAGATATAGATATATAATATATATAGCTATAGTTCTAGCTTGCGCAAAAGCGTTTGCGTGTAGCGTGGTATGAGTTTGTGCTAAAATCACATACCACACCTTTTACAAATAAAGTATTGAGGCATAGGGATAAAAAAAACTCATCCTAGACTACTACTTCTTCCATCCCAAAATAGAGGTCGCTATGGGATGCGTGTCGGTCAAACTTTCTCAACTTTGACTGGGTATGTAGAAAATACGTGCAATATTTATACTTTTAAATAAGTTTCTTTAGATAGTATATTCAAAGATCTATCTAATGATACTATTTATGTATTATAAATATTAATATTTTTTAATTTATGATTGGTTAAAGTTGAACAAGGTTGACTTCACAGAAAACAAAAATGACATCTATTTTGAGATCGAAGAAGTACCGTACAAGACAACATCGAAGTAATCGGAGCCAACACCTCAAAAGAGGAAAACACAACATCCGCACCGCACCCATATACAAAAATATCAAGAAACAGTGATAAAAAAACCTAAAGTTTCACCAGATGATATATATATCCCATATAACATCGCAAATCTTCCTTATACTCAAGCGGCATGCACATATGGGCCGATTTGCTTTTGCTCCGCCCGGACCGCTGCTGACACCACCGGTACAACACCAACCGGTCGCAAGCAGCGCTTTGGCCACGGGCACCACCGGCTGAGTGCACGATCTGTCCCCATATCCAGGTCGCCGGATCACGCTTTTCTTTGTAATAATCGGGCCCGCGCGTGCAAGGACACGACGATCACACGACGCGACTTGCCGTGCCAGGCCCGTACGTACTGGGGCTGTACGTGTGCCGGCCAGTCTGTACACGTGTTCCTTTTAACGGCTCCAAAGCTGTTGCTGTTTTTAAAGTACTGGACGTACGCTGCCTGATCAATAGATCACCGCTCAACGACCTGCATGAGATGCAATGACAGAAGAGAATGCCGCTCTGTTTAACATGTAATAAACCGACTGTTTTAAGCAAGAATTAGATTTCAAGTTCGTCTGCATGTCCATTGACAGATCCAACATTGCGCCGGATGGGGTAGCCGGGTACGGGTATAGCTAGAGCTCGAGCCCCCTCTGCTGCCTCGCCTGTTTGTTTTTGTCTCCCAGGCAAGTTGCTTGGCGCTCTGACGCTACTCCCAGACGTTTAATTTTTGGTGCCTGGCGGGCATCTTGCTTGTGAAGGCGTGAAGCGAACAGCCCATGAACTACAGAAAAAGGAAAATAATTCATTTTGTTATGAGAGAAAAATATTGTGCACCCATGTAGGAGAAAAACATTAAGTGATTTATTAATGGATGTTTGACTTATATCAAGTTGAAACTTAACTTGAGCTATACTTTTAAAAAAAATCTGATATAGGCTCAGGGCAGCTCCAGTCCTTCGTTCGAACAGAGCGGACAAGTTCGATCGAATAAAATTTGGTTCAAGTGCTCCAGCGTTTGGTTGGATTGTAGTACGAGAAAATAATAAAGAAATATATGCTCTCTCTACGTGTCCTTTCCTGGCTCACCCTGAAGGTTTGAGCAATAGCTGGCCGGCTGGATATATTTGTTTAATTGTCTAGGTTCGACTACTGCCAAAGATGCGATTTGAGTTCTGACGTACACGGTTCGGTTTCTACAATGTGCAAACTTCGTTTTTCTCTGTCCACGGTTCGATTGCTCTGCACACTGGAGGTGCTCTCATAGCTTCTTTACATACCTTCAGTTATTTTTCATCACTGATAAAAGCAATGATAAGTAACAATCAAATGTAACGGTATTTAGTATTTTTTATAATGATACATACATGTATTTATTTAGATACAGAGAGGCTACTTAGCTAATTTTTAACAACATCGAACGTAGTGAACCTATACTTAGATGCAAATTTATGGAGTTTCTGTGTACAAATGTTGTTTTAATATTCATTATGACATAGGTGCATATATAATTATCATGAAAAGGTAATAAACTAATAAAATTTATCTTTTTTATAACGACATAGGTCAGTACTTGAGATATAAATCTAAAGGTTACTTAATATATTCTTTCCGTATGGAAGTGGTTATTTTTTCTATATATTGCTACTATTGCTAATGATAACTAGAGTGTACCAATTTTGTTGCTAAAATTTCTGATATTGTCCAGAATATTTTATGATCGATCTTTTCTAGCATATATCTCATGGAATCAACGTAGGGCCCCAAAAAGGATATTTAATTACTATAATAGTATAGCCCGTAAGAATATGTACAGTCGCTCATCATAATATTTATGCTTGTGAACTGTTGTGCTGTAAAAGTGGACGGCGCGCGCCTCCTCTGCATCATCGCTCGAGCATTGCAGACATCCAGCATCCAGGCTACCCATTTTATCCGCGGATCAATTCTTTTACGTGAAGTGAAGATATGGAAGCATGATGGTAGTAGATGTGGTTTACTCAGCGTCAACAGTATGTGGATCTAAGCCGCTTGGTCACTGGAACATTACAACAACCGACAATGAATTGTTGACCGCTGTCACTGCTGGCTCATCAGTAACACACGCTGTAGTGATATGTGACTACTAGGTGTATGGTACAGTATTGTTTAAGCCGATAGTGATAGGTGTCTTCATTGTTGGATGAATGAATATCTTCCTTTGAATTTTCTAGATTCAAGGTTTACGAACCGGCAGTAATAATAAATCACTGTCAGCTGAGTAGCTCCGACAGTGATTACGTGCTGTGGCATATAGTACAGGTTTCTTTTGGATACATAGGTTAGAGCTTTTAACAGGCACAACAAAGCTATAAAACCTGGATGGAGACAGCAGCTCGTGGATTAAGCTATACGTACTGTTCTGGTCCTATAATCGGATTTCTATTGGAATCAAACGCGGCTTAATACAATCCACGATTCGTAGGAGTGGTGGCCGGTATATTATTCGCATGCATACTTGCACAAACATGACTGTCTAGTAGCGTGCAGCATGCATGCAATGCAAACTTTCAGTTGCAATGTCCCTGTACCATCCTCCCTAGCTAATACCCGCTACCCGGCCAGTGAGTGAAGTGGTACACTGCATGCTTGCATACGAACAAGTGGGCCTACGGAGTGCTACATTATTACTCCGTACGTACTATATATATATTATCAAAACATATGGTCCACGGGTGGGCGGTGTGCCAAAGATTGTTGCGGGTTGCACCACTGTGGATGTGGTGCCGCCATTTCCAAACAACCGAGCGAGCTCTCAAACTAGTTAAGGGCGCCGGGACAAAACCGGCCAGCCTGCCCCCCGGTGCCCCCCCCCCCCCCCCCCCCGGCTCTGCGCCATGCAGATAGTAGCAGCCGCCCCTGTGCATCATATCCTCATCAGGAACTACCGGCAGTTAAACGCGATCACTTGACCTGGAAGCTCAGCACGACATACCAGCCGGTTTTCAACGGTTGCCCATCGAATGGATCGCCGGCTGTAGTCCTCGGCGTGGCAATATAGATGAGTATGAGTACTTGAGCCCCATAGCTAAATGTAAGGTTTACGACAAAAAAAAGAATTGCTTCAGCAAGGCTTCTATTAACAACAAATCCTCCCCCTCATACTCTATCACTGTTGGCCTAATATATAAGGCCAGTCTCTCAACGTAGGATTTCATCTCTCAGTTTTCAAGGTCATGAAACAAGATATGAAACTGATGTTTCTCTCAATGCATAATTTCATTACTCGGATTCATGGATTATTTTATCATTTTCCCCGCCGGCCTCTGGCTCTTTTCTCTCCCCAACAGCACCAGCACGTGAAGACAGAGCTCGCAACGCTGAAGGCCATCACGGTGGAGGCAGATCAAAAGCAGCAAAGCGGACAACCGGACGGACTCGCGTCCGTCCGCATCCGCCTGTGGAGCCCGGCCGTCCAGCCCGCCTGCGGAGCTCTCCCGGTGAACTCTCCCAGCCCGCGGATGGCCTCGCAGCAAGCGGACAGCATGCGGAGCCCGGCCGTGTCCCCGCGAGCTCTCCCAGCCTGCGGAGCTCGCGACCGCGACGGCGAGCCCGCGAGCTACCGCGATGCGAGATGGTGACAACGCTCGCGGCAAGAGCGCCCCGCCCGAGCGGCAGAGGCAGCCGCGCCCGCGCTTGGCGGCCCGACTCGCGGCGAGGGCGCCCAGCCCGTGCGGCCACGCCCGGTGGCCTTGCCTGCGGCGGAGGCAGCCCGCCCGGCCTTGCCCGGCGACCTCGTCCCATCTCTCGGCAATGGTGGGATGAAACGAACCAGCCTATTGGTTTCACTTGGGTTTCATGGTCTTGGAAACGCCGCTGTAGTAGTGTCGTGGGCATGAAACAATTCTCTTCTCTCTCCTACTTGTTTTATAAAAAAGCTGATGTAACACCCTATTAAATGTGTATAACACTGCTCATAAAACCCCATTGAGTCTGACCAACAGTTTCCTCTCCATGAGCGTACGGACGACCTCGGCTACTCTGCTGATGCTGACCTCATCCCCCTCCGTACTTTAGTTGACTACCCGGCCTGCTCACTCTCTGCGGCTTCGTCGGCAACCATGCCCCTCTCCGTCGTGGGAGCTCCCCGTGCACCGCTCCCTCCCTGTCAGCCAGATCCATGGAGGGCTTAGTGGCGGGTGGATTCAATGGTCGGCTCCCTGCCCCCCCCCCCCTTCAAATGGTGAATCGCAAGGAGCTGCGACGGCGTCTCCATCTCCCGCGCCACCTGGTGCTGCTGCGGCTTGGTGGAGGACCCGATGGCGACAGAGGTGGCAGCGCCGCTTAGTCGTGGCGAGGGCACGACTCCCCGGCCATGCCAACCCGCTGATTTTGAATTTCAAAAAATGATAACTTCAAACGAGATTTTGGAACATCAAATAATGTCAACTAAATAAGTCATCAACAACAATTTTGGAGCACTCAACAATGTCTATAACTTTTATTTTGGTCAATTATCGATTCGATAAAGTGGTAACATATACCGTTCATAAATTCACAAATCACTCACATAGTTTATGAAACTATATGAGAGATATGTCATTTGTGAACAATGTTTATGAACATTTTGGTCGGATGATAAAATGATCAAAATAAAAGTTGTAGATCTTCATAGGTTCTACAACTTTGTTATTGATGACTTTTTCAACTATAATCATTTGATGTTTCAAAATGTTGTTTGAAGTTGTAATTTTTTTATATTCAAAATTTGAAATATTAGAAGAAAATGCGACCAAAATAATAGATGTAAGAACACAATAAATTGATAGAGCATGATTTTAGAAAATTTTATAAAAATCAAGTAATTTTAGTAAGTATGAGGGAGAAAAACTAGGTATAAGTTTTAGCTAGAGATTAAAAAAGAAATAAGAGTTCTTCAACAAATTTAAAAATTAAATTTCTAACAAAATTTGGAAGCAACACATGCATGATTTCGAATCAAAAAGTTGTAAACAATAAAGTTTTATGAATTTTCAAGATATACAACTTGTGTTTTAATCATTTTTTCATTTGAGGCCATTTAAATTTTTTAAATTTTAGTACTTAAATTTAATATTTGTTGTCTATTTGTAGGGGCGGTTTAATATAGAGTTGTCTCTCTAAAAAATAGAGATGTTACTACAAATCGTTTTTATAGTAATGTGTGAGGAAGAAAGGTTTGTCCAATGACGAGTGGATCCCTCGTGTCATTGTATGCTGATAATGATTTTGCTGATAATGATTTTGAGGCCTTTGTTTAGGTGCTACTGCCAGAGTCAAACTAAATATTGACCCAACAAAAATTAAGGAGCATCCAAATCAAAAATAGAGGTCCTGATTTGGATCCCTCTGCTGGAGCTGATCTAACGTGAAGTTTGAATGCACCAACTAAATTTTAGTTAGCTAATTTTAGTTGTCATGGATCTAAGCAGCCTAGCTAAAATTTCAGCTAACCTTCAACCTAGGTAAAGTCATCTAAACTTCCATTGAGTCTATTAGTTGGCGTATCGAAACACCCAACTAAAATTTAGTTGGAAACTTTTAGCTGGCTAAAGTTTAATTCTAAAATTTTAGCTAGCTAAATTTTAATTGGGTGTTTCCAAACACCACCTAAATCAATCGAGCCGTCTATGCTCATCTCATGAGATTAGCTACGAGCACGTGTCGTGCTTAATTCCGGGCCGTCACGAGCCTCTAGGTATAGTAATCAACACCAACCCATAATTAGCCGATCGAGCACCGTACCGTACCTGCGGCGCAGCAGTGCGCGTAGTAGAGCTACGCGCCGGCGGACGGACTCCAATGGGGCCAGCGGCCGGCCAGCCACAGCCAGCCCGTGGCTGGTCCGCGCCACCACTGCCCAGTGCCCACACTGGGGCTGCGCGGCTTCGCTGTCGCATCAACGTCGACCGCCCTACTGCATGCGAGCGCCTCCTCCTGTTCCGCCGATGCCGATCGATCTCGGCGGGCGGCACGTGCACGCCCGGGGACCAATCATGCATGCATGCATGGCCTGGCCTCCCCGGCCAGGCAGCCAGTGTCCAACCGGTGCCCCGCAGCCAAAATCGATAGCTAGCTAGATCCCGCGGCGTCCCGCCGATAAGTCCCTGTTCTCCGATACCCACACGGATCACGGACTCGGCGCGCGCACCCTCCGAGCTGTTCATTCGCCCGCCGCGCGCGCCTGGTCGTGGTTGATGCAGTGCAGGCTCAAAACTGTGTTCAATTCCACCGCGCTTGTTGCCCTTGGCCGGAAACATCCAGTATATTCTTCTCCGGTCACTATCATTGGTAGGTGTTGGGTCGGCAAGTTGCACGTACTGGCCGGTAGTGGTAGTTACGACCTCAGCTGCAGTCGTCTGCACAAATGTAGTACTACACCGGAACAAGCTAAGGTACTCCTAGGCTACAACGACGTGGACCAAGCCTGTTTAGGTAGGCATGATCCAGGACTTAAATCATGAGCTATTAATTACGACACCCTTAAAATAATCAACCTGGATCAGGTACTACTAAAGTTCACAAAACACACGCACACGTACACACCAAAAGAGAACAAAATTAACGAACACTCGCTCACACACATACGGTTGCTGGTACACGAGTACATGCATGCCGCCGAAGCTACTGAGACAATGCAGCAGGCCAGAGGCGTCCGTCCGGTCCGCCCGGCTGGTTCGGTTCGGTTTACATTTACCTCAGGCCGAAGGAGAAATGGCCGCCGGCGCATCCGCCGCCGCTGCTCTCGCCCGGCTCGCTACTGCTGGCGAGGGTGAAAGAAGAGACGCGGGAGGAGGAGCTGCTGGCGGCGCCGGCGCAGGCGGCGGAGGCCGCGGCCATGGTGACGACGAGGTCGACGAACGCGGTGACGATGGCGGGGTGGGTGCCCCTTCCATTGGCGCCGAGGTACCATGCCAGCATCCTCTCGAGCCACTCCCAGTCGCCGCCCATGCCGTGCGCGGCCACCATCGCCTCCATGGAAGCCCGGAAGTCGTGGTACGGGTCCGTGGAGTCCAACGCCACCGCCACGCTGTCGCCAAAGGACGAGGACGACGACGACGCGGCCTCGGCCTTGGCGGAGGCGGCTCGCGGCCGCAGGGTAGGAGCAGGACGCGCCGCCGGAGGCTTCCTCTCGAGGATGGAGCTGGACGGCCCGTGGGGCTCGAACAGGAGGCGGTCGTCGGAGCGGAGTCCCCGGACGATGCCGTCCGCGATGTCGTCGGCCGCCGAGGCCCCCGACTCGGTGGACTGGCTGTCGGACGCGCAGTCGTCGGCGTGGTGCGCCGTCGTCCGCGCGGAGTTGGCGAAGGACGACTCCCCGGAGTCCAGGAAGAGGGATGCGATGGTCTTGGCGGTGGCGGACGGGGTCCGGAAGTACTGGCTCGTCGTCCTTGGGTTCTTGCAAGAGGGCCACATCCATGCCGGTGGAGCGGCTGGCGGTGATGGTGATGGTGGCGGGGTGTCCTGGGCTGAGTTTGTGGTGTAGAATAGGGAGCTGAAGGGTAGCCCCCTCACCATTGGCGTCAGCTCTGATGTCAACAGCGACGTGTGCAGCAGTGTTGCTGGCGCGAATAAGAGCAAGCCGGCCGGGGAGGAGAGGTCTGGTAGCTGGGGGCTAGCTTGGGCCTTTGGGGCGGATGACTAGTTGTCAAACACAGGAGTTTATTAGCCATGACGAAAAATCTTTGCTCTACACTACATTTATAGTATACCTATTTGTAGTATGTTTATTAGTATTGACCGTGCCACACACACACCCGGATACCTTGACCACAGGATTTGCCGGACCACTAATTGAAAAATGATTTTGCACAGCACTAGCAAAATACCCTTCGTAGCGGACACCTAACCTACCCGTCATGGTTATTCCTTCCACCGGCTCTGCTGGGTCGGCAGCCTAAGCGTCCGCTGCGGTTAAACGTTTACCGCAGCTGGCGGCATAAAGTGACCGCTGCGGTTAATACTGATTAACCGCAGCGGACGCTATAAGGTGACCGCCACGGTAAAGGCATTTACCGCAGCGGTCACATTAGGGCGACCGCTGCGGTTAATCAGTGTTAACCGCAGCGGTCAAATTATAATGTCCACAACAGTTGTTTGTTTTATATATAGCTACAGTTCGACCTTCTTCTTCCTCAAGACTTCTCTCTTCCAAACACGTGGGGGGAGAGGCTTTGCCCGATTTTTGAACCAAACCATTAGATTGAGGTTTTGAGTGTTGTTTTGGAGGAGGAGGACATCATAAGAGGTATTTCAAAGGTTCCCATGGTCTACTTTCTCTCCTTTCCTTGCTTTTTGACCTCTTTGGATCTAGATATAGTTTTATGGATGAAGGAGAGAAAGCTATTGTTTTTTTTAATCTAGAATCATAGTATTAGATGACTAAAAGCTTTTAGAGGGTTCTCATGCTCTTTTCTCTCTCTTTTCTTTGCCCTTTGAGCTCCTTAGCTATAGATCTACATCTAGATCTAGATTAAGGGAGTAAAGAGAAAGCTTGTGCCTTTTTTTTTATCTAGTTTCATAATATTATATGCCTAAAAGCTTTTGTTGTTGATGTGTACGGTTTGCAGGCAATATGGATAGGTCAGAATAGATGTACAAGATTAATAGGGTACTTGATCCGCGGTATCTCAGCGAAGTGAGAAAGTTTATTGCCGCTGCGAGAGCTCGCCGTGACCGATCGAAGCGGATGACAATCGTGTGTCCGTATTCTCACTGCAAGAATTTGACAGCCTTCACCGACTATGGCAAGGTGCAATTTCATTTGATTTGGTTTGGTTTTGTAGAGAATTACACGGTCTGGACTCAGCACGGCGAAAGTGTCGACCCAGTGGTGGGGGTGCATCTGGAGTGAGCTCGACATCGACGACGTCGCACCAAGAGCCACGTGCGCCACACGTCTCATGTCCAGCCACAACAACACCAGCCTGCAACGACAATAACGATTGTGATTATATCACGATGGACGATCTACTCGAGGACATGGAAGATGATGATGGTGGTCAGGAGGCCACCGTGCAGGAACCCGAGGATGTGCAGCTTTTTGATGATTTAGTGAAGCACATCGATGAGGACGACGTTGTGTATGGTTCCCCGAAGTGGTTGGAAAATTTCAGAGAGATGAAGCAGGCGTCACTTGATCCTCTGTATCCGGATGGTGGTGAACGTCCGAAAGAGTGCACCGTGCTCCATTTTATCCTCCACATGTTGATGATGAAGGCCCGACATGGTTGGTCTGACAACAGCTTCAATGAGCTATTAAGTTACCTTGCTACAACGTACCCGAAGGGTAATAAGTTTCCCATGAATACTTATCGGGCAAAAAAGTTGATTCGTCCAGTGTCGATGAAAGTTCGAAAGTTCGATGCCTGCCCTAACCACTGCATCATGTATCGGCCGAGCACTAAGTACGAGAAGATGACGAGCTGTCCGCACTGCAACGCGAGTCGTTACAAGAAGAATGCTGGTTGTCGTGTGGATGCAGACGGCTAAGAGTCGTTGCGAGGTGGTCCGAAGAAGAAGGGGGGGGGGGGGTAAGAAGAGCACTGCTGCAAAGAATCGCATCTCGGCTCAGCAGGACGAGGAGGAAGAGGGCTACACGCAAAGGAGAAGTCTGCCAATGTTGGTGTGGTATCTGCCTATGATCGACCGCATGCGTGCACTATTCGGGAACCCAGAGGATGCCAAGCTCATGTCCTGGCATGCATCAGATGACCGCAAAAAGGATGATGGCATGCTGCAGCACCCATCTGATGACCAACAATGGAAAGATTTTGACAAGACATATCCGGAATTCGGCAACGAGTCAAGGAACATTCGGTTCGCGCTTAGTACTGACGGGATGAACCCTTTCGGCGAGCTTAGCAGCTCGCACAACACCTGGCCCGTCATACTCACCATGTACAACCTGCCTCCCCATCTGTGTCAGAAGCACAGGTATCTCATGATGACCATGCTGATCTCAGGACCGAAGCAACCCGGTAACGATATTGATGTTTTTCTAGAACCGTTAATGGAGGAAATGCAGGAGCTATTTGATGTTGGGGTCGAATGGCAATTGGCACCCTATTCAAAGGAAGGATATCGACTAGGCCCTTGTTTAGTAGGATTGCGCTAAGACTCTGATTAAGAGCCTGCAATGATATAAGTCACCTACTATTTCTATGTCAATCTCTCCAATAGTGTTAGCTTTTAGCAAATAATGACTCATAGTATGGTTAGAGCCACATGACACCCTCACATAATCTTGAAACATGTGTATGAGTCTAGCTCTTAACTAATTAAGAGCTAGATTTTCTCTCTTCTCTATTAAAATATAAAAAAAATACTTAGAACTAGCTTATGAGCTAGTCATTGCAGGTGCCCTAAGGCATGACTGCTTAGCTTTTAGGGCAAGTTGATCCTGAATATATAAATAGTTAGCCATAGCCTTGTTGTAATCATTGCATCTCTCATTAATATCGCTACACATTGTACCTGTGATCTCGCAAAATACAAGAATACAAAGATGTAGCAACTAGATATAAGGATTTTACTCTCTTCCCGAAAACTGAACTAGTATAAATCTTGGTGCATATGTGATTCATCTTTGCACCAAGCAAGGTTCCCCAAGAACCTAATATCTACGGGTATAAAACACTGACTGAGGTGTTCCAGGTAAGGAAATTTCATGTAAAGATTGATAATACTCATCATCAACATGGTTTGGTGCACAGATCCGACAGCTTCCAACGTTGCCATCTTACCCAACTTTATCAACTTTGAGATGATGGAAACTCTCTCTTGCCACCTCAGATTCAATCGGCGCCCCTTTCACGTGCCTCCGGCTATCAACTTTGGTACTTTGGTATTCGAGCACCAGGGGGATTTGGTTCTCTTGTTGGCTGTAGATGATCGCTACAACAAAAAATAAATCATCAATTTCACATACTCAAATCCTTAATATCAAACTTAACCATAGGTTTAGAAGCTTTAAACTAAAGATATCCACAAGTCTTGATGAATATTTGCATACATATGAATTTAGTAATTCTACGCACCAAAGTGGGCCATAATACCGTTAGTAAATTTGATGATCTACGACAAAATCAACCCCAAAAGGCCTCAAGACCATTATACAAGCGGTGTGCCTAGTGCCCAGACGTCCGACGCCAGGATGCGTCCGAACGCTCCAGCACCTACATACAGAAACAACACCAGCATACGTGCGTGAGTTCTCATCCTTTGTCTATCTCCTCCACACTCCTATCCTTATCCTGGCAACACGCTGTCATCTCAGTCGCACTTCCTCTCTAAGCCTTTTGATGTGCTGCCTCCATAGCCCCTACAATGTCATGCACGTTTCGCACTGCATGCAGGCCCGAGCTGACCGAGCAACAACAAGGAAAGGACACGTGACGCCTCCGATTAGGAAGGACCTAGCTGCAATGCTTTATGGATGCCCTGCCAGCTCCAGAAGAGAATGCGGTAGAAGGTGTGAAAGGACCATGATACCTAGGAGGGGGTGAATTAAGTCACTTAAAAATTACTCTATAATCTATGGCCTCTACTTCAACCCCTAATAAAACCTATGCAATAAGATAAACTATCTAGATGTGCAACTACGGTTTTACTAGTGTGTTTCTATCTCTACCACAAAAGAGTTATGCAACCTAGGTTCTAAACCTATCAACTAGCCTATCAACTAAGGTAGGAAAGGTAAAGAACAACTAAGTGGACAAAGTATGTGCGGAAGGTAAAGAGTAAGGTAGAGATGCAAACTCCCGTCGACGACTCCAGTATTTTAACTAAGGTATCGAGAAGCGCGCAAGCTCCCCCCAGTCCTAATTGGAGCCCCTCGCAAAGAATCCCATGCAAGGCCAAGCTCCCAATCGGGTAACTCCGTAGATAGCCTTAGGCCTTCCCACGCGCATGTGGGTCTCCGATGTGCCTTCCGGCAAGCCTCTCCCAGATGCTCCCCGCCGTCTTCACTGTCAAGCTTCCGACCGAATCGCCGCAGGCCTTGTTCCCTTAGGTACACGGTGGCGTCCACACCACAAACGCGGTTGGTGTGATCTCGCGAGACTACAAGCCCCACTGAGTACAACCACAGTGTGTGCAAGAACCTTTGATCAAGAAGTATCCAAACCTCACTAAACACTAGGCCTAAACCTAGAGCAAACACATATGAGATGGTCTAACTAACCTAATCACTTCGCAAAGTACCTATGGAAGTCACCAAGTGTATCACTAAGAACTATGCAAGTGGAGAGCCTAATAATGGTGTACCAACACCATAGGTATGTTTCCTCAAGTCTCCACACTCCATTTTCCTGGCCATGGGTGGTATAATTTGTAACACCCCTCGTGTTTAAACACTTAATTAAAAATTTGATCATGTCATCATATGCATTAAGCATCATTCACTTGATTGAGAACCTTGTCATGCATTGAAATAAAATGAGTTTACTTCATGTGTGTGGCAATGCCACGAATCCGTTGCCTTCTTCAAAACGGGACGCCGTGCCCTCCTTGCTCCTCTTTCCACGCCGCGACGCTGTCTGCTCTCCTCCGCCGCATGAGCGCTCCGCATCGACGAGCTCGACCGAGCTTGTTAGCCACTGTCAAGCCTCCAATCCAGTCGCATAGTCTTCGCCTCAACCTCACACACCTTCCACGAGAGCTGGTTGAAGCAGCCGAGTTATCATTTGCCCGGCGCGACCGTTTCTTCCTCGGCTCCGGCGAGAGCGCCGCCGCTCTGGTCAGCTATCGGGTGGGCTGCACATGAGCCACTTTGTTCTTTTGTCTCGTGTTTCTTACTCATTGTTCATCACTGATTCCGATGCTCTTCTCCGTTTTGCGAATGGTGGACGTAGCTCCGGGAACATCGACGTTGCCGCTCAGTTCATCGTTTCCGCTGTCACGGACTCCGTCGCCAGCTCGTTCTGCTTCATCTCCGGTCGAGTTAGCGAGCGCTTCATGTTCGGGGTAAGCTCCTGGTGCTCGTAGAGTAGCTGGTTGTAGCTAATTCCAAACCGTAGTCGTGGTTCGTGTTCGCTCCGGTGTGTCAGCATCGCCGCGTCGGTGCTCACCGCCGTGAGAGCTCGTTAGTCCATCTTTTTTGAGTCTGAGTCTTGCGCTAGCTTCGTCTAGCCGTCGCGAGTCTAGCTAGAGTGTTTGTTGTTCGAGCGCGTGCGTGTTTTCGCCGACGCAAATCGCGCAATTCTCCGTCGTCTGCCATGGCCGTCGGCGAGGTCGTTTCGTTGAGTTTTCAGTTCGTTTTTCTCGCGCTACGCGTTGTTTGGGGGCCGCTGAGTCTGCTGGGGTGCTTGGTTTCTCCGGCGCATGTCTCTACTCGCCAGTGTATGTGCGGCCGAGCTCGGGCTGCCGCTATTGCCATCGCCAACGATGAGGGTTTTGCAAGGGATAAAGTTGGTCGTGTCGCACCTCGTTGCGCTCGGGGCGAAGTGCTGAGTCTAGCGCAAGAGTCCGTTCGCCGTTTGGTTCACCGACGGCGACGCGCCGCCGTGTTTTGTGGTCGTCGGCGCCGCTGCTCTGCTCTGTGTCGCTGACACGCGGGACCCAGCTGTCAGCCGCTATTTCTAAGAGTTTTTCTATTTTCCTGTTTTGCACAGTAATGCTTTTTGTTATTTTTGTATATTTATTTATGTGCATGTATTAACTCTGTAAAAATCTGTGGATGCTCTCTGTGATGTTTAGTATTTAATAAAATTATAACATATCCATGTTCAGTACATTTTTAATTCTGTAAAAATGCTCAAAGTAATTAAGAAATGATTTTTCCATGATTTTTCATGTTGTTTGTATTGCTCCAAAAATTATGAAAATTTCTGTGTAACCTTTATACACTGATACCTTGCTGTAAAAAAGTTTGGAAATTTTTGGATGAATTGTTATACATGGCAATTTGTTTAATTAAGATTAAAATGATTAGAAACCCTAATGACTTTAGGATTTGGGTGAGTTTTGATTGTTTGATTCAAATGGTCATTGTCCAGTGACAAACACAGTAGGGACATGTATGTTGATGCTTTGTTGTTTGCTTAGTGCTTTTGGGCATAATTATTAAACTAGATAATCAATTTAATCATGTTTTTATTAATTACTTAATGCTTTAGTTTAAATATGTTTTCATGAAGGAAAGTTGTACTCAAGGTTGTAATCTGTTTTGTTCATCTGTTAAGTACATGTTCGTGTGTTTCAAAGCATCATGTCTATCTTTTCAAGCATCATCTAAGCATGTCACTATATCGTGTAGATTGTTCGTTGGTTGGGTTGGATAATCCCTCTAGTGAAGGGTTTTTCTCTGTTGTTGAATCTGAGCCTGAGTTTTTGTATCCCTGCAACCAAGGCAAGCTCCGGTGCATTCAAACGCTACCTTGTATTTAAAATCTTTTATTTAAATACACTTATGGTTTATATTACTGCATTGGTCTTTATTAAATTCCTATTTGATGCATAGCCTTTACCCTTGTGCTATTGTACCTTACACCTTGATACTGTTTAAAGATGCAAACTTTTGCTAAAATGCTTAGCATGCCTAGAATTTTTCTAGTAGGTGATTTCCGGTCACTTACACATAGTGTATTGCTTCGGCAAATGGTTATGTTCTTTTGAGAAAAGAATGTTGTTGGAAGTAATAAATTGAGACCGGGCGGACACGGTGTTTGGGAGCCATCAATGGTGACTGGTGAGCGGGTTCTCTCCGCCTATGTCAATTAGGAACCGTCCGTTGTAGATGTCCAAGGGTTGTGACTTTGGAGTACTTATCACATACTTTGGGAAGCTGGACTCTAGCTATTCTCGTCTTAAGAACGGTCAAACCGCACTGGGAGTGGAGAGATGGCGAGAGTAGTGTGTACCCTCCAAGTTCGAGGAACTGGATAGAGGTGTACTGTGCTCTCGGGTAGCGGAACCCCGGTTTTGGCGAGAGGATCCAGGGAAAGGTAGTCATATGCGTGCTTTAGTGTTGTATATGTCGTGTGATTGGGAAGCCCCAGCTGGAATAAACCGGTTCGAATCGTCGTGTTCCTCGGATATGGAAACATAGCCATGTCCTCTACCGCGTAGTAATATACTTTAATGTTCCATGATGGTTTACTTTTGGGAATGTGGTATTACCTTGTTATCGATCATACATTTAGATCGGTACTTGAGTAATATTATGATCAAAATAAATCAATTTCAATTCTTTTTATAAATGCTTATTTATGAAAATTACTTGTTTCTTGCAAACCACACCTTAAATCCTATGACTTGCATATCTTTTGTCCACCAAATATTTTCTTTTGTCAGATAAGTCTTGTTGAGTACTCCCGTACTCAGGGTTCTGTTGCAGATGAGGGTCCCAATCCGGTCTGTGTAGCTTCGTGCTACATGACCGTTGTTTCAGTTGAGGATGGTGAGGATTAGTTGTCTTTGCTAGACTCTTGGGCAAGAGTACCTCGGTTATTTGTTTATACTCTATCAGCAGCTTGATGTAATAATATCGTATGACACTTAAGTTAAGTTTCAAAACTTATGGTTTGTAATATGACTTCAATTTTTCGCTACTTTGATGTAAATTAAATTATTGTATTACTTCTGCAATGTTTGTAATGAGGAGATCTTGTTCGGAAAGAGGTGAATGACCCGCTGTAAAGTGGCGACACCTGACGCGCTAATTAAGACTTGGATCATTTGTTTTGGATTAAGTCGGATGGACATTAATCTTGGCAAGTTGGCCCTGTTCTTATGAGGTTCTGTCACAGTTGGTATCAAAGCTCTCCTTATTACAGATCTTGTAGTTGTAAAGTTTTCAAAAATATTTTGGATCTTAAATTAAAATTTGATTTGAGTCTAAAAACTTATTTAACTTATCTCTTCTCTTGTTCAAATAATAGGAGAGTAGTTTTTAGGAATATCAAGTTGATGGTATGAATATGGTTATATGTATATGCCCTATAAATATGTTATGTAAATATTATCGTATTCGTAGGAACGTATCATGCATCATATCATACAACTTGGGATGGGTTTAAAATTTTGTTCTTAATCAAATTAAAATCTATCATTTTACTTACTTGCCTTTTTTAAATCTTGTCTATAGGATGGCCAGGACTAAGTGCACGACTCACAAGTTCTCCGGACTGCGGGGCATCCCTCGCTACTGGCTGGCGTCACGTGGAGGCGGTGGCGAGAGCAGCCAACAGGGTGCTAGCCACAGTGCTCGTCGCAAGGCGAAGATCGAGTACCTAGAGACAGAGCTGGGCCAGATGAAGGCAAACAAGGACAAGTTTGCTGGCAGGACTGACACTCTGGAGGACAAGGTGGAGGAGATGGAGGCTGAGTTGCAGGAGTGTCAAGAGCAGTTGGCAGCAAAGGAGACCCAGCTGGTAGCTAAGGAGACTGAGGTAACTCTCGCCGAGGGTTTCATGTACCAGTTTATGGGAGAGAGGAATGAAGCCTAGGACCGAGAGCACCTTTTTTCCAACATGTACCTCCACTTGGAGCACTATGCGGGCAACCTTGAGGTGTACAACAATGTGCTCCATGATGAGGTTCATCACCTCACCAACATGTTGAACCTAGAGTACCAGCAGCAGGCCTAGGCAGAGGACCTTGGGGAGCTTGTTCAGGCAGACCAGTCCTTTGCAGACCAGTTCTTTGCACCTGTGCCTAAGGGTCATGGTGGAGTTGAGCCAGCGCCTGAGGTGATCGTCGAGGACGAGTTCGTGCCAGAGCCAATGGTGATTGTTGAGGACGAGCAGTAGGTGGAGGTGGTAGTCCTTAGTGACGACGAGTAGATCATGTTTCGCCTAACTATCTAGTTCGGATGCGAGTAGTGGATCATGTGTAATATAATCTACCTTTATCGCTTTCAAAACTCTTTAGTTTCCAGCACCTTTATGTCACAATGGGTCTTGTAATATAAGTGTGGGCACTTTGGTACTTTTATGCTTGTGTTTCAATAAAAGTATGTTTGTGCAAACAGATGGCTGAACATAACAATGCTGGGGCTCATGATGGGGAACTTCCTGATCCACCCCCTGCACCACCAATTTTGTTACAAACATTGGCTACGTTGATCAATGTTTCAGCGGATAATGCTCGCCTCTTGCATTAGCTTGTTCAACATCACCAGCAAGGTGGTCATGGGAACCGGGGTCACAATAATAATCATGAGACGACTTATGTCAATTTCACAGACACCCATCCTCCTGTTTTCACCAAGGCAGATGAGCCTTTGGAAGCTGATGATTGGCTCTGCACCATGGAGCAGAAGTTTGAGCTGATCAAGTGCACAGAGGTGCCGAAGCCAGTATTTGCAGCTCAGCAACTTCGTGGTGCAGCATGATCCTGGTGGTCGACCTTTACAGCTATGCAGCCTGCGGGTCATCGTGTCACCTGGACTGGATTTCGTGAGGCTTTTCGTGCACACTATATCCTACTGGCGTGATGGAATCCAAGTTGGAAGAATTTCTGACTCTAAAGTAGGGAGAATCCATAGTTATGCAGTACGTGGGCAAGTTCAACCATCTTTCTTAGTATGCTGTTGAACATGTCAGTACAGATGCTAAGAAGAAGACGTGGTTTCTCAGGGAGCTCTCGACCAAGTTGCACACTATGCTCAACCATAATCCTAATGCTACCTATCATGAGGTGGTGATCATGGCTATCTCTGCTGAGACTTCGCTGCGCATCCATAGGGAGGCAAAGAAGAAAGCAGTTGTTGGGTCTTCTAGTGGTAATCAGAAGAGGCAGAAAATCATCTATCACCCTCAGAACCATAATGGCTTTCATTATCGTCCTCCTCAGCAGTAGTCTGGGCAGCAGTTCTTTGGGGGTTCTCAGTACCCTAGGCAGAATGTTGTACCAAATAATCAAGTGGTTGCCAAGCAAACCAGTAATGCCTGTTTCAACTGTGGAAAGGTGGGACATTATTGCAATGTGTGTCCTCTTCCAAAGCTGTACAATCAGACATTTGTTGGGAATCATCAGCAACAGAAGCAGACTGGCAGTGCTGGAAATCAGAAGAACAAGAATGAGTAGAGGACTGGGCGGGTGTTTCATGCCCAAGGTGAAGAAATGCCGGAAGGAGAACCAGTATTGCAGGGTATGTTTCCTATCAACGATCATCATGCAGTTATTCTCTTTGATTCTGGTGCATCGCGTTCCTTCATTGATAAGTCATTTGTGCTCAAGCATAGTATTCCTTTGTCTGAATTACAAATGGATTTTCATATGCAAACACCGGGTGGACGTATCTCAATTAGAGAGTTGGTATATAAAGTATCTTTGAGTCTGGGTGGGCATATCTTTCCCACGACCATGGTAGTACTTCCAAACTAGGGTTTAGATGTAATCCTAGGGATGAATTGGTTGCAGCAGCACAAAGTTGTGATCGATGTTTTAAACAGAACTATCAAGGTAGATGTACCAGACAGTAAATCTCAACCCTTGATTTAGCTTTCTGTGCCAAAAAGGGGAGTGGAAATAGTCTGCACGATAACTGTAGTGGGGATATATGATATTCCAGTAGTACGTGAGTTTCCAGACGTCTTTCCTGAGGACTTACCTGGCTTACCTCCCGATAGATATGTTGATTTTTCTATAGAGCTAAAGCCTGACACAACACCTATCTCTAGAAGGGCCTATCGAATGCCTCCTAAAGAGCTAGCAAAGTTGAAGACTCAAATAAAGGAGTTGCTCGATAAAGGTTTCATTCGACCTAGTTCATCGCCATGGGGTTGTCCTGCTATTTTCGTGAAGAAGAAGGACCATACTCTTCGTATGTGCGTTGACTATCGTCCCTTGAACGAGGTGACCATCAAGAACAAGTATCCCTTGTCGCGGATTGATCTTCTCTTTGATCAACTAGCTGGTGCTATAGTGTTCTCCAAGATTGACTTGCGGTCGAGGTACCATCAGATCAAGATTCAACCTGAAGATATCCCCAAGATGGCGTTTACCACTAGATATGGGCTTTACGAATATGTGGTAATGTCGTTTGGTTTGACCAATGCGCTGGCATACTTCATGTATCTGATGAACTCAGTATTCATGTCGGAGATAGACAAGTTCGTTGTGGTATTCATTGATGATATTCTCATATATTCCAAGAATAAAGAAGAGCATGCCCGTCATCTCAGGATTGTCTTAACTCGATTGCAAGAGCATCAGCTTTACGCTAAGTTCAGCAAATGTGAGTTTTGGCTTAAGGAAGTGGAATTCTTAGGACATGTTTTGTCCAATGGAGGAGTGGCAGTGGATCCTAGTAAGGTGAAGGACATTTTGGATTGGAAGCCACCAACGACCGTCCATCAAGTCCGAAGTTTCCTCGGTATGACTGGTTATTACCGTCAGTTTATTCCAGACTTTTCTTGAGTCTCAAAGCCCATTACCAGTCTACTGAAGAACCAGACCAAGTTTGTGTGGTCTGATGAGTGTGAAGAAGCTTTTCATACTTTGAAGAAGTTGATGACCACAACTCCAGTATTACCTCAGCCTAATATTGAAAAAACCTTCGACATATATTGCGATGCATCCGGTATTGGTATTGGGTGTGTCTTAATGCAAGAAGGAAGATTCATTGCTTATGCTTCTAGACAATTGAAGAAGCACGAAGAGAACTATCCGACTCATGATCTAGAATTAGCGGCAGTTGTCCACTCTTTGAAGATTTAGCGGCATTATCTTTTGGGCAACCTTTGCTATATCTATACAGATCATAAGAGTTTGAAGTATATATTCACCCAGTCGGAGTTGAATATGAGGCAAAGGCGATGGTTGGAGCTTATTAAAGATTATGATCTTGAAGTGCATTACCATCCAGGCAAGGCAAATGTTGTGGCTGATGCCTTAAGTGGTAAGGGTAGTTGCAACTGTCTGAGCCTAAAGACGATAAATTCCATGCTCTGTTATGAGTTAGAAAAGCTAGACATATCTATGGTTCAACATGACAGTCTAACTAATATTTCGATAGAACCCAGCATTCGTGATCAAATCACAGCAGCTCAGAAAACCAATAGAGGTATCGCTCATCTGAAAGCAAAGGTTAAATCTGGGATATCCACTTGTTTTATTCTTGATGAAGCCAATGTGCTTTGGTTTAAGAATCGTCTTGTGGTTCCCAAAGTTTTAGAGTTGCGGCAAGCTATTCTTGATGAAGCTCATACTTCTCGATTGTCCATTCATCCTGGAAGCAACAAAATGTACCAGGATTTGAAGATGAAGTTTTGGTGGACAAAGATGAAGATTGAGATAGCAGGCTATGTGGCTAAGTGTGACACTTGTAAGAAAGTGAAAGCAGTGCATTTGAAACCTGGAGGTCAGCTTCAACCCTTGCTAGTTCCAGTTTGGAAGTGGGAAGATATCAGTATGGATTTTATAGTGGGCTTACCTACCACATCCAACGGTTATGATTCCATTTGGGTTATTGTTGACCGACTTACCAAATCTGCACATTTTCTACCAATGAAGACAAGACATCCTACGGCTGCTTATGCCAAGTTGTTCTTAGCAAGAATAGTATGTCTTCATGGTATTCCCAAGACCATAATATCCGATCGCGGAACTCAGTTTGTCTCAGCTTTTTGGAGACATCTTCATGAATCATTGGGCACTAAGCTCTTGTATAGCACAGCTTATCACCCGCAAACCGATGGTCAAACAGAACGAGTGAATCAGATTCTTGAAGACTTGTTGCGGAGTTGTGTTCTTAACTTTGCTGAGAAGTGGGGTGAATGCTTACCTTTGGCAGAGTTCTCTTACAACAATAGTTACCAGCAGAGCATAAAGATGTCGCCATTTGAAGCTTTGTATGGTCAAGGTTGCAGAACTCCTCTTAATTGGTCGGAACCTGGGGAACGTGAGTTCTTTGGTGTCGACTTAGTTAAGGAAGCAGA
Source organism: Microstegium vimineum (assembly GCA_022036555.1). NCBI lineage: Eukaryota > Viridiplantae > Streptophyta > Magnoliopsida > Poales > Poaceae > Microstegium > Microstegium vimineum. Next base: position 36,297,756 of record CM039128.1, on the reverse strand, counting down.
AGATAAAGTTAAACAGATTTGCATCAATCTTGAAATAGCTCAGTAAAGGAAAAAGAGCTATGCTGACAAGAGAAGAAGGCCACTTCAATACCAACCAGGAGATCACGTGTACCTAAAAGTCACACCTATGAAGGGAGTCTCTAGGTTTGGAGTAAAAGGCAAATTAGCACCTCGCTATGTCGGTCCATTCCCAGTTCTGGAACGCATTGGCAATGTGGTTTATCGTCTAAAGTTGCCTGAAAATCTTTCGGCAATGCATGATGTGTTTCACGTATCCTAGTTGAAGAAGTGTCTTCAAGTTAAGGATACGATCGTTGAAGTTGAAGGAGTGCAACTGGATCCTGATGTGACATACTCTGAGTATCCTGTAAAGGTTCTTGATCAAAAAGATTGAATTACTCATCGCAAAACCATCAAGTTCTATAAGGTTCAGTGGAACCAACACTCAGAAGAAGAAGCTACTTGGGAATCTGAAGATTATCTTTTAGAGAACTTCCCAGAGTTTTATGCTTCTGTAGTTTGAGCTATTTTGTAAGACCTAGTAATAGTTGTAATATAAAGGATGTGAAAAAGAAAAGTTTTTGATATGTTTCCTTTTCCATTACTTTGTTTATACTCCTAAATCTCGGGACGAGATTTCTTTAAGGGGGAAGGGATGTAACACCCCTGATGTTTAAACACTTAATTAAAATTTTGATCATGTCATCATATGCATTAAGCATCATTCACTTGATTGAGAACCTTGTTATACATTGAACTAAAATGAGTTTACTTGGTTGTGTATGATTATATGTGTGAATTATGGTCATGATTTGAAATTCAAAAGTCAAAAATGTAATTCCAAACCCTAATTTCCAGAGGGGGTGAATTAAACCCTAAACATGGTTTTCAAATCTAAAAATAATTTGCATATGGTTGTTAAAGCAAAGTTGTAGATCTCAGTTTGAATTGCATTTGTTGTGTTTACAATTTTTCAAGTGTTATTCAAAATTTCAAAAAGTGCATATTGTCAAAGTTGTAGATCATGAAATTTTGAAAGGGAGTAAATCTTTTAAAAGGGAGTTTCAAATTTCAAAAATGCATTTTCATTTTTAGGCCGAATTTGAAAAAGTGCATATTGTCAAAGTTGTAGATCATGAAATTTTGAGCAACTTTGGTATTCCAAGTTTTTCACGAAAACCCTTGGAAGCTTGTGCATTTTGAAAAATGGTCTCAGGGTCAATTCAGTCATTTCATCGAACACCTGCATGTCGGTCGAGCTCACCAGCGCTGACACCTGTCCGGCCAGCTGCCGAGCTCACCGTGTGACTTCTGGCCGCAACGCGCGTTCCTTCATGTGGGTGGCAATGCCACGGCTCTGTTGCCGTCTTCAAAACGGGACGCTGTGCCCTCCTTGCTTCTCTTTCCACGCCGCGACGTCGTTTGCTCTGCTCCGCCGCGTGAGCGCTCCGCATCGACGAGCTCGCCCGAGCTCGTTAGCCACTACCAAGCCTCCAATCAAGTTGTATAGTCTTCGCCTCAACCTCGCACACCTTCAGCGAGAGCTGGTTGAAGCAGCCGAGTCGTCATTTGCCCGACGTGACCGTTTCTTCCTCGGCTCCAGCGAGAGCGCCACCGCTCTGGTCAGCTATCGGTCGGGCTACACATGAGCCACTTTGTTCTTTTGTCTCGTGTTTCTTACTCCTTGTTCGTCACTGATTCTGATGCTCTTCTCCATTTTGCAAATGGTGGACCGTAGCTCCAGGAACATCAACGTTGTCGCTCGGTTCATCGTTTCCGCCGGCACGGTCTCCGTCGCTAGCTCATTCTGCTTCATCTCCGGTCGAGTTAGCGAGCGCTTCGTGTTCGGGGTAAGCTCCTGTTTCTCGTAGAGTAGCTGGTTGTAGCTTATTCCGAACCGTAGCCGTGGTTCGTGTTCGCTCCGGTGTGTCAGCACTGCCGCATCGGTGCTCACCGCTGTGAGAGCTCGTTAGTCCATCTTTTTCGAGTCTGAGTCTTGCGCTCGCTTCGTCTAGCCGTCGCGAGTCTAGCTAGGGTGTTGGTTGTTCGAGCGCGTCCGTGTTTTCGCCGACGCACGTCGTGTAGATCTCCGTCGTCCGCCATGGCCGTCAGCGAGGTCATTTCGTTGAGTTTTCAGTTCGTTTTTTCTCGCGCTAACGCGTTGTTTGGGGGGCGCTAAGTCTGTTGGGTGCTTGGTTTCTCCGGCGCATGTCTCTACTCGCCAGCGCATGTGTGGCCGAGCTCGTGCTGCCGCCATCTCCATCGGTGAGGGTTTTGCAAGGGATAAAGTTGGTCGTGTCGCACCTCGTTGCGCTCGGGGCGAAGTGCTGAGTCTAGAGCAAGAGTTGGTTCGCCGTTTGGTTCACCGACGGTGACGCGCCGCCGTGTTTTGTGGTCGTCGACGCCGCTGCTCTGCTCTGTGTCGCTGACACGCGGGACCCAGCTGTCAGCGGCTATTTCTAAGAGTTTTTCTATTTTCCTGTTTTGCAGAGTAATGCTTTTGTAATTTTTGTATATTTATTTCTGTGCATGTATTAATTCTGTAAAAATTTGTGGATGCTCTTTGTGATGTGTAGTGTTTAATAAAAATATAACATGTCCATGTTCAGTACATTTTTAATTCTGTAAAAATGCTCAAAATAATTAAGAAATGATTTTTCCATGATTTTTCATGTTATGTGTATTGCTCCAAAAATTATGAACATTTTTGTGTAACCTTAATACACTTATAGCTTGTTGTACAAAAAGTTTGGGAATTTTTGGATGAATTGTTATACATGGCTATTTGTTTAATTAAGATTAAAATGATTAGAAACCCTAATGACTTTAGGATTTGTGTGGGTTTTGATTGTTTGATTCAAATGGCCATTGTCTAGTGACAAACACAGCAGGGACATGTATGTGGATGCTTTGTTGTTTGCTTAGTGCTTTAGGACATAATTATTGAACTAGATAATCAATTTAATCATGGTTTATTTAATTACTTAATGCTTTAGTTTAAATATGTTTTCATGAAGGAAAGTTGTACTCAAGGTTGTAATATGTTTTGTTTATCTCTTAAGTACATGTTTGTGTGTTGCAAAGCATCATGCCTATCTTTTCAAGCATCATCTAAGCATGTCACTATATCGTGTAGATTGTTCGTTGGTTGGGTTAGATAATCCCTCTAGTGAAGGGGTTTTCTCTCTTGTTGAATCTGAGCCCGAGTTTGTGTATCCCTCCAACCAAGCTAAGCCCTGGTGCATTCAAATCCTACCTTGTATTTAAAAGCTTTTATTTAAATACACTTATGGTTTATATTACTGCATTTGTCTTACTTTATTAAATTCCTATTTGATACATAGCCTTTATCCTTGTGCTATTGTACCTTACACCTTGATACTGTTTAAAGATGCAAACTTTTGCTAAAATGCTTAGCATGCTTAGAATTTTTCTAGTAGGTGATTTCCGGTCACTTACACATAGCATATTGCTTGGGCAAATGGTTATGCTCTTTTGAGAAAAGAATGTTGTTGAAAGTAATAAATTGAGACCGGGCGGACACGGTGTTTGGGAGCCATCAGTGGTGACTGGTAAGCGGGTTCTCTCCGCCTATGTCGATTAGGAACCGTCCGTTGTAGATGTCCAAGGGTTGTGACTTTGGAGTACTTATCACATACTTTGGAAAGCTGTACTCTGGCTATTCTCGTCTTAAGAACGGTCAAACCGCACTGTGAGTGGAGAGATGGCGAGAGTAGTGTGTACCCTCCAAGTTCGAGGAACTGGGTGGAGGTGTACTGTGCTCTCGGGTAGCGGAACCCCGGTTTTGGCGAGAGGATCCAGGAAAAGGTAGTCATATGCGTGCTTTAGTGTTGTATATGTCGTGTGATTGGGAAGCCCTAGCTAGGATAAACCGGTTCGAATCGTCGTGTTCCTTGGATATGGAAACATAACCATGTCCTCTACCGTGTAGTAAACATAACCATGATGGTTTACTTTTGGGAGTGTGGTATTACATTGTTATTGATCATACATCTAGATCGGTACTTGAGTAATCTTATGAACAAAATAAATCAATTTCAATTCTTTTTATAAATGCTCATTTATACAAATTACTTGATTCTTGGAAACCACACCTTGAATCCTATGACTTGCATATCTTTTGTCCACCAAATATTTTCTTTTGTCGGATAACTCTTGTTGAGTACTCCCGTACTCAGGGTTCTGTTGCAGATGAGGGTCCCAATCCGGTTTGTGTAGCTTCGTGCTGCATGACCGTTGTTTCAGTTGAGGATGATGAGGATTAGTTGTCTTTGCTTGACTCTTGGGCAAGAGTACCTCGATTGTTTGTTTATACTCTATCAGCAGCTTGATGTAATAATATCGTATAACACTTAAGTTATGTTTCAAAACTTATGGTTTGTAATATGACTTCAATTTTTCGCTACTTTGATGTAAATTAAATTATTTTATTACTTCTGCAATGTTTGTAATGAGGAGATCCTGTTCGGAAAGAGGTGAATGACCCGCTGTAAAGTGGCGACACCTGACAGTCTAATTAAGACTTGGATCATTTGTTTTGGATTAAGTCGGATGGACATTAATCCTGGCAAGTGGGCCCTGTTCTTACGAGGTTCTGTCACATAAATAGGCCACAAACCAAATAGAGTTGTTGGTCTCTCTGAATAGCTTTTCTGCGTCCGGTTGCTAATTTTTTCTCCAACTTGATTTCCATAAGTTCAGGGTTCTAGAGATTTTCATTAGTTTTCCAAAAAGTCCAAGATCATCCAAATGGAGTCCGGAGCTAAAAGTTATGCCAAAAATATGAGCTTAGGACAATTTACTATTCATGGCCCCGGAGCTCTCTGTTGCCTTCATTTTGTACAGCACAGGACCGTCTCAATGGTCTGGAGCCCCGGTCCGGACTCAGTCCGGTTGCTCTGGGCACTTTTGGATGCTCTTTGTGTAGCACCGACCATTGCGATATAGTCCGGAGCCCTAGTCCGGACGCAGTCCAGAGCGTCTAAAACCTTTGTGTCTTCAACCAGACCATTCACAATTGGTCCAGAGCTTCTTCGTCTCCAGGGTCCGGAGCTTCCTGTGTCTAGTGTATGCTATCCGACCAGTGTCCAATGGTCCTAAGCTTCTTCACAACTAGTCTAGAGGTCTCTGTGAAGCTCTTTTGACTTGTTTCTTCGCGATCTTTGCATTCAGCTTGGTTCCATCCTTCATGCTTGGACTTTGCTTGATCTTGTAGGTTATTCTTCATGCTTCAAATGTCTTGCTTGAGGTGTTGATCACTTAGATCACTACATAGCCTTTGTCAAGTCATTTTTGCACCCTATTGGACTACATCCATCCATATTGCACAGGACCTCTTAAGAGTGCTTCATCTGGTAGATGGACAGCCAAGTGGACCATCACATCAAAAAATGCAAGAGGAAATATTTTTCCAACTTGCACTGGATGACTGAAATTTCTTCTTTCAGACGTTTGAGTACATCAACCTTCAATTTCCTACTATAAATCTCTCTAGAAAATTTTCCCAACTCTGCAACTGCTTCATATATGTCCTTGTGCACTTGTCCCCGCAGACCGACTGGTAAAATTCTTTGAAGCAAGACATGGCAAAACATCCTTTGACAAAACTCTTGTGTTTTTTTTCTCAAAGGAATACCATGATGTTGGCATGGAAACTGAATTGTCATCATCTTGTTCTAAATGCAACTCAGGTCTTATGCCCATATCATGGAGATCAAGTCTTGCATTAACTGTATCCTTATTCTTGCCCTCAAGGTAGAGTATTATGCCTAGAAGGGCATCACATATATTCTTCTCTATATGCATCACATCAAGATTATGTGACAACTTCAAGTGTTTCCAATTAGGTAGTTTCCATAGAGAAGACTTGTGGGTAAACAACTTTAGCCTAGTATCCTTCTATCAACGCTTCCTTTTCTTCGTACCTCTAGCATCAACAACGGGCTTACCAGGACACATATCTTGTACTTTCTCTAGGTACTCCAATGTCTCCTCCATACTCAACTTTTGTGGCTCGCCACGGTTTTCACGGTGTCCATCAAAGGCCAAGCTTCCTTGATACTTCTGAGTTTTTGGAAGGTAGCGACGATATCCAATGTAACATATCTTCCTCCTAAGACTCCTTAACAATGGATCTCTGTTGCAATATATACATGCATAGTAGCGTTTAGTAATTCTCCCTGACAATACACCCAAAGTTGTAAAATCATGGATGCACCATAGAACTGCAACACGAAGGTCACACTTTGAAACGGTCAATGCATCATAAGTTTTGACACCCACCCAAAGTTTTAACAAATCCTCAATAAGAGGTTCTAAAAATACATCAAAGTCCTTGCGTGGAGACTTTGGTCCTGGGATGAGCAATGCCATCATGCAGTTGGATGCATTTGTGCATGACCATCTAGTGCTCATGTTTCCGAATGGATTTAACCCATCTGTAGCTAAACCAAGCCTTAGGTTCCTTGCATCATCAACGAAACTCGGAAACATATAATCAAAATCTTTCCAGGCTTCGCCATCAGCTGGATGGCTCATTTCATTTTCCATAGGAACTCGCTTATCCTTGTGCCACCTGGTCTCCTCAGATGTTGCTTTGTTTGCAAACAACCTCTTCATCCTTGGTGTAATAGGAAAATACCTCAAAACCTTCTTTGAAAGTCGCTTGGCAGCATCTCCATGTACCCACCTAGATTCCTTGCATTTTGGGCAGATGTTATGTTTTTCAAGTTCTTTGCAAAATAGAACACAATTGTTGTCACAAACATCTATTAACTCATATCTAAGGCCCAATTCTTTGAGATACTTCTTTGCTTTCTCATATGAATTTGGAAGACCTATATTAGGGAATTACCCTAACAATAACTTCAAGAGTGCACTGAATCCTATGTTGCTAATCCAATAGAATGATTTGATATGCAACATTCTTACTAGAAAAGAGAACCTAGACTAAGCAGAACCAGGGCAAAGAGCATGTTTTGCATCTTTAAGAACTTTTACAAACTAAGGTTGTTCTCTATATTTTTCTAGAGTTGTGTACAAGTCTGCAAGCATCTCTGTTGTACCCTACTCATCTTCATCGTCAGGCTCATCCACATCCAATACATCACCAAGATTGACAGGTTCATCTGCAGCACCTACATATTCCACAACCACAACATCAAGAGGCTCTCCATGATGTATCCACCGAGTATATGTAGCTGACCATCCATGAAGATAGACATGGATATGCACGTCTTTCTGACTCAATGAAGACTGATTCAGAAAATTGCGACAGGGGTAGGGTATATGATCATCTGCATTAAATCTATCTCGAACAAAAGCCATGAACTAACCAACACCGTCGTTGAAGGAATCGCTGAATCATGTAGCATGAATCCAACATTTGTCCATCTATTGAATGCAACAAGAAGTACATCTACCAGTCTTGATCAAACAACTATGAAATGTTAATATCATGAACACAATGTGGGAGGATAATACCTTTGCACCCTGAGCTCATAGCTGGTCGTCGCTTGAGTCGATGAAAGAGCTAGCAGTGGCAGATTGTAACACCCCTGGTGTTTAACTTAATAAAACCTGCCATGTCCTCATCTTCATAAGCATCATTCACTTGATTGAGAACCTTGTCATGCATTGAACTAAAATAAGTTTAATTGTTTGTGCTTAGCTCAATTTGTGAATGCTTGTTATGAATTCAAATTTCAAATTCTAAATCCTTGTTTCAAAACCCTAATTTGAAAAGAGGGTAAATCATACCCTAAACATGATTTTCAAAATCTAACAAGAATTTGCATATGGTTGTTAAAGCAAAGTTGTAGAGCTATGTTTCAATTGCAAAAGTCATGTTTGGAGTTTTTCAAGTTTTATTCAAAAATCTTGAGCAATTGAAAATGGGGTAATTCAATTTGAATTGGTTTTAAATTTTCAAAAGTGCATTTCAAAAACTAAGGAGAATTTGAATATGTCCATATTGACAACTTTGTAGAGCATTAAATTTTGAGCAACTTTGGTATTTAAAGTTTTTCATGAAAACCACCATAAGGGGGAGTTTTTGGTGTTTTTGCGTCAGGGGCAGTTCGAGCATTTCACCAAACACTTGCATGCCGATCATGGCCACCGACGCCGACACCTGGTAGGCCAGCTGCCGAGCTCGCCGAGCGCCTTATGGCCTCGACGCACGTTGCGTACAATCTGTGGCAACGCCATGGTCCTTCTGGTCTCGTCAAAACGGGACGACAAGCTCCCATCTCTCCCTTTCACATGCTCTGTCTCTCTGCTCTGTCCGCCGTGCGCGCCATCTTCTCCGACGAGCTCGTGCGAGCTCGTCGTCCACTGCCAAGCCACTAGATCGCCACCGTCGTGTTCGCCTTGACCTCGCGCACCTCCTACGCGAGTTGGTTGAAGTCGTCGAGCCGTCTTTTGCCCGGCGTATCGCTTTCTTCCTCGGCTCCGGCGAAAGCTCTGTCGTTTGGGTTCGCTGTCGCAACGCCTAACTAGGAGCCACATTGTTCTTTTCTCTCTTATTTCATGTTTCTTGTTCATCGCTGATCACGGTTCTTTTCTCTCTTGTTTCACGTTTCTTCCATTTTGCAAATGGTGAACCATAGCTCCGGTAACACCTTTGCGTTGTCGTTCATCATCTCCGCTGGCATTGTTTTCGTCGCCAGCACATTCTACTTCCCCTCATACCTAGTTAGCGTGCGCTTCGTGTTCGGGGTAAGCCCTAGTACTCATATAGTAGCTGGTTGTTGCTGATTTCGAACCGTAGCCGTGGTTCGCTTTGCTCCGGCGTGTTAGCGCCGCCGTGTCGGTGTTCACCGCCGTGAGAGCTCAGTAGTCGCTCATTTCTTTGATTGGTGGGTGCGCTAGCTTCGTCTAGCCTTGCTGTATCTGTTTCTGGAGTTGGTTGTTCGAATCGTGGCTTGTGTTGGCTAGCGCATGATGCGCGGATCTCTGTCGTCCGCCATGGTCGCCAACGAGGTCACCTCGGTCGTTCGTTGTTTCGTTTTTCTCGTGCGTTGTGTTCGTGGTGAGTCGCTAAGTACGTCTGGGTGCTTGGTTGCACCTGTGATTGTCTGTTGTCGCCGGCGTGCGTTCGACCGAGCTTGGGTCGCCGCCATCACCACCGGTGAGGTTGCTAGGAGGGATAGAAATGGTTCTATCACACCTCGTTGGGTTCGGGGTGAGGTGTAGATCACGATGCGAGTGTCGGTTGTTCGGTTGGTTCGCCGACGACAACGCGCCGCCATGTTCTTTGGTCGTCGACGCCGCTGACGCATTTGGGGTGGAGCTGACATGCCGGTCTCGCCTACCTGCGTCTGTAGAGTTAGGGTTTCCTAATTTCTGTTTTGAACAGTTCTGTGTTTTGTTATTTTTGTATATTTATTTCTGTGTATGTATAAATTCTGAGAAAATTTGTGTATGCTCTATAAAAATGCTTAAATTAAATAGAAAATATGGTTTCCTTAATTTTTCATGCTCTATATGTTGTTCCAAAAATTATGAAAATTTTTATGTAACCTGTACACACCTGTACCTTGCTGTACAAAAAGTTTGAGAATTTTTGGGAAAACTTTTAAACATGCCTATTTAGATAATTAAGAAATGGTTAATTTAGAAACCCTAATGACTATAGATTTTGTGTGATTTTGGGTTGTTTGATGTAAATGGCCATTGTTCAGTGGCAAACACAGTATGAACATGTATGGGATATGATGTTGTTTGCTCAGTTTGTTTGGACATAATTATTAACTACGTAATCAATTTTATCATGGTTTAATTAAATTGTTTTATGCTCTAGTTTCATTTCCTTTCATAAATGGAAGTTGTACTCAAGATTTATAATCTGAAATGTTCATCTCTTGAGCTTATGCTTGTATGTTTGTTATCATCATGTTTATTATTCTAAGCATCATCTAAGCATATCCTTATATCATGTAGATATCTCTGTTGTTGGGTTGGATAAGCACTCTAGTGAAGTGGGTTTCTCTAATTGTGATTCTGAGCCCAAGTTTGTATCCCTCCAACCAAGGCAAGCCCCGGTGCATTTAACATTTCTTTGTATTTAAATATTTACTTTAAATACACTTATGATTATCATTGCATTGTTTATACTCTATTAAATTCCCACTTGGTGCATGGCCTTTATCCTTGAAATATTTAATCCATTACCTTGGTATCTATTTTAAAAATATAAGTATTGCTAAAATTGCTTAGTATGCTTAGAACTCTTTCTAGTAGGTGATTTCCGGTCATCTACACATAGTGTATTGTTCGACAAATGGTTATGCACTTTTGAGAAAGGAATTTTTGTTGGAATTAATAATCGGGACCGGGCGGACACGGTGTTTGGGAGCCACCAATGGTGATTGGTGAGCGGGTTCTCTCCGCCTGTGTCATTAGGGACCGTCCATTATTGTATGACTAGGGTTGCGACTTTGGAGTACTTATCACTTACTTTGGAAGCTGGACTCTGGCTATTCTAGTCTGAAGAACGGTTAATCCGCACTGGGAGTGGAGAGATGGCGAGAGTAGTGTGTACCCTCCTGACTCGAGGAGTAGGGTGGAGGTGTACTGTGCCCTCAGGTGGCGGAACCCCGGTCTTGACTGGAGGATCCAGGGAAAGGTAGTCATATACGTACTTTCGGGGTTGTATATGACGTGTGATAGGGAAGCCCCAGCTGGGTTTAACCAGTTCGAATCGTCGTGTTCCTCGGATATGGAAACATAACCCTGTCTTCTTCATCGTAGCTAATGAAACTTAAATTGGATACCTAATGGTTCCTTTCATGAATGGCTTATTACCTCGTTATCGATCATAACTTTAGATTGGTACTTGAGTAATTATATAAACGAATTAAATGAATTTCAATTGTTTTACAAAATGCTCATTTATGAAAAATTCTTGATTCTTGTAAACCCATCTTGAATCCCGTGACTTGCATACCTCTTTGTCCACCAAATATTTTTATTTGTCAGATAAGCCTTGTTGAGTACTCCCATACTTAGGGTTTGTTAACCTCTGCTGCAGATGAGGGTCCTAACCCGGTCTGTGTAGCTTCATGTGGACCGTTGTCACAGTTGATGAGGATGAGGAATAAATATCGTTGTGTGACTCTTGGCAAGAGTGCTTCGGTTTCTTGTTTATACTCTATCACTAGCTTGATGTAATAAGTTCGTATGACACTTATGTTATATTTCTAAACTTATGATTTGTAATATGACTTATGAATTCCGCTACTTTGATGTAAATTAAATTATTGTATTACTTCTGCAATGTTTGTAATGAGGAGATCCTGTTCGGAAAGAGGTGGATGACCCGTTGCAAAATGGTGATATCTGACGAACCAATTAAGACTTGTATCATTTGTCGAGATTAAGTCGGATGGACGTTAATCCTGGAAAGTGGGTCATGTTCTTAAGAGGTTCTGTCACACAGATAGAGCAAGATTAGGTGCCCTAGCACCCCTTCTCGTCACCGGAGCAGGCACCCGTAGGCACCCCATCTCGTTGCCAGAGCTCGTAGCCAGAGCTGCACACCGCAGACCGTCAAAGCTGGCCATAGTAGTTGCCCACAGGATTAGATAACCCTTAGAAGCTACCACCTAGGATGTTCCCCACCATGGCATGGTGCATAATGGCTGCCCACTAGTGCAACTAGAGCACCTGCGGTGGCGGCAGCCAAGCATGTAGTCGGAGCGACCCGCCGGAGATGCGCGCGTGAGCTAGCATCACGCCGGACCTAGACGACGTAGAGGTCCGCCGGAGCACCTACGGTGGTGGTGGTGGCAGTGACGGTATCAGCGTCAGGGATTGATTTAGGCGCGAATGAGTGATGAGGGGAACGGTTTTGCCGCCAGGTTATATGAACTAATTAAACTCTAATAAGAAGATAAAGTTCCCTCCTCCTAACACGTCTAAACTTGTGTGGTTAGCCCAGCCACTTCCCAACTCTATGGTGTTGGGTTCGATTCCCATGCACCCCGATTGTTTTTAGCAAATTTGAGCTTTTTTATGATGAAAAAAACTGACAGGTGGGACCTCGATGTTGGAATAATTGAGTTTCACATCTATGACAAAGTTCAGAGTATTTGTGTGACGATTTTTTCCAATTCGTCATGAATGAACAAGCGGGTTGACGGCCAAACCAATCATTCATGACGACATGTGTAATTTCGTCATTAATGACCCTCATTCTGTGGCCAAAATTGAGATCATCATCCCCAAAACGACATGGATGTAGGATTTTCTTGTAGTGCTAGTCCATTACCAACCAGACCTTGCATTCACTGTTGGGTACATAAGTCAGTTCATGGAATGGCCCACAATGGGGCACTTGAAGGCCAATAAGCGCATCATTCGCTACTTAATTAGTGGACACCCTTGATTACGGTCTTCACTATGGCAGGGCCCTTGACACGGCATGCTTTGTTTGCTACTGCGATAGTGACCTCCCTGGTGACGTGAACACTAGCAAGAGAACAACCAGGACCATGTTCTTCCTCGGTGGTTGCTTGGTCAGGTGGTAGTCCCTAAAGCGAAAGGTGGTGGCCCTCACAAGTTGTGAAGCAGAGTAATCACCACCACTACTGCAACAACTTAGGTACTATGGTTGTCAAGGATGCTTGTAGAGCTCGTTTGAGAAATGTGCATGTGGTTGAGCTAAAGGTGGACAACAAGTCTGCTCTAGCTCTAGCTAAGAATCTTGTATTCCATGAAAGATGCAAGCACATTTGCATCAAGTACCACTTTATCAGGGATTTCTTGGAGGATGGGCGCATCAAGGCCAGCCACATTGCCATCATCGATCAATTAGCTGATATCTTCACCAAGTTGCTAGGAAAGTCCAAGTTCCAAGAGATGAGGGAGAGGATTGGGCTATTGGCACAAGGCTTAGAGGGAGAATGATAGATAAGCCCAGTGCCCTGCACTTGTATTTTACTTTTCTGCGCTTTAATCTTACTTGGCTTCCAAGTCGTGTATTAGGAATATGCACACCTTTTTAGATTATGCTAAAGCAGTGAGGAGAGCAGTATGATAGACCTTCTTGTAAAAATAACTATTGCAATTTCAATTTCAATAAACGACCAAAACTAAGTTGTCTTCTGGCTTTCCTAGGTCCGATCTGAATATAATATCCATCTCGTAGTTCCAAGAGCCAACATTGTTTAGGGCTTGTTTGGTAGAGCTGTGCTCCCAGATTCTCCAGCTGTGCTCTCTGATTCACTGGTGAAGTGATTCTGTGACTGAAAATGATTCTCTTCGATTGTTTAGCCTAAACTCTCAAAATCAGCATGGAGAATCACTTCACAGAATCAGGTGAAGCTACTTTTTTCAGCTCTCAGCCTCTTAGTTCATTTCAGAGAATCACTTCACAGAATCACTTCTCGCTGAAAAATACGTTTGGCAGCCACGAAGTGATTCTGCCTGAGAATCAGCTCCGTGGAGCGCTGCCAAACGGTCCCTTAGTTTAGATTGTAAGATCTTTGTTCTAGATAATGAGACATGTATTCAACATATTGCATGCATATAGTTTGGGCCGGCATTTGGTGATTCTGAGTATCTTGTATGTATATAAGAAGTGCGTAAGAGGAAGCTCGAAATCTAGTGTAGTGTCTAATATATGTGTAAGAAGTTTACAACTGTGAAAACATAATTCAAATAAAATGGCGAGAAAGATTTCAAATATGAAAAACAATCACAGGCTACAGAATTAGGATCGAATCAAATAGAAATTTTGTCAATCTTGATCATAAATTTTTATTTGTGACATGCTATAATTTGGTTCTTGCTTCTTATTTAGGTATAAAATGTCGAAATCGCGTATCTTTTGTCAAAAAAATATCATCTGAAAATTACACATGGATGCTCCTATTAGAAGATAGTAAAATAATGCAACGATATGATTCTACACTATATGATCAGCGCTTGATGATAATCTAGTAATGCAAGGTTGGATATACATGCATCTGAAAACCGTATCGATCTGTACATGTGGCTGCCACAACCACAACTGTGTAGACTGTCTGACTGTACGTACCCTAAGCTGAAAAGAGATCGACGACGATCAGATCATGTGAATCATGTACTCTCAAAATTTTAGAATGCAAAAGGAGGTCTGCAACGAGCCCTGGCCGAGATAACAGATACAGGCGTATAGCTGCCATGCTTGGGACGTTGCTCAGACGCTCAGGGACTATTTACCATGATGACCCTAAACAGTTGTATGCATATACTGTATACGCGTCTTGTGGTGCACCCCATGCACCCCCACTGTGTGAGCTGCATCTGGATCTGCGTGCATGCCTCAGCCTCGATTACTTGCGAGAAAGTAACTGGGCATGCATCTTTGATCGATCGCCTGACCTGCATGGACGAGTACCTGGTCCTGCCAGGTGGTACAGCAGTGTAAAAGGCTTTGAAGCTTTTCGGGAGATGAAGCATGCGGTTGAAAAGTTGCAGGTTGGCTTTCTGTTGCTTTTCCGGATTCTGAGAATTACGTGCCCTAAGAAAAATTATCTTCTTTTTATATCTTGTTTTTATTTCATATGTGTGGTGTACTCTACTGGTGTGCTTGCGAAGAGGAGCACAGAACAATCATGACAGACAGCTGCAGAAACTTGGCGATATGCTAGGGTAAAAAGTTTCCTGCTTTCTTCTACCTCTAGCCACACAACAGCAATCGTATCCACCCAAAAGATCATCACAGTTCACGTGGAGTCCAGCCTTGTCTTCGCGCCGTGGATCATGTACATAGGAATAGCAATATGTCAGGCTTTCATCAGTACCATTGCTGTCTCCGTGCCATGCTAATTCAAGGTTGATGCCACACGTCTCTACACCTAAAATTGGTAGGGGGTTCAGATTTCTTTAGATGGAATTTAATCAAATCCGGGTTATTTTCTGTCCGATCGTTGTATCTCCATCTCATCGATACACATCTCTCTTTCCCGAGTAAAAAACTCTGGAAAATAAGAATCCCTCTAAAGATTAAAATTTTCATGTGGTTTTCAAAAGGAAGTGGTCTTAACTAAGGACAACCTATCTAGACGAAACTAGAAGGGGAGTCAGAAGTGTATTTCTTGTAATATGAATGAGACTATTCAACATTTATTCATCGACTGCCCTTTCACCAAAGTTGTTTGGAGGATGGTTTTTTTCGCTACCAATTTAACCCCACCAAGATCTATAAACCACATGTTCGGTTCTTGGCTTCAGAATCAACACAAAGAGATTAGATGGCTGATTTGGGTTAGGGTGGCTGCGATATGCTGGGCCATTTGGCATTGCCGAAATGATGTGATTTTTAACAAACTCAAAAATAACTCTTTTATGCAGGTTATTTTCAGGGGGCGTACTGACTTCGTTTCTGGGCCCAGTTACAGCGTAATGAGCAAGCCGAGGACATCCTTTCGTCAATAAGCAAGAGATTAGAAACAATTGCTTTATATTTTTCAAATAAAGGGTGGAAATATTTATACTGTTTGCTCTAGTTTCCTGGTCATTGTTAGACCATGGTTTGTTCTCTTTATTTTCGAATTTGGAACTCTGTAAGTGTGGGTTGTGTACATCAAAAGATGTAGAGGCCGAATATTTTAATATTCATTATCTAAAAAAACCTAAAAAGACTTAAACTCATTACCAAAATTTAATCTATCATATTTCAATACGAATCACACTCCACTTTACCACTCACATATCCATGTCCTATCTAATTCCGATCCAAAGACTGGATCCACTTGCAATACGAAGTTCTTGGAACTCACGTTGCAACGGAACAAAAAAAGCATTAACGAAAAATAAAGACATGAGTTTTACATACCTAATTATTTATATTTTATTTTTTCTATAAATTTTTGAAACTATAATTTGTTTTATGATGGATTCATAGTTTCGCTGTTCCGAGCTCCGACCTTATCTCCTCCTGCAGCCTGCACCTCCACGTTGGCCTTTTCTACTTCGTATCATAAACGAAAACCTTCAGCGGCAGGCCGGTGTCGAATTTGGCATGTATTTTAAGGTTCACAATATTATGGTTTATTTAAACCTAGGAGATATTTAGTAGAGCTCCTGTTCCTGTTAAATATCTTTAACCGTGGCTTATTCTATAAAACAATTTTTTAGCTTTGGTAAAAAAAACAGCTTCTCTTCCAAGTCCTTAAAAAGGATAGACTGTCCATAGTACCCTCAATTTTCCTTTTTTACCTTTTCCCCCCTTATATATATATATATATATATATATATATATAATTTTCTTCACTTGTCTCGTTTTCTTTTCCAGAATGGCGCCCACACGAATCGCTCTTCTATAGTGTAGTAGAGGTGACATCAGTAACATATTAGTCTGGATTCGCTACAGCACTCGATCATTGACCCAATTTGTCGGTTCGACGCGAAGCTACGGAACCTCAAGCGAGTCTTGTAGTAGTGGGCAGCGAGAAGTATCGGCAACATCAAGGAGCAGCTCTTGATGGCGCGCGAAGTCATCCTCAAGCTAGACCGGGCATCCGAGCAAAGGATGCTGACTGATGCGGAGTTCGCACTCCGCAAGGAACTAAAGCAAAAGTGCATGGGGCTAGCCTCGTTGGAGAGAACGATGGCACGTCAAAGATCAAGAACCCACTACCTGGCCGAGGGGGACGCCAGCACTAAATATTTTCACTTGCTGGCTCGAGGCAGGAGGCGTAAGAACGTCATTTACCGGTTGAGAGACGCCAACGACGTGGTTTGCACGTCTACCGTCGAGATGGAGGAGACCTTATACCGGCACTTCAAGGGGGTCTTCGGGAGTCCGAGACCAGCGGAATCGGCCCTGGACCTGGGCGAGATCGGTGTCCCGCTAATAGAACTATCAGCACTCGACCTACCCTTCTCAGAGGAGGAAGTGGAGAAAGTCGTGCGACACATGCCTTCAGATAGGGCACCAGGACCGGATGGGTACACCGGCGCGTTCTACAAGTCGGCGTGGGCCACCATAAAGCACGACGCCATGGCCGCCCTGAACGCGTTGTTCTTCGGTGATAACACCCACTTCGACTGCCTCAACAAAGCGCTCGTTGTACTGCTGCGAAAGAAGCAAGGGCTGGCCACGCCGGCGGACTACCGACTGATCACAATGATACACAGCTTCGGCAAGCTGGCGTCCAAGCTGTTGGCCATGAGACTGGCACCCAGGCTAGCGGAGCTAATCTCGCCAAACCAAAACGCGTACATTCGGGGAAGAACAATTCATGACAACTTCAAGTTCGTCCAGAGAGCGGCAGTCTACCTACGCAAGAAGAAAATCCCAAAGTGATGCTCAAGCTTGATATCTCCAAGGCATTCGACATAGTCTCCTGGCCTTTCTTGTTCAAGACTATGGAGGCCTTCGGCTTTGGGCACCACTAGCAGAAGTGGGTTGCCACGCTGTTTGGGTCGTCCTCCTCTCGCGTCCTCCTCAACGGCCAACCCGGAAGGCCGATTAGGCACAGGCGAGGCGTCAGGCAGGGAGACTCCCTGTCACCGATGTTGTTCATTTTGGCTATGGAAGTGTTCGCAAGGATGATGGGCGCAGCCGCGGAGAGCGGGCTGTTGAGGCCGACGGGAACACCAACCATTAGACACCATTGCAGCATATATGCGGATGACGTCATCGTCTTCATGCACCCTGACCACGCCGAAGCAAGGATGATCAAGGAGGTCCTGAGAATTTTCGGCGACGCTTCGGGGCTACGAACAAACCTCGCCAAGTGTTCCATCACCCCAATTGTTGATCCAGACGGAAACATACATCAGATCAAAGACGTCATCGGCCTCGCCGATTTCCCCATCACCTACCTGGGGCTGCCACTCTCCACTAAGAAGGTTCCCAAGGCGCGGATACAGGCTGTGGTCAGCGTCGTAGCCAACAGGTTGCCGACCTGCCATGGCCCTCTCATGGCCAAGAGTGGTCGGCTAGTTTGGGAAAAGTCGGTCCTGTCAGCAGTCCCGATCTACACGATGATCGCGGATGGTCTACCAGCATGGGCGATCGAGGAGATCAACTCCATCTGCAGAAGATTCTTCTGGGTCGGGAAGGAAGGCTCCGTCCGCGGCAAGTGCATGGTGGCTTGGCCAATAGTGTGCCGGCCTACCGAACTGGGTGGCCTCGACATGCCGGATCTCCACCTCGCCGCCATCGCCCTCCAGTCGCGATGGCTATGGCTGCAACAAGCAGATAGTAATCGGGCATGGACTGAGCTACCAATACAAGCGTCCGAGGAAGTCTGACAGTTCTTCCGTATTACAACCTACACCTCCGTCGGCTCTCTGGACGGGGAGGTGGCTCCAGGGAGAGGCGCCACAAGACATCGCACCATCGCTACTAGCGTTCGTCAACCGCCGAAGCATCCTGTCTACCACAGTGGCCGAGGGGCTACAGGATAGGGCCTAGGTAAGGCAAATCACAGGGGGAATCACCGTGCCCGCCGTGCACGAGTACCTCCGACTTTGGCACCGGGTATCACAGACACAGGTCACCGAGAGAGAGGACTAGATCGTTTGGCGATGGACGACGGACAGGAAATACACGTCCAAATCAGCTTATCGTGCCCTTCACCTCACCTCCCTACCGACCTCGGGCTGCAGTCGGGTTTGGGACACATGGGCACCGCTACGCGTCAAGATTTTCCTGTGGCTGGCCGTCCGACGACGACATTGGACTGCGGACAGAAGGCGACGACACGGTCTTCCTGGAGATGATCACTGCTACCTCTGCGACCAGGAAGCCGAGACCATCGACCACATCATCGGCTCTTGCTCCTTCTCCCGGTAGGTGTGGTGGAACATCCTAGCCACGCTGGGGTAGATGCGTCTCACATCGGAAGAGATTCCATGCTGGACTGGTGGGAACATTGGAGGCTGAGATGGCACAGAGCAAAACGGGAGGGTGCCGACTCACTGTTCGCACTGGTGGCATGGGAGCTGTGGAAGGAGAGGAACGCCCGCTGCTTCAGGAGCGCACAGGTGCCAGTCCCACAGCTACCCGATCTATGGATCGAGGCCGGGGTGCGAAACCTAGGTCGTTTAGTGCGTGAGTAGTCCGCGTTGTGTCGTTGGACCGATCGGGGCTCATTCTTGTTCATGTAAAATCCGTCAAGCCACGGTTCAGGCCACGTACGTTTATAAAAACAAATCCCTCCCTTCTACTTAATACAAAGATACGCAAAACTTTTTGGGTATTCAAGAAAAAAAAAACTTCCTTGTCCTACCAAAGGCCAGGAAATCTCAGATAGACCAACAGAACAATGATACAAGTATACAACAGTAGCACTCAAGTGAATGTTAGCATGTTATCTGGAGTACCTGTTCATTTGCCTTTTCAACTTTGCACATTGCATATTGTTAGTTCTCAGAAAACATTTGTTGTTCGGTTCCAGGGTTGAGACAAGAGCTACGTGCTGACCTTGCTGTCCGTACAGACGCAGATGCAGATAAAGCAGAAGAGAGAGCAGGCTGCTGCTGCATCCACTGTCCTGGGAGGCAATCCAAAAATATTCCGTACACAGAAGCAGCAAGCAGGTGCAGGTGCAGGTGCAGGTGCAGATACATTACGGAGTACTGTCTTGCAAGCTTGCAGCGCTGTTCCTCTGCATAGCGGGCCCGCCAGTACGGAGGTTCTGTGTCCGCGGACTCTGAAATATTACGAGAAGAAGGGGAAAAAAATGCCTGTTTAGCTTAGCTAGGGAGTGTGTTCTTCCCCGTCGTGCTGATCTTGCCCCGTTGGCTCAGGATTCCCCCTTTTCTTTTTCTGAAGAGTCCCTTGATCCCTTCTGTGTGAACTGCAACAGCACCCTGACCCTGTGGGCCCCGTTCGTTTAGGGGGGATTGACGGTAGGGAGTAATCCGGCTGATTAGTGCTAAAATCAGTGTACAGTAGCCTCGTAGTCATTACAAGTTCTTCAACCAACGAAGGCTCAAAGCCCATACATCACAGAATTGGCTTATGTTTAAAAAAAACTTCAAACTACCAGCAGGTTTGAAATCGGCCCAAGTAATTTTTTTCTGAGAAACTGAGCCCAAGTCAGCTGCGAGCGTAACCTGTGGCAAGCTCCGCATTTTAGGTTTTGGGCTGAATTTTTTTGGTGGAATCTGCCAGTCAACAGCCCAAGATTAAGACTGCACTTCTAGATTGGAAAAGAAAAAAAAAATCTATTTTTTCATCACCAACTTTTGCAAAAGTCCGACTTTTCTCCCCGATGAAAACTGGGAAAAAAAAAACTCCGTTAAATTATGAAACCGTACGCTTTACCTCCTTAGCCTGGTTATAAATAGTTTTGAAGGCATTTGTCTTTTTCTTTTTCTTTTAATTTTCCTAAATCTTTGAAAAATTATAGTAAATCATATTCATAAAATAGAAAATATAATTTTGTTGGACTCCACATGAGTAGGTCTACACAATGAACATATAATATGGTATGATAGTACAAAGTTTTTGCTATAGATTTAGATATATTCTTTTTAATCAGATTGAATAATTCATAATTGCAGTTTCTATGGTCCAATTGTGATAAAATTTGTATGGTGGCCTAATTATTGTGTTTGAAATGCAGTAAAAATTTCATATTCATTGGATCATGTATAAATTAGTTATAGATTTATTTATATTTTATGATTTTTAAATATAAATAAATCTATAAATAATTTATACATTATCCAATGAGTATGAAATTTTTACTACTGTTTAAGCATATAATATTTAAGCTATCATAAACTTTTCACCACAATTGAACCATAGAAACCGTAGTTATGAATTATTCTAATTAATTACAAAAAAGAATACATCTAAATATACAACAAAAACTTTGTATTAAAGCATACCATATTATATGTTCAATGTGTATACCTACTCATATATAGTCCGAAAAAATAGATTTTCTATTTTATGGTTTTTCTATGATTTACTATATTTTTTTAAAAATTCAGCTGAAATAAAAAGAAAAAGGCAAAATCGCGTTCAAAACCGCTTATAATCGGGTGTTATCGTGAGATGATATACGATATTTCTAGAGCTGCGGAAAGTGCCATGATTTTTTGAAGCAGTGTCGCAGAACAGGATTGCGCCACATTTGTATAGGTCATAACATCTACTTTTCAACTTCTAATGGCTAGTTTTTGTGGGGTGGCTATATATGCCCATATCATCACACCTCATAGTGAGGTGGCTGACGACTACAGCATATATAGGAAGTTCAACATGCATGCCTAGACATCTTGGAATGCCTAGTTTCCGCATTCTCTAACGACTAGTACAACATATATGCAACAAATGTGTCATCTAATCCAATACATCTTGGAATTAAGCTCCATAAGTTCGCTAGACGTGTGGTATCACTAGTACATAGAAGGACATCCTCACTGCCGGTTCAAAACCCTCCTTTACTGGCGAATTTTAAACCGGCATAACCAACTCGGTAGTGATGAGGTAACCGACAGTGATGTTCTGTGCAGAAATCGGGTTTTTTTAAATAGAAAAAGAAAAGATTTAAATTTTGGGACAAACCCACTACTAGTAATCCGTCCGCCCATCTCCATCTCAAGTCGCAAGGTCGCGTATTTTTTCATTGCGCACCGGCGGGGATTCGAACCCGAGACCTCACCCTCGCGCGATCCCTCCTCTACCACTCCACCCATAAGTCACTTGTGTCTAGATTCGGTTTTAGCTCACCACATTCTATACTAAACCGAGAATAAATTGATTGTTTGAGCCACTAAACGAATTTAAATGAAAAAGTTGTAAACTACAAAGTTTCATAACTTTTTGAGATCTACAACTTTCATTTAGCAAGTTTTTCCATCCGAGGTCATTTACAAAAATTTGAATTTCAAATTTGATAAATTGGAACGTAGTACTAAACCGAGTATAAATTGATTGTTTGAGCCACTAAAAGAATTCAAATGAAAAAGTTATAAACTACAAAGTTTCATAACTTTTCGAGATCTACAACTATCATTTAGCAAGTTTTTCCATCCGAGGTCATTTACAAAAATTTGAATTTCAAATTTGATAAATTCGAACGTAGTTTTCGATGACAAGATGACTTCAAATGAAAAGGTTGTAAACTACAAAGTTTCATAACTTTTAGAGTTCTACAACTTTTATTTAGAAAGTTTTACCATCCGAGGTCGTTTACAAAAATAAAAAAAATCAGTGTCTAGATACATCACATGCGGTTCAAGGCACGAACCGACAGTGAAGCTCATCATCACATGCGGTTCATGGCTGAAACCGGCAGTGAAGGCAGTGAAGCTTCATTGCCGGTTCTAGCCACGAATCGACAGTGATGATGAGCTTCACTGCCGGTTCGGCCTCAGCCCCAATCATTTGGGGTCTGTCAGACATAGAACCGACAGTGAAGGTTCATCACTGCCGGCCCAATACAAACCGGCAGTGATAGGCCGGCAGTGATGTTCGAATATGTAGTAGTGTATTCTAACTCATATAAGTGATCGTGACTACAAATCATGACGGGACAAAGAGGTGTGAGGGGGTATCGTGGGAAGTAAAATATGACAGACAGAAGACCGGACAAAGAGGTGTGAGGGGGTATTGTGGGAAGTAAAATATGACAGACGGAAGATTCACTTCTCTCTTTAATATCATATATATACTAGCAAACATGCATGCCTATTGCAATGAGGCATAAAATTTGTTGTATGGTACTCATGTCAATAATAATGGGCTAGCTATTTTTTGGAGTTATTTGGATTTTGGCCTAACCTTAAGTCAAATAAATTCCAAGGCATCATAATAAATGATAGTACAATAAAAAAATTAATTCCGTATGGAAAAATGATATAAGATTGACTACTTCATATACATGAGCCTTGTATGAAATAGTAGCTTCTTCATATAGAATTGAATAAGCCTTTTCTTGACAAGAAAAGGCTCATTGAATTCTATATGAAGAAGTTGCATGGTATTTCATACTAGGTTCATGTGGATGAAATAGTTGATGTAATTAAGGAATTATATCAGTTTTATGTACATCTAGACCTTCTTCTCAATGGCCAATTAAGGGTAGATCGGTTGAACCTTCTACTTCGGAAATTGAAACATCAGATCTGTTAGTATATAATAATGATGATGAACTAGAAAATTACCAACATCAGTCATTAGGGACTGAAGAAGATAAATTACATGGGTTGGATAAATATATGACATATCCACCTATGAGATTCAGTGGCCAATTTGACATCTTGGTGTGGTGACAGAGCCACCTTTTGCTTTGGTTTGTGACATTATATCTGCATGTGTTCCTCGTATTAACCATTTGAAGTGGTCATGTTAGTCAGTTCCCGATTGGAGTTAGCACTCTCAACCATTATTGATGATTTTTTGGTCAGTTTGTTCTGTTTCTGGTATCCTATTTTTCCTGATATCATTTTTCGACCGGCTTTCCCATTTTTGTGTAAGAATATGAGCTTGAAAACAGTTACTACCTCCGTGTCTAAAAGAACGCAACTATGGAACCGTTCCAGTCAAAGAAACTTATGTTTGATCAACTTTATTTTAAATAGTATTAACATTTATGTCTCTAAATAATTTTATTATAAAAATATATTCTATAACTAATTTAATGATACTAAATTCATATCACGGATGTTAGTATTTTTTTACATAAAATTAGTCAAAGTTGAAACTGATTAACTTCTCGAAAAACAAAAATTGCATTCTTTTTGGGACGTAGTAGGCCTTTTTTCCAACCATTTTTATCCCTAATAATTAGAAAACCCTTTTACTTTCCCAAATCAGTGTACAATATATTCCCTTTCTCACCATACATAATTCATTGAGACTAGGATGACTAAAACACAAGGTCTGACCTCTATCTAGTATCAGTCTGCCTAATTGATGTCTAGAGATGTTTCTGATATTCATTTTATGAGAATTTCTAAGTTCCAACGGGGAGCCATGACGATTAACATGACGGTTTTTAAAGCAGTGGGATTCATTTATTTAGTAATAATAGTAAGATGGAAAATATAGTACGCATACCCGCAGACATGTATTGAGTACTATTCACTGCAGACAGACACCAGTATTAAGATACGTACCCCCGGCCCATCACATTAACGCATCCTCCGTACCTATGCCGGCCCTCGATCGTCTCCCTCGATCTCACACTCCAGTTGTTACTGTTTTCCAAAAGAGAAATGCTGGCACTATATATCCCTCCACTCCCTTCAATTCACCCACAATGTTCATCTGGAAAATCCTTAACTCTCGCACCATCCAATTTCTCAATCCAATTAGTAATACATTAAACCCCCAACCACATGAGAGAGAGAGAGAGCTTATTAGCTTGCCGGCATCAGAATTCAGAAGAGCGTGTGGCAGCAGGGTGGAGCTAGCTAGGGAAGCAACAGAGGGTTTAAATGCTGCTGTTCATGGCAATAAAGAAAACCATCACCTCCTCCTCTTCCACCTCAACGAGCACCATCATCATCGGCATAATATAACCTCCACAAGCCACCACCATCAGCATTATATAACGCAAACGGGAGTTGCACCACCGCACCACAAATACCCAGGCAGGCACACCGTCTTGGTACCCTAGCCTAGCTGGTTCCATTCCAGCAGCACCAGGAACCACGCACCCAGTACGTATGCGCGCGAGCTAGAGTGGCCGCGCGGCCTCCGTCCTGATATATCCCCGTGTAGCTCCAGCTCCCACTACTCAATCGATCCACAGTGCATATACACGAGCTGAGATAGCTACTAGCTGCTAGCTAAGCTAGTACGTAGTACTGATCATCAGTTGCGTTGCGTTCGCGCGGCAGTGAAGAAGGAAGGAAGATGAGCAGGAACAACGGCAAGGTCGGGTCGAAGCTGCAAGAGCTGCGGCTGAGCCTGTCGCGGTCGCGCGGGGCCGGCGCGGGTGGTTCGTCGGGGGCGACGACCCATCAGCATGGCGTCGTCGGCGGTGGCTCGCCAAGGAGGCTGTCGTCGTCGTCCTCCTCCACCGCTTCTCCCCCGAGCTCGTGCGTGTCGTCGGAGGGGAGCCCGGAGGCGGGAGTCGTAGCTGGTGCGCCTATGATCCTGGCCGGGTGCCCCCGGTGCATGATGTACGTGATGCTGTCGCGGGAGGACCCCCGGTGCCCCAAGTGCTACAGCACCGTGCTCCTCGACTTCAACGACGCCCCCAACCTCGACCCGCGCCACGCGGGCGCCAAGGGCAAGGCCGGCAAGCGAGGCTAGCGCCTTCGACGTCGTCGTCGTCTAGCTCGCCGGCCGGCGACTGCATGCCGTGTCAGCTGTGTCCTTTACGTACGTGTTGCTTGCATTGTTGTCCGTGTGTGTGTGTGTGTTCGAGTTGATGAGAAAGGAATTATTGCGTAGACCTGTTCTTCCATGGGCCAGCTATATGATGAGAAGTGAAGCTAGCTGCAGTAGTGTCTTGTGTCTGTTGGACATCGGGGTGCCAATGGAACGGGTCTAGGTAATAATTCCGGCCATGTCGTCCATCGCTCTCTACCTTTTGTGTCGTATTGGTGTGTGTGGTGTCTGCAGACTAGAGTAGAATTGTAGTGCAGAAGACGTGCGTCTGTGCGTGTCATATGTGTGTGTGTGCTATGGTCTGTACGGGGCAGTGTACTGGTAAGGATTAAGATTTTGTCTCGCAGATTTTATTTATGGAGCCTAGTATATAGCGTACTATATATATATATATATATATATATATATATATATATATATATATATATATATATACGTATAATACGGATCCGATTGACGAACGTGAATGTTCTGATGAACTTTATGTATGTGCGTCGTTCATCGTTGTTGCACGGCTCGTCCAACACTGGGCGGGCATTCTCGATTGGTAAATGCACATGTAAAGATGCAAAGCAAATGCTAACACTTGTGTGTACGGGGGACTACACAATAATGCAAGCACACGCTCGTAATAAGGACGCCTCTGTGTACGTGGTCTGTGGAGAAACCAGACAACAACATCAACGACATGGATGCACCAATTTAACTGATGTAAAAGTTCAAACGAGCCTCCATGGAACTTGCAATGCAAGGTTTGTGCATGTCTTTTTTTTCTCTCGACCGTACCATTTGGTACGTATTTCATTAAGAGGAGGTAGAGTTGAATTACAATTAAGCGGTAAGCCAAGGATTACCACCGAACTGAACCCAGGAAAAACAAAGAAAGTGAGAAGCACCAAAAACAACTAAGCAAACTAAGGAAACAGAAGCCTGGGCGACGCCGGTAGGAACATTCTCAAATGCTTGAAACCTGCAAGGTCCCACAAGATGCATTCTTCTGCAATTTCTTGGACGACAGCGTTACTTGAATTTTACCGATCATTAAAAGTCCGTCCATTTCTTTCCTTCCACAATTTCCATGCAACAACTGCAATCAACGAATCAAATCCTTGAAGCTTTAGAGACCACTTTCCTGGATTGCAGCCACCAAGTCCAAAAACAAGCCTGTTGCAGCGGAGCAACGTGTCCCAGGTTTGTGCATGTCTATAGGGTGGAATGGGATACCGCTTGCATTGACACATGCATGGTTCGTGTACGTACTGAACGAGCGTGGCATATCCAGGATCCGGCGAATTCCAGCCAGGTCGTAACCGTAACAATGCCATCATGCAGCTACTGTTTATTAGGGTTACTTGCAGATGTTGCGCTGCCGCCGGGTGAAGAGATGAGACAACACACACGCAGCGCGGTGATGATGCATTTGCATTGCATATGCATGCAATTGCAAGCGGGCAGCGAAGAAGGACTGAAACACAGGCTGCTGCTGCTGCTAGGAAGTCAGAAGATGGATCCAGCAGGAAGCCGGATCATATTCATATCATATCGGTGGTTAGCTCATCAGGGCTCATTCAGGCCGCCATTGAAAGTGCCGGGGCGGAGACTATTGCCGATTAACTCGCCATGAAACCCAGAATAAATGCCCGAGTAATTGGAGACAGCAGAGGCAATGCAATGCAATAAGATCAACGGGGCGGGGGCGGGGCGGGCGGGGGATTCCTTTCTTCATTTCCTGCGTCCGTGTCAGAGCGAGCGATCAGTGAGCGCCATGAAACCACACACATACACACACAGTTCATGCCAACCCTGTCGCTTCAATGCGTTGTTGCAAAAGGATCACCCTATCGAATTGAAGCGCAGCTATAGCACTGCTCCGAGCCAGCCAGACACGTAAATGCGGCGAATTGAAGCATACATAGACATAGTTGCGCGCCATGCTGCTACTGCTAGTTCCTACTTCCTAGTAGGCATTCCACTGTAGTAATCTCGCTCCATCCCTGCTGCATGCTCCACTGTACCCATCTTCTGCGTGCAGCGCACCTCACGACGATCAGAGCTAGCTACTGTTCGGGTCAACAAGCAACAGTGCCTCAGCACGCCGCAGAAAAAGGAACAATGGATTAGCAACAGTCCGATTAGCAACAGTGCCTCAACAAGCAATTGCCTTGGGCCTGTTTCGATCAGCGGGCTAAAAATTTAGTGTGTCATTTGATTATATATATATATATATATATATATATATATATATATATATATATATATATATATATAGCTAGGCTAAATATGGACTGAGTAAAAAAATCTTTTTTATAGTGAGTTCTACTCGTCAATTAGCCTCTATACTTTCATGTTTCGGACTTCTATTTAGCATTCAAAACATGGACTGAAGTATAGTTTAGTCCATTCAAACACCCCCACAGTGTCACTCCAAGTCATGGGCTCTACATCTCTGGTCTGATATAAAGACCAGTCCGGCAGCAGGACAGTGATCATCCAGACAGGACACTGATGCTGGGGCTCGCAAGCTCGAGAGTGACTTTCCATGCAGCCGCAGGAGTATCTGTCAAGCTATAGCAACCTACTTTTAGGCAGTGATGCTGTGTCCTAGCTTAGCATTGCTGCATTCAACATCCAAGTGATGATGGTATACAACGACGGTGTGTGTGTGTGTGTCATATCAACCTCATCAACAGCATACGTATATAATTATGATACAACACACATCGATCACACACTGCGCGCGTTTGATGTCCAATCAAGCATGCTTGCAGCTATGCAGTAGTATGCCGCAACAATGCAGCTAGGGATGGAAGAGAGTGGCATGGCATCCAATAATCCATCCATGTCAAGCTGGGCTGCAGCAAGGGCAAGGGCCACTAGTACAGAAACCACCTTTGACTGATTTCCAAAAACGGCTTTAGCCCCGGTGAAAATTACGCCCGGAACTAAAGGGACCTTTAGCCCCGGTTGGTAACACCAACCGGGACTAAAAGACCCCTCCCAACGGCTCGTTGGTCAGACATTGTCGGGGGGGGGGGGGGGGGGGGGGGCTTTTAGTCCCAGTTTGTGTTACCAACCGGGGCTACAGGTCCACCTTTAGCCGCGGTTGGTAACACCAACCGGGGTTAGACCTTTAGCCCCGGTTTAAGGCACAAACCGAGGCTAATTCGGGGCCTTTAGTCCCGGCTGGTTCTATGGACCGGGACTAAAGGTCCACCCTATTTGAACTCTCTTTCTCCCCCTGCTCGAGCCCGAGAGCTCATTTCTTCTCCTCTCTGTTCTTGCTCTTGTTCTTGGTGTTCTTTATTGTTCTTCATCTCCTCTTCGGTCATTGCTTCATTTGATCACTTCTACGCCTCCATCGACTCGTTGAAAGGTTACTATCTTCAACCTCTCATGTTTTAGCGGCAACATATATTGTTTCTTGTTCTAGACGTGATTTTTCTTTATGATTTTTTCTTTTTTGCCATTTTAAGTTTCATTCACTTGACATTGTTTCAAGATTTTGAACAAGACAACTAAAATTAGTATTCTAAGTATAAACCTTTTATTTCTAGGGTATTATATGTTCCACATTTCAAGATTAGTTTAGCTTAGTTTGAGAAATATATAGATTCTTATTAGGATATTATTAAATGATGAATTTATGGTGGATTGTTCTTTATTTATATATGTACCACTTGAGCTCAAAATAATTATATATTTAGATGAAGAAGGTAGCTACCTAGAATACTTTAGTTGTATACATGGTAAATTTTAGTTGTTTTATTTTCTTTGTTTAGAATATAAGGAATTTATAATATCTAGTTTGAAAAATGAGTATAGAGAGTAGATGACAACTGCTTCGGGACACTCGGCCTCTGATCGGGTTCCAAAGCGACTAAGGCCAGACCTCCCTCTCATTACCTGTGGCAAGTGTATGCAAAAGACTGTGAAAGAGTACCGAGTGGGGAAGCCGGGTCCCAACAACGGTCAGATCTTCTATAAGTGTCTAGATCACAATGTGAGTTATATATTTTGTCACATTTGATGGTTATGGTTAATTTGTACCTATATTTCCTGATGATTTTGATTAAAGTGTTGATTTTTTATTTCTATTTTCAGTGGGATGGCACTGGATGTCGCGGCTGGTACTGGGAGGAAGAGTATGTTACACACGTCACAAAGGCTACGAAGGCTGATGAGGCAGTGAGCCAGCTCAAGAAGTCTGTCGATGCTAAGAAGAAGAATAATGATTTGTCTGCTTTAGTTGGGATTCGTCGGGAGATCATTATCCTACTAAAGTGCATTTTAGGTTTTCTGTGTATAGTGCTAGTGGTCTTAGCATACGCTATGTCGAGGCTTTCATAGAGCATACATTAGTATTTGTATGAATCGGAAATGACACATGATGGTGTTCCATCTCGATCATGTTATTTTAATGCAGACGACCTTCCGTTCGGTATTTTATAATTTCATTTTTGACCAAAATGAGAAATTTAATTATGTTTTGGGTCATATAATGCAGACGATGACACGCGATTGGATGTACAATGTTGATCGCCGCTCCAAAGAGTTCTTTGATGGCGTGCATGGTTTCTTAAGAGCGGCTGAGGCAAACAAGCGGAATGGTAATTTCATGTGTTGTCCATGCACCTTGTGCAAGAATTTGAAGAAATATTCTAGCTCAAGGACTGTTCACTCACACTTGTTGAAGTCGGGTTTCATGTCAAACTATATTTGTTGGACCAAGCATGGAGAAACCGAAATTATGATGGAAGAAGACGAAGAAGAACAATTGGACCTTGACGACATTATTGCTCAATATGGTGACTTCAATGATACTGCAATGGATGAAGCAGAAGAAGAAGAGGCAGGGGCAGGGGCAGGGGCAGAGGACACACTCTCTGAAGATGATGATCTTGGTGAAGTCATTCATGATGCACAAAGAGATTGTGAAAGTGAAAAAGAGAAAGCTAAGTTTGACCGCATGCTAGAGGATCACAAGAAACTACTATACCCGAGCGCCGAAGATTGGCAAAATAAGTTGGGTACAACACTGGAGTTGCTACAATGGAAGGCAAAAAATGGCATATTCGACAAGGCATTTGGGCAATTACTCAAGATTAATAAAAACATGCTTCCGAAGCCTAACGAATTGCCTGCCACTACGTACGAAGCAAAATAGGTCGTGTGCCCTCTGGGATTAGAAATCCTGAAGATACATGCATGTCCTAATGACTGCATCCTATACCGTGGCAAGGACTACGAGAATTTGGATGAATGCCCCGTATGTAAAGCGTCGCGGTATAAGATCAGGCCAGATGACCCTGGCGATGTTGAGGGCGAAGAGCGTCCTAGGAAGAAAATCCATACCAAAATTATGTGGTATGCTCCTATAATACCCCGCCTGAAACGTCTGTTCAGAAACAAGGACCATGCAAAGTTGTTGCGATGGCACAAAGAAGATCGTAAGACAGAAAACATGTTGAGACACCCTGCTGATAGGTCCTAGTGGAGAGCAATTGACAGAGAATTCCCCGGAGTTTGCAGAAGACGCAGGAAACTTAAGGTTCGGTTTGAGCACGGATGGTATGAATCCTTTTAGTGAGCAGAGCAGTAGTCATAGCACTTGGCCTGTTACTCTATGTATCTACAACCTTCCACCATGGTTATGCATGAAACGAAAGTTCATTATGATGCCGCTGCTGATCCAAGGCCCGAACCAACCTGGCAACAACATCGATGTCTTCCTGAGGCCCTTAGTTGAGGAACTCCTGCTTTTATGGAGCAAACCAGGTGTACATGTGTGGGATGAGTACAAACAGGAACACTTTGACCTGCGAGCATTGCTGTACGTAACAATCAATGATTGACCTGCCCTAAGTAATCTTTCAGGACAGACAAACAAGGGATATAATGCATGCACACACTGTTTTGATGACCTTGACTCTATATATCTGAAAAAATGTCGAAAGGTCGTGTACCTTGGCCATCGTTGTTTTCTTCTTAAGAATCACCAAGCCAGAAAAAAGGAAAGCATTGTAAAGAAGAAGTGAAACGAACCAAGCCTGACAACCAAACTGGAGAGGAGGTACTTGATATGGTCAAGGCTATGCAAGTAGTCTTTGGAAAGGGAGAAGGGGTCATACCAGTTCCAAAAGATGCTAATGGACGCGCACCCATGTGGAAGAAGAAGTCCATATTTTGGGAGCTACCCTATTGGCATGTCCTAGAGGTCCGCCACGCGATCGGCGTGATGCACTTGACAAAGAATGTTTGTGTGAACCTGCTAGGATTCATGGGTGTGTATGGAAAAGGCAAAGATACACTTGAAGTACGATAGGACTTGCAAGACATGAAAGAACGAGACAACCTGCATCCAGAGAAGACAGAAGATGGACGCCATTATTTAAAGCCTGCTAGCTACACTCTTAACAAAGAAGAGAAGGAAAGCATGTTTGAATGTCTAAGCAGCATCAAGGTCCCATCTGAATTTTCCTCCAATATAAAGAATATAATAAATGTGTTAGAGAAAAAATTCCCAAACTTAAAGTCTCATGACTACCACGTGCTTATGACGCAATTGCTTCCGGTTGCGTTAAGAGGAATTCTATCTCCACATTTACGTCTAGCCACTGTGAGGCTATGTGCATTCCTCAATGCAATTTCTCAGAAGGCAATCGATCCAATGTAACTAGCTGCTCTACAGAATGATGTGGTCCAGTGCCTTGTCAGCTTTGAGTTGGTTTTCCCTCCATCCTTCTTTAATATCATGGAACACCTCCTAGTTCACCTGGTCAGGGAGATTAGTATTCTCGGCCCTGTGTTCCTACACAACATGTTCCCCTTTGAAAGGTTCATGGGAGTCCTGAAAAAATATGTTCACCAACGTGCTCGCCCAGAAGGAAGCATCGCCAAGGGCTACGGGACAGAGGAGGTCATTGAGTTCTGTGTTGACTATATTCCCGACCTTGACCCAATTGGTGTTCCTAAATCAAGACACGAGGGGAGACTTAGTGGGAAAGGAACACTAGGGAAGAAACCATATATCGGTACGGGGGATGATTATTTGAACAAAGCACACTACACAGTTCTTCAAAACTCCTTCGTGGTGGAGCCGTATGTCGAGGTACACAAGAAGTTCCTACGATCCGAGTTTTCAGGGAAGAATGAAGCTTGGATTATGCGTGAACACATGAAAACTTTCGGCGATTGGTTGTGCAAAAAATTTGTTGGTGATGACAGTATTGATGACCAACTGTATTTCTTGGTTAGACAACCATCATGGCACATCCTCACGTACAAAGCCTACGAGATAAATGGAAATATATTTTACACAGTAGACCAAGATAAAAGGAGCACCAACCAAAACAGTGGTGTCCGCGTAGATGCCATTGACCCAAATGGAAAAATGCAAACATATTATGGCCGCATAGTTGAGATTTGGGAACTATACTATGCACCTAATTTTAAAGTCCCTTTGTTTAAGTGCCAATGGGTGAAGATGACCGGAGCCAGGGTAACAATTGACAAGGATTATGGGATGACAACAGTGAACCTCGAGACTATTGGGTACAAAGATGAACCATTCGTCCTTGCTGCTGATGTGAATCAGGTGTTCTATGTAAAAGATATGTCTACAAAACCAAAGAAAGGAAAAAAACGATGACAAATCAATCATCAATGATCCCAAGCATCACATAGTTCTTTCAGGGAAAAGAAATATTTTGGGAATTGAGGACAACCCAGACATGTCAGAACTTTACGAAAGGGATGACCGAATTGCGTCATTCAGTGTGACCAAAGACCCAAGCATAATTTTAAATGCCGAGGACACTCCATGGTTACGACATGATCATGACCAAGGGACATATGTCAAGAATAAGATCACTAATGTGCCCGCTTGATGTAGCTAGCTTAGCAGTGTGATGTCGATCAAGTGACATATGTATTAGGCATTTTGGTCAAATAAATAAAGATCTACATTTGTCAGTGATCAAATTAATGTTTACTAATACTTCTTTTGTAGTCATTTAGTGACTAATGAAGATCTACATTTGTCAGTGAAAAAGTTTAGTTCTAAAATGAATGATCTTGATGAGTTATAAAACCTTTGTATTCAAAAGGTTTTCATATAGGGTCATTTTGTGTCTCATTAACAATTTTCTATTTAAGGGTACACTTAAAGGTCGCATAATTGGACAATGAATGGTGAAACACAAATAGTTTAACGTTAAAATAATGCATAAACTAATTTCCTGTTGGTAACCAAGCATTTTATTTTTTTAATTGAACAATATACTTTTCCATTTACCAAATTCTAATGGTTAGTTACATTTATATTTGATATTATAAAAAAGGAAAAGATTTTATGTTATACATTTTTCTAGTGTATAATAAAGCAAACGGAAATTTAATGGTTATTTTTTAAAAATTTTGTGACATGTATTTAATTTATTATGCAATTTACAAGACCTAGAGCAATTTATATAGATAATAAACTATATACAAATACCAAAACCCTGAAATCTAGAAAGAAAATTTGGTTTGGCGCCTAAACATGGCTTTAACCCCGGTTGGTAATACCAACCGCGGCTAAAGGTGGCCTTCCTATATAAGGGTCGCGGCCGATCTGTCTTCCTCCTCCCTTCTGTCTTCGTCGATCTCTCGCACACGTACAACCGCGCGCCACGGTCCTTCTTCCTCCAACCGCTGCCACGCCGTCGGAGCGCTGTCGGAGGAGCCCCGCACCGGCCCCGCACCACCTCGCCGCCTCGCGACGCCTCGCTCGGCTCGCGCCGCCGCCGGCTGCGCCGCAACCTCGTCTTCCTCCAACCGCCGCCACACCGTCGGATCGGAGGAGCCCGGCCGCCGCCGTCCGAGTGCCGTCGGAGGAGCCCCGCACCGGCCCTGCGACACCAAGCTCGCTGCCTCGCGACGCCTTGGCCCGCCACCACCGCGCAATTCCGGCCGGCGGCACCGCCACCACCGTCGCGCCCGAGCCCGCGCGCCGTCGTCGGAGTCCGTCGCGCGCGCACGCGCGCCCTTTCTGGCCACCCGCGCCCGAGCCCGCCGTTGAAGTCTGCAGTCGGCGCCGTGTTGAAGCAGAGAAAAAGAAAGAAAGAAAGAAGAAAGAGAAAAAGAAGAAAAAGAAAGAAAGAAAGAACAAAGAGAAAAAGAAATTAGAAAGAGAAGCTGAATTTAGATATGGATTTGTTAGTCTTAGCAAATTGATTTAGTTTTAGTTATATATTTTAGTCTTAGCAAATTGATTTAGTTTTAGTTATATATTTTAGTCTTAGAAAATTGATTTAGTTTTAGTTATATATTTTATTCTTAGCAAATTGATTTTAGTCTTAGCAAATTGATTACTAGATGGATTTGTTAGAGAAATATTGACCTTATTAATTCCATTATTACTAGAAAACATGTATATATATGATTTGATATATAGATGGATTTGTTAGAGAAATATTGACCTTCCATTATTTATATTACTAGATGGATTTCTAAACCCTATAGATATACATCATAAGTGTTTACCCTAAACCCTAAACACTTTTTATTACACACACTACTTAGTGTTACCCTAAACCCCTAATTGTGTACCCTTTTATTAGCAAATTATTACCATAAGTGTCGATTTGATATATATGCGTCTACCCTAAGTGTTACACACTTGTTTAGGGTTTACACACACACACACACACTTGTTTAGGGCCGGTTTGCAGACACACACAATCACAAACACACACACATACTTAGTGTCTACCCTAAACCCCTAATTTTCTAAACCCTATAGATATACATCATAAGTGTCTACCCTAAACCCGGCCTAAACACTTTTATTACACACACACACACTTAGTGTCTACCCCAAGTGTAGTGTGCCTAACTCTAAGTGTGTACCCTACCCTAAACCCTTTTATTAGTCACACAAAAGACTAAGTGTACGTCTACCCCAAGTGTGCCTAAACCCCTAAGTGTCTACCCTAAACCCTTTTATTAGTCACACAAAGACACTGTGTCTACCCCAAGTGTGCCTAACTCTAAGTGTCTACCCGGCCTAAACCCTTTTATTAGTCACACAAAGACTAAGTGTCTACCCCAAGTGTGGCTAAACCCCTAAGTCTCTACCCCTAAGTGGTTATACTCTAAGTACGTGTTACACACTTATTAGCTTTTATAGTTGCAGAAATGGACGACCCGAATGACATGGAGGAATTCTTGTTTTCAATGATCAACGATGGCACTCATCAAGTAGCTGACGGAAGTCAGTACTTGGCGCCAGATGTTGAGCAAGAAAATATCGCGCAAGACAATGTTGCCGAGGTATATATATGTCTACAAAATCAAAATAATTATAGTTGTATAATTATATTTATAAGTTTTGTGTGTCTACATATGCATAGCCGCCTGCATCAACGACAACTACGGGGAAGAGGAAAAATGTACAAGGCCCGAAGAAGCCATTGGAGGGTCGGTACATTATCACGGAATTCGATGAGGAAACAGGGGCAGTACTTGGACCACATGCACATAGATTTGCCACCAACTTTGGTTACCTTGTAAGGGATAGGCTTCCGATCAGTGCTCGTGAATGGTGGCCAAGGAAAGGACGTCCTGACATTAGTTTTGTCTCTGATCGTGACAAGGAACTAATTTGGCAAGAAGTCCTTCAACATTTCTTGCTGGATACAGATGAAGCTTTGAAGAGGAGAGTTAGGGACTGGGCTATGAAGAGGATGGAAACACATTTCTAGGCCTGGAAGAAGAAATTGCATAATGATTTTATCAAGAAGAACCTTACTCCAGATTTCAACAATAAGGCCTACGTCAAGTTGAGACCGTTTTGTGATGACTTTGTATCTTTCAAGACATTCGAAGAGGGCGAAGCACGAGCGCAACTGAACCAACAGAATGCCCGAGAAAAGCAATACCATCATCACATGGGATCAGGTGGCTACAAGACTGTCATTCCTAACTGGGAAAAAGAAGAAGAGGACCTTCAAGCTAGGGGAATCCAACCAGAAGCAGATGACTGGGCTGAGCGCAGTAAGTGGTGGTTTTTTGGTCACGGGGGAGGTAGGGACCCTCAGACTGGGAGATTAACGTATACCGAAGGACTCACAGAAGAAGCAAGGAAACTGGTTGAAACTAAAGCTTTGAGGGACCAAGGAGTATGGTCATCAGATAGAGATAAGGATGAGCTAACATATGCCCTGGGGACTGCGGAACACGGTAGGCGAACGGGAGGTCATAGCGCGGTGCCGTGGAAGCATGCCTTCCCTCAAGACAAAGATACATATAGAAGCCGCCACAGAAAGAAGAAAGAGGAGGAAGCTATGAAACTTAGCATGTCGCAAATGCTTAGTGAAGCACGCGAAGCAGTTATTTAAGCAAAAGAGCGAGAAGAGAAACTTGAAGCGAGAATGAGCGAGGAAATCAAAAAGCAAGTGGAGTTAGCAATGAGCCGAATGCAAAGTACTGGATCAGTAGCACAAGTCAACATCAGCCCATCAGCTCAGTTGAAAAGCAGTTGTGCTTCCATGGAAGTGGCTTAACCTGGTGATGACGCAAAGCTACGCTTCCCCGTGGATGACATCACAGAACCAAATACACCAGGTGAGCTACACATTCTAGAGGGGGCTACCACAATCATGGTGGCTACCGGTATTGTATCTCCTATCGACCCTACGAAGACACCAATATTCCATGGGTCAAAAGTACCAGCTGGATATGCTCGCGTCTCGGTGGATAGAGTTGAAAAAGGTCATCGCGATGTTCCACTTGACATTGAAGGAGGTGATGGGGAGACGACTTTAGGACAAGCGGAGAAGACATTTATTTGTTGGCGCAAGCGCTATATCATTTTTCCTGGGGCATCACCTCCTATTGTACCGTCGCCGCCTCCTCCTCCTCATCCCAGAGACCTAAGTCAACACTCATCACCTGCTGGTCATAGTGTTGCGAGGGATGATGATGGTGAAATGCACGACACGGCTGCCTCCCCAGAATCTCCATGATGTTCTCCAACGCCGACACCGGCCCCAGAACCTCCACGACGTTCTCCAACGTCGACACCAGCCCCATCACCTACACGACGGTCTCCAACGCCGCCACGACGGTCTCCAACGCCGACACCTGCCACCCCATCGCCAAAGAAGAGGACCGCCACAAAAGCAAACGTGTCGGCCACCCAACCAAAACCAAAGAGGCAAGTTATAAGGAAAGTTATT
Organism: Microstegium vimineum; assembly: GCA_022036555.1. Taxonomy (NCBI): domain Eukaryota; kingdom Viridiplantae; phylum Streptophyta; class Magnoliopsida; order Poales; family Poaceae; genus Microstegium; species Microstegium vimineum. The sequence continues at coordinate 36,260,220 of CM039128.1, read as the reverse complement.
GTTAAGATTCCTCAGAAACTTCCATATGAGATGCCTGACGAAGAAATAGACGCTTCAGTAAAGTCCGATGTGCAAGCACATTTCCAAAAAATGGAAGATGCCCGTAAAGCAAAGAAAGAAGCTGCACAGCCGTTCTTCGTAGCTCAATCAGTTCTAAGGCAGAAGTTGGAAGAAAAGAAGAGAAAGCTACGTGATGCTCAGAAGAAATCTCCAATATCGGACTATGACCGCACTCTTGAAAAGATAATTATCGAGAAGAAAAGAGCAGGGAAGGGTGTCCCACAGCTCGGGGAACAATCGAAGCAATCAGTGCCCCCGCTAGTTGTTGGGAATGAATATGGTTCAAATATTAGCGTGCTAGAAGACTACAGTGGCCCCAAGTTCAATTATGATGGTATGGAAGATTTCTTGAAAGGAGCTAATATATCAGTGACTCAATTTTACGGAAATGCACTCATCGCAAATGCCATTGTAGTCGATGAGTTCAAGAGAAGTTATCTACGTGACAGAAGTCTGTACAACCCATCGGCCCTCAGGGATCTTGGTACGCAAATGCGCAAGTTAAACTCGTGGTACATGAAGGCATGTACCAAAAACCCAGATGACGACTGCATTTGCGTCAGAATTAGACAAGAACATTACTTTCGGGGCGATGACCTTATATTTGTTCCGTATAGTGAGCTCCACCAACTATGCCACATGGACGCTCTAGACAAATCTCTGATGAGATGCTACTATCTGTAAGTGATCATTTCTTTTAGTAATTGGACTATAGCATATGTATATGTATAGTAACAAACTATCCTCAAACATATATATGCAGATTCTTGATGTTAATGCTCAAACGTAAGGGAGACACGGAAATTGGTTTCATTTATCCATCAATCATATTCTCGGATCCAAACACTCCCCGCGATCAATGGATACCTCAAACGGAGCGGAATTTATAGAGGTTCTTCGTCAACCAAAAGACCAGACAATATATACTCTTCCCCTACAACTATGGGTGAGTGTTGTTATCGTTTGCACAATTTTTCTTACTTATTACTCAATTCAACATAAAGATATATATGTTGACTCTATAAACAAATGCAGTTTTCACTGGATACTCATAGTCATCGATATGAGAAGAAGTGCATATATAATCTTTGACTCATTGAGAAAACCACCGGGAGATTACCAAGATATGATACACATTATCAAGGGGTAACTTTGATCTTTAAATATGGATTCCTGCTCTTTAACTACACTGCAAGAGTTAATTAACTAATGATCCAATTATTGAGCAGGGTTTGGGCTTGGTTCGTCCCAAAACACCGTCCGAAACTAGAAGAGACACTACGGGGTCCTCGTATGTTAACTGTAAGTTCTACTAGCTTTCGTAATCTGTTACCTTATCATGCTTTAACATATGCGTATGATGACGATGGTAATCTTTTCATATCTTACAGTGGATTCTAAGGCAGCCACAAGGCAACAATCTGTGTGGATACTACGTTTGCGAGTACCTCATGGTGTATGCAAGAAGAAATCTTACAGAAAATCTAAAATTATGTGATATGTATATATAATACATCTATTTTATTTATTTGTTGCTATTAACTTAATCTTATGTATATTAACACTTGTTTCTTTATAATGTAAATTGAAGACACTATGGTTGCAGCAACAAGTGTTGAAAGAAGACCGCCTCAACCTTGAAAAAGTGGTCAAACCTAGAGGCGACTTCTATTACGACCTGACCGTCCCACTCAAGCCAAATCAAGACGAACATCTGTATGATATTTAAGTGACGAGAGTCGTTCGTATCTTAAGTCAAATAACAATGAATAATGATGTAAATTTTATGTGTGTGTGTATATATATATATATTATACTTTAGAGTTTCATAGTTTATTTGTGTTTAATGTTTGAAAGTAACTTATAAGTGCGTGAATACATGTATTAGCAGCGAATACATGTATTAGAAGCGCAGAATACACACATTTTAGTACCTAATCTAATTGGAAAACCAAAATAAGAAATACCAAAATCAGAAAAAAAAAGGGTCTTTAGCCCCGGTTGGTAATACAACCAACAGGGGCTAAAGGGTGCTGTCACGAGTGGCCCGCCTGCGCCACCTGGCGCACCCTTTAGCCCCGGTTGGTATTATCAACCGGGGTCAAAGGTCGAGCTTTAACCTCGGACCTGCGACCCGGGACTAAAGGGGGGACATTTAGTCCCGAATCCTTAGCTCCGGTTTAGGCACCGGGGCTAAAGGCCCTTACAGACCGGGGTTAAAACCCGGTGGGCTGTAATCAAGTTCGACCAACCACTTGCCCTTTACATCATCATCATCATATTCATATAATATATATGCCCTACGTTCTCCTTGCTAAATTAAAGATCAGCTCGTAAACTCGTCGCAATTGATCATTAATGGACATATAGTGCCTAGACGGAAGAATTAGACATGGCTACCGGTGTCTGGCCATGCATATATATATATATATGCAAGAAAATGAAAGTTGTCGAATCGCCATGCAAAATTGCAAATGGCCAGAGTTACAGCTCTGACCGAGCTGTTCGTCGTTCCACTGGTGGGTAGTGGCCCGTCCGCCCCATGGAAATAAAAAAGTATGCGAGAGAGAGCCCAAGGTAAGCGTACGTTGTTTGATATGAATGTTGTTACTATATAGGTACATGTAACACATCCATTAAACAATGCATGCATCATATGGCGTTTGGGTTTTTACGAGTGGTTGAGCATCTTCAAAAGTACTAATTTTTTTTAAGACATCAAAAAGTATTGGAAGCACCAAACAAGGATTTCTCCAATAGTTTCTTTTTAAGAAAAAACATTGCTAAAATATAAAAATTGGACCCACCGGAAACTTTCTTGGCAGTGTGTGTTTTTCTCTGGGAATTAAGCCTGCGGTGCATCCAGGTCGGGGCTGCCCCCCAACACTAGGGCGTGTTTGGGAGAGGGACCGGGTGGGTGGCTCACGCTCTTGGGTTGCACCCTTCCGTGTTTGATGTCATTGGGCCGACTCTCGGCCTGGCTCCCGGGGTGCCTTTAGGGGGTCTCGGCATGACTCTGGGGAAGCGATGCCCTGCTCCGTTTTTCTAGGGCTTGGCTGCGCGTGGCTCTTCCATGGCAATTTCGGGGCTCCTCGTGGCGGCCGCCGCTGGCTCGTGTCGGAAGGCAGCGTGCGCACGGGAGTTGGTGAAACTTCCACGCATGCTTCACCACTGCCGAAATCCGCCGCGTTTTTAAGCTCTTCTCCTCCTCCCCCCTCAAATCCTGTGAGAGACCGGCGGCAGTGCGGTGCGGTGTCCAGCGAAGCGAGTGTCGACCCTGTTCGGGCTTCTCTCCGTTCCTCGTGGCCAGATCCTGTTGTCGTCGTCGACCCGACTACTGCTGCGCTGGGACTCTGGGAGGCGAAGTCTTTCTTCCTCGTCTTCCTCGGTTGCGGTGTACCGGATCTGCTTCTTCTTCTTCTGGATCTGCTTCCTCTACCTCCAGATCTTCTTTGTCTATGGCTAGATCTGCTTCCTCTCCGTCCTTAGTTGCTTGCTGTGTTGCGGATCTGCGACGTCTACTTCGGGTTTTCTTCTTCTTCACCGTTTGTCGCCTCCTCGTTCTTCCGTCAACAAAAGCGAGGTGAAATGACCCCCTTTTCCGCACTTTTTTAGGGTTTTCATGTTGGATTACTTGTTTCATGGTGTGTGCTGATGACTAGAATCATTGGGTGGCAAGTTTACTCATGTAGTCGTGATTGCTAGGGTTTATTTCTGCGTACACATGTTTGTTGATGCTTATTAAGTTGGTGTTCTCATGAGTTATTTTTATGGACTGATGGTACTTTGGTCAGTGGTGATGGCCACAGTCACTAGGAGCCATGTTTACTCATGCAGCCATGATTGTTGGGGTTTATTAGTGCTTACACATCCTTGTTTATGCCTATTGTGTTGTTGTTTTATGAGTTATTTCTATGTATCTATGGTACTGTGCTCGATGATGATGTCCACATTCACTGGGAGTCATGTTTACTCATGCAACCATGATTGTTGGGGTTTATTACTGCTTACACATCTTTGTTTATGTCTATTTTGTTGTTGTTTGAGTTGTTTTTATGGTTTTCTGGTACTATGGTTGGTGATGCTATCCACAATCACTGGGAGACATGTTAACTCATGCAATCGTGATTGATTTTGTTTACTAGTACATACACATCCATGATGATGGCTGTCATGGCAAATCTTTTGTTCAATATTCATGCATGTAGATGGAAATTGTCCAGAAAAGAGAAGAGTTGGCCAAGCAAGCTACTACTTTGGTAGTTTGTATGGTTTCCCATGTTTCTAGTAGGATTAGGAGTCCTATCCCTGAGCCAGACCCACTGTTGTATGATCTTAGGACTGATGCAGATCATCATAGGCAGCGTACCCTCAAAGCCATATACATGTCCACAGATAGAGAGTGCATGTCCATGATAAAGATGACGAGAGCTCCATTTTTTTGTTTTGTGTGAGCTTTTTAGAAATAGGGGACTAGTCCCAGAGAGGTCTGGTTGCACTATTGAGGAGAAGTTGCTATGTTCCTGCATATAGTTGGACACAATCAAAGGTTTAGAGTAGTGCATCAGTCTTTTGCAAGGTCAATTGAGACAATCCATAGATACTTTCACCAAGTGCTCTATGTAGTTGGTGAGCTTAGAGTAGAGATGATCAAGCCTCCTTCATCTGCCCCTCACCCAAAAATACTTGGCGGCTATATGGAACCCTTACTTTAAGGTAATTGTCCTTTTTAATGTTCTATAGTAGTCCATACAATTTTTTATTTAGTTAACTAGCCTGCACACATGACTTATCATAGTTACACCTTTTTTTAGGATTGTATTGGTTCCATAGATCTCACACAAAATGTTTTGGGTTATGTGGCCTTTGACCTAAAGTTCACTTATGTGTTGGCTGGCTCGGAGGCTCTGCACATGATGCCCACATCCTGGTTGATGCCATTAAGAGGAATGATGGTTTCACTGTGCTCGAAGGTAACTCTAACCACTACACTTGTGTCAACCCTAAACCCTAAACACACTCATCCCACACTGACCTCATGCACTTGTAGGTAAGATGTACCTTGTAGATGTAGGGTATGCACGCTGCACTGGTTTCCTGCCTCGTACAGGGGTCATGTACCATCTGTTTGAGTACAACAGTACCAACAGGCCACAGAATGCAAGAGAGTTGTTCAACCTCAGACACTCCTTACTTAGGGTCACAATTGAGAGGACTTTTGGGGCTTTGAAGAACAGGTTTTGTATTTTGTACAACAAGCCATTCCATCCTTACAAGACATAAGTTAAGCTTGTGCTAGCATGTTGAATTCTTTACAACTGAATTCTTGGGTTTGACATGGATCAGATGGTTCCTGATGAGGATTGGTTGTCACCCAATGTACCTTCTACTGAGTCTGATGACTTGTTGTCTCATGACTCAGTTGCCATGAGTACTAGGAGGGAGGAGATATGTTCTATGTAGGAAGGTAGGGGCAACTCAAGGACCTGATCATGCAATGTTTATTGATGTACTCTTTAATTTGTTTTCCCTGTGAAGGAACATGTGGTTTGTGACAAGTGGTAATATAATATTTGTTGGAAAACTGAGACCTTTTTTATGTTCCACTCCTTCTGGATTTTTTGGTTTTTGGACTTGGTTTCTCTGCCTTTGCTGTTTTGTCTTCCTTTCCCCATATGTAGATTAGGATGTCTTCTGTTCTAGATGAAGGTGTTCTTTTGCATGTTCCTGTAGCTGGTGCTGGTTTGGATGTCAATTGTGTTGATCTAGTTGGAGGTCCAGAGGTTGTACCACCTCCTGTCTAGGTTGCAGCAATAGCTGGACCCATGAGGTGGAACAACTCCACCTCTAGGTTTATGCTTAGGATTATGGCACAACTGCTTAGTGATGGCACTAGGCCTGACAAGGTTTTCAAAGACAAGGATGTCAACCATGTAGTCAATTGTCTTAAGGAGTATAGTCGTGATGTGATGAGCCCAACTCAGGTCTACAATCACCTTAGGAAATGGAGGTAGAAGTGGTCTAGGATTAGTAAACTGAAAGATCTTAGTGCTGCCTTGTGGGACAATAATACCAATGCTATAATGCTAGAGCAAGACCACTACCTTGGCCACTGCAAGGTAGACAATGTGCTCTTCTTCATAACTGCCTTATATGTCCACATCTTTCTACCTTTCCTATCTTACTCCTTATGCTCAACTGCAAGACCACCCAAAATATGCTAAGTTTCTTAACTGCCCCATTAGGTTCTATGATGATATGGAGACCCCATCTTTGGTCACTCATAGGCCACTAGGAAGTATGCACTTGGGTCTGGTGAACCTTTAGGGGTGAACTAGCTTGACTGCCAGCCTACCAAGGTAGACAGCCTAGCTGAGCAAACCTAAGATGACAAGTTGGGTCAAGATAGTAAGGCCACTGAGAAGCAGTCAGGTCCTACAGTGGGTGGCAAGAGGAAGAGGGGGAACAACAACTTCACTGATGGGATGGTCATGCTGACCAACATGTCTGATGATGTTAGGGATGTGACCAGTGCTCTTAGGGAGATAGGGGATGGTCATATTGATCCTGACCTGTACCTCTCAGCCATGGATATGGAAGGGTTCACCACTGAGGCCCTTATTGTAGCCTACACCTACTTGTTTGAGAACAAGGCCATTGCCACAGGGTTTCTGAAGATGACTCCCAGCCATAGGGATGTTTGGATGAGGACCTACCTTGCCAAGAACTACTACCTGTAGTTTTGTCTAGCTTGGACAACAAGGTCTGGAGGGGGTTGGCTGTAGAGACGTATAGTTCCTCCACCTCCCTGAACCACTCTTTCACCTTTTGACCACACTTAGGTGTACCTTTTGTGCAGGAAACACATCTGTCTTTTTGGCTTTGTCTAGTTGGATGTTGACTAACTTTAGTGAGGAGATGGACTTATTTGTGCCCACATGGTTGAGGCAAATGGATATGTAATGAACTATTTGGTATTATATTTGGTAATCTTTGTTGCGTTGTTGGTTTTGTTTCTTGTTTTTGGTGCCTTTTATGGGGTCTATTATGTCCTATGATGCAAACTAAGAAATCAATACTTGAGGTGGCTGCACATATTTGTAATGGTTTTTCTGTTCTTTTCATGACTGTCATCAAATCCATCCGAACCATCCATTTTCTTGCAACTCCTATAGGTTGATGTCAGAAAATGGATGGACAGATGGGTTCCATGCTAGCCATGTCTTTGGGTTCCTCTCTGTCTTCAGTTTATTTGTTGTTCATTTGATAACATGTGTAGCCACCAATGACTTCTATTTCATGGTAAAAATTCACCTAATACTTGTCCAGCTGAGGCCAACCTTTTGTATATAATAGCCAATGATGTCTTTCTAACTGATGTTGTTCATCGGTAAGGAAATTGAGATATACAGATTTGGTTGCATATGAAACCGTATATCTTCAAGTTCCTTACTCATGGGCTATGTGAGGGCTACTTTGCACTAAGGCTAATGATGGACACAATTTGATCTTTGGCCATGAAACACATCCATACACTGCTTGTACCATAGATGGACTTTGTTACTGCAGTTGTATGGGTGTGTTCCATGGAGAAAGCTGAGCTATGAAGGTAGGTTGATGGTAATCTTATTTAAGAACTACATGTATGGCATGTGATGCAAACATAAGTACCTTAGTGTAGTTATTTTATTCACATGTTTTTTACTATCTTTCATGACTGTTATCATGCCCTACCTGTACATATCCACCCTCTGCAACACCAACTTCTACTAGTTGTTGTGTGATGGCAGTGAGTGGATGTGCACAATAGGGTTCCATGGCAGGCATGACATGTTGTTTTACTGCTTTTCTACTTTCATTAGTATGCCACACACATGAATGGAAGTAAGAAAAAGTTATAAGCTGAGGCCATACATGTTCAATTTTAGAAAATGGGCATTTGCTATGTGGTTTTCAATGGAAACAAACCTGGGATTTATATGACATGGCATGAGTGCAGTGACCAAGTGCTTGGCTTCAAGAATGCTAAATACAAGAAGTACTCTAACTATGAAGATGCAGTTAGAGACTTCAATGCATATTTTGTTGCCCCAACTACTCATCCGCTTGTTCATCTGTTGATGGTAAGCATGTTGGGCATCTAGTCCATGCATCTTAAAATGGTGTTTGGTCTTTGGTTCATTGGAAGAATTTGACCATTCTTACCCTGTTAGTGCTTGAGTGTGCTCTTTGGTTCAGGCCGTCGGTTTGTAGTTGTACTACCTTGGCCAATGATGACAATGCTTAGTATTTGAAACTAAAAACCTGTGATGTGTATGAGGAATAGTTGTTGTCTTTTGTTGTTTTGTGCTCTAGCTTTCTAGGCTGAGAATGTGTTATCTGTTTGAAGAACCCCTGTTGTTGTCATCTATTTGGTCCTGCCAAATTTATGTTCATCTGACTATTTACATGTTCAACTGCTATACCAATTACTACCTGTTGTTAAATGGCATTGTACTGAGTCCATGATGTTCAAAATCAATGTGTATTTGGTTTGTTTTTTCTGTTTGTTTCCCTGTAATTTTAATTAGTACTGTTGTTGAATAATTATTCAGTATTTAAGTGCATTAGTCTGAGGCCATTATATTCAATAATCATATTGACTAAACCTGTTTTATTCTGAAAGTTAGCTGTTTTGTTGGTTCCTTTTGTTCTTCTCAATCTGAAAATGAAAGTTGAAGTTAGTTACTGGTTGGGCTGGGAAACAAACACATTCTCCGCCTGGAGGTTGATCATAGTTGGCCTTGGGCCTGGCTGCCTGCTGCCAAATCAAACAAAAACTCGTTTGGGCATGCCTCAAATCGTGCTCTAAACCAAACACCAGGGGTTGCACCTGGTTATCCAAGCTCTGGTTGCACCTGTATGCACTCTCCCAAACATGCCCTAAACGGCCACCACCTGCCACCGCAGCTACAACTTCGGGTAGCCAGCCATAGGGGACCGTAGCTTCGTCCAGACGGCCACAACTAGCCGCTAGTCTCCACCTATTGGCCACATGTGACTAGAGGCCTTTCCCTACTGACCAGAGCTAACTACCATCATTCACACGTAGGATAGATGATATGAATACTCAGAAATCACATCTTCAAAGGGAATTGGATGATTCATTAGATGATCGAGCAACTCAAATTGTGCTAACATATTCGAATGTTACAAGAAGACATGCTGGTTCTGTCCCAAGCCATATAAATAGTTATTTATCGAGATAGAGAAGGCAGACACAAAAGGATATATAATTATTATTTAGTGAATACTAAGGTTTTTCAAAGAATTATCCTCCTCCACTCTTATGATCATGTTTGTCCAATATCCACACCTGGACATTGAGATCAACATACAAATATCGAGGAATAAATCAAATTCAAATGCATAATGATTTAATGCTCAGAAACATGATGATAAATCATTCCTAGACCACCATCAACTTGCTTGGCTAGGCCATAACCATCCATAAGCCAACAGTAGCCGCACTTGACCAAGCTACAGCTGCCCAGCAGCCAACCATGGCTAGCCACATGGGACCACGGCTAGCCACGATCGTCGACTGCACGAGAACCAACGCTAGACAAGCATGGCCAACCCAGGACGGCCAGCAACCAACTATGGCTAGCTAGACGTACCCATCGACGGTCATAGTCCTCTATGCAGTTGTTGCGTCCGACTAGAGTGCATGGAGATGGCCATAAGTCATCTAAGGAAAAGATCAAGGAGTCAAGTGATGGAGTACCTCTTCCCTAGCTAGGTTGGTGGCAGCAAAGATCAACTTCCTAGACATCCTGACTCTATGGCTCAAGGGAGAAAAAGCTCGGGAAAATGTCGTGGGAAGGAAGAGATTGCCTAGGAAAAGTCGCACGCAGGAGGCATGCATGTGCGAGTCCGCGGAATATTCCGCGTGTGGGGGAGGTTTTCTAGGTACCAAAAGATTGGGAGATGGGATTGAAAATTGTTGGAGATGTGTTTTTTAAAAACGTACCAAAAATCAAAGATTGGGCGAATGTTTTGGGAACTCTTGCCTCTTGGAGATGCTATTATACTAATTGAAGTATGTTCGTAATTAAAGGAGAAGTGGCAACAACGCAAAAGCTTGCACTAAAGAGGAAGGAAAGAAACAATTAGCCACCAAGTAGTATGAAAGTCTAAATGTTTCTAAAAGAATGCTGCACAATATCTTGTTTTGTACATAATGTCACCGGAAATTATGGAGTTTCCATACTACCGGAGAATCCACCGGTTCCTTTCCTTCCAAAAATTTCATGTGATGTGTAGATGCTTAAATCCGTTGAAAGAACATTTCTAGAACCATGTTTACTATTGTTTCCTACCAAACGACAATGGAGTTGTGATTCGCATAACAAATGCTCCAATGCTAACACCCCCCTCCAAACATCAATAGTGTAAAAGAGCATATAATAGACATAAATGGAGCCCCACTCCTATTGTCCATGACTCAGTGCACAAGAATTTTTATGTGTCTATTCTCTTCTCGCTAGATTATTCGCCTTAAGAATTTGTCTTGAATTAGAGTCCAATTAAGTGAAGAATTTGCATTTATTTTGTCTCTGCTTTCCTAATAATTAAGCCGTTGCAAAACGGTTCAAAAGACATAGCAAACTGAATCAGCTGGTACACTGACTTGGCGGTGTACTCTCCATTCGAAGTCCACCTATAGAAAATCAACTTACAACCGAGTTGAATCCATAAGGAGATAGATTCCTCAAGTTTGGTCGCATTATTATTGTTATCTCCCTGCAATGCTCTGATCCATGTGGTATTATTATTGTGTAGCTCTTGGCTGACCGACCAATTCTTATACTTGATAAGTTGTAGGGGGTTTTGAAGCCACTGTTCTTGGTTTGTCTCCTTACACGCATCTACTCCATCTGTCACGAAAGAAATATCATTTTTGCCTTCTAAGGAATCGATGGAACTTAAGTTTGATCCTGTATATATATTCAAAATAAACCAATTTTGAGATTAGCATTAGTACGCAGAAGCACTATACAGGCGGTTGGTAACCCATTTTCCCTGGTGTTTATCAGAACCGCCAGCGCTGGAGGGCCACTAAAAATAGAAGAACTATATAGAGGTCACTTGAGAACCGCCAGTGTAAATCAATTTTCATAGCGGTTCAGATAAGACAACCACCGGTAGGAATGGTTGTCTAGAAAAGTGTAAATTAATTTTTTTAAATAGGAAAAACAGAATTTAATGGTAGGAGAGGCCCACTAGCAAGTCATGTAAAAAGTGTAAATCAGGTTTTTAAAATAAGAAAAAAAAATTAATGGTAGGAGAGGCCCACTAACAAGTCATGTAAAATCACGCGCTACATGGCTAGTAATGTTCGAACCCACGACTCCACCCTTACATGTAGCCTCCGCTTCCGCTACCACTCCACCCATCATCCGTTTGTATCTAGAATCTGTTTTGATTCCACACATATTATACTAAATGAATTTTGTCATTGTAAATTGATTGTTTGATGCTTTAAATGAATTCAAATGAAAAAAAATTCGATTACAAAGTTTTATAACTTTTTAAGATCTACAACTTTTATTTTGGTAGTTTTTCCATTTGAAGTTGTTTATAAATTTGAATTTCAAACTTGACAAATTCAAACGTAGTTTTCGATGACAAGATGATGTCAAATGAAAAAGTTATCAATTACAAAGTTTTATAACTTTTCGAGATCTACAACTTTATTTTGGTTGTTTTCTCCATCTAATATCGTTTGAAAAGCTGAAAAAATCATTGTCCAATTATTTATAGTGGCGGATTTCTTAAGAAATCGTATGTAAAAATCTCATTTCTAGATAGTGGCATTTTTCTTAAGAAAACTGCATGTAGAAATCACATTTCTAGTGACGAATTTCTTAAGAAATCACCACCAGAAATGAGATTTCTACAGACGGTTTTCTTAAGAAATCCGGATGTAGAAATATGATTTCTAGTGACGGATTTTTTTTAAGAAAACCGCTTGTACAAATCAATTTCTAGTGCCGGTTCGGAACCGTTTGATTTGTACTGGCGCATGTTAAAAAATACCGTTAGCATAGAGCTATTTTGTAGTAGTGTAAAATATTGATAATATTTTTTATAAAACTAGTCGAACTCACTGAGAAAGTTTGACCTAATTCAAACTTAGATTGATATTTTTTGGGGGCGAAGGGAATAGTTTCTATGCTATGATTTGGCGGCCTTTTACCATTCTCGATCCCCACCGTCAGAGTACTTAGATGTGTTAAAAAGCATTCGGGTTTTTGGCATCACTGACCCATAGTATTGTCCCATCTTAGCATCAGTAGTGACCGCCCGAGTTTTTCTAGACAGTAGAGGTCTGATAGATGGTTCTAGTCCACCGAGTTTTTTTTCGTTTGTTTTACCCGGCCTTCTCGTTGAGTGAGCTTTAATTTTCCTCGTAACACTTGTATTGGTTGCACGTCGTGATGAAGTTATATATTGGGTATAACACAGAACTGATGGAGGGCTTATTCATGACACAGAAGTTAGTTAAGCAGTGTGGGTGCAATCACAACTCAGCACAACTGTCGTGTGTACGTAGTTGGTGCGCTACATATATACGGTAGCTAGTATGAGTTCAATGGTCCTGTTCTGTATTAATCTGGCATCTATGGCATGTTTGGATTTAAAGTCCCAATAGAAGGAAAAAAAGGCTTTTGTAACTTGCATTTTCCTGTTTTTTTCTAATTGATTTATCACACGTACGGCAGGATTTTTAAAATTTCATAAGTATAGGTATTTTAATAGTATTATTATGAAGCTTTTACGCGTGGACAGAGTAGCTCTATATACGTTGTAACTCTTAATCAGTCACTCATTTTATCATCCGAAGAAAAAAAAAAAAGGGGGGGGGGGGGGGGGGGGGCAAAGACATCAAGCTGAAATGGTGCATGTATCAACTGGTTGTGTAGTGAATGGCAGCACATAAATTGGGTACAGCCGTACAGCCTTTCAGTAAATGGACTTTAGTGTTACTTAATGAAGGCATATACGGGCCAGCTGGAGGAGTTGCTCGGCCGGGGCGGTCCTTGAAAAAATTTGGCACGATAAAACATCTCTCTGGCCCTCTGCAGGCATGCAGAGAGAGTCTCAGATGTACGTACATCTCCAGGGCCAGTATGTGCGGGCAAATTAAAAGAACAAGCAAGCAGGCGTCACTGCCGCCGGTGAAGTAAGGGCGTACGTTACGTAGTAGGCAGCGACGGAGCCAGCGGTAGGGCTGGCCGGGCTCAAGGCCCCTACCGCTGCTGCACTTATGGAGCATCCCATAAAATTTCACAAATTTCTGAACGAAGGTGGGGCTGAGAAGCTGATCTGAAGTTTGAAGATGGCTGGAGGTCGAACTGACATGACGATTTATATGAATATTTATAATGTTTAATTAAACTTAAATACATATTCATCTAGGGCTATGTTACATCAGCCCCTCCTAAGATTTTTCCTTCGTCCCTCATACTAGGGCGACAGGATCAAGCTAGCTAGGGGCCCTTGCTGCTGCTGCGGTACCGATCGAACAGAACAGGCTAGGGACGTGACCAAGCTGGATCGAATTGGAATCGGGTCCCTGCACTGCAATGCAGCTAGCAATCGCGTAGGCCCGTCGCTCTGCCCAGCATGCTAGCTGCAGCCCCGCGCTCTCCCTCTCCCGTGACCGCAGCCGCCCAGCGAGCTGCCAGTCTAGCTCTCTCACACAGTCGCAGACCACACCCCAGTCCCGGTCGGCCCGGCCGGCGGTCCTGAGCCCTGGCAAGCAAGGTCTGTCGGACAGGTCGCCCGCCCTGATGGCTACTAGTACGTACAGAAGATTACCACGCGATAACCGGGCGCTCCCGCCTCGCTCGCCCACCTGCCGAGAATCTGTCTGCCGTGCTGGCAGTATAGTGCGCATAAATGGCATTGACTTGCATTTGCTGTTGCTGTCACACACAGAGAGACCACAAGCAAAGCAGGGAGGAGGGCCGGGAGCCAGCCAGTAAATGGACGGAACACTGGCCTGAAGTCTGCGTTTGCATTGCCGCCGCGCAAGCAGAAGCAGCGCCATGTGCCGCTCTTTATGCCCCCGCCAGAATCTTAATTCCCAAGGAGACGATCATATCATATCGACTTGATGGATGCCGCGGAGGAGCACGCCCGTCCCGGCTGCCCGAGAGGCCGGAGGGAAGGAGGAGATAGATTAATTTCTCACTCTCGGCGGCTCTCGATCGATCGATCTATACGTACGGTCAGCGAGAGATCGACGACCCTCGGCGCCACGGCCGCTGCATGCCGTCGGCACTTGACTTGCAGGTTGTTGCAGCCGTGCGCCGCGCCCAAGGAAAGGACAAAGGAGTGAACTGCATTGCATGCGCCTCCAAGTTGGCGGCGTTCTGCTGTGCAAGTGCAAGCCGTAGCTACTAGCTAGGACGAACAAGCTGGAGAGTACGCGCGCGCATCAGGTTGATTCAGGTTTTTCCTTTTTTTTTTTTAGATTACACGGTACAATGCAGACGTTCAACATGTACGCACATTCACCCCTATAAATATACGTACGCAAATTCTATCTTTATAAGCGCCTTCAAGAACTGAATCGGCAAATCCTGAAGTCGACGAAGTTCCTTTTTTAGAGAGAGGGGAGACAGGGAGGGAATTCATCTTCTCCCCGTACCGTCGTGTGTTAGTAGCCGTGCCCGATCTGGGCTATTTAACAAGGCCGAGCTCGTGTGTTCGAGCTGGCGAGGCACAAGGCGTTTAGAGCCCACAGCTCACCAACTCTATGGGCCGTGGGACCGTGGCCCAACAAAATCTTGAGTGGCAGGGTCACGCCACCTGAGCTACCGAGGGCCGAGCTTACATATTTATATATTTCTAATAATGCAAAAAAAATCTAATTACTTCCCTCAGCTATCGTGATCGTCTGTTTTTTCCTCGCTCAACTATAAAACCAGTATTTTTACCTTACTTAATTTTAAAATTATCTGTTTTAAACTTTTTTATGGTGATTTAGCAAATATAATGTGAAAGTTAAAGTAGGTAAGCAATTGTTTTATGGTGTTTTCACCTTATAATGAGTGAAGCAAAGCTAGAAATTCTCAAGTTGATAAATGGGACTAGAAATATTTCATTAAAAATATCTAAACAATTAAAAAAATTCCAAAAATATCTAAATATTTTTATATGAAAAAAATATTGTAATTGAAAATCCTAAATCTGATTTAATTTTAGAAAACTCATACAAAATTTATTTTACCTAGGAAAATAATGAAACTAATTTTAGTTTTTTTTTCTAAATCATTATCCATCTTATGGTTCCTAGCTTCAAATTATTTCAATTTTCATAGGCTCATTTTGGTGCTTATTTTCTAAGTAGAAGCTCTCGTTATTTTATTATAAGTAGCCAATGTTATATTATAATTAGCCAATGTTATTGTTCGATTATGTAGAAGTGCTAGTGGAGTGTCGTCTGGACTAGTTATGTGTGCGTGTTTGAGCATGCATATTGGTATATGTTAAAATACTTGTTGGGATCAACCTAAGTGCATATCACACATTGCAAAAGTATATTACAACTGCTATATTGTTAGACTTACGTTATTCTAGCAAAACTATATTACGACTGCTATATAAAGAGTGCACTAAGGAAGGAGGTTGGTCTAGGTGTTTCTTTTGATGTGGCATGCCTTGTCAAATTCTAGCAACATGTGTCATTTACGTGCACATATAAGTCTATTAATTCACAAATTTAGACATGATAGTACGTGATTCAATGGTACACCATGTTGGCAGGCTATTTCTAACAAACATTGCTATGACATATGACCTAGAATCATAGCACATAACAGTGATGCCAACTTAAGGAGTGTATGTGTGGTTTGCATGTGAGTCAAACTAGTAACAAGTTTATCAAATCCTAGTAAAATGTAAGGTCCTCCACTAATGGAATGGAAACACAAAGCACCCCAAACATTACAAACATTCGATAAACAAGCTCACAACAAAATCTAAATTTGAACTACACTTGTCAGTCAAAAAGATTTGTGTTCACCACTACATGTAAAAAGAGTAAGCACATCAAGTTGTGTCACTTCCTTGTTAGTATGTCACAAAGGTGATCCAATCTTGGCTGCTAGTAAGAACTTGCCAAAATTATGTAGCTGGTCTTGGAAGTTAACCATACAAGGTATCTAAACCATGTAGGGTGCATATAGTCATATGTTTAGCCATGGTTATGTACAACATTATCCACTATCCAGCTATATTATTCCTAATCTATGATTGTCATATGGGATGTACATATTTGAATCATGAATAATTTTTTTATTTATTGTTTCTCTGAATCATCAGCAATATTGTTGAATCTATGTAATAATGTAAATATTATGTAATGTGATGTGACACAGAATCGGAAAGTCTCTTTATTTTTTAAAAATGTACATCTCTGGTGTACACACGTAAGAGTACACGATAAGTAAGCAGTTCATGGAAGCAAAAATTGATGTTGTTGCATAGAGCCCATTGAACAACAAAACAACCGGTTATAATCAATCAAACCGGGAAGCGAGGGTGAGCATGCCACATGGAAATTCATGCCACCATCACCATGGATAGATTGGTCTACTCAAATTCTCCCATCCTCTGATTACTGGATCATGTAATGTGCTTTCAAAATTAGGATAATAGCCAAGCACTCGATTATGAAAATCCCGACACATAGGCAAAGTTTATTCCATCATCATAAGAGTATCAGTAATACAAATTCCGGTGATGCCAGATTCCAGCCATGGCAGGTTAATTTTGCCTACTAAGTGACAAACATAATAACATAGACTAAGTTCCCCCTTTTTGATAGTGCATACATATATATGTGGAAGACAAGAACATATGCACTTTTGGTCATTTAAGTCCAAATAAGGGAATTTAAGCTATATTATGGAGAGTAACTACTAACAAGGTAAAATTGCAATCCAAATGAATATGAGAGACAACTTTACTAATTTGGATTGAGTTAGTGTAGCATACTCATGAGAAACCTATTCTCACCGAGAGACTATACAAATTCACTAGAAGAAAAGGTTAGTCTCAAAGACACAAGACATAGAATGGGCTCCCCCTAATATGTGCATCAAGTACTCAAATTACTTATGAAATGCACTTGAATCGGTTTAAGAGTCAAGAGGGATGCATTCTATATCTTGGTCAAGGCATGATAAAATTGTAACAATTGAACTTATGCCAAAGAGAACATACCACCACCAAAGTAGATATATAACCATTTTAGTATGACCATCATAAGTAAGAATTGGTGATTTGGATGGTCATAGGTATCACTTGAAGAAATATGGTCACATAGAGCTTTTATGATCATCCAAGATCCATATTAGGTTTCTAGTTCTTTCTTTACCTAAAGCAACTCACATAGAGAGCAAAAAGGTAAAATTCATAAAATTTGTAAATTGTGAACTAGGAGTTACCACTTTTGTTGATAAGATCCTGGGTAATCAATGGGATGGATCATGAGCACTTGAAGAGCTATAGAGTGGAGAACTAACAATGAAAGTCCACAAATCAATTATTTCTCTCCAATCCATTTACAGCTGGTTCCACCAAGGATTAGGACATTCAACACTAAACCAGAAGATCTTGGTTTATAAAGATCAAGACATCCAAGAATAAATGTGAGGCAGTCAAAGAATCTAAAGGAATCATCCATCCTTGTTTCTCCAATGTATGACACAACATAATCATGAATTTCGAAAGAAACCATTTGTCCCACGACAGATAGACTAGACTCCCCCTCAATTTGTGCATACAAGGGTACACAAAGTACACTCATACATATCAATGAACATGGGGTGAAGGAAGAATTTCAGACTACATACCAACTGATTTTAAACTCTTTCAAGGAACATGCAATTCAATTCCAAATAGTCAGTTTTCAGATTTTGTCTTTATTGAAAAGAATTCATATCTCTCAGACCACTAGACCAATATGCATTAAATTTGGTGGATATGTTCATACATGAGTCCTCTAGCTGCTGTCAAAATTTCAGCTCATTTGGACTCCATTTGATAAGTCAAATTAACTTTCTACTAACTGCTAAAGTCTGAAATACACTGAATTTTCAGATTTGTCTTTCTTGGAGAAAAGTCCATATATCTCAGATAACTAATCCAGTATGCATTAAATTTTGTAGATATGTGTATATATGTGTCCTATAACTGTTGTGAGAGGTTCAGCACATTTGAACACCATTTGGTCAATCAAAACAATTTTCTACCAAGACTGCTAGGTCTGAAAAACACTCAGTTTTCAGCTTTTGTCCACCTCAGAGAAAACTTTATATCTCTCATAATATTGATCCATTATTTATGAAATTTGGTAGAGTTATGTATATACATGTCCTTTAACTGATGTAGAAGTTTTAGCTCCTAAGGACATCATTTGAGCAGTCAAACCAATTTTCTACCAAAACTGCTCAAACCTGAAACTGCACTACTGAGACTGACAGAAATCAACTCAAAACTGATTTTCGTCTAAACCAATCTTCATGCCAACTATACAGCAGCAAGTACTAGATATATATATCATGCTCACAAAGTTTCAGGTCATTTCATCAGTGTTTGGACATCCAAATCCATTCTTGAAGGCAACCAACTCAGATTTTAGTTTTCTGGACAGATTTGATGGTTTTCTCAATTCTTCTCTTCTTGTCCAATCTCTTCTTACTTTAGGTGAAGAGTAACCTTTAGTCTTGTGATTCATCCAATTCAAGCACAACCTCTTCTTCTTGATTTTCTATAAACAAGCTCAAATACAAGAGGTTATTAGTAACACAAGCACTAGTTTCTCATTTAGTAACCCTTTATATGTGGATGACAAGTAGGCTACCAAAATAGAGAAACTTCATAACATGGATTAAATCTCCCTCAAAGCCTCATGCACACCCTTTGAATTAAGTCCAAAGGGTAGGTTTAAGCCACATTATGGTGAGTGTCTAACATAGACAAATCAACTTCAAATTAACTAGAGAGAGAGAGTACATCACATAGTTTTGGATTGATAACCTTCCTATGATAGCACACTCCACTTAAGAAACAAATTCTCAATTAGCTAGTGAGACTACACAAATATCACTTAGAGAGAAAGGTTAGTCTCACAACACTAGTCATAGAGTGAAGTCCATTTTTATAAGTGCTCTAAGTATTTGAATTTCTCATATAGCACTTTATTCAATTAAGAACTTAGGATTTAACTCTATGTCTAGGTCATGGCAACAAAAGGATAATCAAATTGAAATATGCCAAGAAATACTTACAACCATTAGAGCATGTAGATGGCCGTAATATGAGAATGAGATTTTGCCAATCTACCATGACAAGAATCCATCAAGTAGAGAGTTCTTGAATTGTGAGTGATAAATGTTTGTACTTGACTTGAGATTGATTCTTCATTCTTGTCCTTCTTGAAATTTACTTGTATTCTTCAATGTGAGTCAAGTATTTGAATCCCTCAAACCAACTCAAAGTATGCTTTCTTCATCTTGAAATTCTTGGTTTGAAGTCCACAAAGGAAACTCAAGTCATCTGTGTTACTTGGTGTGGATGATCAATTCAATTCTAATCATATTCTTCTTCCATGACCAGCAACCAATATATATAACCTCAAGTGCTTTATTTTCCTAAGTGGCTACACAAGACACAAAGGAGTAAAATATGAAAATAACATACACTTGAGATTTAGTTGTTACCACCCTTATGAATGTAATGAATGAGGTGCTCTCTTCATCTTCACTTTGCTTATGAACATGTTGTAGGCTTCAACCATAGCTTGGACTGATTTCAGATACTACTAAGGTAGGAGGGGCGGCACTGCCGCCCTACTGATTTCCAGCAGGTGCGTGTGCTGCACTTCTTCATTGAGTATATCAGCGGAAATTGGTGCAGCAACAACATAAAGATCTCCTGTTTCTATACTTCATAACCTACAATATTAATAAGAACTTGTTCTACTAGAGAGCCATTAAAAGCATCATATGGAAGATGATTCTTTTAAATTTGAAGTACTCTAACCACTCTTAACAAGTCACAAACACATACATATTTGTGAATTGCTAGAGGCTACAAAAGTCAAGTGGCTAGCTAGAAGGGTTAGATACTAGTTACCGAGGTGAATATGAAGTTAGAAATATATCCATCAATTCATCTTCGGGTAAACCATATAAGAAAGGACAACATGTATTGGTTGATAGCTTAAGTGAAAAATTTCAATCAACTTGCTCAAGCACCCCGAAGCTTCATATCACCTTCAAGAACCTACAACATTTCAAGCACAATTTGGTACCCATACCGAGATGGGTCCATCAAGGTTAGTCACAAGAGACTTAGGCACCCAAATGGCCTTTGTGCTAGCATGTGGTGAACCAATCACCTTTCTAGCACAAGTGTCATTCTTGGGCATCCTAAGCAAATTTTCATCAATTGAAGAGTTTGGCTTAGGAGTGTTACCCATGGGACAATCCTTACCAAAATGTCCCTTTGTTCTACAAGTGTAGCATAGGCGGCTCTTGTTCTTGTTGGCCTTCTTTTCTTGCCTTTTGCTTGCTACCTTGCTAGTGAGCCTCTTTCTTGATGATGCCAAGCCTTCATCATTCATATAGGGGCATGATGCAATTTCATGTCCCTTCTCATTGCATCCATAATACTTCCTATTGCTTATTCTTGTGTTCTTCTTTGAAAGTGTTGCTTGGTCATCAACCTTCTTGGAACACATAGAGGCATTGTGTCCCAAGTTGGAGCACTTAACATGAGCCATCTTTTTCTTCTCTTGAATCTTGCTCATGCCCTTCTCTTCTTTCTTCATAGTGCAATCTCTCACATGGTGACCCTCTTTCTTGCACTTGAAGCAAGTGATGAAAACCTTCTTTGGTTTATGAGGTTCTTGCTTTGGCTTGGAGACCTTCTTCTTGATATTGAATTGAGATGGGGTAGAAGTGGTAGCCTTCCCATTTCTGTGGGGAGCGGCACTGCCGCCCTTAGGTAGCTGTGCTGCTCGGGGCTGTTGTTGTGCCACAATCTGTGCAGGTTGATCTGTACCAACTTTACCCTTGCAATGAATCAAGACTCTTCTTAGCCTCTCAATCTCTTCCTTGAGCTGTTCATTTTATTTTGTGATGGAGTCATCAAAAATTTCTACATTTACATGCTCAACGGAAGGTTGGCTTACTTGAGAGCAACAATGTAACACCCTAAAAGTTATGCATTTTTCAAAATAGAATAAAAACAATTTAAATACATTTTGTGTGGGCATTAAAACTTAGGAAAATTAATTAAGGCTTTCATAAAGTAAAATTATCACATCTAGAAACAAGTTTGTTGCAAGCATGCTGGTGCACAGTATTTTGTGTTGATTGGTTTTTGCAAAATTCAATTTTGAATTCAAAGTGCATTTGAAAAGGTGTTGGATATTCAAAATTAAAAAAAAAAGAAAAATATTTTCTATTTCTTTTCTCTCCCTCCTCCTCACTTTGGCCCGAGGCCTGTTGCCCCAGCCCAGCAGGCTCTCCCCTCCCCCTCACGCGTGGACAGCCCAGCTCTCCCCCTCTCCCTCCCTCTCTCACTGACAGACCTGCCCCACCGGTCAGCTCTCCCTTCCCCGCTGACGAACATGTCCCACCTGTCAGCGGCTCCCCTTCCCCTTTTCTTCTTCTCTCCCGCTCCCTTCCTTCTCTGTGTGCCGGCGAAACCGACACCGAGCCCAAGTCGGAGCGGAGTAGACCTCCCCTTTCCTTCCCTGCAGTGCACCGACCCGAGCGCCGCACCCTTTCCTTTCTTCCTCCCCCTCCCTTTCCTTCCCCGCGCGACGGCGCTTTCCGTTCAAAAACGCCGCAGCCTTCCTTCCTGGTCGTGATCGAAATCCGCATCGATTCCCCCCCTTCCTTCTCTGTGGAGCGCCCCAGGGCTATTTAAGCCGCACCCGACGCCATACCGCCCTCACCCGACCCCCTGGAAGCGTCCTAGCGCTATCAGAGCCGCCGCGCCCGAGTTCCGCGCCGCCGCCGTCGTTCCACCGTGGGCGAGTCTCCCTGCTCCGCCCGATCGATTTCCAGACCTCGCAACGTGGTGAGTGGAGTCCCCCGACACCGCCAGTCCCCTCTTCCCTCTCTGTCTCCTCCGTTTGGGCCCTGTCCGCGACCGCCGTCGTTGCAGAGCCGCTGCGCCACGTGGTCATCGCGTTCCCGCGCATAATCGAGTCAACCAAGTGCCCCACCGTCTTCGCCGTTCTCTCCTCTCTCTCTCCCTGACCCGCTCGCGTTGAGCTTCGTTCATCGAGGCCTTGGATTGCTCTGCGCCGCCGCTCACTGGCCATGGCGCCGCCGCAATTCTGCTCTGCCCGGCCGAGCGCCACCATGCCCTCTCCCTTCCCTGATCTCGGCCGCCCGTTTCTAATCGGACGAACCACCGAGCCCGATACCGGTTCGGTTGTCACTTTTGCAAAACAGACCCCGCCCTTTTTAAAGTCTAAACCCGCAGTCCAGATGGCGTAAAACAGATACCGCCCTTTTTAATAAGCATGATCCGTTAATCTTGATTAATGACTACATGAGATGATAAAGTAAAACTTGACTTTTTAGCAACATGGATTTAGGACCCTATCTGTCAGCAAAAGCTGGGACATACAGTACAACCATGAGGGCTATATGGCTCTGGCTTTAGTTTAGTATTAGGGTCACTCTCTCGCATGCGGCAGTTCACGAAAGTTGCCATTGACGAGCGGTTGCGGAGCGGCTGGAGTGGGGACCGCTGCGTGTGTGTACCATCCCGGGGCTCCTATATACCCCTTGCCCGTGGATCCGTACTGTCTGTGGTATGTCAGTGAACCCCTTTGAAAGACTTCATAGTGTTCCCTGCCCGCTCACCTCGGTAGTGTTAAGGGAGTCATGATCCCGGGACATTTGGGGCAAACACGACTCATGGGTAAAGTGTACAAACTCTGCAGAGTGTTAAAAACTATCATGATAGCCGTGCTCACGGACATGAGCGGCCCGGAAAACTCACAGAACTCTTTGGTTACTTGTTGTTTACATTTATGAATCACTTTATCATGGAATTATGTTACTTGTTCATATGTTTATCTGATCATGCAATTTAATTTGGGGACTTAAGCATAACTTTGTTCTATCACTTATAAAGTTTTGTTATAAATTAAAATGCTTACCGCAGTAAACTAGTGTCATACTTTTTGAGCCTCATGAACCCCATATATACTTGTTGAGTACAAAAGTACTTACGCTTGTTTCTTTCTTGTCAATATTTGGATAAAAATCCCGGATGGGTACCAGATTACCAGAGTTATGAGGAGTATCCAGAGGACTTCTAGGTTTGGGGTCAACCAGTTGACGTCCCTGTGCTATGGAGCTTCGTGAGTTATCATATATTTCTGCTGTTTTGTAATGGACATTATTTAAATACTTGTTCGCTATGTAATAAACACTTGTGATGATATAATTTTGATAATTTGTCGGCTTATGTGTGTGACTGATCTCTGGGCACACATAAGATTATTGCATCCCGTTTTTCCTTTAAAACTGGGTGTGACAGATTGGTATCAGAGCCGTGTTGACTGTAGGACGCAAACCTAGATAGAATTGGTTCTTAGGAATGCTCTTTTCATGCTTTTATACCTTGCTATTATTTGTTAAAACTATTACCCATCTCAAAATTATATTATCTTGATTCTAACTTAGTCCTCGTCTTTGCTTTTCTATAGATGGCCCGCAACAAGCAGACTGCTCGCAAGTCCACTCGTCCCCCGCCAAAGTTCGTGCCAATGGAGCCTCGCGAGGATGAAGAAGAAGAACCCCAAAAAGAGGGCTCTGAGAACAGCCGTTCCAGGACTCCCTCTGATGAGAACAGCCGCTCCAAGACTCCGTCTGGTGGTTCCAAAGTTGGTGAAGAACGCTTGGGATGGACCAAGAACTTCCACTTCAAGGAGGGAGACGATGAGGACTACTACCATGGCTTGCTGAAGAAGACGTTGGAGGACCACTACTCTAACTAGAAGACCGAGGTGAAGTACATGTGCTACAAGAATAAACACTTCCAGGACCCCTCCTTCTGGAAGTGTACCCTCTACGTCTGCATCCGGAAGGACGCCACACAGTCGTGGCAAGTGGAGGCCGTCTATGAGCCTAAGATCAGCCGTGCCAACATGATGGAGTGTATGGAGGATGCAGCTCGCATGGCCCTCTTCGATCTTCGCGCTCATCGTCGTAACCGCATGATGGAAGACAAGTACCGGCACCTTCCCTTTGAGACCCGTGAGGGATGGTCCATGTTCGAGGCGAAGGATGGTTATGACGACATCACCAAGGTGATGATCGACTTTGCTCATGAGCTGATGTAGCAGGTCGAGGTGCTGACTGATGAGCTTGGTGGCCAGCGCAAGCTACTCAAGAGAGCCTGTTGACACCGTTTTTCGACACGTGTCAAAATGGGCTGAGACTTGATTGGTCAGCGTCCGTTTGCCATCGGTATCAGGAGTTAATAATGCCGATAGGAGGGTGCTATGAGTTTTGCCGATGGAAGCTGATGAGTCTTGCCGAACAAATCGGTGAAATCTGGCTGAGACTGATTGCCGATGAAGAGTCTTTGCCATTTGCCGATGAAGCGGCTTTGCCGATTGCCGATAAAGGTTTGTTGCCGATTGCCGATGGAAGATGGTTGCTGATTACCGATGAAGAAGATGCTGCCGATTGCCGATCGGAAAAGTATTACTGATGCCGATGGACGTGATTTAGCACTTGGTAGCAGCAGAAGACTACCGGTGGCCAAAGAAGGAAGTTGTAGGGATCTGTCGATGGAAAGTTCCCATCGAGGAGTACAAGGAAACTGGTGTTTTATACCAGTATTATTGTGGTAGTTTGAGTTCGGCTCTTGCGTGGGTGGTTTATTTTCCTTTAAAATAGGTGTGTTTGTTTAGGAAATAAATATTGTTATCCGGCTCCTGCGCGAGTCAGTTTCCTTAAAAGTAGGAGTTTGTTTTAGAAAGGATGTGCATCGTGTCATTGTACAACTCTCCATGCGGGAGTATAAATATGAACCCGAGGGCTATGGAATAAAGATATCAATCCTATCAAAAAAACAAACCAATTCTACTTTTTATCCTACTTTTACCGTAATTTACCTTTATTATGCATTAGTTATAGCTTAACGAGTTCTTCAAGCTTTCGACGGGCTGCATCACCCTGATCTCCGTCAAAATCCTTGCTAGTTCCGCGTAGGAGTACCTCTAGGCTTTGGCAATCCGGGCGCATCGCTGTTTGCCTTGTCTAGCTCTGCTCTAGTTATCCGTGATCAATCTGAGCCTTGACGTCCGGGCGCATCGCTGTCGTCTCGTTCAGTTTGTCATAGTTATCATCCTTGTCGATTGATTGGTCAAATCGACTGGCACGCCCTCGACATCGAGCTTTGGGTAATAGCCCGAGGTGTTCACAGATCTGACGCTTTTTGTGTCAACAGAGCCCGTGCAGAGAATGACGAGCTCAGAGGACGTCTGAAGATGCCCAAGTTCCATCAGAAGCTTCCCCAGTTTTCCTTCCATAGGATGAGTACCACCTGGATGTAATAAACGCTAGCAGCGCGAGTTGAGTCGAGTCTTGTCGTGTCTTGTGAACTTGGTTTTATTATATGGTTTGTTATTATGATTATGAGTGATTTGGAGTTTTGTAATGAGTTCTGGAACATTGTGGGCATGTACACAAGTTCCTTAGTTAAATACATATAGGTTTGATATAAATAAAAATGCTAGCGGGTGGGTTATCCTGTTTTCTATCTTGCTGTTTTTCTGGAGTAGTCAGTAATCTTTCGGTTGTATCTCAAACATGGTTCGTCCAATGATCATGAAATTTATATGGAAATAACTAGACTTCAGTACCTTTCGAATGCATCTTGAATTACGTTCATACCTATTCTGGTTTGGGAGCTATGGCAGTTACAAGTTGAGGTTTCTGCGCAGTCTGGAACTCAGAAACAGTTTTGTTAAATTGCTGTTTTCACCTTATTTCGCATCAGAATCTGAAAAAGTGAGAATCATGAAAGTTGTAGAACATTTCATAAGATTTCCAACCATGTAAGTTTCATATTTGTTTGATTTTTAGAACGTGAGATATAACTGTTTTACAGTACCGCTTGTAAGGTTCAGATTTCAGAAAAGTTATGCTCAGTCATGTGTTTCAATGAACAATTAATCTAAAGGTCATACTATATGTTTTGGATGACAGATGGCCACACGAGGTGGTAGAGGAAGAGGCCGTGGTAGGGGTGCACCACCAGTACCACCACCGCCACCACCACCAGTACCACCGACTATGGAGCAATTCATGTTAGTGCAAACCCAGCTGATGCAGACCATGATGCAACACCTTCAGAATCCACCAGTACCACCACCACCTCCACCACCACCTGTCCAGCCATGGGACAAGCATGGAGAATTTATGAAGGGTCGTCCTCCGGTGTTCACTCATGCTTCCGAACCACTGGAGGCGGACGACTGGTTAAGAGCTGTGGAGAAGCAGCTGAACATCGCTCAATGCAATGAGCATGAGAAGGTGCTTTACGCATCTGGTCAGCTGCAGGGTGCTGCTCAGGATTGGTGGGACTCATACATGTATAGACGTCCCAAAAACGCACCAGAGGTGTCATGGCAGGAGTTCACAGATAGCTTCAGGTCCTACCATATTCCTGAAGGCATAGTGGAGCTCAAGCAGGAAGAATTCCGAGCTCTGAGGCAAGGATCCATGACGGTGGCGGAGTACCAAGACAAGTTTGCTTAGTTGTCTCGATACGCTCCGCATGAGGTCGCCAATGACGCTAACAAGCATCGCCGCTTTCTGAAGGGTCTCTATGATGGTTTGCAGTTGCAACTCATGTCCAATCTCTCCCCCAACTTCCAAGCCCTTGTGAATCGCGCTATTGTTATTGATAACAAGAGCAAGGAGATGGAAGCCAAGAAGAGAAGGCTTCAGGGACCAGCTTCAGGAAGTAATACCCGCCAGCGTCCCAACCCCTCGCAGAACTTCCAGCAAAGGTACAAGGGTCCGAGCAATCAGTGGAACCGTGGTCAGAATCAGCAGCACGGTCAGTTTCCTTAGCGTAATCAGTTCCCACAGCGTGCCTAGAACCAGCAGCAGCTTGTGCCATAGGCGCCACGTCAGGGGAACACCAACGCTACCCCAATGAAGAACAGTGCTCCCAACACTCCCAACAGGTGTTTCCGTTGCAACAAGGAGGGGCACATGTCATACAACTGTCCCGACAAGCAGAGCCAGCAGACGCCTCAGAACCAGAGCAACCAGCAGAGGGCAAGGCACCAGCCACCACCCAACACTAGAAGGGTGAACCACGTGTCGGCAGATACGGCACAGGAGACTCCTGAGGTTATGATGGGTACGTTCAGCATCAACTCTATCCCCGCTACTGTACTTTTTGATTCTGGAGCTTCGCATTCTTTCATTTCTCAAGCTTTTGTTAGAATGCATGATCTTTTGTTGCGCTTCAGGAAAACCCCCATAACAGTAAGTTCACCGGGAGGTTTTTTGACTGCAAATCAATATAGTCCTTCAGTTAGTGTGCTTCTAAGGGGGGTAGCCTTTGAGGTTGAACCTATCATGCTAAAGACAGCTGGTATTGATCTTATTTTGGGAATGGACTGGATGATGAAGTACAAGGCAGATATTCAGTGCCACAAGAAGGTCGTTGTTTTGACTTCACCCAAAGGGGATCAGATCAGTGTGGAAGTTGTGTTGAAAGCTCCGCCGACAGCTACTGTGAATCAACTGAATGAGGATGGTCGTGAATATGAATCAGTTGTTGATGAGTTCCCGGATGTTTTCCCCGATGACTTGCCAGGTATGCCACCCGACCGCGACATCGAATTTCTTATTGAGCTTTTTCCTGGTACTGCACCTATTGCTAAGCGTCCATATAGGATGGGGGTTAATGAGTTAGAAGAACTTAAGAAACAGTTGCAGGAGTTACAAGAAAAGGGTTTCATACGCCCTAGCTCTTCACCTTGGGGAGCTCCGGTGATCTTTGTTGACAAGAAGGATGGTACACAACGGATGTGTGTGGATTACCGTTCACTCAATGAGGTAACTATCAAGAATAAGTACCCTCTACCAAGGATTGATGACTTGTTTGATCAGTTGAAAGGAGCTTGTGTGTTCTCTAAGATCGATCTTCGATCGGGATATCACCAGTTGAAGATCCATGCCTCTGACATACCCAAGACTGCATTTACTACAAGATATGGGCTATATGAGTACACTGTGATGTCGTTTGGGTTAACCAATGCACCTGCCTATTTTATGTACTTGATGAATAAGGTGTTCATGGAGTTTCTGGACAAATTTGTGGTAGTGTTCATTGATGACATTTTGGTCTACTCCAAGAATGAGGAAGAACATGCAGAACACCTCAGGTTGGTCTTGCAGAAGCTCAGAGAGCATCAGTTGTATGCTAAAAGGAGCAAGTGTGAGTTTTGGTTGAAGGAAGTGTCGTTCCTAGGTCATGTTATATGCAATGGTGGAATAGCAGTGGATCCGAGTAAGGTGGCAGATGTGTTGAATTGAAATCCACGTACCAGTGTGACTGAGATTCGTAGTTTCCTTGGATTGGCTGGTTACTACAGGAGGTTCATTGAAGGTTTCTCCAAGCTTGCTAAACCAATGACTGCTTTGTTAGAGAAGAATGCTAAGTTTGTATGGTCCGAGAAGTGTCAGGCTAACTTTGAAGAATTGAAGAAGCGGTTAACCACAGCGCCAGTGTTGATTTTGCCAGACCTGAACAAGAGTTTCTCCATATATTGTGATGCATCTCGCCTGGGTCTTGGTTGTGTGTTGATGCAAGAAGGCAGAGTGGTTGCTTATGCATCGAGGCAGTTAAGAAAGCACGAGTTGAATTATCCTACACATGACTTGGAGTTAGCAGCTGTGGTACATGCACTGAAAATTTGGAGACACTACTTGATTGGTCACAAGAGTGATATTTACACGGATCACAAGAGTCTGAAGTACATATTCACCCAGTCAGATATGAACTTGAGGCAACGCCGTTGGTTGGAATTGATCAAGGACTATGACTTGGAGGTCCATTATCACCCTGGAAAAGCAAATGTTGTGGCAGATGCTCTCAGTAGGAAAAGTTATGCCAATGAAATACACTTGGAAATGCAGTCCAAAGAGTTGTGTGCTCAGTTAGCGCATCTCAACTCGGGTTTTGTTGTTAACTCTATGGAGTTAGTTTTGGAACCTACCCTAGAACAGGAGATACGCAAGGGTCAGTTGGAAGATGAGAAACTGAAAGAGATTGCTGAGAATATTGTGATTGGTAAGGCACCAAGTTTCAGTCTGGATGACAATGGTACCCTTTGGTTTGGTAAGAGGTTATGTGTACCTAGAGTGAAGGAGATCCGTGAGACAATTCTGCGAGAGGCTCATGACTCAGCTTACTCTATACACCCGGGAAGTACTAAGATGTACCTGGATTTGAAGGAGAAGTATTGGTGGTATGGTCTAAAATGAGATGTTGCAGAGTATGTGGCAGTGTGTGATACATGTCAGAGAGTTAAGGCAGAACACCAGAGACCGGCAAGATTGTTACAACCGATGAAAATTCCAGAGTGGAAATGGGAAGAAGTTGGTATGGACTTCATAGTGGGTTTGCCTCGCACTCAAAGTGGTTATGATTCGATATGGGTAATTGTGGATCGGTTGACAAAAGTTGCTCACTTCTTGCCAGTCAGGACCACCTACACTGGGGCCAAGTTAGCAGAGTTGTACATGGAAAAGATAGTGTGTATGCATGGTGTTCCTAAAAGATTGTGTCAGATAGGGGTACTCAGTTCACATCACACTTCTGGCAGATGATTCACAGGTCCCTTGGCACCAAGTTGAACTTCAGTACAGCCTATCACCCACAGACAGATGGTCAAACAGAGAGGACCAATCAGATACTAGAGGATATGTTAAGAGCTTGTGCATTACAGAATGGAACTAGTTGGGATAAGAGTTTGCCGTACGCTGAGTTCTCGTATAACAACAGTTACCAGAACAGTCTAAAGATGGCACCGTTTGAGGCTTTATATGGAAGAAAGTGCAGAACCCCTTTATTCTAGAATCAGACGGGAGAAAGTCAAGTGTTTGGACCAGAGGTGTTGAAAAGTGCAGAGGAACAGGTACGGACTATCAGAGAGAACTTGAAAGTTGCACAGTCCGGACAAAAGAGTTATGCTAACACCCGCAGAAGAGATTTGGCTTTCAAAGTAGGTGACTATGTCTATCTAAAGGTGTCACCTATGAGAAGTGTAAAGAGGTTCAATATGAAGGGTAAGTTAGCACCCAGATATGTTGGTCCCTTCAAGATAGTGGAATGACGTGGTGAAGTGGCTTATCAGCTGGAGTTACCTGAGAGTCTAGCAGGGGTACATGATGTTTTTCATGTGTCACAGTTGAAAAAGTGTTTGCGTGTGCCAGAAGAGCAGATACCGTTGGAAGAGTTGGCAGTTAAGGAGGATCTCACCTATGAGGAATACCCGATGAAAATTTTGGAAACGGCAGAAAGAGTCACAAGGAGCCGAGTCATTCATATGTGCAAGGTTCAGTGGAATCGGTATTCAGTGGATGAGGCAACTTGGGAAAGAGAAGAGGATCTGAAAAGGACATACCCGCAGTTGTTTGAGTGAGTACCAGCTGAATCTCGGGACGAGATTCCTTTAAGGGGGGTAGATTTGTAACACCCTGAAAGTTATGCATTTTTCAAAATAGAATAAAAACAATTGAAATGCATTTTGTGTGGGCATTAAAACTTAGGAAAATTAATTAAGGCTTTCATAAAGTAAAATTATCACATCTAGAAACAAGTTTGTTGCAAGCATGCTGGTGCACAGTATTTTGTGTTGATTGGTTTTTGCAAAATTCAAATTTGAATTCAAAGTGCATTTGAAGAGGTGTTGGAAATTCAAAATTCAAAAAAAGAAAAATATTTTCTATTTCTTTTCTCTCCCTCCTCCTCACTTGGCCCGAGGCCTGTTGCCCCAGCCCAGCAGGCTCTCCCCTCCCCCTTTCTCTCGGTTTGGGCCGGCCCACCTCCCCCTCACGCGTGGACAGCCCAGCTCTCCCCCTCTCCCTCCCTCTCTCACTGACTGACCCGCCCCACCGGTCAGCTCTCCCTTCCCCGCTGACGAACATGTCCCACCTGTCAGCGGCTCCCCTTCCCCTTTCCTTCTTCTCTCCCGCTCCCTTCCTTCTCTGTGTGCCGGCGAAACCGACACCGAGCCCGAGTCGGAGCGGAGTAGACCTCCCCTTTCCTTCCCTGCAGTGCACCGACCCGAGCGCCGCACCCTTTCCTTTCTTCCTCCCCCTCCCTTTCCCTCCCCGCGCGACGGCGCTTTCCGTTCGAAAACGCCGCCGCCTTCCTTCCCGGTCGTGATCGGAATCTGCGTCGATCCCCCCCTTCCTTCTCTGTGGAGTGCCCCAGGGCTATTTAAGCCGCACCCGATGCCATACCTCCCTCACCCGACCCTCTGGAAGCGTCCTAGCGCTATCAGAGCCGCCGCGCCCGAGTTCGCGCGCCGCCGCCGTCGTTCCACCATGGGCGAGTCTCCCTGCTCCGCCCGATCGATTTCTAGACCTCGCAACGTGGTGAGTGGAGTCCCCCGACACCGCCAGTCCCCTCTTCCCTCTCTGTCTCCTCCGTTTGGGCCCTGTCCGCGACCGCCGTCGTTGCAAAGCCGTTGCGCCGCGTGGTCACCGCGTTCCCGCGCATAATCGAGTCAACCAAGTGCCCCACCGTCTTCGCCGTTCTCTCCTCTCTCTCCCTAACCGCTCGCGTTGAGCTTCGTTCACCGAGGCCTTGGATTGCTCTGCGCCACCGCTCACCGGCCATGGCGCCGCCGCGATTCTGCTCTGCCCGGCCGAGCGCCACCGTGCCCTCTCCCTTCCCTGATCTCGGCCGCCCGTTTCTAATCGGACGAACCACCGAGCCCGATACTGGTTCGGTTGTCACTTTTGCAAAACAGACCCCGCCCTTTTTAAAGCCTAAACCCGCAGTCCAGATGGCGTATTCCCTTGTTACGCTTTCAGTCCTGGAACACGCATTTCTTTTCTATTTCGTTTTATTTCAAAAATAAAAAGGAAAATTCAATTTACAGTTTTGCCACTCTATTTCAAAAGCTTATAAATTGCTCATTTTAAATCCAAATCACTCCGTTCAAGTTGCGTTAGATCCGTATTTTCATGCTCTATCCAGTAGTATAGATTTCATCTATGTTAATTACTTTTGAAAATCAAGGAAAATTAATTCCTTAATGCTTTAATCTTGCTCTATTCAAAATCTCGTTTAATTCATATCTCTTCCGTTATAGCTCCGTTTTTCGTGTTTCAAACGTCTATGTGATCGTAGTGAGACGTAGATGTGTTTTATAAACTTTTACCTTTTGTTTTATTGTGTTTGGTGTACTGTTCTAACCTATAGCCTTTGTTTGTTTGCATGTATGCCTCTGCGTGATTGCATGTGTTGTGGTGATCGAGTACAGACGGTGAGCAGTACGTGGGTGACCAAGAGTTTCTCTTTGAGCAGGATCAGCAGGAGCCCTTTGAGCAAGGCAAGTATTATATGGGATCTTCCTTGATGTCCTATTAATGAAGTTTTTCCAATAAAATCATATGCATGTGTCTAATACGGTTACCATAGGGTTTACCTAGATTTGATTACCTCTATCCTTGAAATCCTATGGGTCACTTTTGCATATGGGTAGTTATTGCTAGTGCTTCTCTTTAATAAGCATGATCCGTTAGTCTTGATTAATGACTACATGAGATGATAAAGTAAAACTTGACTTTTTAGCACCATGGATTTAGGACCCTATCTGTCAGCAAAAGCTGGGACATATAGTACAACCATGAGGGCTATATGGCTCTGGCTTTAGTTCAGTATTAGGGTCACTCTCTCGCATGCGGCAGTTCGCGAAAGTTGCCATTGACGAGCGGCTGGAGTGGGGACCGCTGCGTGTGTGTACCATCCTGGGGCTCCTATATACCCTTGCCCATGGATCCGTACTGTCTGTGGTATGTCAGCGAACCCTTTGAAAGACTTCATAGTGTTCCCTGCCCGCTCACTTCGGTAGTGTTAAGGGAGTCATGATCCCGGGACATTTGGGGCAAACACGACTCATGGGTAAAGTGTACAAACTTTGCAGAGTGTTAAAAACTATCATGATAGCCGTGCTCACGGACATGAGCGGCCCGGAAAACTCACAGAACTCTTTGGTTACTTGTTGTTTACATTTATGAATCACTTTATCATGGAATTATGTTACTTGTTCATATGTTTATCTGATCATGCAATTTAATTTGGGGACTTAAGCATAACTTTGTTCTATCACTTATAAAGTTTTGTTACAAATTAAAATGCTTACCACAGTAAACCAGTGTCATACTTTTTGAGCCTCATGAACCCCATATATACTTGTTGAGTACAAAAGTACTTACACTTGTTTCTTTCTTTTCAATATTTGGATAAAAATCCCGGATGGGTACCAGATTACCAGAGTTATGAGGAGTATCCAGAGGACTTCTAGGTTTGGGGTCAACCAATTGACGTCCCTGTGCTATGGAGCTTTGTGAGAGTTATCATATATTTCCGCTGTTTTGTAATAGACATTATTTAAATACTTGTTCGCTATGTAATAAACACTTGTGATGATACAATTTTGATAATTTGTCGGCTTATGTGTGTGACTGATCTCTGGGCACACATAAGATTATTGCATCCCGTTTTGCCTTTAAAACTGGGTGTGACAAACAATTGTTAGCACATGATAAAGTAGATTGAACTTGTGTACATGTGCATTTGTGGGTGTGAGGTTGATATGATTTTACCGCTGTTATCATAACCTCATGAGCAATATCTAGCATGATATGAGAATCCATAATCTTCTCATGAGAGCACAATAGCCCATCATGATTTTCTTACAAATTCTCATTCTTGCTAGTAAACCTTTTCACTTTCTCCTTGAGCATATAATTCTCATCTTCTAATTGAGCAACACAAGATAGAAAGTTAATAGTATGAGTTTGCTCAATTGATAAATTTTCATACCTTTCGACCAAACTAGCATGAGAGCACCTAAGCTTTTCATGCTTTTTGGTCAACTTCTCCAAGCATTTGATCTTTTCAATGCAAAAGTCATCTTGCTTGTGAAGTGTTTCTTCTTGCTCATTTATTTTCTCCATGAGCTTCATCACCATCAACTTGTCTTTCTTGCTTAGCTGAGCAAGGTGTTGAGTGATCTCAACATCATCACTTTCATCTTCACTCTCACTATCACTCTCACTCTCACTTGTCACATTCTTCTCTTTCTTTGCCATAAGACTCATATGAGAAGTGACATAGAGAGTTGAGCTTCTTGGTGAGGTGGATTCATCATTTGGCCTCCACCGATCATGAGCTTCTTCTTCCTTCAATATGTTAGTCTCACAAGAACTAGAGGAAGTAGAAGTACCACATGTAAGAGCGATGTCCTCACCAACAATTTTATTACCTTCCATTAAGTCATATGTCAGTGAGAAGGTGGATGTGGCATGATCACTTAGACATTTTGAGAGAATCACTTGAGGCTCTACATATGTTGGTGAAGTTGAGCACTCCTCAAGTGATTTCTCCAATGAGAGAAACTTCTCATTAGACTTGTCATATTTTTCTTTGAGAGCAGCCCAAATGAGATGAGCATATTCAAGTGGTCCACCATCTCCAAATATGACAACATCAAGTACATCTTCACTCAAAGCACTAAATAAGACATTCGTATCTTGAGCATTGTATTGTAAACATTTCACTTTCTCTCTAGATAGATAGTCCAAATCATCACTAGGAGGTGAAATGCTCACATCTATAATCTTCTCTATATGAGGACCCATGGTCCTAAAAACATCAAGTACATGAGCAGATCAAGATGCATAATTTGAGCCATCTAAAAGTACAGGTTCTAGAGATACCTCCCCACTTGTCGACATCATTCTCTCAAGACGGTTAAGCCCAAAATAGAGAGCCTAGCTTTGATACCAATTGAAAGGGCCTTGATGTCGCCTAGAAGGACTAGAGGGGGGGTGAATAGGGCTGTTAAAAATAACTTAACAACTTTCTGTCAGCATAGGTCTGACACTGTCGGCCTTGGGTCCGGCACTGCCGGGGTGCCCGACACTGCTTCTCTCTGGGGCGGCAGTGCTGGTCACCAGAACAGAACTGAGCACAATTTAAAATATAAACTGAGAATGGAAATTGTGCTTGAATCAAAACCTTCCTAGAGGTGTAGGGAACCTCTAGTACCACCTGAAAGTGGTAGCAACACACCCACCAAGTTGATCGGGACCAAACCCTAGAAATCACCTTGAGGACAAATGCAAGTAAATCAAACAAAACAAACACAAGTGACACAAGATTTATCCCGTGGTTTAGCGTCGCCACCAAGGCTGGCCTAAGTCAACGTTGTTGAAGTTCGCCACACAAGGCTTATGCTCGCCACACAAGGCTTGTCTTTCCCTCGTTCTCAAATCAAGATAGTGAACTCTTGAAGTGAGAGGTGATTTCTTAGCTGCAATGAGATGGTTACAAACCTCCCAGGGCTGCCATACAAGTTGGCAAGCTCCACGGGTGACGCTCTAGCTGGCTAGGAGCAAGTTCCAAGAGTAACGAATGCAATCCACCGGCTTGAATGCAAACCAAGTGCTCTAGGCAATGAAGAACAATTTGGGCTGCTCTCTAATGGAGTTTGGAGGCTCAATCTCTCAAAGGATTGGAGAGGAATCAATGGAGAAGCTTGAGGGGCTCCAATGGAGTTAGAGAGAGGGAGAGAGCTTTCTGTGTGAGCACTGGAGAAGGGAATGGTCGAGATGACCGTTGGGGGCAGCAGTTAAGGGATCAAAATACTTCCTACTGTCCAACAGTAACTTTAAGTCGCGGCACTGCCGCTCTCAGGTCCAGCATTGCTGGACTTAGGCCTGGCACTGCTGGACCCCCAGCACTGCCGCTCTGGGGAGCAGCACTGCTGCTCTGCCCAAAAATGCTCCGAATGAAAAACTGTTTTGCAGGGAGTCTGGGCAAGGTATGAGAGGATGTTTGGCGGAATTTGAGCACTTGGTTGCACATTTAAGCATGCACATTGCATCCCCCTTTGTAGTATGGCCTTTCCTAAACTCAAATTCAAAACATCAAATAATATAAATGCTTTTGAGTTGGTCACCGCATCCTTTGATAATTTGGGGCTGCACCATTGAATGTATTATCCTCATTCTTATAATACCTTGAGCATGTGTTTACAATCATCCTTATCTCATCTCTTTGAGCAAACACACCTTAGACCTTGTGACTTGAATCTTCCAACACATATGAGTTCAGCTCATGGCTTCAAGTCACTACCACTAATAAATTAATCCTCAACATAATATGACTCCTCATAGCTTAATTAGTACTTCGACTCAATGCAAGTACTCTCTTCTTCACCTTAGCCATACTACATCGGTCTCCTTGACCTTCACCTTTGCTTAGTACTTCGAAGTCCTTTCCTGCTACCAACAGCGGCGAGGTCACAGATCCAGCCACCACCGAGCGGGTCCGGCCGGCGGCGGCGACGGGGGCATGGATCCACCCACGAGCAACGGCAGCGCAAGGCATGAGGATGCGGCGGCGTTGTGGCCGCGCGGAGCAGGCGAGCTCGCCGACGGGCTCCAAAATGGGCTCGCCGACGGGCTCTAGGCTTTTTTATTTTTTTTAATCCATTAATGGAGGTGGGCATGTTATGGCGTCTGCCTCCATTAATATCATTAACGGAGGCGGACAGGATGCCTGCCTCGGTTAATCAATGATTAACGAGGCCTTCCATTGGAGGTGGTCGTGTTTGCCCGCCTCCATTAAGCAAAAACGACGCCTCCAATAAGCAATTCTGTACTAGTGTAGTACTTCGACTCAATGCAAGTACTCTCTTCTTCACCTTAGCCATAGTACCTCGGTCTCCTTGACCTTCACCTTTGCTTAGTACCTCAAAGTCCTTTCCTTGCTATCTTCACCCTATCAAGCAATACTCAAGTCACATCATATTAAGCACCGATTAAAAACCATTTCTACAATATTATGATCCTTGCTTGAATAACTTGTAGATATGAGTGTTGAGATCAATCAAGTTTTTATATATGAGACTCCACATCAATATGGTCAAGCCAATTCACAATTCCTTAGATCTTCCTTATTTTAGCTTGACACTCCTATCACCCACTTCAATCTCTATCTTCAAACTTCTAGCTTGATCATATTAATGCAAAGTGATTCTTCAAATCTTTGTCCATACAAGAAAACTAAAGTAGAGACCATCTTATATCCAATATACATTGTCTACTTTGTCATTTGACCTTTGCTTGGTGTTTTCTCACTAATGCACTATTGATTCATTATTCAATCCTTGATCAACACTAGTTTACTATCTAACTCTTCTTGTTCATGTAAAGCAATCCAATATAGCGACCAATCCATAACTATCAACTCATGTCTCATTTGCCATTTGCCAAACATGCTTGCTTTCACATGATACTATGATATCCCACAACATAGAAGTCATTTCATTGATTCCATTTGCATTGTTGTCTTTTGGTTGAACTAGATTATTCCCATGATCTTTCAATACAACAATACATAAATTGACCTCCATTCAACATTGTGTGGAATACCATCAAGTTTGCTTTTCTTGTTAAACCTTTGATACACTTAGCAAACTTGTTAGAACTTTAATTGTATTGTCATTCATTTCACCAAAACCCACTAAAGGGCTAGATGCACTTTCAATCTCCCCCTTTTTGGTGATTGATGACAATACAATTAAAGCTTACAAGAGATTGATAAACATTAAGATTTTGGATCTTATGATATAGTGAGCTCCCCCTAAATGTGTGCATTGAATGGAATTCAAATTTGGCCTCAAATGCCAAATGCACATATCTAAGAACAAGTGTGAGAACTCTTCTATATCATAGCATCTGTGGGGTGCAAGGTGTCATCAAGATAAACGTGATGCTCATGACAGTTATATAAATCAGAGATAATAAATACTGAAATTACACTGGGCGGCACTGTCGCTCTGACCTGTGACAGTCAGCACAACTATCCTTGCACACACAACATATTTCTCCCCTTTACATATCAATCTTTTTTATACCCCTTACACTTTTAATATTTCTCCTCTTTTGACATTAATCTACAAAAAGGATCTCTCTACCAAAGGATTTATCCTGTGGTTCAGCGTCGCCACCAAGGCTGGCCTAAGTCCACGTTGTTGAGGTTCGCCACATAAGGCTTAGGCTCGCCACACAAGGCTTGCCTTTCCCTCGTTCTCAAATTAAGAGAGTGAACTCTTGAAGTGAGAGGTGATTTCTTAGCTGCAATGAGATGGTTACAAACCTCCCGGGGCTGCCATACAAGTTGGCAAGCTCCACGGGCGACGCTCTAGCCGGCTAGGAGCAAGCTACAAGAGTAACGAATGCAATCCACCGGCTTGAACGCGAACCAAGTGCTCTAGGCAATGAAGAACAGTTTGAGTTGCTCTCTAATGGAGTTTGGAGGTTCAATCTCTCAAAGGATTGGAGAGGAATCAATGGAGAGAAGGTGAAGGTAGAGGATGTCGGGGCCTAACGTATATCGGGGATGAGGGGGTGGAGAATGCTCCGATCCTCCTTTGGCCCGTTTAGCTCCACGCGGAGATGAAATTGGCCCATTAGGCTTCACACCACCGATGACAACATTAGAAATTCATCATTTGATTACCTTGAGCTCACAATTCTACTTTTAATAGTGCATATTAGAATATGAACTGTCAGTAGGGGAAAAAAATCCTACTCTATCAATAAAAGCCGTTTCAAAAAGTTTCTAATAATGCATTACTATTTTTAAATGAAACGTACTGTATGATAATTTTAAAGATATAACGTACAAATTTGAGATATGTATCCAATGCAAATTGCGCGCCGCCCTATGTAGGAGCACAACAAAGCCCCAGATTCCCTAGAACGGTAGTCGGTAGATATGATATTGGATTTAAGCAAAGATTTGGTGCGCACCCGTTCCCGTCAGTTGGTCAGCTTTCAAACCTGCTCTGGATGGATTCGGAGGACTCGGCTAACGGTGAGCCGTTGTTGGGACGCTTTTACACCACGAAAGCGCTATCCATCTGCAGATAGTCATTTTTGTGCTCTGCATACTACCCATATCCATCTCGAAGCCGAGGTGGATGGCCGGCCCGCAGTGGCGGCGCGCGCTGGGTGGCACGAAATGGTTTCCTGACCACCACACGCGCTACGCTCCAAAATTGTGGTGCACATGATATATTTGGGCTCCACCTGGTGGGCCCACGAGCCCTCCTCCCAGCAGAGTGGGAGATCGATGGTTTTGGCAAGTGTGGGGTCTCACTGTGGGAGATCGATGTTTATGCAGATAGATTAGCAAGTGTAGACGTGTCGTGTAGTGCAGCCTCACGGAGTGGCCGGCCTTGTCGCTTTCGGTCGTGGATCGGAGGACGTGAAATCGCTGGCTATAAGATCAAGCCGGGGTCCAGGGGGCAGGCCCGGGATAACATAAACTTTGATAGCTTTCGACATATATATGATCTAGTACCATGCTTGCATAGCGTGCCGGGCTCGTTGGGCATAGTGGTGGCATATTGCCATGCACTATCACGCTAAGCGAGCGCTTACAGCAACCAGCCGAGATTCCAAAGACAAGCCAGCTGAAGGGGGAGAGCGGGGCGTGGCGTCACCTGCATCGGTGATCCAAACCACACGAATTCCATTCAGAGGGCTTATTTGGTTAGTGCTCACTAAATTTTAGTGGCTCCTAGCCTTATGTTTGGTTTCACCCACTAAAACAGATGTTCCATGTATATTTTAGTCACTTTTAGTTATCCCTTGGTGACTAAAACCCACTAAATAATCTTAGTGGCTCCTAAACTTTAGTCGAGGTGTTTAACATTTTAGAAATTAAAAGTGACTAAAGTTACTTTAGTGACCCTAACGAAACAGGCCCAGAGAATGCAATGGGTCCCTCGATCAACACCCTTTCACTTTATTTATTTCAACAACGTATTAGCATTAAGGTTCTTGATTGAAAAGCAGCAGTAGCAGCAGCGGCTAAGATTATTAACAATTAAACATTACGTCAACATAGGATCAGACATATATAAGATATCCCTCATGCTCCAATAAATTGGAGACCTGAGGCCCTCTGGCACGGTTTACCAATTTGATATTTTTATTTTTTATTTTTTTTCTTTTTAGTTTTTATTATAATTTTGAAATTTCATATTTATTTTTTTATTCTTTTTTATTTTTAGTTCCAAAGCAAGCGATAAAGAGCTTGTATTATTTTTTATTTTTAATCTTTTGTTTTATACATATATGATTTTTCACATTGGGTGCATGCAGTGTGGTAGTATATATCAGTTACAATAATTAAATACATGTAGTATTTCTATCAGACCAATATAGTTTTATATTAAACTGTTAGAGACATTTTTTTATTTTTTTTTAGTTTCTACTTCCCAAAAACTTTTATTATTTTTTAGTTTTAAATTTGTTTAAGCTTTTTTATTCTCTTATTTTTCTCATTTATTTTTAATCTTTTATTTTATACAAGTAGCGATCACATACGCCAAGTGCGTGTAGTATAGTGATTCATATTAATTATGATAATAAAGAGTTTGTAATATTTCTACCAGACCCGTACATCTTTATATTGAGTTGTTATTAGACCATAACAACAACCAGTAATATATAACTCGATAGTCCTAGCTGGAAAGATCGTCGTCTATCGACTAAGAAACAACATTAGTTAATTAGCTCAGCCCACGTGTAACCACTCGTATGAGCCCTTAACAGCATTGGTAGATACTTTACATTATTAGCAAACTCCTCCATCCTAAAATAAAAATACCAAACAAATAAAATTAATCTGGAGTCGGTCCATCCTATGCATACTCCATCTATATAGAATTTAAAAGTCATTTAGATTTTAGAATATATAAATGTGCTTACTAAGAAATCATTAATTAAGGGATAGTTTTCGTTGTTGGTCCTTATTAAATAGCGCTTCAGGTGTCATTTGTTCAACAATCGAGTGTAGTTGTAGTGGCAAGGTCTCCTCTGAAGGCTGGAGGTTCACCTGTTTGAACCCCACGGATTGTAGTTTTGCATGTTTGCTCGTGTTGCAGCTCATTTTCTTTTTTGCCGCCGGTGTTCGTGTTTCGTTGTTTTTTCGTGCTTGCTTCATTGGCGCTCACGACATACGAATTCTGGCACACACACGAGTGCGACTAATGAAGCAAGAAGGCAAGCGGGCGGCGTGTTGGCGTTCACGGCATACGAATTCTGGCACACACGAGTGCGACGAATGAAGCAGGAAGGCAAGCGGGCGGCGCATGGTTACTACCTTGAAAAAGCTTCTCTCCGAACAAGATCCGAAGACCGAAGGTGACCGGACCTTCGCGGATCGTCGAAAGGCCCTGCCGGGTCGATCTTTGGTAAGATTGCGGAAGGCCTTCGAGAATGCCGAAGGCTCTTCACTGAATGAGCTGAATCACTAGGTGAATAGGTGGGACCTTTGCGATGCTGAAGGGCCCACTCGGGTTGTGGCGGCGGTAAGCAACAAGACAACGGGAAACCTAGAAATCAGGGGTGATGTCTCTCTTATTACGTTGGGTGGTGGTCCCTTTTTATAGTACACTAGTACAGAACCGACTTTTAACCCCGGTCTGTAAGGGCCTTTAGCCCCGGTTGCACCGGGGCTAAGGATTCGGGACTAAATGTCCCCCCTTTAGCCCCGGTTCGCAGGCCCGGGGCTAAAGGGTGCGTCAGGTGACGCAGGCGGGCCACTCGTGGTAGCACCCTTTAATCTCGGTTGGTATTACCAACCGGGGCTAAAGATCCTTTTTTCTGATTTTGGTATTTTTATTTTGGTTTTCCAATTAGATTAGGTATTCAAATGTGTGTATTCTACGCTTCTAATACATGTATTCACGCACTTATAAGTTACTTTCAAACATTAAACACAAATAAACTATGAAACTCTATAAGTATAATATATATATATGCACATAAAATTTACATCATTATTCATTGTTACTTGACTTAAGACACGAA
Organism: Microstegium vimineum; assembly: GCA_022036555.1. Taxonomy (NCBI): domain Eukaryota; kingdom Viridiplantae; phylum Streptophyta; class Magnoliopsida; order Poales; family Poaceae; genus Microstegium; species Microstegium vimineum. Next base: position 36,217,900 of record CM039128.1, on the reverse strand, counting down.
CGTTCTCGCCACTTAAATATCATACAGATGTTCGTCTTGATTTGGCTTGAGTGAGACAGTCGGGTCGTAATAGAAGTCGCCTCCAGGTTTGACCACTTTTTCAAAAAAAAATTCAGCAAATAACTCTTGAATTCCTTTGAGACGATCTTCTTTCAACACTTGTTGCTGCAACCATAGCGTCTTCAATTTGCATTATAAAGAAACAAGTGTTAATATACATAAGATTAAGTTAATAGCAACAAATAAATAAAGTGGATATATTATATATTATATATACATATCACATACTTTGAGATTCTCTGTAAGATTTCTTCTTGCATATACCGTGAGGTACTCGCAAACGTAGTATATACACAGATTATTGCCTTGTGGCTGCCTTAGAATCCACTGTAAGATATGAAAAGATTACCATCGTCATCATACGCATAAGTTAAAGCATGATAAGGTAAGAGATTACGAGAGCTAGTAGAACTTACAGGTAACATACGAGGACCCTGTAGTGTCTCTTCTAGTTCCGGACGGTGTTTCGGGACGAACCAAACCCAAACCCTACTCAATAATTGGATCATTACTTAATTAACTCTTGCAGTGTAGTTAAAGAGCAGAAATCCATATTTAAAGATCAAAGTTACCCCTTAATAATGTCTATCATATCTTGGTAATCTCCGGTGGTTTTCTCAATGAGTCAAACATTATATATGCACTTCTTCTCATATCGATGACTATGAGTATCCAGTGAAAACTGCATTTGTTTATAGAGTCAACATATATATCTTTATGCTGAATTGAGTAATAAGTAAGACAAATTGTGCAAACGATAACAACACTCACCCAAAGTTATAGGGGAAGAGTATATATTGTCTGGTCTTTTGGTTGACGAAGAACCTCCGTAAATTCCGCTCGTTTGAGGTATCCATTGATCGCGGGGAGTGTTTGGATCCGAGAATATGATTGATGGATCAATGAAACCAATTTCCGTGTCTCCCTTACGTTTGAGCATTAACATCAAGAATCTGCATATATATATTTGAGGATAGTTAATTACTATACATATACATATGCTATAGTCCGAATACTAAAAGAAATGATCACTTACAGACAGTAGCAACTCATCAGAGATTTGTCTAGAGCGTCCATGTGGCATAGTTGGTGGAGCTCATTATACGAAACAAATATAAGGTCATCGCCCGGAAGTAATGTTCTTGTCTAATTCTGACGCAAATGCATTCGTCATCTGTGTTTTTGGTACATGCCTCCATGTACCACGAGTTTAACTTGCGCATTTGCGTAACAAGATCCCTGAGTGCCGATGGGTTCTACAGACTTCTGCCACGTACATAACTTCTCTTGAACTCATCGACTACAGTGGCATTTGGGATGAGTGCATTTTCGTAAAATTCATTCGCAGTTATATTAGCTCCTTTCAAGAAATCTTCCAGACCATCATAATTGAACTTGGGGCCACTGTAGTCTTCTAGCAAGCTCATGTTTGAACCATATTCATTCCCAACAACTAGGGGGGCACTAATTGCTTCGATTGTTCCCGAGTTGTGGGACACCCTTCCCTGCTCTTTTCTTCTCGATAATTATCTTTTCAAGAGTCCGGTCATAGTTCGATATTGGAGATTTCTTCTGAGCATCATATAGCTTTCTCTTATTTTCTTCCAACTTCTGCCTTAGAACTGATTGAGCTACAAAGAACGGATGTGCAGCTTCTTTCTTTGCTTTACGAGCGTCTTCCATTTTCTAGAAATGTGCTTGCACATCGGACTTTACTGAAGCGTCTATTTCTTCGTCAATCATCTCATATGGAAGTTTCTGAGGAATCTTAACAATAACTTTCCTTATAGCTTTCCTCTTTGGTTTTGGTTGGGCGGCCGACACCTTTGCTTTTGTGGCGGTCCTCTTCTTTGGCGATGGGGCGGCAGGTGTCGGCGATGGAGACCGTCCTGGCGGTGTTGGAGACCGTCGTGGAGGCGATGGGCCCGGGTGTCGGCGTTGGAGAACGTCGTGGAGGTTCTGGGGCCGGTGTCGGCATTGGAGAACGTCGTGGAGGTTCTGGGGAGGAAGCCGTGTCGTGCATTTCACCATCATCATCCCTCGCAACACTATGACCAGCAGGTGATGAGTGTTGACTTAGGTTTCTAGGATGAGGAGGAGGAGGCGGCGACGGTACAATAGGAGGTGATGCCCCAGGAAAAATGATATAGCGCTTGCGCCAACAAATAAATGTCTTCTCCGCTTGTCCTAAAGTCGTCTCCCCATCACCTCCTTCAATGTCAAGTGGAACATCGCGATGACTTTTTTCAACTCTATCCACCGAGACGCGAGCATATCCAGCTGGTACTTTTGACCCATGGCATATTGATGTCTTCGTAAGGTCGATAGGAGATACAATACCGGTAGCCACCATGATTGTGGTAGCCCCTCTGGAATGTGCAGCTCACATGGTGTATTTGGTTCTGTGATGTTATCCACGGGGAAGCGTAGCTTTGCATCATCACTAGGTTGAGGCACTTCCATGGAAGCACAACTGCTTTTCAACTGAGCTGGTGGGCTAATGTTGACTTGCGGTACTGATCCAGTACTTTGCATTCGGCTCATTGCTAACTCCACCTGCTTTTTTATTTCCTCGGTCATTCTCGCTTCAAGTTTCTCTTCTCGCTCTTTTTCTTGAATAGCTGCTTCGCGTGCTTCACTAAGCATTTGTGATATGCTAAGTTTCATAGCCTCCTCCTCTTTCTTCTTTCTGTGGCGGCTTCTATATGTATCTTTGCCTTGAGGGAAGGCATGCTTCCACGGCACCGTGCCATGACCTCTCGTTCGCCCACCGTGTTCCACAGTCCCCAGGGCATATGTCAGCTCATCCTTATCTCTATCTGGTGACCATACTCCTTGGTCCCTCAAAGCTTTAGCTTCAACCAGTTTCCTTGCTGCTTCCGTGAGTCCTTCGGTATACGTTAATCTCCCGGTCTGAGGATCCCTGCCTCCCCCGTGACCAAAAAACCACCACTTACTGCGCTCAGCCCGGTCATCTGCTTCTGGTTGGATTCCCCTAGCTTGAAGGTCCTCTTCTTCTTTTTCCCACTTAGAAATGGCAGTCTTGTAGCCACCTGATCCCATGTGATGATGGTATTGCTTTTCTCAGAATTTTGTTGGTTCAGTTGCGCTCGTGCTTCTCCCTCTTCGGATGTCTTAAAAGATACAAAGTCATCCCAAAACGGTCTCAACTTGACATAGGCCTTATTGTTGAAATCTGGAGTAAGGTTCTTCTTGATAAAATGATTATGCAATTTCTTCTTCCAGGCCTGGAAATATGTTTCCATCCTCTTCATAGCCCAGTCCCTAACTCTCCCCTTCAAAGCTTCATCTTCTGTATCCACCGAGAAATGTTGAAGGACTTCTTGCCAAATTAGTTCCTTGTCATGATCATAGACAAAACTAATGTCAGGACGTCTTTTCCTTGGCCGCCATTCACGAGCACTGATCGGAAGCCTATCCCTTACAAGGTAACCACAGTTGGTGGCAAATCTATGTGCATGTGGTCCAAGTACTGCCCCTGTTTTCTCATCGAATTCCGTGATAATGTACCGACCCTCCAATGGCTTCTTCGGGGCTCGTACATTTTTTCTCTTCCCTGTAGTTGTCGTTGATACAGACGGCTATGTATATGTAGACACACAAAACTTATAAATATAATTATACAACTATAATTATTTTGATTTTGTAGACATATATATTGTAGACATATAATACCTCGACAACATTGTCTTGCGCGATATTTTCTTGCTCAACATCTGGCGCAAAGTACTGACTTCCGTCATCTAGTTGATTGGTGCCATCTACTTCTTGATCAGTACCATCATTGATCATTGAAAACAATAAAGCCTCCATGTCGTCATTCGGGTCGTCCATATCTATATCAAATCATATATATACATGTTTACTAGCAATAATGGAAGGTCAATATTTCTCTAGAGTAGACACTTTGGGGTAGACACTTAGTCTTAGAGTAACCAATTAAAAGGGTAGACACTAAGTGTGTGTGTGTGTAATAAAAGTGTTTAGGGTTTAGGGTAGACACTTATGATGTATATCTATAGGGTTTAGAAACTTAGGGTTTAGGGTAGACACTTAGTGTGTGTGTGTGTGTGTGTGTGTTTGTGTGTGTAATAAAAGTGTTTAGGGTTTAGGGTGTGTGTGTGTAAACCCTAAACAAGTGTGTAACACTTAGGGTAGACGCATATATATCAAATCGACACTTATAGTGGTAATAATTTGCTAATAAAAGGGTACACACTTAATATATATAGCAATAATGGAAAGGTGTGACCCTTAGTGATTAGCCACTTAGAGTTGGGCACTAGGGGTAGACACTTAGTGTGTGTAATAAAAGGGTAGAAATATATACATGTTTACATGCAATAATAATAGAAGGTCAATATTTCTCTAACAAATCCATCTATATATCAAATCATATATATACATGTTTTCTATCAAATCATATATATATCAAATCCATCTATATACATGTTTTCTATATATCAAAATCTAAACAAGTGTTGTGTGTGTGTGGAGGGTTTAGGGTTTAGGGTAGACACTTAGGGCCATTTACATATATTTCTCTAACAATTAATACATATATCAAAAGCATGAATGTGTGGTCCACACATAATATACATTACTAAAACTAAATCAATTTCCTAAAACTAAAATACAAACAAAATTAATTTCCTAAATTAATTTGCAATAAAATCAATTTCTATTTCATTACACACAGTTCTTTTGCAATAATCAATATAACTAAAACTAAATCAATTTCCTAAATCAATTTGCAATAAAATAAATTTCTATTTTATTACAAACAGTTCCTTTGCAATAAATCAATATATAACTAAAACTAAATCAATTTCCTAAATCAATTTGCAATAAAATCAACCTTTTCCCTTTTTTCTTTTTCTTTTTTCTCTCCTTCCTTCTAGATCTTCCTTCTTCCTCCTCCTCTCCTTCCTTCTTATTCTCTCTTTTTCTTTCTTCCTTTTCTGCTTCTCTCTTCTCTCGAACTCTCTCTCTGTGGTTGACCGGCCCGGCCTCTCTCGGATGACGGGCCCGCAAGGTGGAGGCGCGGCGGCGGCGGCGCTCAGGCGAGTGGGACAGGACGGGTGGGCCGGGGGCTAGCGCGCACGTGGTGTGGTGCGCGGTGGCGTTGGCGCGCCGACGAGTCGTGGGCTCCACCAATGGCGACGGCGTGACGACGGTGTGGCGGCGGTTGCGTCGTCGAGGAAGGGCAAAGGCAAGATCGACGAAGACACACATAGTAGGCGAGAGATCAGGGGAGGAAGACAGAGGAGATCGGTCGCGGCTTATATAGGTAGACATCCTTTAGCCGTGATTGGTATTACCAACCGGGGCTAAAGGCCTTTAGCTGCGGTTGGTAATTCCAACCGGGGCTAAAAGGTAACACCTTTAGCCCCGGTCGGTATTCCCAACCGCGGCTAAAGGTCCTTTAGCCCCGGTTGGTAATATCAACCGCGGCTAAAGGCCCGTTTAGGCGCCAAATGAAATTTCCAGTGGGATCTTTTATATGTTTTGGTATTGTATATAGTTTAATATATCTATAAATTATTCTAGTTCTAGTTAATTGCATAATAAATTAAATACATGCCACCAAATTTTTAAAAAATAAATATTAAATTTCTTTTTGCTTTATTATACACTAGAAAAATGTATAACATAAAATCTTTTACCTTTTTTATAATATCAAATATAAATGTAACTAACCATTAGAATTTGGTTAATGCAAAAGTATATTGTTTAATTAAAAAAAATAAAATGCTTGGTTACCAACAGGAAATTTGTTTATGCATTATTTTAACGTTAAACTATTTGTGTTTCACCATTCATTGTCCAATTATGCGACCTTTAAGTGTACCCTTAAATAGAAAATTATTAATGAGACACTAAATGACCCTATATGAAAAACTTTTGAATACAAAGGTTTTATAACTCATCAAGATCATTCATTTTAGAACTAAACTTTTTCACTGACAAATGTAGATCTTCATTAGTCACTAAACGACTACAAAAGAAGTATTAGTAAACATTAATTTGATCACTGACAAATGTAGACCTTTATTTATTTGACTAAAATGCCCAATACACATGTCACTTGATCGACATCACACTGCTAAGCTAGCTACATCAAGCGGGCACATTAGTGATCTTCTTCTTGACATATGCCCCTTGGTCATGATCATATCGTAACCATGGAGTGTCCTCGGCATTTAGAATTATGCTTGGGTCTTTGGTCACACTGAATGGCGCAATTCGGTCATCCATTTCGTAAAGTTCTGACATGTCTGAGTTGTCCTCAATACCTAAAATATTTCTTTTCCCTGAAAGAACTATGTGACGCTTGGGCTCATTGATGATTGATTTGTCATCGTTTTTTCCTTTCTTTGGTTTTGTAGACATGTCTTTTACATAGAACACCTGATTCACATCAGCAGCAAGGACGAATGGTTCGTCTTTGTACCCAATAGTGTCGAGGTCCACTGTTGTCATCCCATAATCCTTGTCAATTGTTACCCCGGCTCCGGTCATCTTCACCCATTGGCACTTAAACAAAGGGACTTTAAAATTAGGTGCATAGTATAGTTCCCAAATCTCAACTATACGGCCATAATATGTTTGCATTTTTTCCATTTGGGTCAATGGCATCTACGCGGACACCACTGTTTTGGTTGGTGCTCCTTTTATCTTGGTCTACTGTGTAAAATATATTTCTATTTATCTCGTAGGCTTTGTACGTGAGGATGTGCCATGATGGTTGTCTAGCCAAGAAATACAGTTGGTCATCAATACTGTCATCACCAACAAATTTTTTGCGCAACCAATCGTCGAAAGTTTTCATGTGTTCACGCATAATCCAAGCTTCATTTTTCCTTGAAAACTCGGATCATAGGAACTTCTTGTGTACCTCGACATACGGCTCCTCCACGGAGGAGTTTTGAAGAACTGTGTAGTGTGCTTTGTTGAAATAATCATCCCCCTACCGATATATGTTTTCTTCCCTAGTGTTCCTTTCCCACTAAGTCTCCCCTCGTGTCTTGATTTAGGAACACCAATTGGGTCAAGGTCGGGAATATAGTCAACACAGAACTCAATGACCTCCTCTGTCCCGTAGCCCTTGGCGATGCTTCCTTCTGGGCGAGCACGTTGGTGAACATATTTTTTCAGGACTCCCATGAACCTTTCAAAGGGGAACATGTTGTGTAGGAACACAGGACCGAGAATACTAATCTCCTTGACCAGGTGAACTAGGAGGTGTTCCATGATATTAAAGAAGGATGGAGGGAAAACCAACTCAAAGCTGACAAGGCACTGGAAAACCAACTCAAAGCTGACAAGAGCAGCTAGTTCTATTGGATCGATTGCCTTCTGAGAAATTGCATTGAGGAATGCACATAGCTTCACAGTGGCTAGACGTAAATGTGGAGGTAGAATTCCTCTTAACGCAACCGGAAGCAATTGCGTCATAAGTACGTGGCAGTCATGAGACTTTAAGTTTAGGAATTCTTTCTCTGACACATTTATTATATTCTTTATATTGGAGGAAAATCCAGATGGGACCTTGATGCTGCTTAGACATTCAAACATGCTTTCCTTCTCTTTTTTGCTAAGAGTGTAGCTAGCAGGCTTTAAATAATGACGTCCATCTTCTGTCTTCTCTGGATGCAGGTTGTCTCGTTCTTTCATGTCTTGCAAGTCCTGTCGTGCTTCAAGTGTATATTTGCCTTTTCCATACACACCCATGAATCCTAGCAGGTTCACACAAACATTCTTTGTCAAGTGCATCATGTCGATCGCATGGCGGACCTCTAGGACATGCCAATAGGGTAGCTCCCAAAATATGGACTTCTTCCACATGGGTGCGCGTTCATTAGCATCTTTTGGAACTGGTACGGCCCCTTCTCCCTTTCCAAAGACTACTTGCACAGCCGTGACCATATCAAGTACCTCCTCTCCAGTTTGGTTGACAGGCTTGGTTTGTTTCACTTCTTCTTTACAATACTTTCCTTTTTTTCTGGCTTGGTGATTCTTAGGAAGAAAATGACGATGGCCAAGGTACACGACCTTTCGACATTTTTTCAGATATACACAGTCAAGGTCATCAAAACAGTGTGTGCATGCATTATATCCCTTGTTTGTCTGTCCTGAAAGATTACTCAGGGCAGGCCAATCATTGATTGTTACGTACAGCAATGCTCGCAGGTCGAAGTGTTCCTGTTTGTACTCATCCCACACATGTACACCTAGTTTGCTCCATAAAAGCAGTAGTTCCTCAACTAAGGGCCTCAGGAAGACATCAATGTCGTTGCTAGGTTGCTTCGGGCCTTGGATCAGCAGCGACATCATAATGAACTTCCGCTTCATGCATAACCATGGTGAAAGGTTGTAGATACATAGAGAACAGGCTAAGTGCTATGACTACTGCTCTACTCACTAAAAGGATTCATACCATCCGTCCTCAAACCGAACCTTAAGTTTCTTACGTCTTCTGCAAACTCCGAGAATTCTCTGTCAATTGCTCTCCACTGGGACCATCAGCAGGGTGTCTCAACATGTTATCTGTCTTACGGTCTTCTTTGTGCCATCACAACAACTTTGCATGGTCCTTGTTTCTGAACAGACGTTTCAGGCGGGGTATTATAGGAGCATACCACATAACTTTGGCAGAGATTTTCTTCCTAGGACACTCTTCGCCCTCAATATCGCCAGGGTCATCTCGCCTGATCTTATACCGCGACGCTTTACATACGGGGCATTCATCTAAATTCTCGTAGTCCTTGCCACATATATCTTCAGGATTTCTAATCCCAGAGGGAACACGACCTGTTTTGCTTCGTACGTAGTGGCAAGCAATTCGTTAGGCTTCGGAAGCATCTTTTTATTAATCTTGAGTAATTGCCCAAATGCCTTGTCGGATATGCAATTTTTTGCCTTCTATTGTAGCAACTCCAGTGTTGTACCCAACTTATTTTGCCAATCTTCGGCGCTCGGGTATAGTAGTTTCTTGTGATCCTCTAGCATGCAGTCAAACTTAGCTTTCTCTTTTTCACTTTCACAACCTCTTTGTGCATCACGAATGACTTCACCAAGACCATCATCTTCAGAGAGTGTGTCCTCTGCCCCTATCCCTGCCTCTTCTTCTTCTGCTGCTTCATCCATTGCAGTATCATTGAAGTCACCATATTGAGCAATAATGTCGTCAGGGTCCAATTGTTCTTCTTCATCTTCTTCCATCATAATTTCGGTTTCTCGATGCTTGGTCCAACAAATATAGTTTGACATGAAACCCGACTTCAACAAGTGTGAGTGAACAGTCCTTGAGCTAGAATATTCCTTCAAATTCTTGCACACGATGCATGGACAACACATGAAATTACCATTCCGCTTGTTTGCCTCAGCCGCTCTTAAGAAACCATGCACGCCATCAAAGAACTCTTTGGAGCGGCGATCAACATTGTACATCCAATCGCGTGTCACCGTCTGCATTATATGACCCAAAACATAATTAAATTTCTCATTTTGGTCAAAAATGAAATTATAAAATACCGAACGAAAGTTCGTCTGCATTAAAATAACATGATCGAGATGGAACACCATCATGTGTCATTTCCGATTCATACAAATACTAATGTATGTTCTATGAAAGCCTTGACATAGCGTATGCTAAGACCACTAGCACTATACACAGAAAACCTAAACTGCACATTAGTAGCATAATGATCTCCCGACCCATCCCAACTAAAGCAGACAAATCATTATTCTTCTGCTCAGCATCGACAGACTTCTTGAGCTGGCTCACTGCTTCATCAGCCTTCGTAGCCTTCGCGACGTGTGTAACATACTCTTCCTCCCAGTACCAGCCGCGACATCCAGTGCCATCCCACTGAAAATAGAAATAAAAAATCAACACTTTAATCAAAATCATTAGGAAATATAGGTACAAATTAACCATAACCATCAAATATGCCAAAATATATAACTCGCATTGCGATCTGGACACTTATAGAAGATCCGACCGTTGTTGGGACTCGGCTTCCCCAATCGGTACTCTTTCACAGTCTTTTGCATAGACTTACCACATGTAATGAGAGGGAGGTCTGGCCTTAGTCGCTTTGGAACCCGATCAGGGGCCGAGTGTCCCGAAGAAGTTGTCATCTACTCTCTATACTAATTTTTCAAACTAGATATTATAAATTCCTTATATTCTAAACAAAGAAAATAAAACAACTAAAATTTACCATGTATACAACTAAAGTATTCTAGGTAGCTACCTTCTTTATCTAAATATATAATTATTTTGAGCTCAAGTGGCACATTATAAATCAAGAACAATCCACCATAAATTCATCATTTAATAATATCCTAATAAGAATCTATATATTTCTCAAACTAAGCTAAACTAATCTTGAAATGTGGAACATATAATACCCTAGAAATGAAAGGTGTATACTTAAAATACTAATTTTAGTTGTCTTGTTTAAAATATTCAAACAATGTCAAGTGAATGAAACTTAAAATGACAAAAAAGAGAAATCATAAAGAAAAATCACATCTAGAACAAGAAACAATATATGTTGCCGCTAAAACATGAGAGGTTGAAGATAGTAACCTTTCAACGAGTCGATGGAGGCGTAGAAGTGATCAAATGAAGCAATGACCGAAGAGGAGATGAAGAACAATGAAGAACACCAAGAACAAGAGCAAGAACAGAGAGGGGAAGAAATGAGCTCTCGGGCTCGGGTAGGGGAGGAAGAGAGTTCAAATAGGGGGGACCTTTAGTCCCGGTCCATAGAAACAGCCGGGACTAAAGAACCCGAATTAGCCTCGGTTTGTGCCTTAAACCGGGGCTAAAGGTCTAACCCGGTTGGTAATACCAACCGCGGCTAAAAGTGGACCTTTAGCCCCGGTTGGTAACACCAACCGGGACTAAAAGTCCCCCCCCAACATTGTCGGGGGGGGGGGGGACTTTTAGTCCCGGTTGGTGTTACCAACCGGGGCTAAAGGTCCCTTTAGCCCCGGACGCAATTTTCACCGGGGCTAAAGCCGTTTTTGGAAATCAGTCAAAGGTGGTTTCTGTACTAGTGGTACATTGTTCACGTTACAATCATGATTACACAAATACCCCACTACCTGCTCCGGAATATTCCGGAGGTCTCCCCAACACTCCGGGGGCCCTTTGGTCATACTTTAATCAACAAAAATTACTAGGCCGGAGAACATGCTGGTGGAGGCCCATTCGTCCGGGCCTGACAGTTGGTCCTGGCCGCCTCGCCCTGAGGTGCTCCTCGGTCTTCCGGACCCTCGGCAACAGCTCCTTCACTTGTGAAGCTTCTCTCCGGGGGGCCTTCGCACAGAGGACCTTCCTCGCTCCTCCGGCCTTGGCCTTTCGGCCTTCGTATCAAAGACCCTCCCGTGGCTAACGTCTCGGCCTTGCTGGTGTGCGAATGCTCCAACTCTTCATCGTCGTGATACCTGCATACACATAAAGTGACGTGCTACTCTGGCACTACCTTGTTACTTTCCGGCGAGCAATCACTGCCTTCGCCGAGGCTTTGTCTGCGCGTGTGTTGGGGTTGCTTCGTTTTGGTTAAGGACGCGGCTTTGGGTGAACGGGGCCTTCGCGATTTATGCCCCAAGTGACGGCCAGACACAGCTGAACCATTCCGATCTGCTAGCGCTAGCCGCCATAGTTTTCCTTGGAATTTCAGCACGTTTTGGGATACTGCAGCAGCGTCTGCGGCTAGCTTTTGGCATAAATGCTGCAGCCGACCAAGTTTTCTCTAGGGCGGGCCATGTCGGCGCAGAGAGAGAGAGAGAGAGGGTGCTTGTCCGCAGTCGTGTGCCAATGATTCCCATGATTAGCCCGCGGCCGCGAGGCCGCCAGTGGAAAAAAATCTCGAGGCAAGGACGAGTTGACGACCGAAGAGACGCTTTGTCATGGTGCGGACCGAGTTGGAGTAGGCGTGTTGGGGCTTTCGGATGGACCGATTCCTGGCTGATTCGGGTCGGCGCCGCAGCCAAACCCACAGTGCTCCGAGCCTCCGATCCGTGGATTGGATTCGATCGCATTCGCTCCTTGACGCTCCCGCCAGCCCCGCTCTCAAGATTCCCTGGATGGATGACGACGAGGCCCCGCGGCCGGCACGCGTTCCGCGCTAGCTTTGCTGACGGGTGGGGTGAGACCACCAATAAAGCACAAGGTCGTGGATTTGCGATCTCATATGAACGAAAGGAAAGAAGTACTTTTTCGTGTGCGGGCAAATTTGGTGTTGTGTCTCAACGTCAGCCAGCAAATGTTGTTTCACGTCTGCTGTATATATGCGTGCAACTGGACTGTGCACTTTACGGCCGGATTATTTATGGATTGGAGGGGATGAAAAAGAAGGGGTAATTCGTGATTTCACCCCCTATATAGGGTCTGTTTGGAATTGCTCCGCTCTATGTTTTTCAGCTCTCCTCCACGTTTTTTAGTCCAACGGTTTCAGCTCTACGCACACAACTCCAGAAAAAAAAGATAGAATTGTGAGATCACCTAAAGAGGTACTCCACAAACTCTAGTTTAGAGTTTAGAGTTTACACAAATTCTAGTTTTTTAGAGAGCTGCTCCATAGAGGAGTTTGCAGAGCAGAGTTTGTGGAGCAGTCTTAAACAGACCCATAATCTCCTCCCATCTTTGTAGGAAAGAAAATTTACGAACACGGTAGTCTATGTATTCACAAGTCAAGCACACTCAGTTTCTAATTCGTTTTAGCATCGTTAATAATAAACAACAGTGAGCGCATAATAGCAATAGGTATGATGACTCACTTGCCTACTAAAAAAACTTTTATAAGACGTTTCCAAAATGGGTTTCGAGGCCGGGCCAATTGCCGGTGTGACATGCAGTTATGCATAGATCCGATCATGGTGGGTTGCTTTTTTTAATTGAATGGAGTGATTGCTAAATTGACAAAAAGATGAATACGCGTCACGCGTGCGATGTGTAAATCGTTCCTCATTCTTTTATTCGTCGTATCATTCAACAGATAGAAATAAACTTGTCATTTAAGTTGGTTTTCAACAACTTCTACTAGCAATATGAGACTATTGTTATCCATGCACTCATGATTCCCCAAAAAAGTTATTCATGCACTCATTGTTTTGGTATTTCATAAATGAGCCTCTCCATGAACAAAATTTAAGTAATTTATTCCATCATTATAAGAGTCTCAGTTAATACAAGTCGTCACATGACGTCAGATTTCAACCAAGACATAGCTTATTTTTTTCTACATTTATACAACTACAGGGACGGCTATTTTTTTTTCCGTCTCGCAAAGGTAAAAGCTAACGGGATAAATGCAGGTAAGAGCAGACTGGATTGTATCTCATTGCTTGTTATCCATGACCACGAGCCACGACGAGTCATCACGGGGTGGTGATGTCATGGATACTCTTGCGCTTGCTGTCGCCACGGCTAGCGGCGCTGGCCTGACGGATGAAGTACTTTTGCGCGTGGCTGGCCACTTGCGTCGGTGTCCGCGTCTTCACCGACCACCGCGAGATGTTCCGCCAGTCGCCGCGCCCGTACTTTTCCAGCCCCTCCAAAAACAGCCTGCGCAGGAGCACAAGATTAGCTTAGCAGGGCCTACGTAATACACGGATGTTGTACACTGGTACTAGTCAAGAGAGAAAGGTCTGGTAGGCCCGAGTGAATCTAGCGTGGGAAGAAAGATCCGTGGAAGTATCTGGGACCACAAAGAACCCACGTCGAATGACAGGGTGGCGAAAAGGACAAAAAATGAATTGTGATGCCACAAAGTGTTGCTAGTATGATTCCAGCAAAGGATTGTGATGCGCGTGTACCTGTGCTCATCCTCTGTCCACGGCACCCCCCGGCGGCGCTCCTCTCCGCTGCCGCCCCCGCGACCGCGTCCGGTACGGCCACCATCGGCGATCGCGTCGTCATCCCAGAAGTCTGGGGCCTCGACCACGCCACGCTCAATAAGGTCGACGTCGGTGATCAGCACCTGGTAGTGGTCCCAGGCCTCCTGCGGCGAGCGGTCGTGCAGCCGTGACGCCACCAGCGCCCACCGGTTCGGCAAGTGCTCCGGGAACATCACTAGCGCGCCCTCGAACACCTTGTCCTCGGCCTTGGTCCACGGCCTGCTGCCCGCCGGCGCCGCCCATGTCGCCACCGACGACGACTGTCCTGCGCTCCCACCGTAGTAAAAGGCCATTGCTTCACGCGTTCCCTTACGGCTGGCTGGAGCCGGAGCAGAGTCGGCTGCTTGCGCTTGTGCTTTTGAGAACAAACTCTAGTTGCTGGGCAGAACTGGAGGTCGATGGCCAGCTTTTATAGATTTGGAGGAGTGGGGCAATGATTCGCTAAACCATGCCCCCGTCCCCCCCATTTATTTATTTTTAAGTCATGGTGCTCCTTTGGAACATTCTAATTCCAGATGCTGACGCCCAAAACAAAGTGGGAGAACCGGCAGAGTGATTAGCGAGCGGATTAGCGAAAGCCAGAAGGGCAGCAGTGCAGCACACACGCCGCCCACGTTCGGTGGGTTCGGCTGACGCCCGGCACCCGCCCGCGTCGGATCCCAGTCGGCGGCCGTGGGCCTGGCGGGCCAAGGCACCGTACCGCGCGGATAAGATCGCAGCCCATTATATTTTATTATCTGGGCACACCTCCAGCTTTTCCTCTTTTCATTCGATTGTGTGGAACGTGCTACAATGTCTCGTGTAATGTTCGAGACAGATTCCACAACTCTCTGTGAAGCCATGTCTTATCCAAAATTGGGATAGAAGTCTCTTGGTGGTATTATTTCAGAAAAATCTAGATTTTGATGCATTCTGAGTTTGTAATTTGTAAAGTTTCGGTTTGCAATAGAGTATGTAATATTGTTTAGCTATCTATAGTGCTAGCTCAGTTGTTGGCAATTCTCATATATTTCTTGATTATGCACCAGACTTTGTAAAAGAACTTGAGGCTGTTCGGCGTGTCTGACTTATGTTATTTTTAGCTGTTTTGTTGTGCTAAAGAATGTTGTACCATGACTGATAAGTGAGGCTCATAAGTCAAGCGAACAAGATTGTCTCCAGCGATTGCCTAAAAATAGTAGGCTTGTTCGTCTACACTACTTCACCACTACTTTTCAGCGAACAAACAATATTTTTTTCTCACAACTAATCAACATAGCTCTGCTTCACTAGTGAAATTATTTTTTAAATAATTATATGAGCAACTTTCTAAGTAAACTTTAGCTATTTTAGAAAAGTATTTGACAAAATAGTTTCACCAACAACTTCATGTATGCACATGAGAGAGGAATGAGAGAGTTAAGATAAGCTATTTTTTTTTTTATTTCATCTCACTTCATATCTTTGTAAGAGGAAAAAAATAGCTTCACCCATAAAACCGATTTAAAAATAGTTGTTTAAAAAAGTAGTTAATTTCCGTCATCATCTCACGCACAATTTTGCTAAAGGTCAGCCTCCCGATTGGATCTATTCGTCCCGGAGACGATTCGCGGCACACGCCACAAACTCAAGCGACTTTAGGTTATCCGGTTGGGAGATACTAGCGCTCGGACGTCTGGACAGAAGCACGCGTCCGGACGCTCGCACCTCCTCTACCGCGCGTGCCCGTAGACACTGTGTCTGCCGCTACTTCTTGTGAACCCTATGTCCCCTCTGTCATGCACACCCACGGGAAATACTATGCTCGCCGCACTTTCCCCTGACCCTCCTCTCTCTCTCTCTCCACGTGGGCGGAGCCTAAGAGCCGAGACGTGGACAAGCACACCCGTCCACGTGACCTAGTGAAGGCCCTATGTGAGTTTTGGTAATAGATGAAACCTAATTACTAACCTTTACTCTAGTGTTGAGTTAGGTTGGTACACCAAGTGATGGAGCAAGCTAGGTGGCTAAGTGGATAAAAAGCCACAAGATCATGAGGATCAAGAAGTGCTCATTGCTTGGAGAAAGAAGAAGGAAAGAAAACCGAGGTGATCAAGGCAAAGGTATACTTGATAGGTTTTGCTTTCGGTGATCAAGACACTTAGCGAGTGTGATCACATTTAGGATACGTAATCGTACTATTAAGAGGGGAAATGTGTATGTGATTGCGAGTGTCAAGTGCCACTAGGTGAATTGTCTCATGCATGTGCATTTACAACCTTGTGATCTAACCCTTGCAAAATGTGATGTAAAATATGCTAAACACATGCAGTAAGGAAGTACACTTGGTGTCTAGCACATTGGAGCAACGGTGGAGATGTTAGAGATGAGAAAGGGCTCTCAAAGGAGCACCAGACGTTGTGCCCGGAGGCACTGGATGCGTCCGATGGCTAACCCTAGCTTTAGTCTGAGTGCATTGAGAGCACCAGACGCTGAGAGAGTTTGGTGACGGGTCACCAGGCGCGTCCGGTGTGTCTAGGAGCTCTCTAGTTGCTCTCAGCATGATCGTCGGACACTGGCACCGGACGTGACGCCAAAATGTACTGTGCGTTCGGTGCTAAGGAGATGAAGTGACTGGCAGTAGGAACCAGATGCTGGGTGAGCCCACTGCATGGTCACCAGACGCGTCTGATGCGAGAAAAACCGCTCGGCATAGTTTGTACACACTACCGGACACTAAGTGCAGTGAGTCCGGTGTGGGCACCGAACGCGTCCGGTGCTTATACAAAATGCGACAGTGTGATGAACAGTGTGATGAACAGTGTGGGCGGCAAGTAGCCATTTCAAACGGCTAGTACACGTGGCACCTTATGGTGCACCGAACGCAGGCACCAGACATTTCCGGTGCAACATGAAGGCCCGTCTGGTGCCCCCGAGAAAGGGGGAACAACTCTAGTGTTTGAGGGGGTGTTGTATATATGTGTTGGATAGCTTAGAGGGGGCAGCTCTTGCACATTTCATTCACTTGCCATCCTGTAGAGCTGAGCACACTCCTTACACTCATATTCATGCATGATTGAGTGATCCAAGTGCACTTGCTTGAGAGTTTGCATCTAGTGGCACTTGGGAGTCATTTTTGCTGCGGATTTCTTGTTATTCTTGGTGATTTTTGTCACATAGACGGTTTGGGGCAACAGAGGTGGATCGGCAAGAGTTGGTGATTGTTCTTGGCCGCCACCGGATTGAATTGTGAGAGGTTTTGAGCCTACCTCATGGGAGATCATGAAAGGCTACTCCAGTGGATTTCTCATAACTTATGGATCCCCATCTTGTGTTGGTTATGCGGCACCGGAGACAGGTTAGGCGTGTGATGCGTATTAGCGTGTGAACCTCCAAGTGGGTGTATCTCTACAACGAGGAGTAGCTTGCCGGCAAGCAACTGAACCTCGGTAAAAAATCTTGTGTCGACCATCTCTTACCGAGTTTCATATTGTCTTGTGATCTGATTTGATTTGGACTATCTTATTGGATCACATCTCTCCACATCGGTATAATCAGTATCAAATCCCTCTCTAGTTGTATCCCTTCTTTGTTCTTGCTAGTAGTATATTAGTTAGTCTTGTGTAGCTTCATCTCTAAATATTTTGTGTAGAATTAGTTATCGTGTGGCTATACTTGTCCATGAGGCACGAGGCCCGACGGCGCGGCCCATGGCACGACGTTTTGGCCCGTCCTGAGCACGACACGGAACGGTGGATGGGCCGTGCCTAGGCCGTCACCTATGCACGTGGCACGGCACGGGCACGACCCGATCTAAGAGGCGGCACGGGAGCAGCACGATGATTGTGATTCCAACGGCTTATTCAGTTAAAATAAGTTGTTAAAATGATTTATGATAACTAATAATTGAATTGTGACATGTTAAAAATGATGAACACTTGTCAAAAACTAAAAACGATGAACACTTATAAAATGTTTGAAGTGTTTCTTGTCTAACGGGCCATGGGCCGGCACGGCACGACAGGCGGCACGACACGGGAAAACGGCCTGTGGGCCGTGGCGTGGGTCGGCAGCCACACACAAAGCACGACTAGGCACGACACAACAGGCACGACAACCCAAGGAGGCACGGCACAGGCTGGCATGGCACGGCCCGATGGCCATCTATACGTGTGGCTTAGACTATTATTATGATAGCATTGTTTGGCTAGGTGGCTTGCATCCCATGTTAGGCTAGCGCAAAATTTGCTTCGCATAGGTTTATTCTAACTTGTTGTTGAGATTAGCTTGTTGATTTTTATTTAGGCTATTCACCCCCTCTAGCCGCCAATCGGACCTTTCACCCAGTGCCCCGTCTACCAACCCCCAACTCGCCATACCCCATCCCGACGTCCGGGAAGTACCCCCATGACCCTCCTCTCTCTCCACATGGGCAGAACCCGAGAGGCGTGATTAGGACAAGCATGCCACGTTTGCGTGACCCACCAGCCAGCGCCCCATCCTATGACCCCAACTCACCGTACCCCAACCCCAGAGTCCGACCAACCTTTTAAAGCATGAAACACTTGAACGCAACATACGTTTAAAGAAGATGAAACATTTGTACCATACACATGCAACATGTGTGTGAAACATATGCAACATCGAGATAAGAACATTTGCAACAAGCAAAAACACTTACCCCCAATATAAAAATCTGCAACATGCAAAAACACATACCCCAATATAAGACTCAAATACCTGAAACATTCGGAACATACTTTTGCAACGTATGTGTGAAACATATGCAACATCCAAATAGAAACGCTTGCAATAACACGTTTGGAACCTATGAAACATTTTGAACAAACGCTTGCAACATGAACAACATCCCCCAGATCTACTTTTACAACATATGTATGATTCAGCTACAACATACCTCTAAAATGTCTAAAACAACTCAAACATATAACTGCAACATAGGGGGGGGAGACTTTCATTCCAATTTTTATGCCTGTGTCATCTTCAACTCCAAGAATTCAATGATTATGAAGATGCCATATGTTGATTGGGAGAGACTAGAGGCAAAGCCAGACCTAGAGTTCGACAAAACGATTAAGGATTGCCAAGTTTGGACTCTCTGACTTGATGTCATTCATGTACAACTAGAATGTTAAGGTGTTTGCTCAGTTTCATGTGATGCCATCACTAATGAGATTCACTGAATGATTGAGGAATGGCACTACAAGGTTGACTTTGTAATCTTTAGTCGTCTACATGGGTTTGGAGAGGAAGAACATGACTTCTCAAGGATACATTATTGTCATGTGGAATGAGATTAACTTTGAGATGGATGACCCCAAAAGGGGCTGCCCTATGGTGCTATCAGATGTTCATCATTGAGAGGGTCACCGACTATAGTTTTGTGAAGGATGAACTTCATGAGGTGTACAAGACTGAGGAGGCCCAACATTCAGGACCTAGTGAGATAGTGAGGCATTCCTTAACAGCTACAGAGGACATTCCTGGGTCCTTCCGCTCTGCTTCTCAGAGGGGGATAAGAAGAGCATGTTCACCAAGTGGATCAAGGCAATTTTCACCACATGCACAACCACAACCACCACAACATACAAAGCACGATTTGACAACCATGCATACATAGAGAGTGTTGACCTTTCACCACTTCCTCCGCCAAAGTCCCCTCTGTAGTTGGATGATCTTTCTGACCTTTCTACTAGAGACTTTGACGAGGAGGACGAGGAGGAGTTCGGCTAGACCTTGTCATAGCTTCATGACTCTTCTCGCTTCACCTCCTCCACTTACTGCCAGGGTAGGGCAGTGGTCTCTAACGATCACAGCTACCATGACCATGGTGGATATGATGATAGTACAGGAGGAGGTGATGGTGTTGAATGACATGACATATAGGATGAGGACGAGTGTGTTTATTTCTCTATCTTGTCCATTCTTTGTTTTTGGTGCTTGTTGCCAAAGGGCAAAGGGGAGAAGAAATAAGAGGTCCATGCATGTCCTCCACGAAGCAGAGAGGATGCAATCTTTGCAAGATTAGAGATGGCATATCGTTCCAAGACTTGCACGAGGCTAGCACGACAGCCTGCAATCTCGGTTGGGTCTGACCAGCGCAGAGTGTCTCTGCCTCCAAGCGTGATTGTTATGCGCAAATGCAAATGGTGCGCTACAGAAGTTGGAGCATGGGCAATATGCCACCGGGTGGAGCTAGCTATAGGTCAAGATAGGTGTGTGAGAGAGAGCATGAATTTTGTATGAGGCAACGATGACCAGCGGCGACCTTGCGAGAGCGACCGGTTAGGGCAGAATATCAAGCAACCACGAGAACGACGGCCATGCGAAAGAGAGTGATTGGGGCGGAGTGGGAGAAACCGTTGCAGGTCATCTTTTTCAACCTCCATCATGCCAAACTCGATTTACATGTTCTCTTTACCCTGAAATCAAGATTAACACGCTGGAATTATTTAACAAGTGATGGTTTTTTAGTTTTAAATTCTAGCTTTTGTTGATTGCATACATATATGTGTAGTACTTGTTTTGTTAATTTAGGTTTGTTTCTTAACATTTAAAACTCAACATACAAATGTACTTCTCTACGGTAGTTCTAGTGATAATATAGTAATTAAATAAAAAAACACTTAATCTGCATATCATCAATCCTGTTTTCTGAATAATCTTGATTACTTTTAGTTGGGTGATCTTAGATCAAGTTCTCAAACTACTTTTATAGATTGGCACCCTTGGTATCATGTATCCAGTCCAAGCTCATGCGATATTGCAACAACATGTAATGTTTATAAATGTCTACTGAGTTATGTTTATGACGATTTTCTTTTGTTATTCCATACTAACTATATTAGAATATTGTTTATTAAATTGATCTAGAAATTTGAGAATTGAGAATAAAGAAGCCAACACATAAGTTGGAGAATTATTTCTTATTATTAAGTGGTACTCAATTCCCCGTTGGAAACCAAGTCACAAGTTTGGGCTAGATTTAGATTTCATTTCAATAGGCTTGGGACAAACCATGGCAGGTTGGGGTACATATAGAATAGCAAATTTGGCCCTTAAGAAATCCATAACATATTATAGAGCATATTCTAAAGAGATGCTAATCTAGATAAAGTAGAAGATAAAGATGTTGGCGTATGCACCAACTATTCCTAATGCCCATAGAGCTTTAACTCCTAAATATCCCAACCAACAAGGCTTATTGTTGTCATTACCCCCCTAAGCCTTGTGTATAGCCTTCTCAAGTATTTGGACCATCCCAATCCTAGAATAAAACTCCTGGAATTTGATCCGCCCAAGAGACTTGGTTAGAAAATTAGTGAGCTGATCCTACGTGTTGATGTAGTTTGCCCTCGTCCAAGAAGCTTCAAATGAAGTGGTACTTGACCCAAATATGTTGTTGCACTTGTGAAATACGGGGTTCTTTGCCAAGGCCAAGGCGGACTTGGTGTCCACCATGAGCTCCACAACTTCTGTGTCACTGCCAAGGATATTGCTTACCATCCGAGCTAGCTAGAGAGCCTGAGTTGAATCAGAAGTGGAAGCGATGTACTATGCTTTGCAACTGGACAGTGTGAAAGGTCTAGATATGGCTAGAAGGGGGGTGAATAGCCTATTAAAAATTCTACAACAACACTTAGGCAAACTTGTTAGAATAAAATACGGCGTAAAGCAAGTTTGCGCTAGCACTATGGTTAGGCAAGCCACCTACCAATTCTAGTTACTAGCAAGATAATTACTAATGCACACAACTTAGCTATCAAACTAGAAAGCTCTAAACAAGGCTACACAAGCTAGAGAGCTACTCTACTTTGCAAGAAGGTAAAGAATGTAATGCAAAGCTAGAGTTAAGAAGGTTATACCGCCGCGGAGAGAATACCAATGAAGAGACAATCAATCACAATAGAAATCCTCGGTAAAGACAATGTGACACAAGATTTTTAACTGAGGTTCACTTGTTTGCCAACAAGCTAGTCCTCGTTGCAGCGATACACCCACTTGGAGGTTCACGCGCTAATTGACATCACACGCCAAACCCGTCACCGGGTGCCGCAAAACCAACACAAGATAGGGATCCACAAGCTGCGCCCAATCCACAAGAGATACCTTTCACGAACTCCCGCGGGGAAGGTTCAAGAACCCCTCACAATCCACCGATCGGAGCCAGAGACAATCACCTTCCTCCGCTGAACGATCCTCGTCGCACCAAGCCGTCTAGGAGGTGGCAACTTCCAAGAATAACAAGAGCTCCGCAATGACGACGATCACCAAGTGCCACTAGAATGCAATCGAAGAAGCAATGCACTTGGTTCACTCAACCTCTCATGAAATGATCAATTATGTCAAGAGGATGAGTGGTGGAAGCTATCTCAAGCAAGCACAAATGTGTGAGTGAAGTAGGAGTGCAAGAGATGCCCCAAAGGGCTGACCATATCACTTATATATCCCTCACACAAAAACTAGCCGTTTTGCCCTTCAAACTGAGCCTCTGCGTCCCCACCGGACGCGCCCACTGCGTGGTCCGGACCAACGGGCACGCGTCCGGTCGCCTGCCGATTCAAACGGCCTTCTTCTCGCCTTCGCCTCAGCTCGCCACGTGCCGCCGATCGCTACTGTTCACAGAGTCTGGACCACCATCCAGAAATATTTCCCAGAGACACCGAGCGCACCCGAGAGCTCCCTAGAGCAAGCAACACCTCCGGACGCTAGTCCAGAGCTTCCATCCGGACAATCACTTGTGTCCGGATCTTCACACCAGAGAACAATAGAGAGCGCTAGCAATCCGGACGTGCGTCCGGATCCAGCGTCCGGATCAGCAACATCGTCCGGATCACTCTCCTTAGTGCTGCCAAGCTAGGGCATGCCTCCGGACCCATCGCCGATGTTGTCGACAAAATATGCGTCACAGTCTACCTAGGGGGTACCCCACGGTAGTAGATTGTAGGCGGAGGTGTGGCGACGACGATCAAGCATAACACAGAGAGCGTAGACACGACGATTTAGACAGGTTCGGGCCGTCAAATTGCCGTAATACCCTATGTCTTGTGTTTTGGTGGCTGGATTGATATGAGTATTAGGTTACAAGACCCATAGATGCTATCTAGGGGATTGTATGAGAGATCTAAGAGATTGTTTTGGAGGGGGTCCCTGCTCGCCTTATATAGCCAGGGAGCAGGGTTCCAATTTCCATATCCTAACAGATTACGATCGGTCCCTTTAGGTAAGGGATCTGAGTCTATCTACCAGGATCCTTCTTGGTGAGCAAGGCTTCTTCAGAGTCCTTGGCGAGCACGACGGGCTGGTCGCGTGCTGCAAGGCCTCGTGGGCTGGGCCGTCATCTGGTCGGCAGGCCAATAAGGTCCCTGGGGATATGCCGAGGTAATATCCCCAACAAGTCCCCGAGCACGTTATATCCTTCTGGCGAGTCAGTAGCATCCTCTTCGGAGGTGTACACTTGGTCGGCGTTGGTTGAAGTCATCGTTATAGAGTCCCGACCAGGCTAGCTGGTCGGGGCACCGCTTGGAGAAGCCTCTTGACCAGGCCGGACTGGTCGAGAGTGCTGCAGCCTGGTGTGTGAGCAGGTCGCCTTCGATGAATGCTGCATCTACCCGTCAGAGGATGTGACGTACTGAAGAAGAAAAAACTTTTGAACGGCTTGTTCCCTGGTGAAGTGTAGCCACTTAAGCTCTGCAATAAGACAACATGAAATAGCAAAGGTTTGTCGAGAAGAAAATAAGTACATTCACCGCAAGGTGAAGTGTACCCACTTAGTCCCCGAGCTTGGTAGTAGGTGAAGTATGCACATGGTGCCAGCCTTTAATAAAGATAAAAGATGCATGAATAGGTGTAAGTAACGAGTACAGTATGAGTTTTGCAAAAAACGACTGTGAATACCCACAGTCCCCGAGCCTAATGTAAGAAGCTTGTAAAGTTCTTGTATCAGGATTTATAGAAAAAATGCTAAATTATGAGTTTGATATAAACGACTGTGAATACCCATAGTCCCTGAGCCTAATGTGAGAAGGTGAAAAGTACTTGCATCGGGGTCACGTTGCTTCATTTGCAGTCCCCGAGTTGCAGTCCCCGGGTTCTTCGGTTTTACGTGCCACTATTCTTGTGCGACTGCAACAGTCCCCGAGCCTTGCTTGGTGATTCTGGGACGGAGTCCCCGATCCTGGTTGGGTCGTGCGAGCAGGTGGCTGAGTCGTCATCTACCGTCGGCGAAGTCCCCGAGTGGCATTATAGCGAATGTCCTGCAAAACTTGTCTGACTGGTGTACTGTAGCTGAGCTGCTGTTCCTGCCAAAAAAGAAATCGTAACGGAGTCGTGCGTCTAGTCCCTGAGACTGTGGTGTTAGTCGTGAAAATTATTAGTCAAACAACCTGGGAAATTGTCTTAGAAGGAAATACGATATAAGGTAAAGTGAGTTACTGGGCCAAATTAACCGTGCGGTTAACGACCCAGAACATGGCGTGGGGAATTGGTGTCGTGGCGGTTCCGTATTTGGCCGTTGTGGTTTCCCAAAAACCCTGGGAGGCGAAGCGCCATGCCGCTTGTATAAAGGGGGAATCAGTGGTGAAATGGGAACGGTCGCGTCTTTTGGTCTTCATCCGAGTGTGTGTAGGATTCGAGGAGGCGCGACTTCATTGTTCGAGGTATTCGATCGGGACGGGGATTCGGCTATATATCCTCGTGAAGATCCGGGTGAGTACCAATCCTTATTGTGTCGATTTCCTTTGCATTGCTTAGTCGTAAGGTCTTGAGAGGGTTTTGTCGACGCTTAGTTCGTGCCAGGTTTGATGGAGGCTGGGGCGCGCATCTTGCAATGGGTCTTGCCGCGTTGCTAGCCCTACCAGAGGAGTTAGTGTTTTAGATCCTTCTTCATCTGATCGACAATGGCAATAATGTGCACGAGTACGTGAATATTCGCCCATTCTGTCGCCTCTTTCGCGACTTCTGCGACAACCCGTCGACGATTCGGCTTTTGTCCCTTCGGCGCGTTCAGGATTATTGTCGGCCCTACTTCCCTTTTCTGGAGATTGCCTTTCGAGCAGCGCTTTCTTGATGCCGACCACCGGGAAGCTCTGTTCTTTCGTGGCCTGGAGCTATTGATGCTGTGGGGGCAAGACCCTGTTGGGCAATCGCTTATTGGTAGGGCAGTGGTGGCTGGTGATGGTGTCGCCATGTATTTTAGGGCCATGATGCTGTACTATGCAGATTCGGCGAACTTGGAGACGCTTGCCCTCATCGAATGTCTTAGCGGCGGTGCTCTTCCCGATGGTTGATTTTGTGACCAAGGATTGCGTAGTCTTCGGGTGCGTTCTCGTGACGATCTTCATGTCATCCGGAAGCGGCAGTGGATTCGTGCCTCGGAAGATATTCCAGACTTGGTGGTCGTCGTCGAGCCTCATCTATGCGTCTGGGAGGGGTGTCATCGCTTTCGCACGACGGGTAGCAATATGTCTAGAATCATCATGTACTGTAGTACGCAATGTCAGATTCGGCATGAGTTCGATCTCTGGACTAGGCATATTAGTGAAGTGGTCTCTTATCGCATTAGTAGGATGAGGCTGTGATTGTTGGACGCTTTATCTGGAGTGTTGACCTTTGGTGCACCAGGGCATTGTGTCCTCATTTATTTTGCTACGTGACAGATATGTTTCGCCTCCCATGTACAAGTGGTTGGATGTATAAGTGGAAACTACAAAGCTGTTATATATCGGGCGGTGAGCTTTTGTTTCACTTGTATATCCTATCCTACCTGCTAAGTCGTGAGCCGTAGTGACCAAACGTTCGGCCTTGGTTCTCAAATGGTCCATATCGTAGGGCTAGCGTCACCGCAGTGACAACCAAATGGTCCATATCGTAGGGCTAGCGTCACTGCTAGCGTCACTGCTATCGTAGGATACATAAGGACTTCCAAGGAGGCGCGCAGTGACAACCCACGGCGCCGAGGGCGAACAGCTCATGCACGCTTAGGGGGATGCCAGGGACAGTGTAACACCTCGAGTGTTAAGCATAATTAAATCATTCTTAATTAAACGTAAGGCATTCATCAAATGAAGCATTCATGCATAGCATCATCATTTCATGTGTTATTCCTTTGCTTTAATCTTTGATTGTTTAATATGTTTAATCTTGAACTATCATATTAATTGCAACCTAGAATATCATGCTTTAATTGAGTTATGAAAATAAGTTTAAATTCCTGATATTTGAATTGATTTAACTTTGTTTAAAATAATATACTTTAGGCTTTAAATTGAGTTTGATTTTCTAACTTAAAAAGTAAACAGAATTTGGATATGTTGTCTAAAGCAATTTTGTGCAATTTAAAATTCTGAGCAACTTTTATGTTTTTACCCAAACCTGAAAAACAATTTAAATTGATCAAATGAAGTTTTGAAACAAAATTTGGAAAAATAAAAATGAAAAATGCTTACCTCACTTCGTGGGCCGGCGCCTCACTTCTGGCCCAACGGCCGAAGCCGGCCCACGCCGCACCGCGCCCGCGCCTGCATCCCGTGTGCGCGCTCCCGCGCGTCGAGCGCGAACTGCGCCACCGCGCCGCTGCCCAGCCAGCGTGCACCACGTGGCCACCGGCGTACGGTCGGCCGGGGCGGTGGCCGTCCCGACCGAGCCCCCACAAAACCCGGCTCTGCCCCCTCCGCTCTGCCCTAGCTCTCTCACTCCCTCTTGCTCTCTCCGAAGCACAGCAGCAGCAGCGCAGCACGCCGCGAGCCGCCGTCGCCACCAGCGCCGGCCGCCGTCGTTCCCGCCGCTTTTCTCCACGCCGCCAACCACCATGCGCAACACCGCTCCGCCTCGTCTTCGCGCCTTCGGAACACCGCCGCACCGCCACAGTAAGACGCCGAACGGCGCCAATCGCGCACCGCCGCGCGGTCGGGTCCCCCTCCGGCTCGGCTCGTCGCTCGCCGAGCTCCGCGGAGCTCAACCGCCGCGCGCCGCCCTGCGTTGCGGCCAGAGCCGCGCCACCGCCGTGCACAGCCGCCGCCGTGCCGCCATGGCCGGCGGGGAGCTCGCCCCATGCGTGCTCTCGCCAAGCCGAGGACACCGTCTGCTTCGTCACGCCGAGGCAAAGCCGGTGACGCCCTCCCCGTCATCGGAGACCTCACCGACGACGAGCTGCACCGCCGCCGTGTGCACATGCGTGTTTGCGGCTGACGCGTGGGCCCGAGGCCCCACCTGTCGGTCACTGTGTGTGTTGCATGTGTTCGCGTTTTGGGTGCACGTAGTGTTTTTAGGGTTAATTCGAAAAAGAAAATGATTTCCTTTATTTCAGTTTAATCTTGTAAAATCCATATCAAATCACAGAAAAATGCTAAAAATGCCAAACTAGTTTTGTTAGATTTCTTTTATCCAGATCTACAGTTTGGTGTATTTTGCATGATTTATTGTATAAGTTTTCTGTGTATATTTATTTAATCTTGTTTAAGGCTGAAACTTGGGAAATGCATAATTAATTATTTATAGCTCTGAAAAATATGAAACTGGTTTTGTTAGGTTTCTGTAATAGAGATCTATCTATGGAAATTATGAACTACCCTGTGTCCTGTTTATCAAATCTGTGTAGGGTTTAAATTATGTTAAATAACTACTTTAATGAATTTTAATAACTGTTTTATGCAATATGAATATTTGATACTTTTTCTGAGGTATCCTGGTATTGAGTAGTATTTAATAAAAATATGTACTGAACTATTTGATGCTTTTCAAAATGCAACTCTATTTCAATTGTTATCTTGCTATGATTAGGAAGGCTATTAGTGTAACCTTGCTTGATTAAGTTGATTAGATGGATGGATAATTATTAATTGTTATATGCAGCACTTCGCATTCATATCATCTCATCATGTTCTTAGTTCTTCATATACGCTTATACATGCTCGCATCGCATCATACAGGATTGCAGGTCGAGAACCCGGAGAACGTGACTCAGGAGCAGGAGCCAGCCACTCAGGAGGTGCAGCCCGAGGATCCCGGTGAGGAGGATCAGCTGCAGGAGTGCCCGAACCACGTCGCTAGCATCTTTGAGCAAGGCAAGCCCCGGAGCATTCTCTCGGTTTGCAAAAGTCTAACATTTATTATTCGCACTTTATTATTGCATTAAGTATAGGAGTTGAGTGCAACCGTTGATGCATATTACCTTGTTATCCCATCTATACCTTTACCTTGTTACCTAAAGTTCGATCGTGGCAGTCTTGCTTAGTTGGCTTAGTTCGGTAGAAGTCGGGTGATTTCATTACTCGCGAGATATAGGTTGTATCCTCATCACATGATATGGGTTATCTCGGAATGATAGCCGGAATGGTAAATGGAACTAAGATCGGCGGGGAACTCCCTATACTTTGGACGGGGGTGACTCGACCGTGTCAACTAAGGATTGTTTTTGTTGTCGTTCGTCTGGTCATGTTGAATGCATGCCCTACACTTAACTAGAAGGATAACTCGTTCCGACCGTGAAGCCGGTACACTATTCGGGCCGGGTTTGGATGGCAACACATCGTGCTGGTGCGAGGCGGGGAGTCGGACACATGGGCGCGATCTAAGACCTTCACAATTGCTGGCTTTTGGGCAGCCCTTGGGTGCCGGTGGTCCCTGTTCATCCTGCGACTTTACCCGAATAGTGTCTTCGGTGACCTGTAGCTCACTACGCGCGTGAGTGTGGTTTGTGTAGGGAATACCCCCTCAGCTGAGTAGGAATCCGATTCGAATCGCCATCGCTCCTGGTTACAGAGCACTTGACTAGGGTGATGACAACATTTACATGACTATGAAACTAATGTTGGTGATCCGGTTTATGGAAAGCCTGGAATGCTGATGGATCCTCTTGTATGCTTAAATCCAACATGTCTGGCATAGACTAGTGGCTAATGTAGATGACAGGTAATATTACTAAAAGCTTGTTGCTATATCTTTACTAAAACTTGAAAGGTTAGTCGCATGCTTTTCCGCCAAAGAGTCAGCTAAACCACCATAAGCCTTCATCCTCCTTGGAGTCTTTATTTTCGTTTATAGTGGGTAAGTCTCGCTGAGTACCTTCTTGTACTCAGGGTTTTATCCCATGTTGTTTTGTAGATGGTCAGCTCCTGCATGGTTATTGTGTTAACTGTCTCTACCCCATTGGGGATGACTTCTAGACCATGGGCTTGGTCACTTCCAGACTCTTCTTTTGCTGTTGCGGGATATGTCCCTAGTCTGGCACTCTATTAAGAACTACTTTGGAGATTATCGTGTTTAAAAGACTTCCGCTTCTCTTTCAATTCGAACAATGGTTTGTAATAACTGTTGAGTCTTCGCACTCCGATACTATTTTATTATGTTGAACTTTATATCGTGTGAATGGTGTTACTGAACTATCTCGATCTTGGCTGTATTGTGGAAATGTTTGAAATCCTTCGAGATTTCACGGACTACCGGGACTATATGGGCTCAAGTGCTATTAAGTGGTAGTTAATTCAGCTACTTTAGTACTTGATCTCTTATAATTGGGACGGTTCTGTTATAGATAGGGCCTTTTTCCGAGAGGCTCGATCGTGTCGTGACTTTGGGCCTGTGGAGATCGTTCCTGCAAAGGCTGGGAGAAAAGCCATGCTGCTTGTAGAGTCATCAACCGTATCGTGGTCATGTACAGATTCTGGGCGTGCGACCTCATGGCAACTGACCCGAGAAATATCGCCCGGCTTCTGGGGAAATACTGTTGGGGCGTCCTGTCGATGTAATCATAGCGCTTAGGGTAGCTACTTCTACTCGCTATAGTTAACCGGCAGGCCAGCTTCGGAAGCTTTTTGATCGCGGCCAGGCTCTTTGGAGAGTGCCTTATCGCGTTTTTGGCGAGGTCGTCGAATACTATGGGAGTGTTTTGGAGAGGTCGTCGAACGTTGTAGGCTTTGTCGCACATGTCATCGTACGCCGTGGGCGTTCTGCACAAGTCATCGTACGTCGTGGGCATTTGTGCGGGTGTCATCGTATGTCGTGAGCGTTTTGCACAAGCTAGCTTGGTTATATGGGACATGTAAGAGATAAATCACCTTTTATTTATTGATGAGGAGGCACCTAGTACACATTTACTGGGCTATTTCTATACTTTGAAATCCTTACACACCGTCCGATGGTGGTAGCTTCTGTGCCTGGTCACGGGCGAGGTCGGCGGTGGTTGTTATTGGTTCGACTTCTTTCTGCTTCTTGGCGGCGGGTTTGTCGCTGTCACGGGTGGTGTATATGTCTGGGGCACAGAGTTTCTCGATGGCGTTGATCATTTGTTGCTCGCACTTGTATGCCATCTTCAGGTTGGTGCGGAGGCTGAGGATGTCTTGCGGCGTCGGGATCTTCAACACCATGTACATGTAATGTGGGACTTCCATTAGCTTGGCGAGTGCCGGACGGCCCAGTATCGCATGATAGGCTGTCTCAAAGTCGGCTACGACGAAGTTGATTTTCTCGACCCTGAAGTGGTTCTTGTCGTTGAACTGCACGGGTAGAGTTATCTGCCCTATCCGTGTTGATGCCTTGTCGGGGATGATTCCCCAGAAGAAGTTTGCTGGGAGGAGATCTTTCTTTGAGTAATCGAGCTGGCGGAATGCGTCGGCGAAGATGATGTTGATGGCGCAGCACGTCGCGATGGTTGGATTGACAATCAGCGGGAAGCGACCTGGATATCTGTAATCCGTCCACTCATATTCTCCGGAGAAACTAATTGGTTGATCTGACTAGTTCAGCGGGCGAGCTTCGGCTGTATTTCCTCCTGTGGCAGCGAGGGAATACACGTCTTGGCGAGTTTGGTGGCATCTTCTTTCCCCTTCGACGAGGACGCTTCCCCCGAATATGGAGTACGTCGTCGAGGCTGGTCGGAACTCTGGCGCTGGCGGTCCTTGGTCCTTGCCTCTGTCTTCGTTGTCCTTCTTCTGTCGTTTGTCTACTTTGTCCTTCATTGTCGTCTCTATGAGCTCGCAATTTCACAAGTAGTGTTTTGAGTTCTTATGTATGGGACATGGTCCATCGAGGATCTTCTCGTAGGTTTCATAGTAATTCTTCTTTGGACGGGCATCCATACTTGTGACAGAGCGATTGTTTTGCCTGTGGTCGTACCTCTGTGGTCGACGTTCTTGGTTACCTGACCGGTAGTCGCGATTGTCGCTGGGCCCCTTCTCATTCCGGTAATCTGGTCGGTGGTTGTTATCCCTGCGTGTTCCGGAGAACGGGAGTAACGCCGTCTGTTTTCTCTGCTTCGGGTGGCGTCGTCTTGGTTGGCGTAGGGGTTCGCAATCGTCATCATCTGCTCTATGGTTTTGACGTTTTTCTAGGCCAACATGTTTCGGAGGTCGTCCACCCGTAGACTGTTGGAGAAGATGGCGATAGCTGGGTCGGAGATCTCTGTTATGCTCAGGCGCTTGTCGGAGAAACGCTTGATATACTCCCGGAGGCTTTCGTTGCTTCTTTGGTGGACGGTCTCCAGGTCGTAACGTGTCCCTGGCTGGATACACGTAGCTTTGTATGTTTCGATGAAGATTTCCTTGAGGTCTTCCCAGTTGTCGATTGTGCCGTCCAGGATCTTCTGGAGCCAACTGATGGTGGAGGTCGACAACATTACCGGTAGGTAATTAGCCATCACATTCTGGTCTCCGCCAGCGGCATGCACAGCGATCTCGTATGTGGAGGCCCATTGTTCCGGATCTGCCTTGCCATCGTATTTCTCCACTGATGTCACCCTGAAGTTCTGGGGCCAGCGGATGACCCTCAGGCGAGCTGAAAAGAGGTGTAGTCCACCCATGGCTCGGGGTGCTGGTGCTCGATGGCGCCTGGGGCTGTGGTACTTGTCATCATCGTACCTTGGTGATCCTCTGCCTGTGGTCTCTTGGGGGGCTCCGGTGCACGGGTTCTGGTGTACGACCATGCCGGGGCCTGTTAGGGTCTTCCTCGTCGCGCCTTGGGGATCTTCGTTGGTTCTCTCTCGGGGGCTTCGCGGGTGGTTCCTACTGTGGGATTGACCGAAGGATTCGAGTACTCGCTCCTTCCTTTTTACCTGTACTGAGGCTGCATTGATGTGTGCATCTATCTTCTCGACTAGGGGTGTACCTTGGAGCTTGGACAACTCGCAAGTGGCTACCACTAGGTTGGCGCTGGGGGTTGAATATACCGAGACGTCGCCCATCATCTCGAACTCATACTAGAGATTGCGCCGTGGGGGATGACCGCGATTCCTCTGATCCTGCTCACGCTGTTCTCGTGCAATGCGTTCCTACTCTAGACGCTCCTGGTTGCGCCTTTCTTCCTCGAGGCATTCGTCGTCGCGCCTCTGCGTGCGGCCAGCGTTGTGTTGTTCTCTCGCGGCGTGTTCGGCGTCTGTTTCGTTGTCGGGGACGACACTATCGGCGGAGACTTGAAAAATCATCCCTCCGAAGCCCGGAGGGAATTCTGGGAAGCTGCCGGTCGATCTGGATGGGCTGGCGATTTCGGTCCCTGTGCTGGTGATGGATTCTGAGGAGATAGTGTCGTCGAGGGACACTCCTTGCTCGGAGTTGTTGGGGATCGCGGAGATAACGACTGTGTTCACGATGGGGGCGCCGGGATCTGGTCGGAGACTGATCGGAACATCTGGCATTGGAAAATCGCCGCCTGGTTGTGGAGGCCGTGAGGCATTGCTGGAGGGAGGCGGGTGCCCGTGGTCACCACAGTCGTCACTTTCGTCGTGGCTCGGTGATTGCGTGGTCGGCGGCTGTGATGGCCGGGGAGTCGTCGTCGCGCCGCTTGAACGAGGTCGATGCACTTGGTGATGCCGGTACTGGAGCGATCCATGGCATCGATCAACACTACTACATAAATGATTTTGCATAGCACTTGGTTTTTATTAACCGTGGTGGCTAAACACCTAAACCGCCACGGTTAATTGGTGGCCGGAAAGCCTACCGACTTGGGGTCCCAACCGCCATAGTTAATGCATTAACCGTGGCGGTTGTTATAACCTAACCGCCACGGTTAATGGCCTATTAACCGTGGCGGTTACTGTTGCACAACTGCCATGATTAATTCATTAACCGTGGCGGTTGATGTTACTTAACCGCCACAGTTAATCGACCATTAACCGTGGCGGTTATTCTTAAGATAACGCCACAGTTAAGCCTGTAGTATAAATACAACAACCCCCTCTCTTCTTCCCCGTGGATCCTTCTCCATTTTTGATGGTGGAGGTTTTGCCCTTGGATTTGGTGAAGTGTGGTACCGCAAAAGGTTGACTTCTGCTCTCCAAGTCGCGTTTTTCTCTCTTTTTGATGATTTTGGTGCTTTTCCCTAATCTAGATCTAGATCCAATGGAGAGGAGGGAGAATAGGAGATCTAGAGGCTACAGAAATGTTGGGGAGGTTTTTCCCTTGGATTTGGTGAAGGGTGGCACAGCAAGATGTTGACTTTACTCTCTAACAGTCGATTTCCTCTCTTTTGGATGATTTTTGTGCTTTTTCAACTAGATCTAGAGAGGGAGAGAGAATATTAGATCTATAGAGCTACACACATGCATGGTAAGCTAATTTGGGTTTTTTGTGCATTTGAAAGGTTATGGAGCACAGGGATGAGTGGATGTACAAGACATCGAGGATGGATCTGAGATTCTTAGAAAATGTGAGGAAGAAGTTCATGCCCGTTGCGCAGAAGCAACCGCCACGGTTAATAAACGCCACGGTTAATATACATTAACAGTGGCGGTTGGCCACATTAACCATGGTGGTTTTTCTTGGCCAACCGCCACGGTTAATGCTCCGATTAACCGTGACCATTGATCCGTGGTGGTTGGAAAAACCGCCATGGTTAATCCATTTCAACCGCCATAGTTAATCATTTCTGTAGTAGTGCAAGCCATCGATGCTGATCTTCTTTCGCGGGTGGAATGTCGGCGTGACGGGGCGACGCGCGAGCGGCGGCGTGTTTGCCCCGTGTGGGATAGATTTTACGGTCCAGGACATGGATCCGATCTGAAGTACGGTGCTCGCTGTCGAGAGGACCATCGAATCCGGGAACGTAACCGCTTCATGAGCCATGAGGTCGATGCACACACCCCTACCTGGCGCGCCAGCTCTCGATGAAATATGCGTCGTAGTCTACCTACGAGGTACCCCACGGTAGTAGATTGTAGGCGGAGGTGTGGCGACGGCGATCAAGCGTAACATAGAGAGCATAGACACGGCGATTTAGACATGTTTGGGCCGACAAATCGCCGTAATACCCTACGTCCTGTGTTTTGGTGGCTGGATTGATATGAGTATTAGGTTACAAGACTCGTAGATGCGATCTAGGGGATTGTATGAGAGATCTAAGATATTGTTTTGGAGGGGGTCCCTGCTCGCCTTATATAGCCGGGGACCAGGGTTACAGTTTCCATATCCTAATAGATTACGATCGGTCCCTTTAGGTAAGGGATCCGAGTCTATCTACCAAGATCCTTCTTGGCGAGCAAGGCTTCTTCGGAGTCCTTGGTGAGCACGACGGTCTGGTCGCGTGCTGCAAGGCCTCGCGGGCTGGGCCGTCGTCTGGTCGGTAGGCCCATAAGGTCCCTGGGGATATGCCGAGGTAATATCCCCAACCGATGGTCCGGACTTGACCAAACCTAGCGTCCGGACCTCAGTCCGGAGCTCTTTCCTCTGCTCAAACATATCTCCAACTTCTCCCAAGGTTCGAAGGGCCAACACTAAGTGATCTCAACACTTGTGCACGTGTGTTAGCTTTTAGTTCACAATTATCTTGGAATTAGTTGGTTGGCTCACTAGTTCAATTGATTTTAATGCAATGCGTATGAACCTAGTGACACATGATAGCCACAATCATTAGCAAGAGCTCCCTCCTTGATAGTATGGCTATCTATCCTAAATGTGATCACATCCTCTATGATGTCTTGATCACAAACCAAAAATGGTTCCTATATCACCTTTGCCTTGAACCCATTTCCTTTGCAATTCACCTCCACCATGCTAGAGCCTTTGCAATCACCACCTTGATCCATTTGCTCCATCACATGGCATGTACCAACCTATATGATAATTCACACTTAGCGATCCATGGTTAGTACTTAGGTAGGTTTCATCAATTACTCAAAATCAAACACATGGGGACTCTCACAGTGCCACCAACCTCTGCTTGACCCACTATCAGTTTATCAGACACCCGTCGAGGAAGAACAGTGTCCTGCTAGTGCTCTTGCTGGTGTCAATGTCACTGGTGTGGTCGATGTCATCGTACCCAATGAAGTGTGCCACAGGGCACCTCGAGTAATGCAAGCCATAATTAGATGTACCCGCGACATAGCAGAGGATCCTTTTAAAAGTATACTGATGCTCCATTGTCAGTCGCTGCATGAACCGACTGACATAGACGATCACAAACGCCAAGTTAGGCCACATGTGGATGAGATAACCAAGGATGCCCATGATGTGCTGGTACTACGTCACGTCTGTTGATGGGATATCGTATAGGGTACCCAGGACCGGCTTACCTGAGCTTTGGGCCTCCTTTTCTCGGCCCACGAAGGAAGACGGACAGAAGAAACTGAATTCTACTCGGTTAAGATGATAAGACCAAAGCGTAGCTTAGGACTCTAAGTTTGTAACCGAGTAGGATTAGAGAAACCTCGGCCAGTTCCTGGACTATAAAGGGCTGGTGAGGGCATCACCCAGAAACATTTCCTACATACCACACAACACCCGATATGTAGAGCGACACACAACACCTTGTATTACGATCAAGAGCAATAACAGACGACTCAACTAGACGTAAGGTTATTACTCGACCTTGTCGAGGGCCTGAACCAGTATAAACCGTGTGTCCCTTTGTGTCCAACCACCAAGGTTTCACTATTCGCCGAGGCACGAACTACTGTCTTAGGTAACCCCGTGGCAGGCTATCGGTGGTAAAACATCGACAGCTGGCGCGCCAGGTAGGGGCTTTCGGCGAATTTTTTCTCGAAAGCTTGGTGGACCACGACCTCAAGATGATGAAGCCGACGGAATCCACGTTTCTCTTTGGATCATGGATCTGCAAGATCAACGACGATGGAAAAATTCAAAGCCGACCCCGAGAAGAAGGAGCAGAGCAAAATCTTCAAGAACTGAACCAAAGGATCCAGAATCTGACAATTTTGAAACCAACCAGACCAGGAAAGGAAGATGGATACGAAACCGACTCGGAAAAGGAGACACCACCACACGCCAACTCTGAAATGAACACGAGAAAAATAAGCACAAATCTAGTCGGAGTGCACAAGCAGATTTCAATCAGAAGCAAAAACAACTCAGAAGCCACCGAGAACTCGAATTTATATGGACTACACAATTCAGCATACACTTATGGGAATTTCCTTCGGAAGAAGATGACGAGAAGCAAAACCCTGAAAGGTGCCCAAGAGTGATTGATCATGTCAACAACTCTAGATGGATGTATGGTGCACTGGCCAAACCAACCCACAAGAACACAAGGCCAGGCTACAGAGCTACCGTTTCAGGTAGGAAAAGAACTCGGACTCTACCAAGAATTATCACACAAGACAAAAAGCCAATGAACAAAAAGAACTCGGAGAATGCGTACCATATACATGGCAGAGTTGGAACCTTATTTAGAGCCACCACAAATACCCGATTTGAAATCATCAGATGAATCAGAAGGAGATATCTCAGACGATGAAGAAGGGGACGACAATGAAACAAATGATCACAAAGCCGCAAGGTTGAAAAAGAACAAGGCTAGAGCAGGAAGAAGAAATCGAGCCGCCCAGAGGAAGCAAATCTGGAACAAGTATAAGGCAGAGTTGACAGAATATAACAAAAAGAAGGTAGAAAGAGAATCCATGAAGAACAGAAAGAGAGAAAGGATCGAAGAGTTAACAAAATAACTGAACATCCTCACTAAAGAAGAAAGAATTACAGATGAGCCAATGAAATAAGACGGAGACCCAAACAAACAACACCAAAGGCAATACGCCTCAAGAAGGACAAGGAGAGAAGCAAGAGGAACAACCACCCAAAGAAGTCGATATTCCACAGACTAGGGAAAACAGGAGTACCACAACCATCGGAAAGACAAGAACAACACTTCGAACTAGTAAAACAAAACAACCCAGATTGGGATCAGCGCTACCCAGAAGACTATGACGAATCCGAATATAGAGGGGACAAAGCTTATTATAGAAGAGATGAATCACCAGACTTTAACAGAATAGAACAATACGATAGATTTCCATGCTTTGCAGGAAGACTACAAACATTGAAATTACCACACAAGTTCAAACCAGCAAATCACTCAAAGTATAACAGAAAAGTAGAACCCAGGCAATGCATAAGAGTATATTCCCAATCCATAGAACTCACGGGAGGAAATAATGACATCAAGGCCCTATATTTTCCAATGGCACTTGAAGCCATGCCGTTACAATGGTTTGATAAGCTAAAGCCAAGATCAATTAAGTATTGGGAAGATTTGCAAGAAGCATTCTGCAACAACTTTGCAGGAATAATAACACACCCCATGACAGCGGCAGAATTGAAGAATGTAAAACAAAGAAGAGGAGAAACTTTAAGGGAATATTACAGAAGGTTTGGAGAACTCAGAGCTCAGATACATGACATTACCGATAGAGAAGTAATATAAACATTTGCGGATGGAATAGTAGCAAATTGGCAGTTCAAAGATTACTTCAACGAAAACCCGAGATCCAACGAAGACTTCAAGACGGCTGTTGAGAAAATGATATCATCAGAAGAAAGAACCCAACACAGGTTCGCCTGAGATTTTCATGAAAATAAAAGGCTAGATTATATGCCAAATGACAAGAGACCAAGACAAGACAATATGGTAGCAGCAGTAGATAACAAAAGAAGATACAACGACAACGACAAGACATGAGGATACAACAACAATAGCAACAACTAAAACAACAGCAGAATCACGAACAACAATTACCAGAGCAACAATTACACGAAGAGACCAGAAGAAAGGATAGAAGACCTACCCTGCTACATACATCCTAATTCAAGTCACAAGCTAATCGAATGTGACATTTTCCAACGAAGATTCACAAAAAAGGAAGATACACGATCAAACAACTGGGAGCGAAGAACAGATGAATCAGGGAAGGACACAAAGAAAGCAGAAGGGAATTATCAAGAACCCCAACGACAAATAGCAGTAATCTTTTCGGGAGTATCATATACAAGAAATAAAAGGCAGGAAAAGCTGGCACATAGAACCATCATGGCAGCAGAACTTGCCACCCCAAGATATCTGGATTGGTCAGAATACCCAATTCAATTCACAAGAGAAGATCAATGGACAAGCGCAGCAAATGCTGGCTATTATCCTATAGTAATGGGACCAACAATAGCAGGAGTAACAGTTTCCAAAGTACTCATCGATGGAGGAGCAGGATTAAACATAATCTTCACAGATACTCTGAGAAAGATGAATTTGTACTATGAAGGCATGATCACACCGACAAGTATTCCTTTCTACGGGATAGTACCCGGAAAAGCTTCCATACCTTTGGGACAAATCACCTTACCAGTCACCTTCGGGACACCCGACAAATATAGAACTGAGTTCATCAAGTTTGAAGTAGCCGACTTCGAATCATGTTATCACGCAATCCTTGGAAGACCACCACTCACAAGATACATGACAATTCCGCACTACCCATACCTACAACTCAAGATGCCAACAACAAAAGGAGTTCTTTCACTAAAAGGAGACCTAAAGAGGGCATATGATTGTGACGTACAAGCAATACAAATATTAGAAAAACTACAAGACCACAAGGAAAAAGAAGATATTGCGAGGAAAGTTGAGAAAATGAACCCGGATGAAATCCAAATACCGGCAAAGAAGCCAAGCACCTTCACACCTCCTAAAGAAGTAGCCACAAAAACAATCGACCTACTAACTGGAGATCCAGAGAAGACAACAATAATAATCAGTGCAAACCTGGATCCTAAATAGGAACTCGCGCTCACCAACTTTCAGAGGGTTAACAAAGACATATTTGCATGGAAACCAGCTGATATGCCAGGAGTCCCAAAGGAGTTGGCTGAGCAAAAAATTGATACAAACAAAGGATCAAGACCAGTAAAACAGAAGTTACCCAGATTTGCACCAGACAGGAAAGCGACAATCAAAAAGGAAATTACAAAGCTATTAGCAGCTGGATTCATCAGAGAAATAATCAACCCAGATTGGTTAGCTAACCCGTTGTTAGTAGAGAAAAATAACTCAAAAGAATGGCATATGTGCGTGGACTACACAGACCTCAACAAACACTGCTCAAAGGACCCAAATGGGCCACCTAGAATTGATCAAGTCATAGACTCAACAACGGGATCATCAATGCTATCATTTCTTGACTACTACTCGGGATATCACCAAATATCATTAAGAGAAGAAGACCAAAGCAAAACATCCTTCATAACACTTTTCGGAGCATACTGCTACAAATCAATGCCTTTTGGACTAAAGAACGCGGGAGCAACATATCAAAGAGCAATACAAACCTGCCTTGGAGATCAAATCGGAACAAACGCCGAAGCCTACATTGTTGACGTAGTAGTCAAAACAAAAGAACTAGAATCACTGCTAAAAGACCTAGAAGAGACCTTCAAGAACTTAAAAGAGTGGAAGTGGAAACTCAATCCCACAAAATGTGTCTTTGGCGTACCATCAGGACAACTACTCGGCTTTTTAGTCAGCAATAGAGGGATCGAGGCTAGCACCAAACAAGTCAATGCAATAATGGATATGAAGCCACCCAAAAAGGTCAAGGACATACAAAAACTGACAGGATGTATGGCAGCTCTCAACAGATTCATATCGAAATTGGGAGAAAAGGGACTACCCTTCTTCAAACTCCTGAAGAGAAAAGAGAACTTTGAATGGACAGAAGAAGAAAATCAAGCCTTTATCAAATTAAAAGAATACCTATCATCATCTCCAGTAATGACACTGCCAAGAAATAAGGAGGACATGATGCTATACATTACGGCAACAAAAAATGTAGTAAGTGCGGCAATCATCGTGGAAAGAGAAGAACCTGGACACGTCTACAAAGTGCAGAGGCCAGTATATTACATCAACGAAGTACTCACAGAATAAAAAATCAGATACCCACACGTACAGAAAACTACTATACGCAGTACTTATATCATCAAGAAAGTTGAGGCATTATTTCCATGAACACAAAGTAAGAGTAGCAACCAATTTTGCGCTACAAGACATACTCAGAAACAAAGATGCAACAAGCCGAATATCAAAATGGGCAGTAGAACTCGGATCTCTAAACATAGACTTCAAACCAAGAACAACAATCAAGTCACAGATACTACCCGACTTCATTGCAGAATGGACGGAGATCGCACAAAAAGAACTCAAGCCAATGCGAGATCATTGGAAGATGTACTTTGATGGGTCACTAAAACTCGGAGGAGCAGGAGAAGGTGTGCTGCTAATCTCCCCAGAAGGAAGACAATTAAAATACGTATTACAGATATTATGGCAAGCAACAAATAACAAAGTAGAATACGAAGCAATGATACATGGCTTAAGAGTAGCAACTACACTCGGAATCAAAAGAATTCTCGCTTATGAAGATTCATCAGTAATAATCAACCAAGTAAACAAGGAGTGGGACTGCACAAAAAACAACATAGACACATACTGTGCAGAAGTAAGGAAACTCGAGGAGAATTTTGAAGGGCTGGAAATTCACCACGTTTTAAGAGATTCAAACGTGGTAGCAGACATATTATCTAAGTTAGGGTCAGATAGAGCAAAGGTACCACCTGGAGTATTTGTAGAAGAACTCATAAAGCCATCAATCCAGGAAACTTATAAACCAAAAGAAGACCCAATGAATATAGATGAAGCAAAAGAACCCGACAGCTCAAGACAGATCCTCAACATAGAAAGCGATTGGAGACAACCATACATTGATCACAAAAGTGAAAACAAACTACCCGGAGACAAAGCAGAAGCAACAAGGATTATAAGGAAAAGCAAAGCCTACGTTCTTATAAAGGACAAATTATATAAAAGAACAACATCTTCTGGAATATTATTAAAATGTGTATCTACACAGGAAGGAAAAGAAATATTGGAAGAAATCCACTCGGGATGCTGCGGAAATCATGCGGCATCTAGAACACTAATCGGCAAAGCATTCAGAAGCGTATTTTATTGGCCAAAAACAATCAAGGATGCAGAACAATTAGTCAAAACGTGCAAGAATTGCGAAATGTTTGAAAGACAATCCCATGTTCCAGCATATAACCTAATCTGCATACCACCAGCCTGGCCCTTCTCATGCTGGGGACTAGATCAAGTCGGACCCCTCAAAAAGGCAAAAGGAGGATTCGAGTACATATTCGTGGCGGTTGACAAGTTCACCAAATGGATTGAATACAAACCACTAGTCAAATACAACGCAGAAAAGGCGACAGAGTTCATACAAGAAATCATGCACAGATTCGGGATGCCCAACAGAATAATCACTGATCTTGGATCACCGTTTACAACAAAGGAATTCCAATATTGAGCAAGAGATTGTGGAATAGAAATAGACTATGCATCGGTAGCTCACTCCCAAGCAAATGGACAGGTTGAAAGAGCCAATGGACTGTTATTACAAGGCCTAAAACCTAGATTATATGAGGACCTAAAAGATTATGGAGGAAAATGGATAGAAGAACTACCAAAAGTGGTATGGGGTTTAAGAACTCAAATCAGCAGAGCAATAGGATATTCACCTTTATTCTTGGTATACGGATCAGAAGTTGTATTACCAATCGACTTAATATTGCAATCACCGAGAATTGAGCAATATGATGAAGGAGAAGCTGAAGAAACAAGACGACTAGAGATCGACTCAATTGAAGAAATAAGAGATAGTTCAGTAATACAAAATGCAAGATATTTACAAGGTTTACGGAGACATTATGACAGAAATATGCACCCAAGAACGTTAAAACCAGGAGATCTGGTATTACGACTAATACAGAAAAAAGATGGGAGACACAACTACTAAACCCATGGGAGAGTCATTTTATCATCAAGACAACAATACAACCCGGAACTTATGAGCTAATGACAGAAGAAGGAGTTCAACTAAGCAATATTTGGCATATCAGCCAACTCAAGAGATTCTACAACTAAAAACACAAGATACAAGACATCAAGAACAAGCCGGCAGTTGCACAATGAGAGGCACTGTCTGGAGTCGAGTTGTTTCGTGAGACAACTTGACAAACCGAATGCTTTGCACCATGAGCGGCACAGTCTGGTTCATATATCTAAAATTTACTGGCTTTGCACAATGAGAGGCACTGCCCGGAGTCAGTTGTTTCGTGAGGCAACTTGACTAACCGACTGCTTTGCACCATGAGCAGCACAGTCTGGTTCATATATCTAAAACTTACCGGTTTTGCACAATGAGAGGCACTATCCGGAGTCAGTTGTTTTGTGAGGCAACTTGACTAATCGACTGCTTTGCAACATGAGCGGCACAGTTTGGTTCATATATCTAAAACTTACCGGCTTTGCACAATGAGAGGCACTACCCGGAGTCAGTTGTTTCGTGAGGCAACTTGACTAACCAACTGCTTTGCACCATGAGCGGCAGAGT
Organism: Microstegium vimineum; assembly: GCA_022036555.1. NCBI lineage: Eukaryota > Viridiplantae > Streptophyta > Magnoliopsida > Poales > Poaceae > Microstegium > Microstegium vimineum. The sequence continues at coordinate 36,175,260 of CM039128.1, read as the reverse complement.
CTGGTTCATATATTTAAAATCTACCGGCTTTGCACAATGAGAGGCACTGCCCGGAGTCAGTTGTTTCATGAGGCAACTTGACTAACCAACTGTTTTGCACCATGAGCGGCACAGTCTGGTTCATATATCTAAAATCTATTGGCTTTGCACAATGAGAGGCACTGCCCGGAGTCAGTTGTTTCGTGAGGCAACTTGATTAACCGACTGTTTTGCACCATGAGCGGCACAGTCTGGTTCATATAAAAAGTCTACCGTTTCGTGAGGCAGCATGACTAGCTGATAGCTTTGCACCATGAGCGGCACTGTCTAGCACTTTTTAAGTCGATTGTTTCGTGAGGCAACTCGACAAACCGACTGCTTTACACCATGAGTGGCACAGTCTAGTATATATAAAGTCTACCGTTTCGTGAGGCGGCATGACAAGCTGGCAACTTTTGCACCTTGACCGGTATTGTCTAAACATTCATGAGTCAGTTGTTTCAAGAGGCAATCTGACAAACTGACTGTTGTGCACTAAGAGCGGCACAGTCTGGTTCATATATCTACAAGTCTACCATTCTATGAAGCGGCATGACATTAAAACTAATCGATGCGGTAAAGAAGAATAGCCTAGCTCGACGACAAATGCTTGAAAAGCAGAATGAATTCGGCACAAAAAGAATGCAGGCCAAATATCCCCACATCAAGAAGCAAAATATCAATAGAAAAAACTACTTGTCAGGAACTACTCGTCAGACAACAACAACATTACCCCCGAAACTACTCGGAGGTTTTTTACAACACAAAGCCTAAACTAAGAGGCACATGCCATTCTATAGGCAACACTATCATTGTAATCATCAAGGCTTGAAGGCCAACAATGTTACCCAGGAAGAACTCGGGACTTCAGAGCCTAATACAAAGGCGCACTACTTCAGACATCAATCAAAAGAAGTCGGCATAACTCATAAAAGGTTGGAAAACAAGGTATTCATCAAACCAGAAAGCAAGATGGTACAACATTGACATACAAAGATAAGAGCATCAGGACGAAGCCTGACAATATATTAAGCAAAGGCATCAAGCAAAAATATCATCAAGAGTATATTACAAAACCACCACCAGAGACAGACAAATGCTATCAAGGAGAAGACGACAGTACATTAAGCTGACTAAATATTTGGCGACAAAGCTCCTTAACCTCGGGCTTCGATTGTTCCCACTACGTCAAGAGATCGGCGTCCATCGGATCTTCGAGAATTCGATCCAAAGGCACATCAGGAGCAAGGGCTCGAACAAAAGAAACAACATTGTTTATACAACGCTCAAAGCCATTCTCAACAAACTCTTTAAAACGAAGGGGCAATGCAAGAATCAGGGTTTTTAAGCCTTCTTTAGCATCTTCTTGAAGACAAACAACAGCCACAATAGGTCTCACAACAGCATACAAAATTTATATCGCTCATGAACCTCCGAAAGCTGGGTCTTCAAAATTTCCTCAGATTTCAATGACTGAAAAAGGCAAAAAAAAGTCACAAAGACTACAAGAAAAACAAGAGGAAAATCAGAAAACAATAAGTAGTCGACTTATAGCTTCAACTTTCTTCTCTGAATTTTTCAAGATGAAGAGACAAATCTTGTTTCTCCTCATTCCAAGCATTAGAAGCTTGATCAGCAGCTACAAAATAAGCGAGTTCATGAGATATCAAGCAAGAAAAGTCACAACAGAAGAAAAAAGTAGATTGTTACCAACAATCTTTTCTTCCAAATCAGAAACAACAACTACTCGAAGAGCCTTTTCTTGCTCCAAAGCAGCACGAGTCTGAGATACCTCAAGCTGTGAAGTTTAGCTTGAAGAGTAGCAGTCGGCTGAGTTTCTAAGGAAGAAGCAGTCAACTCCCGACAGACATCCTAAAAAAACATGAATCAAAACAAAGCACAAACAAACAAGATCGAAAGAGAGAGACAAAAATGAATACCTTCAATTCAGTTCCAAACGACAAGGATAAATTTGTCCAAGAAGAAACAAGCTTTTGAACTCGTTCAACTCGGCTGAGCTGAACCTCTGGTCCTTGAATAAGTAAAGGAACGACTGAAGAAGAAGTTGGAGCTTTGGCTTAGAGGCTCCACTCAGGCACCTCAAGAAGAGGCGCACCCTCGGGAGGATTGGCACCAACAAACTGAGAGACAACGGCAGCGTTGGCAGCATCAGGAGTGCAAAGTCCTGCAAGGAATAAAACAAGAAGAGTTAAAATAGAAACAAAAAGCAAGAATTTTTCATCAACAGAGACAAAAAGTCTTACCATCATGGGAGGAACTAGGAGCTTCAGAAGAAGGCCTAAAAATGTCAACAACAAAGAATATCATGCACAGATAAGATAAAAATACAAATATCACATAGCGAGGCTAACTTACTTGACCGACTTGTTGAAGGTAGCAGCAACAGAAGCAAATGAAAGATCAAGGATGTCGAAAGAGAAATCATCATCAAGCAACGAAGAAGAAGGGATTGGAATAGCTGAGGGAATCGGAGCGGCCTCAACAGAAGATGGACCTGTAGACAATCTACGACTAAATAAAAAAAGTAACAATAAGAAAAAGATCTCTGAATAAGAAATCACAAAGACTTCAAGAAAACAACTCACGGAGGATGGGTAAGAGGAGGATCATCATCTGAATACTCCTCATTCAGAAGGACGGATTGGCCATCTAAAAAAGAACAAAGCAGAAGAATAAAGAAGAGTTGCATGCAAAACAACTCGGATATCAAATACAACGCTCACCTACAATAATGTTACCTGTGGGAGTACGTGGCCGAGAAGAACGACAGCGAGTAGCAGGAGGAGGTTGGATAGGCTGAGTAGAAGATTCAACTTTCCTTTTCCTAGAAACAAGTAAGAGTTGAGCAATCCAAGGATCGGGGGCATAAGGCACATACCCATCAGTAATACAAAATCCAGGGATAAACCTAGAAGAAGAGGTCGAAGCCACAGTGACTTCAGCAGTAGTCTCCTCAGGAGCAAAGGGGTCCGGCCCAAAAGGCAAATTCAGCCTAAAAGAATGACCATGATCCTAAAACACAAAGCAAGCCATCAACAAACAAAAATTCAGAGAAAAGAAATCAGAACAAGACAATTAGATTACTAACCGGAGGTGGTGGATTTCCAGCATGGTACTGAGTAATCTGGGGAGGCATGGTAGACACACCACTCAGGACCCTCCCCAAACGATCAAACATGTCATCTTCAGACAACTCGGACAGTAAGGATCTGAGAAGGATCAGAAGAACCAGTATACTCAAAACCAAGATTTTCCCTCTGCATGAGAGGTTGAATCTGGCGGCGATAATAACTGGCAACCAAGACATTACCAGTCAACCCAGATTGCTTCAAGAAACTTATTCGGGCCAACAGAGGTTTAATAGCCAAGGATTCAGAAGGAGATAGAGGGTCATTCCAGCAAGAAAGTGGAGTTGGGAAGGCAACAAGATCAGAATAAAAGTAAGCATCAGGCTTTGAAATGTAGAGCCATTTATCCGCTCAATCTTTAACAGATTCATAAAGGGTGAAAGCGAAGTAAATGGACTTCATGCCCTGACGAAATTGAAGAGCACAACAGCCAAAACGGCTACGATTCTTTTCATGGAATCGAAGGCGGAAGAAGTACTGAAGAAGGAGAAGACAAGGCGGGATACCGATAAAGGACTCACACAGATGAGCAAAGGAAGCAAGAAAAAGAACCCTGTTAGGGGTCCGATGATGAAGTTGGATACAGTAGAAACGAAGGAACTCCATCAAGAAATTCGATGGAGGGAAGCAGAGTCCGGCACGGACAAAGGAAACAAAAAGAATGTATTGATCAGGAGAAGGACTGGGAATCATATGCTCACCAGGAACAGAGTAGCCAGAATACACTTGCCCTTGAAGCAGCCCATGCGCAACAAGCAGATCCAACTCCGCCTCCTGAGTAGACGGCTTGGGAGACTGCTTCATCTGGCGCGACATCTCGACGAATTCAGGATTCTCTATATGCTCCAAGACAGTATTTTCATCCACGAACTCAGCCTTGCCCTTGCTCTTGATCTTGTTCTTCTTCACCATTCGAGGCAGGGCAAAGATGATCAAGCAGCGACGGTAGTTAGGGTTTGCGAACAAAGGGAAAAGTGTTTTACCGCAAGGTAAAAGAGAGGAGATAGTAGAGGGACAGACTTATAAGAAGATTTTACCCATAGCGGAAAATACAGAAGGTGAAAAGTTCCACCAATTATGGAACGGAACGTAAAGCAATCAAACCACATCTCCTTTCAGAGAATACAGACAACTCGTGGAACAAGAGAACTCGGCATTACAATCAAGACAAGTACAAGAACTCGGAAAATACAGACAACAAACCCTTGGTTCTTCATTACACACTTTCTTTGAAAGTACAGACTAGATACAAAGTTACATTGCCGAAAGGAACTAGTACAAGCCAATAACAAAGAACCCAGTCGAATTCGAGGTTAAAACCTCGAGAGTCAAGATACATTATCGACAAATAGAGCCAAATAACTCGGATGTGCTAGACGCCCAACAAGACAAGGCACACCTGCTTGCCAAAGGTAGTAGAAGAAGAGCCCAGAAGACATTCAAGATTCATAGTTCCGCCAGGTCCTCGACAGAGAGAAGGCGGATCAACACCAGCAGTCGCCAAAATGACATTGCACAGGACAAGACAAGGAATACTTCTTCAACCAAGGTCGCGAAATCAGCCAGAGGCATGGAACTAGGACACTGGAAGATCAAGCAGCGCAACATGCGACAGCCTCATCACAAGAACTAGACCATTTGCCTCAAAGCCGCCCACAGCGTGGTACTACCTCGAAACTAGTCACTTACTAGTTTCTATCATAAGAACTACACCATTCACCAGATTACAACCAAGAAAGGGAAGAAAGAAGCCCGAGGGCTCGTCAAGCTCGCCAAATACAATATCCATGATACAACAAAGGTCTATATGAGAAAAGGAAGAAGACATATGACAAGACAATCATACTACAGTTATTTATAGAAGAATAACGGGTGCACATACACCAAGTCCATGAAGGAAAGATTACAACAACAATAGTACATAAAGGGAGCAATGAAAGCAAAAGATTCTACATTGATGAGGAAAAAACAGCTACAATAAAGACAATACTTCAAAGTACCACACAGAATATCCAGAAGAATATCCCAAGGACAACCCTACAACCAGCTACGGCTCGGCAAACCATGAAAAACAACTCGGCCGATAATTTTACAACAACCAGATAAGATCAAGCTAAGCTACATCTACAACAAAAGACCACAAGTGACAAAATATAAAGGCCTTATCCAGGGGATACCGGATCTACCACCAAAGAAGGCCTGGTACCCAAGCGGAAATCTTACAAGTCAAAACAACCCGGAATCCTCACAAAGCGTGAAGAAGTGCTGAATCATAGGCAGATAACCACTCCCAACAAATGAGATTGGACAGCTCCAACTCTAGCCTTTCCAGTAGGAGTTTGGTGCAAGCATGCATAGACAGAAATACGGAGTGTACAACTTCAATCAACTCAGGAGCGGCAACGGTTACAGCCTGGGGTCCAGCAGTTAGACAGAGAAGGCATGGAAGTTACTTCACAAGACTTCTTCTGCCTACCACGCCAAACTTCCCAGGAAAATCTAACCGAAGAGTCAGTCTACCTCTAACTCCATTCACAAGAATTCTTCTACCCACTCAACTACCAGAAGGAGGGCATAGGCCCGGGGGCTGCTCAGTTTCACTTAGCAGTGTAGTCATCAGATGAAAGAGGAGCACCCTAAGGATCAAGGCATCAGTACAAGCACAACGGAATTTATAGCAAGGAAGGACCACCAAAAGCCTTAAGTCACAAGAAAGGAAGAGAAAGAAAAAGACAAAAACCTAACCAAAGCAAACAACAAGGAAAAAAATAGCCCGCTATTTTTGCCGCTATAGCCCGAAATAGCTTGAAAAACATTGTGGCGCTATTTGTGTTCATGCACAATTTTGCCGCTATTTTGCCGCTAAAGTCCGCTAATTACGGTTTATAAAACGCTAAACACCTTGGCCTTAGCTCGCTATTTAAAACATTGGCAAACAATGAAAGCAAGATTCTACATACCCGTGAAGACACAGTACCCACCCGTGAATAAAAAGAGGACAAGAGCACACTATTTCAGACCCTTCCTCCAAGCTCTTTTCGGATATAAAAGAACTCGGAGAAGGCTCGGGGGCTGGAAATACCTACCTTACAAGATTTTTTCTTTCAGATCCTTCGAATACTTGTATCAAGTATCCAGAGGCTCGGGGGCTACACTCAATGAGTGCACCAAAGGTGCACAAAAAAGTCCAGGAGACAAAGAATACAGAAGACTAAAGCTAAGATATTTTTTAGATCCTTCGAATACTTATACCAAGTATCCAGAGGCTCAGGAGCTACACTCAATGAGTGCACCAGAGGTGCACAAAAAACCACAAGGCGAAGAGCACATAAGATCATTTCATGATTTTGCCTCAAAAAGAACTCAGCTCGCTTTCAAAGCAACCCGGCATATTGAAGAAAAATCATGAGATGCTCGGGGGCTTGTCGATGGGATATCCTATAGGGTACCCAGGACCAGCTTACCTGAGCTTTGGACCTCCTTTTCTCGGCCCACGAAGGAAAACGGACAGAAGAAACCGAATTCTACTCGGTTAAGACGATAAGACCAAAGCGTAGCTTATGACTCTAAGTTTGTAACCGAGTAGGATTAGAGAAACCTCGGCTAGTTCCTGGACTATAAAGGGCTGGTGAGGGCATCACCCAGAAACAGTTCCTACATACCACACAACACCCGATACGTAGAGCGACACACAACACCTTGTATTACGATCAAGAGCAATAATAGACGACTCAACTGGACGTAAGGTTATTACTAGACCTTGTTGAGGGCCTAAACCAGTATAAACCATGTGTCCCTTTGTGTCCAACCACCAAGGTTTCACTATTCGCCGAGACACGAACTACTGTCTTGGGTAACCCCGTGGCAGGCTATCGGTGGTAAAACATCGACAACATCCACCTCCTCCGTTGTGCTGTTGCGGCTCTACTTCAGCCTCTCCTCCATACAAGTGTGAGAAGGGTTGTAATTAGTGGTCCACCTAACTCGATGATGCTACCATAGGCGGTTTAGCGAAGGGAGATGTTAGAGCTGTCCTGGTGGACCTTGATCCCTAGGTAGAAGGAGTGGAGCTCTAAATCATGCATCTAGAAGAAGACGTTCATCTTTGCCTTAAATAATTTTTATATGAAAATTGTAGATTTTGGCGAGATCTAAAACCTTCTAGTTCTGAGTTTTTTCATTTGAAATCGTTAAGATGCTAATAAATAATTAATGATATACTTAAATGTAAGGTTATTTTTTTACTTTTTACAACTGCAGTTTAACACCATTAGAGACAATTATGATGGTAGTAGTGTGAATGCCAAAAACGTTCAGACCAGTGGCCAAAGTTCTGCTAGATGCTCGCCTTGGCGCGCCTTGCGCTGATCGGTGGCCCTCTGCGTAGACTAGGGTGTAGTCACAACCCTAGGTGGGAGCATAGACTAGGCGTCACAAATCGGCTTCTCGATAGCGATTCCATGGCGTGTAGGCACGCAAGGCGGCGCGTAGGCGGACGACCCGCTCGCTCGCGAAATTTTCAGCTGTCGTGGAAGCGCGCGCTTATGGCGTCTAGTGCGGGAAAGGATGCACGTGAGAAGGAGAAGAGGGAAAGGTCAGCTCCCGCTCGATTCTTACCTTGCAGGTCGCAGATAGTCTCTCCCGCTCGTCGTCTCCCCCTGCGATGGCGCGCCGGAGGGAAGCTCCACCCGCCAGCCCCGCTGGTCGCCCTGCTCCTCGCGACCCCGCCTACTGGCCCTCTTCTTATATTTACTGTAACCTATGTATTCAACATTATTGCTATATATATATATATATAAGTTATGGCTATATTGCCAAAACACCTAGGAAAACGTCTAGGCGCGATTAATCCCAACTAGGATCTAAGCTGAGGGTTAGCGCTAAGATTCCGCCCAGCGCCTAGCGAAACTTTTCCACTGAGAACTATGAGAACTCATCTTTTTAATGGCTTGCATGACCAACTATTTTAATGTCATACATGTAAAAGACCCATAAATATGGGCAAAGTGAAGGTACCTCAACCGGTTTACCTAGATAGAGGTAATATCTTAAATAATTCTGAGTTGTTGATTTTTTAAATAAATAAATAAATAAATAAATATCAATTAATAAATTAAAAACCTATGAACACAAATAAATATGTATCTTACGTATTATCTGCTACGAGGTAATACATAATCATAACTGTCCAATCGAAATTCTAATAAATAAATGTCTCATATTTATTTTAGGTGACACAACAAAGTCTAATAAATTATATATTGAGAATAAGATAGGTGAGCGACCGCCGGCCGATCATCCCATGGTGAGCGAGTCTTTCCTGCTCGCGGGTGAGAAATGACCTCGGGTACCCAATAATATTTGGTAACGTGGTTAATATTATTCAGTACGCGAGGTCATTCTCTCACCCACTAGCCGATGTTTTTCCCTGCCGATTGTTTTCTTTTTTTTTCTTTTGGGATTTCTTTTACTCGGAGCGGTTGTATTGCTCTCTGTTTTTTTATCACATCGTATGTGTGGTTTTTAACATGTTTTTTCTTCATTCTTTCTATGATGGAGCTTGTGGTCCTTTTTTTTTTTTATCTTTTTGCTAAACTGCTTTTTGTGCTCGCATGACCGTAGTCTAATGTCCACTAGAAATATGTGAAGAAATATTGGTGTAAATTAAGCTGGAAATTGTATTCATAGTAAAATTACATATAGAAAAATATAAAGTGTTATAGAAAATATAAATTAAGTGCAACCGGAACATGGTCATATATAGCTAGCTACAAAATAATTTATTCTATAGTCACTTTGATTTACGATAATAACTATACCCATTTACGTGATTATAGTAACTCCTTACTATGTGGTTTACGACAACATTACGGTTAATATCCCCGTGTATATATGAAAAAAGAGAGAAGTAGATGTTTTGACAAAGTTGTCCGTCAAACAAAGGAGCAATAATCTAGACTATATAAGACATAAGTTTTCCAGCTTTGAATGGTGAATCAAATCTAAATGGTCTCTTAGTCAATCTCTTCCCGGCCGGCTTCAAATTAGGCCAATTTTGCATGCCCTGTCCCTTCTAGACAAATGTAGTCGGCTTCAAGTCTAGTTAGTTTCATAGTCAATCTCGGTTAAATGCTTTAATTCCTACTTTCTTCGGTCTTCTTGGGAGCCGATGGCCCCCCAGGATGATGAGGCTTAGATGAACTTCATGTCTAACGCTTTGCCTAACAAGAAGCAACACTAAAGTTAAAACATTTGAATGCATGTTAACCAAAAATAAGGACATTAGGCATTTATTTTCTTTGTTAGAATCTCCATCTCAATCGCCTTCACTTTTAGCATCAAGTCAATTTCATTGTAACAAATAATGATGCATGAGAACACACAAGCCTCCATTGAAATATATAACTTCATGTTGATAGTGTATTTATTTACTATACTGATGTTGCATAATCATAAATAACATTGTGTACATAATCATAAATCGTATTGTGTATTGACACAAAAGCTTTAATTATAAACGTTGCATCAAATTAATTTCCAAACTGTGAAAAATGAAGCGTGTGAACATAAAAACTTGAATATGTTACTTCTAATGGTGATTTCACATCACGACCCGAGCTGGCGGCAGACCATGAAGGGCAAGAAGCAGCAGTGCCTTACTTGTGGCTGTGGCTATGGCGGCAAGTTGGCGACCGCGGCGTGCCATACATGTGGTTGTCGCTGTGGCGGCAACAGTTGGCGACCGCGGCGTGCTCTACATGTGGTTGTTTCTACGGCCGCAAGCTGGCAACCGACAAGCATGCCGAAGGATATGCTGACTTGCCGCCGAAGGAGTAAGTCCCCTGCAACCTTCCTCTGAAGGTCGCTTGTATGGGGAGCCAGAGACAACGCAAGCCCGCGCCTAACTCTCCCTTCCTCCGACAAGCAAGAATGTTCCTTGTTGCATATGATCCATTGAGACTCATTGGATCATGTATAAATTAGTTATAAAAATTTATTTACATATTGTCTTTATCATGTACTCCAGTATAAATATTGAGAAATTTTGAAAACTACCGTTCTGACTCACGTTCCAGTGACTCATGTGAGCCCCACATTCATAAAAATTCCCTAAGCCTGTGCCTATCTCTGAGACCATGGAAACCTCGATTTGGTTCAGTACTCCCGTCCAGTTGCTCGTTTTTTTGTTTTTGTTTCTCTCTCTCTATCAACCTCAGTCGACGTTGCGTGCTCGACCAACATTTAAGTGTCAGCTCGTGCCTGTCAAGCTAAAGGCACATAGAGCCTCCGTGCTAACCTCTCCTCTCATGGTCTCTGGCCTCTCCCACTTCCTCCCTCCCCCCACCCTGCCACTGACGAAAAGACCAGGTGACGACCCCCATATCCCCTATGACGGCGGAGACACTGCTAGGACCTAAAGAAGAGGACGATGGAGGAGGCGCTCTCCAATCCACCCTGGCTCCTGTCAGTCTTCCTTTTTTTCTCTGAACGGTGGTGGGTGAGGTTCCCGGGCGCCCGACAGAGGCAACATCGGAACTTGACTTGCTGAGGTGGAATGGAGGATGCCTTGACTCCGAATTTGTGCTTGCTGAGGCACGTCTGAGTGGGGTAGTGCTCAAGGAGGCGGGAAGAAGCAAGGTGTCGGGCAGCAGAGGGTGATGCTGCGACAAAGCTTGCTAAGGTACATTGGCGCGGGGCAATGTTGTGGAGGCCTGCCAGCAAAAAAGACCCTCACCAACCACCATGTCCTAGTCGGACGCATGCAAGAACACTTCTTCCTCTTTGCTTGTTTGACTCCAAGGCTAGTGTCTGACTCCTACTAGATATGGGATTCATTTCATGGTGAATATGTTTGTGCAGTTGGCCTTGTTTTAGATTATTTTCTCTGATTGTATTGCCTCTAGGTTGTTGTCTCTGTTCAAAATTTCCAAATACTTGTTCATGGATTGCTTGATGTCCAGTTCATCGATTACTTGGGCCTTGTTCATGGACTTTCCTTAAATGTATTACCAAAGTTCTAGAAATGTATTACTTCCTGTCTTGATCATATATGCTTAACTCTAGCATTCACTTGTTCAGGTGTTAGCCTATTGAGTGATGAACCGATGAGTATGACTAGTTCATTAAGTAATGTGCTTGGAGTAATCTCTGGATAAGATTTTTGAAGTTGATTTTTTTCAAGGAAAACCATTATGGCTATATAGGCTTTGATGAGTACGATGACAACATGGGCAATCACATCAATGACAACGGGGAACAAGTCACCTAAGACGAAATTGACCTAGAGGCAGTTGCTCATGCTTTTGTTGCATTTGGTATGACACTCTCAGAGATAAAGTTGTTCATGCTTTTGTTGCATTTAGTATGACACTTCAAAGATAAAGAAAATTGGCAATGGTAACAAGAAGGAGGAGAAGAGGAACATGAGGAGTGGGTTGAAGAAGGAGGATGGTGATGATTTAATGCAACATCAACTATTTAACTCAGTACATCCAATTCGATGTATCTATCCTGTATTGTGAAACTCATTGGCAGGTCAAGGGGTCTGATGGTGAAAGGAAAAATATCTGGCCATTGCTTGATTACTGAATATTGCATATTTTTTCTTGATTCATTAATAAATATGGTTATTTATTCCATTGATGAATAGTAGAGTGTCATTAATTGAATCTTGCATATTAAAAGTATTAGTTTAGAAAATATGTAGTACTTGTTGAATAACTCTAGTGTTATTCTAATGATTCTTATTAAATAGCTGCTCTTATATTCAGTATCTCTCTATATTCGATTACTATGTTTAGAATAGAACAACATCTTTGTTTGAAATTTGGTTTAGAGCATTCAGTACTCAGTCTAGAGATCTAGCCGTCATGTTACGTGGTTGCAATAAACATTTTTAATAGGTCTGAGGCAAGAGGCAATGATGAAGAAACAACATTCTAGACAAAATACCATGTAACTTATATCCTACTAGTTTTAGATGTTTCTATGACTCTTAGAAGGATAGAAATTTGTTTCAGCTATAAAAATATTATAAGTTATGCTTTCAATTTGTGCCCTCTGTAATGCTCTTTGGGAAAGTTAGTATTAATTACTTAGTGTTGTAGTACTCATGTCTCCGAAATATTATGGGTTGAAAAGGTTGTTGAATTTGACCATATGATCATTTTTGTTGCAGTTGTAATACCCCATTGCTTGCTTGTGTCTAATAGTTGATCCTTGTATTATTGCATCTATTTTAGCCCATTGGATCAAACGAATAGCCATCAACCCAACAAGGATTAGTTTCTAGCAGGGAATTTGTTGGGAAAGTTTTTCCCAAATAGGGAGGCATGGGTATTCAAACCGAGACAGAAGAAAAGAGAGAGAGCTAGCCCCCGTACTCATTCTCTTAGTATTATATATAGGCGAGTGGTAATTTACATGCTCCCCCTTGGTGAGGTTGAAATTGACAAGCCACTATCCAAGCCCCTATTGGGCCTCTTCTAGGGGGCGGATTGGCGCATACGAATATGGACTCCCCCAACAGTAGCCCCTCTGCTATTAGATTATGACTGGTACTACATCACCTAGTAGATTCTCATACAGGAAGAAGAGACGCAATACAATTCAAAAATTGGCTACGAGGACTGCCATTTGCAACCTATATATGCGTGCCTCACTAAAAACTCCATCCCAAAAACCCTGTGGGAAAAAAAGGTATGGAGAAAAGAGCATGCGCACAACTATAGCCTATATGTGTTCTGAATCCTAAGGCATCTAGTTTAAAGCGCCTCGATCTCCCGGATGTCTTCACCTTTGGGCTTTGGCTACTTCTACTGCTTCTATGACAAGGTTAGCTGACTTCACCCATGTGTGTAGGTCTTTGCCTCCAGGGCCTCCTTAATGTGTAGGTCTTTGTCTCCAAGGCCTCTGCCTCTGGTGTCTTCTCGTCGTGTAGGTCTCCACCTCCAAGGCCTTCACTTGTGGTGTCTTCTCAGCGTGTAGGTCTTCGTCTCCGAGGCCACCGCCTCTAATTTCCTCTCAAGTCGTCGTGGTTGGGGTAGTTGATGTAGTAGTTGTGTCGATGGGAAGTCCTATGGGCTCCCCATAGACTCTGATACCGAGCCATGGGAATTGACAACAGGGCCCATGAAAGGAAACAAACATGAAGAACCGAATACTACGTACTCGGATCTGGCAAGGGAAGAAGACCAGATCATAGCTTAGGACTCTGAACTTGTATTCGAGTAGAGCTAGAATCAACCCTCTACGTTGACTGGACTATAAAGGGCCGTCAAGGGTACCACCCAAAATAACGAACAACACAATGCACACAACACGCAAGGCGATACACACACATCCTGTACATAATACTATGAGCAATAATACGCAATTTGGCTAATGCCAACTGGACGTAAGGTTATTACTCGACTAGGGCCTTAACTAGTATAAATTGTGTGTCTCTTTGCACCAACCACCGAGTTCCGCTATTCGCCGAAGCCCGGACAACTGTCCCGGGTATCCCCGTGGGAGGCTATCAGTGGTAAAACATCGACAGCTAGCGCGTCAGGTAGGGGCTTTCGGTGATTTTTTTTCTCGAGAGCTTGGTGGACCTCGACCTCAAGATGTCCTACTCGATGGGAACGACGTCCGTATTCGGATCGTGGATCTGTGAGGTAGGCAACGACGGAAAGTTTCAAGCCCGACTCCAAGAGAAGTGCAAGAATTCAACAACGAAAGCAAGTTTGCTGAACAAGAACTAACCAAGAAGATGATGAACCTCTCAATCTCGAACCCGACTCGGATAGAGGAAGAGAATGGCTATGAATCTGACTCAGAGAAGGAAACACTATTCGATCCCATCTCTGTCACCATCCTCTTAAGACCAAACCGAAACCAAATCGGATTCGGAGATCAGGTGACACCAGAAAAATAATTCAACTCGGAAGACGGAAAGAACTCGAAGATATACGTACTGTGTAATTCCACCTCAATTTATCAACAATCTCTCCAAAAGAAGATGAACTCGACAAAAAAGGATACTCCTTGGGGAGCACAAGAAGAGATGATCATGACAGTGACCCCGAAAGACTGAATAGTACATTGGCCGAATTCTTTCGCTCTCAAACAATTTCAAGATGAAGAACTGTCATTTCAAGAGGGGAAAGAACTTGATCTAGCACAGAAGTACCAAACTACTCAACATTACATAGAAGCAGACGCCGAGCAAGGAGAGCCCGGATGGGGCGTGTCGTGTAAGCTCCCGTGGGGATGAAATTGGCTCGTTAAGCTTTACACACCACGGTGGTAATATTAGGAAATTCATCATCTGACTATCATGGGCTCACAATTCTAATCTTAATGTTGCATATTCTTTACGAACCGCTAGTAGAAAAAAAATCCTACTGTCAACAAAAACCATTTCAAAGTTTCTAATTATACATTGCTATTTTTAACGGTAATTGTGTGACTTTTTTTTAGATATAACGAAATATGTACAATTTGAGATATGTATCCAAATTGCGCGCCGCTCTTTATAGGAGTACAACAAAGCCGTACATTCCCTAAAAATGGCAGTCGATAGGTATGATATTGGATTTAAGCGAAGATTTGATGCGCACCCGTTCCCGTCAGTAAGCTTTCAAACTTGTTCTGAATGGATCAAGAGGACCCTGCTAACGGAGAGCCGTTGTTGGGATGCTTTTACACCACGAAAGCGCTATCCATCTGCTGATAGTCGTTTTTGTGCTGTACCCAGATCTATCTCCAAGCCGAGGTCGATCGATCGCCGGCAGTGGCGGCGCGCGCCGGCTCTGGCTGTGTGCCACAAAATGGTTTGCTGATCACCACACGCTACGCTCCAAAAGTGTGGTGTAAATGATTTTTGGGCTCCAACTGGTGGGCCCACGAGCACTCCTCCCAGCAGATTGGGAGATCGATGGTTTTGGCACGGGTGGGGCCTCACTGTACTGTGCTTATGTTTATCGAGATAGATTAGCAAGTGTAGACGTGTCGTGTCGTGTAGTGTGGCCTTGTCGCTTTCGTGGAGGACGTGAATTCACTGGCTATAAGATCAAGCCGGGGTCCAGGGGACAGGCCCTGTAAACTTTGATAGCTTTCGACATATATGATCTAGTAATAACATGCTTGTATAGAATGCCGACCGGGCTAGTACGTTCACTACCGGAAATTTGAAATTCCCTAAGCAACGTTAGACAAAACTGGAATTACCCTATCGAACTAGCACTGACGGTATTTTTATTTTCTCTGACGATAAGTGCACCGTAAGAAATTTCATAACGATATTTTTATTTTTTATGATGATACGTATATTTTCATGACGATATTTTTATTTTCCCTAATGGTAATGCATTGTAAAGGAATTTCAAGTTTTTAGTAGTGGTCGTGGATATTGTGGTATATTGGCATATTGCCATGCACTATCACGCTAAGGCGAGCGCTTACGTATCCGAGATTCCAAAGACCAGACAGAAAGAGATCAGGGCCGGGGGAGAGAGCGGGACGTGGCGTCACCTGCATCAGTGATCCACAAACCACACGAATTCATTCAGAGAATGCAATAGGCCCCACGATCGATACCCTTTCACTTTAATTATTTTCACAACGTATTAGCATTAAGGTTCTTGATTGAAAAAGTAGCAGCATAGCGGTGGCTGCTAAGATTATTAACAATTAAACATTACGTCAGCAGCTAGGACATATATAACTGGATAGTCCTAGCTGGAAAGATCGTCGTCCAATCTTGTTTTGCGGGTGGAAAAAATGACTGATTCAATAATAATTTGTGAGTAAAAATAACCTAAAATAAAGCTGAAAAAGGAGCTCATAAAACAAGCGACGAACATGATACTCCCTCCATACTCATAATAAACGTCGTTTAGGACAAGATTTGAGTCAAACATGTTGTAAAACATTGGGAATATAAATCATGAATAACTTTTAAGTTGTTTAGTTTGGAAATATGAAAATCATATCAATAGATTTGACTTCAAAAATACTTTCACAAAAATATATATAGATTATATTTCAATAAATATTTTTTAAAAAATAAACAACTAAAAATACAAGAATCAATTTATTTTCATAGGAAAAACATAATTTTTTTCCCACATTCCAAATAGGCTCTCAGCGCGTGTATGACCACTTGTATAGGCCCTTAACAGCATGTTCATACTTTACTTAAACAAACTCCTCCGTCCTAAAATACAAATACCAAAAAGATAAAATAAAAATCACTCAGGAGTCGGTCCATCCTATCCTCCCTGTGTATCCGAAAAAGAGTCATTCTCGTTTCTCAAAAAATCAATAATCTTTAAGGTTGACCAACTATATTTAATAAAATATTAATATTGATAGTACATAATTAGTATCATTAGGTAGATCTTTGAATATACTTTCATAATAAACTTATTTGGAGATATAAATGTTACATACATTTTCTATAAATCTAGTTAAATTTGAGAAAGTTCTATTTTTAGGGCGGATGGAGTATGTATCTAGCTAGTACTCCCTCTGTCTCATAGCTTGACAGTGGAGCATTTGTCATGTATAACAATGTTAAAGTTAAAAGATTTGACATACCCCTATATTTTTATTCGACACCACCACATCACCACTCACAACAACGTTGTTTATTCACCACCCATGACGGAAAGAAGTAGTAGCTGCCAAGGTGTGGATGGATTGATGGGACAGCTAGCTAGACTGAAACGGCTATAACATCATTCTTTTTTTTATATAGATTTTTAACGCTAAAATGTCCAATATTGTAGGACGGAGAGAGTAGCTTTTAACCGTCTATGCATCACCATCATCATCGTGTCTAATGTCGTAACTGGTACCGGAAATCAATGATAAATGCATGTACATGTCTTTTTTACACTACTGTATGATTTACTAGAAAATTAAAAGGTATTAAGTTAACAGCTGAACTGAATCACTGATTAGAAAATGCTCCGGATAGTTAGTCTTTTATCAGATTTTTTTATTCAGTCTTAAAACTGTTTGGACACATTGTTGTGTTTCAAGATTGGACCCGGGGGGGGGGGGGGGGGGGGGGGGGGGGGGGGGTACTGTATAGACGACAGACACAGCTGAACCATTCCGATCGGCTAGCGCTAGCCGCCATAGGTTTCTTTGGAATTTCAGCACGTTTTGGGATACTGCAGGAGCGTCTGCGGCTAGCGTTTGGCATAAATGCTGCAGCCGACCAGGTTTTCTGTAGGGCAGGCCACGTCCGCAGCCCGGGTGCCAACGATTCCCATGATTCGCCCGCGGCCGCCAGTGGAAAATCTCGAGGCAAGGACGTCCGAAAAGACGCTTTGTCACGGTGCGGAGCTGGAGGCTGGAGCAGGCGCCGGGGCTTCCCGATGGACCGATTCCTGCCTGATTCGGGTGGCGCCGCAGCCAAACCAACAGTCGGATCCCAGTCGGCGGCCGTGGGCCTGGCGGGCCAAAGCACCGTACCGCGCGGATAAGAAGATCAGTGCACACCTCTAGCTTTTTCCTCTTTTCATTCATTCATTCAAGTGTGTACCACTACCACCCATGTCACGTCACGCTCGTCACTCATCAGCAGCCACAACGTACAGAATCTCAGAAGCCAGCCATGAAGGCGGCCGCTTTTGTTAGTTTAATTCCCCGTCATCTCGTGCGCAATTTCGCTGATGACCGACCTCCCGAAATCCCGATCCATTCGTCCCGGAGACGATTCGCGGCACACGTACACGAGCACGAGCTACTTTAGCTTATCCGGTTCTATCGGCGTCGGGGCCTACGCCGACGTGTGCGGTGGGCCGGTGGCTTGCCCCGGCCGTCCCGACGGCGAATGGCCGGCGAACCTTGCGCGTGCTTCCCTTCCTTTTCTTCTCTCCAGGAAGCTTGCATTTTTTTTTATTATATTTTTTTTGCCTGGCGGCCGATGCGAAGGCTGGCCAAGTGGCGAAGCTGCTGCAGGCCACTTGTATTTGCGAATTGGGATACAGATTTGGGCGACGGACGTACAGGGAAGTCCCGCCTACGACGTCAATGGTCTGAATATTTTCTGTCCGACCGTTAGATATTTGGACTTCATTTTTAGACATTCAAGGTTATTTTGGGATTTTGGATTCGAATCTAGATAGTTTTACTAGATGTCAAATACAAATACAATATCCAAGATCTATCCGCTAAAGATATCCATCACTTCATTCGAATATATCCGAATATATTTTTTACTAGCATTTTTTATATTTACATCGTGTATATATGTATATTTAGTATCTACCTATACATGATAATAATATAATATAATATGTATATTCTTCTTCTGTTCTTTTATTTTCCTTTTCTTCTTCTCTAATAATAGAGAGATAAAATTTCAGCTCACACTATACCATAACCTTAAAATAGCGACCGCTTTGGAGTTACTAAAAGGCATATACAGCGATGGATAGATAGTCACTAAATGTTATAGTGAAGGACCCCTGTTGTTGCTACTAAAGACGTTGCTAAATTATAGCGCAGGATCCACCAAGAGCTCTCCTTCTCAATGCTAACTAATGTGGGCGACTTGGTGGTGGCCACGAGTGCCACCACGCAATCAAAGGCATGGGGGCGACACACTTTCCCCCATCAGCCCTCGCTCGTTACCATAGAAGATCTGTTCTTCTCTAGGTGGTGTTCATCAATAGCAAATCCTTTTTCTCCGTCAATTCTGCTTTCTTGTTCATCTGTAGTCATGGAAGTGGTAAACCAATCCTTAGTGTTCGGGTTGACCACCAGCATCAGTTGATGGAGGTCTTCAGATTTAACACTGATGGTCGTCGTGGATCCATTTTATGAGTCCGATGGAATCTCCATCATATCTACGGCTCAAGACAGTTATTCCTCGAAAACATAGTCCATATAGACAGTCATGAGAGTGTTGGTTGTGCTATCAAAACGCGAGAATGAGGACTTCCAGTGTTTCCATCGTGGCCACTTCTTGTGGACCCTGCATCCCTGACAGAATCACCACCTATATCTACAGAAGCTGAACTGTAGTAGCTTTTCTGGTTGTGCTTTGTAATATAGGAATTTCTTTCCCACATTGTTGACTACACTGTAATGCTATATGTTAAATGTTGTTGTTGTAAAAAAAGTGCAACACATGTTATATATGGACATTATTCTGTTCCCTTTATCCCCAAATAAATCAATTCCAAAAATCCGTGTAAGTAAAATTTTTTTAACATTGACTAGTTCTATAGAAAAAGTAACAAACATTTATAATATAAATGAACACCATGTGAAAATATATTTTATGATAAATCTAATGATACTAATTTAATATTTAGAAATTTGCTCAAAGTTCAAAAAATTTGATTTAAGACCACTCTAGGAATTTATTTATTTAGGGACAAAGAGAGTATTTAATACTCCATGACTAGATATAGGACAAAATCTATGTAAAAAGAGTCCAATCGACTTTAATTTAGAAATCTAAGATAAGATATGTGTCCAATTCGTCTATTGTTTGATAAAAGATTATCCTTACTCCTAATCGAGACAATCCGTGTGTGTAATTGATATCCATTCTTACTCTAAACCCAATATATAAAAAAAATATAATAAATAATATAGATCAATGATATCGATCCGTTCCTATATTCGAAATTCGCAATAGATCTGCTTCTCGCGAAAAGAAACCTGCAAATCGAGGCGATAGGTACGTTCGATCCTGACCTTGTACTGTGCTAGCTGACAGAACGCAGGATGCCATCTCCTCCTCGGCAGCTTCCTTTCACCGATCATGGACACGTTCGTCTCCGGCTATCCTGATCCCCTCCCAGGCTCTCACCGAATAAGGAACAAACGATTCGTGTTCCGATTTCCCATTCCCGTTCCTTGCTTTGAATCCGGATGACAAGACGGGACAGGCTCCCTCTTTTTCCGATGCCTTGCTACCCCCAGCTTATCCTTCACTAGTTCATTGCTGCGTTTAGAAAAAAATATTCTTCACTAGTTCAGCCCAGTGATCTGAAGCTCTGAAAGATCGCTCATGGGCGTCGAGATCCACTACACGTCTACACCGAACGCGGGTCGAAGGTGAGGTGAAGGTTCACGCGCGTCGTGCAGATTCCGTTCGCCGCCGTACATGAGCTCGAGCTATTAATCTGGGCTTGGTCGGTTGGAATCTGACTCCTTGGCTAGATATAGGACTTCAGATAATGTTCTGATTCCTGAATCTCCTGAGAGATTAGAAAATTCAGAATCCGGTGACACTGCTCCACGTTTAGACTGGAGCCGCGTGTTGCATCTTTCCACGCAGTTATTTTTTTGTTTGTGCTGAGCTGAACCGAACTGGTTTTGCATAGACCCGATCATGGGATGCTTTTTTTTATTAAGTGCAGAGATTGCTAGATTTGAGAAAACGCAACTCGACTCGACCCATTCAGCCCGTCAGGTGGGTGTGGGCCGTCATCATTTTTATTTAGCCTGATGCAAAAACTGAGTCAAGCGCGGGCCGAATTCTTAGCTCATGGACAAGGACAGGCCCATGGCCTGACATGAACCTCGAAATAAAGGTTTGTTTGGAAAAAAAAAATCTAGCAGCTCTAGATCTTTAAATAATAGCTTTATTCAGAAAAAAAAACTTGGAAGGCTAGGTCCTTGAATTTCGTTAAATTTCTCAAAGGCTCAGAAAAACTAAAGAATTTATATCTCATCATATATATAGAGTTTAAAGAGAGAAGTACTGTCCGACGAGTGGTGCACCGAATACAAGACGAAGGCATGATGCAAGGTTTTGGAGGAGGCACGCAAAACGCAGACAACAAAGGACTAGGATTTCTAGTGCCAACTATAGAGATCCAAGTCGGGGCCTAGGGGTTTGGCCGTTTGGGCGCCCTGACTTAGTAGAGACGAAGCGCCCCCATACAACGGGTCTCTTGGCTGATGTCAAGGTTGTCGTCTTGCGAGATGACGCCTCCACTCTCTCTCTCTCTCCTCGTTCAATCGGAGTTGGTTGGCGGGGTGGTTTTTGCAAAATACAGTACATTGTTTACAGATGATGGACGTAGACGTGTTGTACGTGCTCTAATCCGTGCAAGGAGCAGAACGCATTGTTTGTTTACCAGGCCCCAAAACATGCAGATCATAATGTAAAAAAAAACATTGCAGATCACTTGAGCCATGCGAGCTAGGGAGTGGTCAGTGGTATGCCGCACCGCTCTCAGCGCTAGGACCAGAAGACTTGCAGGAAACAGTTGCACACGCTCCGCAATGGGTCGAGATTCAAGATGACAACGGTACCCGAAACCCGAGAACCCCATAAGGAAGCAGGTGCGGAATGAGTTTTCTACCCACGGGTACGTTATTAGGCGAAATCCTTTACCCATCGGGTATGACGGGTACGGGTGTGGAATAACAGTACCCATACCCGCATACCCGTGAGTAAGAAATACCCGCAAAATTAAGTAACCATCCTAAGTGATTGTAGCTCATATAGCCCATGAAATTTGGCCCAAACACTCCTAGTATATATCAAAATTGAGTGACAGTTGTTATCTTGATGCGCTGCGTGCTGATGGGCCTAGTATATATCAAAATTTGGCCCAAACACTCCTAGTTAAGTTGTTAACTTGCTGAATGTTATCATAATTTATATGTGAACTCGGGTGTATTATCGGGTATGGAATACCCGTCGGGTGCGGGTATGGAATGAATTCCTTACCCGTTTGCTTTCGCGGGTAACCCGATGGAATAAATTTTGACCTGGCAGGTGCGGGTATGGGTGGCTAGTACCCGTCGGGTACGTACCCGTTGCCATTTTGAGTCGAGATGGATTGGGCTTAGCTTGGCAGAGAAAAGTAGAAGGCACCGGAAGTTGGCTGGTCTTAGCCCGCAGAGAAGTTGGATGGGCCGAAAAGAAGATGAGAAAATGTACAAGGTTTTTACAGTTTTCCAAATGAACATTGAAACTTATTTTTAAACCAGGTTTAAACAATTAAGCTTTCCAAAATTCTCACATATATTTTAAAACCCAATAAAACTATAATTTTTGGAAATCCTTATTTTAAATCCTTTTTAAAACCTTTGTTTAACTATATTTTTAAATGATGGTTTTAAAATTATTTGGTTGCCAAATTTGAGAACTAAAATAACCTACTAATGAAATATCTTATAAAATTAATTTTTGAAGCATAGTTTGGCATATGGTTTTTGGGAGAAATAGAACAAAACCTATTCAAGACTAAACCAAATTCTATAATCCTTTTTTATTCAAATAAAATGTAGTTGACATGATTGCAACACTCTTAGGAAAATTAATATAGAAAATATATAGGCATTTTCATTTATTCCATAAATCATAAACTAACTAATTAATGCTTATTAATGTTAGAAAAAATCATTTATTTTATTTAGTAAGAACTATTCACATCCAAAATAGATTTTTTTTCCAGGTGTGGCATGGACCATCCATGTGATCACAACACATACTCACAAAGGTTTTAGTAGGTGAAGTGTTTGCTTGTGGACTGTCTGGGTGATTGCACGGATTGCATCTGTGCTTAGAGTAAAGACTCATGAGACCCTATTGTCCGCTATGTGCACACTAACTGTCTTGGTTTTCATCAGACTATTTGGGGCTCTATGGGGAATCTATATAGAAACCGTGAAGTTTTATAGTGCAGGATTTCGTCCTGATGAGCTGTCCAAATGCAATGGTAGAACATTTGGCGGTCATGATGAAGGCACCATGGTCATATGTCAAGCTTGTCAAGAGTGCATTAAGTCGATGTTTCATGCAAGATTTCTCGTTTGATGTTCCTTGGGACCTCTAAGGTAAATCTACGAAGGTGCATTTGGTGGGTTTGTACACGTGTGAAGCTCTAGGCTATCCATGGATAACCTACCATGGTTGTGGGGATCCTAGGATGAAAGTTGTGGTAAATTTTTGTAACTGGCCATGAACATACACAAACTTGATCAAGATCCAAATTTGGGGCCTATTGTATTGTAGACAGGGCTGAGGGGGCTTCTTCTTGCTCCTCCTCCTCCTCCTCCTCCTCCTCCTTGTCTCTTTCACCAATACTATGGAGGGGAGCACTTCTTGCTCCACCCTAGCAAATGGATGTTCATATAGGGATGTTGCTATAGCTCATGAGAGGTAGGGGCGAAGCCAGGAAGTTAATTTTTTGAATGTTAGGGGGCATCCGTGTTAAATGTTTAAAATTTATTTGAATTTCAAAAAAAGTGGAGATTTCACATTCATAGTGGGGCCTCTGGGAAGCCCCTTGCCTCCTCTTTCCTTCTCTTTTTTCTTTCTTGGTAGAGAGAGAAGTCAAATGGGGAATGTCAAGAGAGAGGATTTAGGTGTTGTGTTGGATTTGGGGGAGGTGAGTGTTATTGTCGGGTTATGGGGCCAAAGCATGGCAAACTCGGATACCTCACAATTTTGATGTGCTAGGTGTCATTGTGTCCTAGTGGTCCGCCCAATGTTCCTATTGAACTATCTACCATAGCATGACTCTGGTTGAATCGACACTATAGCTTCGATCTAGATTGTTTGCCGCCTCGAGCGCACCGTCCATTGGTGCATATAAATTATATATTGTGCAATAGTTAACATTCAATTTTATGAATGTGATTTTTTATGTTGCAATGCATTTGATGATCATGCTTAGCAAGAGAAATGCATGCTGGATAATTACAAAAAGGCAAAGTGGAGTAGGCGAGGATCGGGTAGTGATGGGCTAGGGCATGAAGGAGAAGAGGTAGGAGGGGCATCGACAATTTGTCAGAATCAGAAGGGAAGAGAAATGGCATATGGACGTGTTGTCACCATTTTGCGGATGAGGAGTTAAGGACACGAGGGAGAAAGAGTGAACAATGAGGAAACATGGAAACCTACTACATGTCCTCGATTACTTGAAGGGGCAAGGACGACTCCACATAGGGATAGTACAACCACATCTCTTTGTGTGCCCTTTTTCACTATCATATTGGCAAATGGTAGTAAACGATATCTGAGAGATCAGAGGGCACAAATTCTCCCACAGACCACAGTTTGGTATCTGACTATATAATATACTCATTGCGTTCAACTAATACGCCATAGTCAGTTGTATGTTTCTCATGGGTGTGAGCATTTCGCTCTGTTGAGGGCTACTTTTTGAAACTTTTTACTATAATGGGCAGCTCTCTTACCAATTCTTTGAGAAAAAAAGTTGGTTGAACGAATACGGAGTAGACTTTATGATTGTACAATTCAACCTTTCCGACTATAGTTATTGGTTACTTGTTGACACAAGAATATGTTTTTCTGATTGTTTCCAATCCATCTTTATATATGTTACTGTATTTGAACCGTTTCGATTCTACTCTAATGTTCCGCTTTATTGTTACTGAGATTTTTTAAGACAAAAGAAAATATAATGTGATTCAAGAGGTGATATTGACAAATGTTGTTATCTTTCCTGAACATTTTCATGTTTCAGTCCTAGAGTTGTAAATAGATATAACTATATGAATTCATTTGTCCTGATAATACATGGCAATGAAGTAATGTGGCAACGTACGAATTTATAACAGTTGATGCTCGTCAAGTCGTCAGCATGACTGCTTGCCAGCCCAGATGAAATGGATGGGAAATATATACATTCCTTCACTACAGGAAACCGGATTTCGGGCACTGGGCAACTAAATTGCCGAGTGTTATTTTAGTTGCCGAGTGCTGAGTCAAGCACTCGGCAACTAAAATTGGACCGTCAACCTTGACGGACTAGTTGTCGAGTGCCCGAAATTTAGCACTCGGCAACTAATTTTTAAATTTTTCTGCCAAAATTTAGTTGTCGAGTGCCAGTTGGTTGGCACTCGGCAACTAATTTTTTTAATTTTTTTTATTAATCGGTAACTCTGAGAAACTGGCATTTTTAGGTTCTCTGTTTCGGGCATCATTCACAATCCATCATGCGCATACATATCACATACATATCCTCACATCCATCATTCACAATCCATCATGCGCATATAACATCACAAACGCCCATAAGTCCATAATACACCACTTACATATATAGAGTCCATAGATCCATCACATAGAGTCCATAATCCACCACATATCTATGAATATGTCACAAGTCTAAGTCTAATACAAGTCTGAGGGACATGAAAATAGACAAATGACAAGTACCTACTGCTGCCATCCTGACCAGCCTGGCCGTGAAGAAGAGTCATCTAGCAACCCGGCTTATGGAGGAGTGTCAGTTGGCCACCCCTGTTGTGCAGAGGGACCACCACCTTGAACCGTCGGGTTCGAACTCATAGACACTTGTTGCATAAAGAAGAAGTCAATTAATGAGTATCTGCAGGAAATTAGCATAAGTGCTATGAATAAACCACTAGACATACTTACCGTGTCCCGAAAACAATAGGCTGTGGAGGAGGAGGAGCCACAGGCACAATTGGGCGGAGAAGCGACTCTGGCACGACCACACCTGGAATTACACTAAGGATGGCCATGAAGCTGAACATGTCCTGCAGCTTCTGCTACTCGGCCGCCCTCTGGGCTTGTATAGCCTCCCTCTCCAACTGCCTCTCCCTCTCATGTGCCTCCCTCTCCAACCGCGTCGCCTGCAGCGCCGCCTCCAACCTCCGCACAATGCCTGCAACAGGCCACCCACAATGTTTAAACAATGCAAATGCAAGGTAGATGCGTAAAAGCAATGAACGAGTACTAACCGCGAGATCCGAAATCTGCTGCTGTGAGCTCAGCTGCCGAGGGCGTATGGGGAGGGACGAACTCGTGCTCCTTGCCCGAAGGTCCGCAAGGTTGGGAACATAGGCAGAGTCGAGCGCGTTGTTCGCCATCCAGTAGCGGCCGTGCTGCTTCCCTTCTCCTAGCCTCATCACGATCTCTGCGTCTAGGGGCTCGGTGGCCGGATCGAAGGCCTCCCCATGCTGGAGTCGAGCCTCCGAGACGTACTCGGTAACCTTGATATGGGCGCTGGGGTTGGTGTAGACCTCGGATGGGTGTGCTGGGTTTTAGGTGTTGCCAGGGTCCGTCGCCTTGCCCTTGTGTGCCAGGTTGTACGCTATGAAGTCGTTGCACTCCTAACCTTGGTGCGACCCCGACTGCGAGGAAAACATAAAGATGATTAAAAGTAATGAGAATTGATAGTTGTAATAAAAAAATAAAGATGAAAACACAAAGAAAATTACCCAGTTCGAAGCGTATTGGGAGAGGCTCTGGTTGCCCTGGTGGTGTGCAGTCCCAGTTATCTACAGGCGGCAATCACGACGGATTGCACTCTTCTCAACCCACTCGGGAGAGAGCCACCTGTCCACAATACCGCCCCAGCAGAGGGGGTGCCTGGCGCACCAATCAGGACATCGCTGCATGTCATCAAGTTATTGATACGTCAGAATATACCAATTGTAGGGTGGTAGTATTGATGTTTCATACTTACCAACTCGTACTCCTCCCTGGTAAGCGTCATGCCCCTGGCCTCACTCTTCGACACTTTCTCGCCAAAGACGTCGCGTGGTGGTTGATAATACACTGGAGCCGCGTCTCGTGGTAGAGGTGTCTGAGTCGAGCCTTGCAGACCTTGTCCTGCACTAGCGCCGCCTTTTCCTCGTGCCCTGGCTCGCACGTGAAGAAGTCCAGCATACAAACATCATGTATCGTTTCATTATATCAAGCACGGCCAATGAATGCATTTGGTTTGACAAATTTAGTGCGATGAAGACTCACCCAGAACTCGGCCTTGATCCGCCCCGCAACGGATCCGTGGTCGTTGTCCTCAGCGGCGTAGAAGTGGACCCACGACCAGGGCGGCTGCGTCACCCCGTTGAACTCGACTAGTCTAGGGTAGTGCTGCCAAATCAAAAGGCCAAGGATGCTATTGATTTGACGGCCCTTCTGTCCGGACACAATTACCTAGTTGTTGCAATTGTCATTAACAAAACATGTTAGTCTATAGTTCGATTTTTAATACTTCATATGAAATAGTACTGAAATAATACTTACTCGTCGCCCAAGGGTCAAATCACCAGGCTGAGGGAGCCTCGTGGGCCCACACAACCAGACTGTTGACGAGAAGGTAGAGCCAAAACAGATACGGTCACAGATATGCAAAGATTTTACATACCTCCGACTGTATCTCTTTTGAATGGGAGATGTCTAACTTGGTTACGTGATCATATAAAACATGCATGAAAAAGAGGAGGGGGCTATACCTAAGGTGCCTGTGAAGAAAGGCTAGCGAGGCAGTGGCGAGGCGGTGCGGTGGCGAGGCGACGCGGTGCAGGCAGACCAGCAACGCCGACGAAGCCGATCGGGGTCGCTGAGTCCCTCCCACGGGTCCTCCTGCAAGAAACACAATTGGTCAGTGTCAACTAAAAATTTCGACAGCACCTCCCCTGCACGGGGAGGTTACCAAACCTGCAAAAAAACTTAGGCACGAAGGCCAACAACCACATATACACCAAATATGGAACGAAGGCCAACATAACCACATATAGATACTCTCTAACTACTAGTTACTAACACTAACACTACTACTACCAACACTAGCACGACCACTACTAACTCTATTAACTACTAAATCCTAACTACTAACTGTAGGGTTATGAGGTTGCTATGCTAGCCAGAAAATAAAATTTTTCTACCCCATAAACGAGGAACTAGTGCTAGTTATAGATCACGGGGTTACCACTAGACGCGCAGGTGCAGCGGAAGCGACTTGATGTAGTCGTGCGATGTAGTCGTGCGCGTCGCAGCAGTGTCGTGCAGTTGCGAGGTCGTCCGTCTCAACGTCTCCTTCTCGCGGTTCGTCCTTGTGCTCCAGATGCAGCACCTCCGAGGAATCCCACACGTGCAGGGAAGAAGCGTCACCCCTCTGGACTGCTAGGTCCGCGAGGAGTACTAGGCGCGAGCGTGGGGAGGGCGACGACGGCTGCCAAAGGACGTGAGTATCTCACCCCGCGCCCACCCCTTGCTTATATAGGCGTCCTAATGAGCTCCCACGTTGGAGGCCCATTAGCAACCCTAAACCTAGTCTAATTCAGGTCCAACCCGAATTAGGCTTCCAGCCCCTTAAGCGTGCGGCCCTATGGGCTTACGCACACATAGACATGGCCCAAGTACTCTTACTCGACCAATAGTTGATAGCGGCCTCTAGCAAGGCGTGTCAACTCCTATGCATACGCTATGATTGTATCAGACGAACCACCACAATACAATTACATGTTATTCCTTTGCCTCATGATATTTTGTTCAACTCGTGGGTTAACACTTAACCCAAGCACGGCCATGCATTTCATGATCTAATCATTTGAGTGATCTAGTGATATCTCTCTCATATGGAGAGTGGCAAATTCCATCTTGATTGACTATGTCTCATAGCATGTTTCCTGACAAACCCAAAAGCTACCTTTATAACTACCCAGTCACGGAGTAGCGTTTGGTAGTCCTAGGGTAGGTCGTTTCACATCTTGAGTACATACGGCAATCTCAGGTCTAAGGACATAACGTACACGATGTGTATAGAGACAATCTCATGTCGGGTCTATCCAGCACCATGTCCTACATGTGCCCACATTATTAGTTTGACATCTCATGTCCATGACTTGTGAAACATAGTCATCAACTAATAATGTGCTGATCTAATATTCATGTGCATTCTTGCACGAAATCCGATCAGGGACAACTTTTATAATAACCATACAAGTAAAAGAGTTTCACAAGCAATTCACATAATTGCTAATCGATACAAGTTGTCTTTAATGGATATTCATAACATGTCATGGATACAAGGAATACATCATCTCTATGATTACCTCTAGGGCATATTCCCAACAAACATGATAGGCATGCTCATTTGATCCATAACCAAGTAATATGCCAATATCAACTTTAGGTGCAAACTTAGATGTTTTGGGCCTTTTGTTGAGAATGAACACTTTGCACCCAAAAACTCTAAAGTAAGACACCTTTGGTTTGTTACAGGTTAGGAGTTCATATGATGTCTTTTGAAGCTTCTTGTGTAGGTAGAGACGGTTGATGGCATGACAAGCGGTATTGATTGCTTCACACCAAAAGATGTCTGAAGTCTTGTATTCATCAAGCATTGTCCTTGCCATATCAATGAGTGTCCTATTCTTCCTCTCTACTACACCATTTTGTTGAGGGGTGTAAGGAGCTGAAAACTCATGTTTGATGTCCTCATCATCAAGAAACTCTTCCACCATGGTGTTCTTGAACTCGGTCCCATTATCACTTGTCACTTTCTTGATTGGGAGACCAAATTCCTTTTGAGCCCTTCTCACAAAGGTTTTCACCTTGTCTTGTATTTGAGACTTATCATAAACAAAGAACACCCAAGTGAAACGGGAATAATCGTCAACAATTACTAATCCATATTTGTTACCCCTGATACTTATGTAGGCAACCGGTCCAAAGGGATCCATATGAATCAACTCCAATGGTTGAGTGGTGGTCATGATGCTCTTTGGTGGGTGAGGCACACCTACTTGCTTTCCGGCTTGGCATGCTCCACATATCCTATCTTTCTCAAAGTGAACATTTGTTAGTCTAAGGATGTGTTCATTCTTTAGGAGTTTGACCAAGTTCCTCATCCAAACATGGGCTAGTCGGCGATGCCATAGCCAACCCATGCTATATTTTGCCACTAAACAAGTCTCAAGCTTAGCCTTACTTTTGTTGAAATCATCTAGGTAAAGCTTGCCCTTCAAACGACCCATAAAGACAATAGAGGAATCCTCCCTCTTAAGAACTTCCACACCCTTATCCGTAAAGAGACAATTATAGCCAATCTCACAAAGTTGTGAAACGGACAACAAGTTGTAACTCAATGAATCAACATGCAAGACATTAGAGATTGAATGTTCTAGAGTTATAACAACTTTACCAAGACCGATCACATCCCCTTTGAGTTGTCTCCAAAGACAATGTTCTCACTAGCATCGGTTGAGGGGGTATATGAACTGAACATACTCCTTTCTCCAGTCATATGATTTGTACATCCACTATCAAGCACCCAATAACTTGATCCACCGGAGGAGTATGCCTAGAAAACAAGTTTAGTTTCTTGATTTAGGTCCCCAAAGATTCTTGGGGCCTTGCATGTTAGTAACAAGAGTCTTAGGAACCCAAATGAAAGCATTAATGTAAATATTATTTCCATTGCCAATATGCTTGGCAATCACTTCACCCTTGCTGTTGTTCTTCAATTCAAAGCAAGATTTCAAACTTGAGCGAGATGCTTGAGCCTTTGATTGATATGAAAACCTATTTGGGGTCACCCAGATAGTTTCCTTTGGCTTCTGCACCTCATTCTTCACCTTATACACCTCTTTAGTTTGCTTGCTATGGCCAGTGGAGTCATAGGTGGACTTCCCTTTTCTGCGGGGAGCGGCACTGCCGACCTTGGTTGGCTGTGCTGCTCGGGGTGAGGCTTGTGTTGCTGGCTGTGCAGGCCTCTCTGTACCTATTCTCCCCCTGCTCACAAACTGAACACATTCAATTCCTTTGACAACCTTTCTTCCATTCTCTTTACCTCCACGAGTGAGACTAAGTCCATCTTTGATGAAAGGGTGTCTCCCATCTTTGAATTGTGGCTTCTTTGGTTGTTCAACTTTGCCATTGGCAAGGTTAGTGGAATAAGCATTTATATCAATTTCAAAACATCTTCCACAACCTTGGCTAGTGAAGGGAATAGAGGTATCCTTTAAGGTAGAGGGTTGTGGGTTGCTCTCCCAAAGAAAGTTATATTGCAACTCCATTTCCTTGTGATTTTCATCTAAGACACAATACTTTTCATGGAGTGAAATATTGGCCTTCTTAGTGAGAGCATGATCTCCTTGCTCTTTGGCCAAGGCCTTTTGTAAGGATTTCACGTCACTTCTCTCTACCTTAAGAGCTTCCTTGTTGGCAATATACATTTTCTCAAGATCATCAAGGTCACTCTCTCTATTGTCCAGCTCTACTTGGATTCCCTCTAATTCCTCCTTTAACTTAGTGATTATTAGTGTGATTTTAGGATTTGGGTTCTTTATGATTTCATCCATTTCTTCATCACTAAACCTTCATCACAAGAGGTGTCACTAATATCACTACTAGAAGCATCATGAGGAGGAATGGGTTTGGCTTTTGATTTTACCTTCTCACCCTTTGCCATGAGGCAAATGTGAGGGGAGTATTAGTCATCATCATCAATCATGTTGTTGAAGAGCTTCGGTGTAGAGGATGACTCTTGGATAGCAATGGTTGCAAGCTTCTCATCCTCATCACTTTGGCTCTCTAGTGATGAATCCCACTCATGGCCGATGTGGGCTTCACCCACTTACTTGAACCTTCTCTTGTTCTCAAACTTGCCATCTTGTCTCTCTTTCTTATGGAAGTCATCTTTCTTCTCATTTGGGAACTTAGCAATAAAGTGCTTGGTGCTCCCACAATTGTAGCAAGTTCTCTTCTTCTTGCTACGGAGTCTTCTTCTCACAAACTTGTACCCATTTTGCTTCAAGCCTTTGTTGTACTTCTTGATGAAGAAAGCCATATCTTTGATTTCTTCAAAATCAGCTTCATCATCTTCATCATCACTTGAGGAAGAAGTGGAGTCATATTCTTGTTTCACTTGCTTCATTTTCTTGGGCTTACCTGTAGATGCTTGCTTGCTGCCCTCTTTCTTGCTTGGGAAGCTCTTCTTGGTTGCCTTGCTTGATTTGAGAGCCACATCCTTGATCTTTATGCCATAAAGCTTTAATTGCAACTCTCCAAGATTTCTTCTTTCATTTGCTTCCTCTCTTTGCATATCAAAGGTCAACAATCTTCCAAGCACATCATTGAGAGTGAAGTGCTCAAACTTCTTCTTGTCTCTTATCAAGGTGACCACGGTCTCATTTCTTGGTGAGTAAGCTTCCAACATGATTTTCACTACCTTGTGATCATCAAGCTCCTCACAACCATATCCTCTAATCTTGCCGACCATGGTCATCAACCGGTGTAGGGTGTCCCAAATATGCTTGACCACATCCACATTCATCACCCTATTGTACTCATTGCCATCCAAAGCACTAAGGAGGATGCTAGTGGCTTGAGCATTGAGATGGACAACAATCATCTCTTCATTTGTTGGCTCTTCGGGGTCCTCCGGTACCTGCACACCCTTCACAACAATCTCCCAAAGGCCGGGGTGAAGACCAATAAGGTAAGCCTTCATCAAATGCTTCCACTTAGCAAAGTTAGTCCCATCGAAATGAGGTAATTTGCCGGTGGGAACATTCACAAAAGACTTACAATCACGGTTAGTCAAATAAGAGTAGTTGAAGGATACAACGGAGTACTTCTTCTTGTTGTTGCTGCTGCCATCATCCTTTTCCTTCTTCTTCTTTCCGCCCTTGGAGTCGTAGTAGGATGCATCAGCATCTCCATCATCCTTGCTACTTGATAGCTCACTAGATGAAGCATCCTTGTCCTTCTTTTCTTCTTTCTTTGCTCTTACTGCCCTTCTCTTGACTCTTTCTTCTCTCTTGAGTCTTCTCTCTTATTTTCTTTCTTTCTTTCTTCTCTTGCTTTCTTTTCTCTTCTCTTTTCTTTTATCTAAGTGCTCTTCTTTCTTTCTTTGCTTGTAACTTGTACTCATCGGTGGGCTTGACAGCGGGAAGTGAGGAGTAGCTAGAGTCGGATAGCTCACTGCTACTCACATCTTCCACTACTACCTTGTCCGCTGCCTCACCACCTTTTGCCCCTCGGAACCTTGACCCATTTCCATACTTCACGCGGTGAAGCGTATACTAAGTATCCAAGCTTTGATACCACTTGTAGGATCTTAGGAAGGGTAAATAGCCTAGACGGGGGGGGGGGGGGGGGGTTGAATATGCCTGTCAAAAATCAACTCAAACAGAGGTCAGACCCGAGGGCGGCACTGCCGACCTATGAGAAATAAACAGAACAAAGAGAGGTATGGCAGGGTGAAACTTGAAGCCAAGATGAGTCCTTCCATGCAATTTCAATACCAGAACCAGTTCGAAGACTGATTACCACAGAAATGCTTCCTTTCCTCGAATCCCCAACCCAAACCCTAGTACAAGATATATTGCAAGAAATAAACCCTAGGAGATTAGCACACAAGACACGATGATTTATCCCGTGGTTCAGCTCGCCACCAAGACTTGCCTAAGTCCATGTTGTTGAGGTGCCACAAAGGCTTGGAGCTTTTCAACTCCAACTCAATCTAAAGTCAAGGAAGTGAATCCTTGAGATGAGGGGTAACCTCTTAGCTTCACACAGCGATTACAAACCTCCCTAGGCTACCACAAGAGAGGGGCAAGCTCTAGGGCGACGCCTAGCCGGCTAGGAGCAAGCTCCAAGGGTAACAAATGATAAGGACATGCCTACGTTGTCCAAGAATTTGCCCAATCTTTCACGGTATAATAAATCAAGAATCAATATATACTGAATTTTTATTGGCCACCAGAAAGTATTTAGCGCTTGACAATAAATTCAGTTATTGGCAATAAATTCAGTAGATATATCCCACACAAGCCAAACAGTAGCTGCTGTCGTTGTAGTTAAACTATTGTGTGCCAAACAAAAGAACAAGCTAATGAATTTGCAAGCCTCTCGACAACAATACTTAAAGACAAGCTGGATATCTCAGTGGCACCAACGAAGATAATATTTTGGATCCAAATCAACAATTAAATGCTTTCTCAACAAAAGGGTAGGAATACTCAGTACGGTAGCAAAAAAACACGGTATATAATATGATATATTATCCACAAGTCAAAACAATTCCTCCGAGAAATCAGATATGAGCAGTAGCTATAATAGAGACCGACTTACAAATTGCAATCCGATCCTTGATAGAATTCTTCCACCCGTGGTTACCACGAACCACGATCAGAAGACGGGGAACTCCAAGAGATCCAAGCGACGCGCCCAAGCTGTAGCAGCTCGATCACGCACTCCACGCAAATCCAGAGGGATCCCGATCAATCACCCTTCTAGGGTTTCTTGAGCGGCGGCTCGACGGGGAATACCACCACAAATAAAATCAAATCACATCTCCTCTTACCAGGAGCAAGAGCCCCTAATATATGCGCGCAGACATGTACCCTAATTAAACTGACTCAACCTGACAGCCATATTGGTTCGGCCTGCACAAATGTGTAGTCGTGTACATGGACACGAGTCAAACTCTGATTACAAACCAGCAAGGCACGTTCTAGGACACCACCACACCAATTTGGTTCACGCACACAAGTCTGGATAGGAAACTAATGCAGATATGGAAATAATAATAATAATAAACTATGGTAAGAATCCTAATCGATCTCCACCTCTTTAGAACTTGTACTGACGCATTTTCTTGGATTTATTTTGTACTCGTGCTTTCCACAAGGCACCTCTAAAATACAAATACGATGATAGGCCAACACTAGTAAATTTATCCATATTCTCGCTATATTTCTCATCCAAAATTAAATCTCCAAATTTAAGACCTGAGAATATTAAAGAATTACCAGCCACTATATTTGAATTGTTGCTAAACATGTATGCATGAACACCTTGTAGAGCTATGGGCGCATCATTCTCCCTTTCTTGAAACAAAGCCGTCCTCGGCTTTGGAGTATTCTCAAATGAGTTCTTCGTTTGTGCAATCATTATATCCTCAAAATTCTTGTCATTGTACTTCACAAATTTAGATCCAAGGCCAAATTGCATAGATGACGTATGGGCAACTATCGCTGCACTTGCTTGATCATCATAGTAACTTCCAGAACGCTCACACTGAGAACTATTCATCACATCATCTTTTCTTGCATTACTAGGAATATTGTTGGCAGCAACAGAAACGGGCATACTCACACCATTAGAAACATCTTCTTTAGTGCTAACGATTGTATTCTTGCTTGAGCATTCATAATCAATAACTTCAGCATTTACTGCCACATAATCATCCATGGATTTAATTTTTGGAACCATAGTCATCGACGAAGAAACAACATGACTAACATCACTGATATTTAATGGAACATCAGGGGTACTAACAATAATTATTGGTGAAGGACATATCTCATCATTCTCGGTCCCTTGAAGCAAAGCCGTCCTCGACTTTGGGGTAATTTCAGCATCCATTTTCTTCACTTTCACATAAGGAAAAATGTCAGCCTTAATAGCAGTATTGGGCATCGGCTTGAGCACATGATGAACTCCCTTATGTACAAATGAATAATTGTTGGAACGACCACCATGAGTAGCATCAAGATCAAACTGCCATGGTCGACCCAATAATAAATGACACGCACCCATTGGTGCAATGTCACAATCCACGGTGTCGACATAATTTCCAACTGAAAATTTAACTCTAACCTTATGAGTAATTTTCAGTGTACCACTTTGATTCATCCATTGCATATAACGCGGCATTGGAAGCCTCCGTTTAGACAAAGACAAAGCATGCACAAGATCTGAACTAATAGCATTTGTGAAACTACCACCATCGATAATTAGCTTGCATACCTTATCTTGAATCTTGCATTCAGATTGGAATATACTAGATCGCTGCCCTTTGACATTAACAACAGTTCCATCACTGTGTACTTCCTGAGCCAACATAGATAAGCCATTCTGAGTATCATCACCAATATCAGTCAATGGCGTTATAGATTTTTCTTTGGTCTCTTTTTCTTCTATAGCTACCTCCTTGCTGTTTTCTTGAGGGTGAGAAGAAATATCAATAATAGAACTAGCATATTTCCGCTCTAGCTGCTTGGCACAAGAAAATGCAGAAGAAATAATAGACGCCTTGTTTTTGATAGGAAACACCCGTTTAGTATGCATAGACTTACCATAAGTAACACCAGAACTTAACTTCTTCTCATAAGAATTAATATTACTAGCTTGCCGATTAGAAGCAGTAAGGTGTGTACCTTCAACAATAGTATCACTCCATGATGAGCGCACAATAGTGCCTGGGAGATTTTGTCCGCGTGCAATAGCTACCTTCTTCTTTGGTGCAAGCTGAGGAACAATTCGGCGTCGTAGCATAACTTTCATAGTGTTCCATGTCCTGCAAGATTCTTCACCTCTCATCAGGTGTCCTTTATGTAAGTCCCTCCACCACATAGAAACCTTATACGAAAATATCTTCTTTGCAAAGAATAGCTGCATGGGTGGCTTGAGTCCACGACTATGTAAAAAATCCTCCATTGCATTTTCCCAATCATAGTAACTATCATCACAGGCTATTAAATAAAGTGTTGGCACACACTTAATTTCCCTGTTTGCAAGACTATAATCAGCCATTAAACAAACTCGAATGCACCGTGAGCAACCCAGAGATCTGATACCAAATGATAAGGACACGCCTACGCTGTCCGAGAATTTGCCCAATCTTTCACGGTACAATAAATCAAGAATCAATATATACTGAATTTTTTATTGGCCACCAGAAAGTATTTAGCGCTTGGCAATAAATTCAGTAGATATATCCCACACAAGCCAAACAGTAGCTGCTGTCGTTGTAGTTAAACTATTGTGTGCCAAACAAAAGAACGAGCTGATGAATTTGCAGGCCTCTCGACAACAATACTTAAAGACAAGCTGGATATCTCAGTGGCACCAACGAAGATAATATTTTGGATCCAAATCAACAATTAAATGCTTTCTCAACAAAAGGGTAGGAACGCTCAGTACGGTAGCAAAAAAACACGGTATATAATATGATATATTATCCACAACTGAAAACAATTCCTCCGAGAAATCAGATATGAGCCGTAGCTATAATAGAGACCGGCTTACAAATTGCAATCCGATCCTTGATAGAATTCTTCCACCCGTGGTTACCACGAACCACGATCAGAAGACGGGGAACTCCAAGAGATCCAAGCGACACGCCCAAGCTGTAGCAGCTCTATCACGCACTCCACGCAAATCCAGAGGGATCCGGATCAATCACCCTTCTAGGGTTTCTTGAGCGGTGGCTCGACGGGGAATACCACCACAAATAAAATCAAATCACATCTCCTCTTACAAGGAGCAAGAGCCCCTAATATATGCGCGCAGGCATGTATCCTAATTAAACTGACTCAGCCCGACGGCCATATTGGTTCGGCCTGCACAAATGTGTAGTCGTGTACATGGACACGAGGCAAACTCTGATTACACAAATCTTGCTAGGCACTTTCTAGCACACCACCACACCAATTTGGTTCACGCACACAAGTCTGGATAGGAAACTAATGCAGATATGGAAATAATAATAATAAACTATGGTAAGAATCCTAATCGATCTCCACCTCTTTAGAACTTGTACTGAACATTTTCTTGGATTTATTTTGTACACGTGCTTTCCAAAAGGCACCTCTAAAATACAAATACGATGATAGGCCAGCACTAGTAAATTTATCCATATTCTCGCTATATTTCTCATCCAAAATTAAATCTCCAAATTTAAGACCTGAGAATATTAAAGAATTACCAGCCACTATATTTGAATTGTTGCTAAACATGTATGCATGAACACCTTGTAGAGCTATGGGCTCATCATTCTCCCTTTCTTGAAACAAAGCCATCCTCGGATTTGGAGTATTCTCAAATGAGTTCTTCTTTTGTGCAATCATTATATCCTCAAAATTCTTGTCATTGTACTTCACAAATTTATAACCAAGGTCAAATTGCATAGATGACGTATGTGCAACTATCGCTGCAGTTGCTTGATCATCATAGTAACTTCCAGAACGCTCACACTGAGAACTATTCATCACATCATCTTTTCTTGCATTACTAGGAATATTGTTGGCAGCAACAGAAACGGGCATAATCACACCATTAGAAACATCTTCTTTAGTGCTAACGATTGCATTCTTGCTTGAGCATTCAACATTTACTGCCACATAATCATCCATGGATTTAATTTTTGGAACCATAGTCATCGACGAAGAAACAACATGACTAACATCACTGATATTCCACGGACCCATCAATAGTTGTTAGGGAATTTATTTGGATTTTCTAACAATGTCAAACGAGGAGTTTCTTTTTAAGAGTGCATTGCAGGATACTTTGGACCGACTCTCCACAAAGTTGGATGAAATAATTGCAAATATGGGCACTGCAGCCTACTCTATTGCTACAACGACATCGTCATCGCCACCTCTCGCATGTACTATGGAGCTTGCACAGCGAGTGATCAGCTCTCAAATGGAAAAGGCGGAGCAAAACCAGTTGAACAACTTGTTCTAAATATACTTTGTTGTGAAGGAACGACGTTCTCGTGTTATGATTGATGGCGAGACCTACAATAACCTTGCAAGTTTAGAGTTGGTTGAGAAGCTTGGTCTGACCACAAAGCCACATCCACATCCATACCACATCAAATGGGTAAATTCTTGGGATAAGATAAAGGTAACTAAAATTGCACGCATTGAGTTTTCTATTGGTTCTTATAAGGATAGTGCAGAATTTGACATATTACCTATGCAAGCATGTCATTTATTGTTAGGCAAACCTTGGATATCTAAAATTAATGCAAAGCACAACATTATTTTTAATGAATATTGTTTCAAATACAATGGTAGAAAAATTACTATGGTACCTATGACTGCTGCTAAAATTTTTAGAGAAGACCTTGAGAGAGCAGAGAGAAGAAAGAATGAAGCTTTTAGAAAAGAATGAACTATTTCAGAAGTCACAATTCCTTCATCTAAATCTGAATTGTTAAATAATAAAGATATTGTTTTGCCTCTTGTCGGTACTAATATTTTGCAGCATATATCCAAGCAAGAGGACAACGTGACATAGATAGAACAGGTAATTGACTCTGATAAGAGCTCTCTTGATATGTTGAATTTATGCACCAACGATGCTAATGCTATAGTAGAACCTTATATTGATCTACCTTTGTCACATCATAATGATTCTACTGTTCTTTGCGATGAAAAAGAGTTGTGTCATAGTGCTATAATTAATGGTGGTTCTGTCTTGGAAACAAATAATGTTGCTGAAAATAGAAAGTTACTCTCAATTGCAACTGAAAAATATGAACTAAAATTGTTGTCTTCTTTAAATACGTTGGGTTACATTGAGTTTGATACTTT
Organism: Microstegium vimineum; assembly: GCA_022036555.1. Classification (NCBI taxonomy): domain Eukaryota; kingdom Viridiplantae; phylum Streptophyta; class Magnoliopsida; order Poales; family Poaceae; genus Microstegium; species Microstegium vimineum. The sequence continues at coordinate 36,136,000 of CM039128.1, read as the reverse complement.
GTGTGCTCTAAGTAGTTCGGAAGAGAAATTTAAATATGTTGAATTGCTATGGTTGTCTAAATGTTCATATCACTTTATTGGCAAATATAATTATAAAGGAGAATATATGGTGCATCGTATCTATATTTGTTCAAATCTGAATTCTTCTTTTATTGTGCAACAATATGATCCATTAGAGGGCTGCAATCTCTATAGTCATACCATGTCGAGTTCCCCAAGTTTTGTGATTAAGAAACAGGTTAAAATTCAAGAAGGGGAGCAATGTTGGCTACTACCTACAACCTGTCCTTTAGCTACACTCAAATCGAGGACAGTTTGTTGTCAAGAAGGGGAGAATGATGAGGAAATGACTCATTCGGATACAACCACAACCATAGATTACAAGGTGAATTCATGCCTACATTTACACAATGGTTCTTGGTACAACTCACTTGGTTCCACATGTATATGTCAATATTTGCTTGTAGATACAAATATGTCTCAATGAGCAAGGTCTTCAAAGTTCAACATTCGGTTCATTGGCAGCCCAACAACGCTTCATTGGGAGGGCCATAACTCATCCATCCAGAGTGCGATTGAGGTCAATGAGGACTTGATGGAAAGATTATTTGATAAGCTTTCAAATAGATCTGGTCCCACCTCAATATCACATCGGCAAAGTCTTCAAATCATCACGACACTTAGCTACTATTTCCGCGGGATGCTACGACATCGTCTTGGGCTTGTCATGCAACCTTGGGACCCTGAACCAAGTAGGACAACGTCCCAAACATGTAGAGAATACCTCAAAGATGGTCTAAGACGTCCTCCTCCTTGGCCACTACCTTAGGAGGGCAGCAAGGTCGTTCAACCCAAGTTGGAGGCCGAATCCAATTCGAGTTCAAGTCCATCTCGGGCTCCAGGAGCAGCCAATGGTAAAACGGATGCCCAAGTCACATACGGACTCCGTTTTTGATGAAATACACATGGATGGAAAGATAATTTGATAAGGAAACCAACCCAATTGGTTTCATATCAAAATTCCTTCAGAGTCAACGGGAATCATCGAAACAAGTTGACGTCCAGAATCTGTCTAGGCGTTGCGTCGTCGTCTTTTGGGATGTTGGGCTTTGTAACAAGTTGGCCAACCTTAGGGCCGTGAGTGGCTGCCCTAGGACACCTCTTAGAACATATAACCAGCAGCCGCCACCTACGTTAGGGTTTGGGTTTTGCTTTAGATCAATCTGTCGTTGAACAGTCGCCGTTTTCGGTTTGTGAAATCCCACATTCGTGATCTTAATCATATATCCGCAATTGTCACTTCACTTGAGTTGCATTTTATCTTGTTCTTTCTTGTGTTCTTCGATTCACAGCAGGGATTAGCCTTCTTGGCGAGGTCAACCGAATTGTGACACGGTTGATAACCAGAGGAGACGTGGTGCTAAGATTGCAGGGTTCAGTCTTTGTGATCTGAAGCCGGATCGGTGTGTCTCTCTCCGAACAAATCGATAGTTATATTGAACAAATCGTATCAACAAACCCTAGCATCGCCGGCCAAACGTGAACCACAAGCTCTTAGACTTTGGGAAGTAGTAGATATCCTCTCTAGGAGTGTTTTGCTACCTTTTCCCTCAAGAATCTATGGTTGGAAGTGTGAGATTGCTTGGAGGGTGAAGGTCAACAATGGAGTGAGAGAGAGGGAGAGAGAGCTCTGTTTCGCAACGGTCTGATTTGGAGGAAGACGAAGGGGTACTGAACTGGTGGTGGAGAGAGCTTTCCAGTCATTATTTATAGTCTCGAAAAACTGCTAGGAAGGGAGGTCGGCACTGCCGCCCTACATCAGAGAGGCTGCTGAATATGAGGTTTGGACAGGACTCTGAGCTGGCTGAGTGTATGTCATGGATAAAGATTGAGCATGTGATTCATATCTGGCCATAACAGTACTAGAATCCCCCTTAATAGTACGACATCCCTATACTCAAATTCAAACAAAAAATGAATTTAAACCTTTTATGAGTAGAGAAGCCTCCATAAGAATTGGGGTACCTCCACCTTCTCTAACTCTTCCTCTTTTTGTTATTACTTGTATGTCATCTTAATAGATCTTATTAGTTGTTGAATTAGGCGGTCATCAACACCAAAACCCACTTAGGGCTTGATTGCACTTTCAGTGTGGCTACAACTTATTAAGTAATTACTTTCAAAGTAACATAAAAAAGCAACAACTGAAGTGCGGTAGCCAGTCAAAAAGAGGATTTCTCACTTCTTCGTCTCCTACAAAACCGTGCATCAGACTTTCATCTCACATCACTCCTAAGTAAATCCATTAGAAGCTCCTAACAAAGAACTATACTTCTTTTTGTATTACCTTTTTGGAATATGTATAGGACTGGATCCATTCTTTTTTTAAATGGATTTCGAAAAAGATATCATAATCTTTAATTTTTTGAGGAATCCTTCATCAATAGCTCTGAATGATACCTTTTCATTTCTTTCGACTTTGGTTCCGTGAAGCAAGTAAGAAAGGTTGAGAATTTGATCCATCTGAGGATCTGCAACTCCTAAAAAACTATAATGGTCTCATGATGTTGCTAAAGATTTTGCGTTCTATTAGGGAGGTCATTCCTGGTTAGCCCCCATCTCTCTTCGCCCTGCACCATTCATGCGCTCAACTAACACCATGGGTGCTCCCCTTTTCACCATATCATTTGCTCTCTTGATGTTGAACGCAGGTATTCGCCTGTTGATCCGCCAGCAGCGAGGTGTTTGACAGCCTTCCGGTGGAAAGAGGCGAAGTGCTAGATAGTGAAGGCAAAGATTGTTGGCCAATTGGTCCTTTCAATAGCTAGAAAGAGATGGAATACATACATAAGTTTGACTAATCTATGTATATTATAAGATGTTTTGGTTTTCTTGATATATAGTTTTTATTATATACTTAAATTAAATGTTATGTCTAGATATATGATAAAGAAAATATATCTAGAAAAATAAATACGTCTTACAATTAATTTAAAATTGAGGGAGTATTTACTTTGTGGTATAGGTGTATGCACCGGCAACTCTACTGTTCCGTTTAATTTGGGTTTGAGGGATCACTGTAGATGTCCCCGGCAGAGTTCCTTACCTCAGCAAAGGATCTATCCCACGTAGATAGAGCTAATACTTGGCTGTGTTTAGATTCTGGAAATGGGGTGAAAAAAATCCTGTAGCATTTGTCACGTCATACTGTAGCAATTTTGTTTTTATTTGGTAATAATTATCCAAACATTGATTAATTAGGTTTAAAATGTTCGCCTCGCAAAGTACAACAAAACTGTGCAATTACTTTTTTATTTCATCTATATTTAATACTCCATATATGTGCCGATATTTTGATGTGATGGGGAATAGGAATTTGATGTGATAGAAAGTTAGGGAAGTTGGGGGAACTAAACACATCCTTAATTATTTTGATAACTGTCTCTGTCAGTAACCATAAATTTTTTTGTAGGCGTACACAAGTACTAAATGGCTGTATCTCCATATTTCCTTCATAGCAGGTTCTCACTGCTATGACTTCAACGTACATGAATATGAACACTGCCTGATCGAGTTCTCTTGCCCTCTTGGATCTACTCCATTGATAGCCTTTGACTAGCTTAGCTAGCACACGTGGGAGAAGTCCAATCAGCCTTTACTGTATCACAGGCAAATTACACTTGCCATAGTCCTGTTTCTCATAACCTTCACCTTTGTGACTTGCCAAGAAGTACGCGACCATGTTGGATGATGAACGAGAGGCCATTATACACACACGGCCATCATGTGCACAACGCGCGAAGTATTTAACTCTTGTCTTGATGAAACCATGTGTGCAGCATGGGCACGATGCTGAATACATTCAATTCAGTGGTGGCGTGCAGTTTGGGTCCAACCATTATTACGTCGGCAGCACCTGCTAACTACCCAGCTCGTCTATTCTGTTCCCTTTTCCACCACGTCGTCCACTCGTCTCCTTCAGGATTTTCATTATGGGAAATAAAAATGTAGCGGACATCAGAGATAAATAGGATAAACAGGATATATAAAAAATATCAGAATAAATTTAAAATATATATTTTGAAAAAAATCGTATAATTTGATATAAAACTTTTTTCTAGGCTATTAAACATCACTTGTTCACAGATAAATTAAAAATAAAACATTATGAGTGCAGAATAGTCCCATAGGTCGTAAATTTGAGTTGTCTGTAGTAGAATGAAATATAGAATAGAAATTTGAGCTTTGTACCGTTGCCTATCAGAGCCAAAGCACATGGAGTGGTGGGGCTCCTGGGAGGAGCCAGCCACCGATGTGCTGAGGATCACCATGGGTGACGACATGGCTAAGATCTGACCAACGAAATGAAACGGCGGCGAGCTCTGACTTCGCGGAACCATCAAGGGAGGCAGCGAGCTCTACTGCAAGGCAGATTACGGTCATGAGAAATTTTACAGTGTTTGAAAATAATGAGAGTGGTCCATTTATAATAAATCGGATGGTTAAGAAATAGGAGGAACTTACTACGAGAAACTTAATTTGTGAGCTGGAACCAAAATTCAGTAGTCCAGAACCAATGGTAATTGAATTGCGGTGGTAGAATGGTCTTCCGCGTAGCAAGGATATTACCCCATCCGATAACTTCACAATGCAACCAGCCCGTGCCGCTGGACGCGTGTTCATCGTCATGGGCTCACTTGGAACTATGAAGAGGTGGTAGATAGCCGTCACATACTCGCATGCCTGCTTGCTGCGTGCCGGCCACAACCACAAGGGGATATGACCATATACTATTGTAACGATGCTTCTAGACCTGAAAATAGCACAACCACACTCGTGGCAAACTCAATAAATCCGCGGCTATGGTCCATCCCAGGTTCCTCACTTGGCACCGGCATCTTTCGCTCTGTAGTGAAGCCACCGCGGGCCACATAGCAATTGCAGCGCCATGAGTTCCCTGCTGAAGACCAGGAGTGAGGGGAAACAACAAAAACAGGGGTCTCCTCAAGAACAACAGCGAAAGGTACAGAAACTATGAATTAATTTCCTTTTCCTTTTTTTTCTACTGTCGTGATATGAATCCGGAGTCCTGGACATGAAGATAGAGGAGGTTCGTGAGCTGCTGGGCGACCTGCCGACGGAGATGCCGAGCTTCTTGTCGGACGGCACCATCCGCCGGTTTCTCCGAGCAAAGAAATGGAGCGTGGAACAAGCTACCAAGGCTCTCAAAGAGGCTGTTAAGTGGAGGCGTCAATTCAAGCCAGACAAGATTTGCTGGGTACGTATTCCAATCTTAACTATACATTTGAATCTTAATTAATTGTAGAGATTGTTTGGAAATAATTACAAAAATACTCAATACTTCTTGGTTTTGTTATTACCTTTTAATTAGTCGTACCCTGCTGAACCTTTGTGAACAAGGCACACACACATTACTCCGCTCTTGGAGATGAACAGATATAGAATCGACGCCAGTGCTTTTACGACTAAACTTACTCGTGCGTGCCATCTGTTCGGCTCGTATAAAAGTCGGCTGATCTCGACAAATTGAATACTGTTTTGTGAAAGGGAATATATAATTGGGAAGTTACAATCTTAAAATAATCCAAACTTGAATTTATGCATAGTGTTTGTTATATGTTGGTAATAACAAGAGCATATTTATTCTTGGAAATCAATGTTAGGATGACCTCGCTAGCATGGAAAACGAAGTTCGAAGAGCATATATACCAGACTATCTTGACAAGAATGGAAGAACTGTCTTCGTATCAATGACATCAATAAAGGTCAGTTTCGATTCAAGCAACATGTGTATTTTATATAACGCTATTTAACACCTAACACGCCTTGTAGCCTTTAGTTAGCTTTATTTCCGCCACTGTAAAAGGTCAGCCCTCAGTCATTCTTACTCGCGTAACCATAAAAGTTACTATTAATTCTCTGGTTAGCTGAGATAATTAAGGTGAATTTGCCTCTCAACCCTAAAAAGTAGAAGCTAACACTACTACAGAAACATTAACCGCAGCGGCCGAAAACGATTTATCGCAGTGGGCAACAGCGTCCGCTGCCGCTGCCACGCCACGGTAAATCCAGTATTAACCGCAGCGGGCGAAAGGGCCCGTTGCGGTTTATATATTTACCGCAGCGGGCAACATAAGTCGTCCGCTACGGTAAAGAATTTTCGAAAACAAAAAAAAAGAAAAAAACCCAACGGGCTGGATCTGGGCCCGCCGCAGCCAGGAGCTCCACCGCGTGCTCGGGCGCGACGACGCCGGCGGCCTGCTGTAGCTACGGACGAGAAGCTGAGCATCCGCTCCCCGCCGTGACCGGGGCTGCACGAGCCCAACAGGAACGGCGCCGCCGCCTTGGCCGCCTCCACCACGTCGACGACCGCTGTAGTCCTGGCCTGCTTGGCCCTACCGCCGCCACCGCCACCGCCCCACCCGTGGTCCTCTCCCCCCGTCGCAGTGCCTCGCCCGTGCTTGAGCAGCCTGCTAGATCCGCCGCCGCCGAGCAGGCCGAGCTCCGAGGCGCCACCGCCGCCGCCGCCCGCGTCCATCACCACCTCGCCCGCTCGCCGTGCTCGCTCCGCCGCGCTAGTGCTGCTCGCGTCCACCACTGCTCGCTCTGACGCGCTAGGTGCTCCTCCGGCGCGGGATGGGAGGAAGCGGCGGTGGAGTGGGACGGAGTGGGCTTCCCCGCGTCGGCGCCCGCGGCGGGGGACTCGGGGGAGACGGAGGGCGGAGGGCGCGGGGACAGGAGGAGCTCGGGTGGAGCGCGCGGGTCGGGCCGAGAGGGGATGGCCGAGAGGCGGGTGGAGCGCGGCGGCGCGGATGGGGATGGCATCAAAACCTAACTGTCTATATATATATATATACACCTGTACACAGATATCGGGTTAGCTTGGACTTGATGGGCCTAGGCCTTTTCTGTGGCGGACTTTTAACATTGCCCGCTGCGGTAAATCGATTTACCGCAACGGGTAGTCTTTTGTGTCCGTTGCGGTAAATTGTGGCGATTTATCGCAGCGGGCGGAAACAACGTCCGCTGCGAAGGCTTTTTGGGCAACGCTGCGGTTAATAAATTCTGTAGTAGTGTAACTAATTGTTAGCACCGACAATTATGTTCTGGTTTCAAAATAAACCAAAAATATGTTGTGGTTTCATAGAACTATTTGGAGCTCGAAGTAAATTTGGTATTATTTAACTTTTTTATTCAATAACTTAAGTGAATAAACCTCTAAATTAAGCAGTAACGGTTCAAGGCCAACTGTATTGGTGTAGGTATTTGATTTTTGCAACCGTAATAATTACGATCCCAAATTCCATCAAATAAAATAACATATACATGCGGCCATCTGGATAAGTTACTACTTGATCCAACATTAGTATGTGATTATTATGGTGCTTAAATTTTATATATATATATATATATATATATATATTATCATCTTAACATCTTTAAATGAAAAAAATTAAAACTAAAAAGTTGTAGATTTTTTGAGGTCTATAATTTTCATATAAAAATCATCTTTATCCAACGTCGTGTCAAAGAGTTACAATTTTTTTAATGTTCAGTTTGGTTGCGCCAGTTCCACGTAAAAAACGTGTCCAACGTGGCATATCTTGCCACACCACATGCATTGGCACGACAACGTTATTTGGTCGGGTCAGGCGCGACAAAAAGATTGTTTTCTAGATACAATTATTATTAAAATATAAATACAAATAGATTAAAAATAAAAAAAGGCATAGCATAACTGCAGCAGATTGAAAACATGAGATTTGGCACTCATGCTTGCGCTTCTTGATACCCTTGAGTCTTTGCCGGTGGCGGACCAAGGATTCTAACACAGGGTATGCCACACAAAAACATTCTTATACTTAGCGTTAAAATCATTTCTAATTCGGTAAACCATATTTCAATTTAGTGAAATAACATAATAAGGTTTAAATTCAAAAATTAGCTAAAAACTATGATCAATTATGATATAAAGAGTTCAAATGAAATACAACAAGATGGGATGAAAAAATTGTAAATATCTGGAGGCCATAAAAAGTTGAAAAAATAATACTGACACATGAGGTCTCATGGGTTACAACAAGAGAGGGTAAAAAAATAGAAAAACTAAAGAATGAAGTATATTATCTATACTTAATTTTAAAGGGGAAAAAGAAAATGGAAATTTAAAATGGCATTGTACATAGCTATTGATAAGCGATAATAAAATGATACGAAGTAATATCACTTTTTATTTTCCATTCCATTTCATGGTGTGTTGGCATAACAACATAGGATATATAAAACTAAAAAATAAAAAAATAAAAGATATCATATATTGTTATTAATATCGAGAGAGGATACAATACCATAAAATTTAAACTACTCGCAATTGAGGTTTTATGGGGCACAACATGGTGGGAGAAGAATATGAAAACTAAAGAAAGAAATATAAAAACTACTTGCAATTAAGGTTTTGGATAAAAATATGAAAACTAAAAAAGAAATATATTATCTATAGTTCATTTTTAAAGGAGCATAAAAATAAAATTTGCAACAAGAAGGGATTGAATTCACAATCTCTTGGTTAAAATGAGAGGGATTTAGCATTGGGCTTTTTTTTGCGAAAGAAGAATTATATTATAGAATAGCTAGGTACGTTAACATATTACAAGCACTCTGGATTACACTAGATATATCCAGACACTGAATTTCATCTAAAATATACCCACGCTGTGAAAAGCTCCAAATCTCAAAACCAAACCTTTTTTACGCTTCGTATAGATGACCGCATAGGCAAATACTCGACACCAGCAATAGCGGCAAGCCTGAGAACAGATGCCCAACGAACGACGACCAACATTCCTGTAGGTGGAATTGAGGATTTTTTTCTTCTTGCTGGTGTCTTCCTTCTTCTTTCTGCCACCGAAGAATGAGGAAGACTGATCTGAAGGATATTCTCCCTAGTCTTTCATTGTGGCTAGATCTAACCACAACAAAACGAAGAAAAGACCGGAGAAAATTATTCCATGGCGGCGACATCATCTCCGCCTTGATGCCGCCGTCTGGAAACAAAGATCTCCATGTCGTCATGTCGATGAAGATGGTGACGCCGAAGTTGTCGCCCTCGTCTTCAATGAAGACGCCAAGGAGAAGACGATTCCACCCTTCTCCTTCACCATTGTCGGAGAAGAGAAGGAGAAGATAAAACTCCAATACCAAGAACTTTTGCATGGAGAAACCCTAACCCTAAAGACTCGATCTACTAGAGAAACTTATTAAAAACAATGGATCTCCGCTCCCTTCAGCCCCCGGTGAGATGCCGGAGGGGAAGGGAGGGGGACCAGCGGTGACAGCGGAGGGCGGCGGGCGGCGGGCGGGCGGCGGCGGCCCCTCTCTCAAGACTCATGTCTTTTGCGAGTCATATTCGTCCTATTTAGCATTGGGCTAAGAAGATGTATTTATAACTAGAGTGTAAAAATTTTCTATCTAAATAAACAATTATAATTCTTAAGTAAGTAACAAACTGTTCCACAGGATATTGTAGGGTTATGAGGTTGCTACGCTAGCCGGAAAAAAAAATTTCTACCCCATAAACCAGGAACTAGTGCTAGTTATAGATCACGGGGTTACCACTAGACGCGCAGGTCCAGCGGAAGCAACTCGATGTAGTCATTCGCGTCGTGGTAGTGTCGTGCAGTTGCGTGAGTGTCCGTCACGTCCGACCACGTACGGTTCGTCCGAGCAAGTCCCCGACTAGCTCCGACCAGTTACCGATCACCTCCAACCAGCAGTCACGTACGGTTCGTCCGACCTCCTCCGAGCTCCTCTGACCCGGTTCCGAGCTCCTCCGACCAGCTCCGACCTTGTGCCGCAGATGCAACACCTCCGAGGTATCCCACACGTGAGGGAGGAAGTGTTACGCCTCTGGACTGCTAGGTCCGCGAGGAGTATTAGGCGTGAGCGTGAGAAGGGCGACGGTGGCTGCCAAAAGGTGTGGATGAATCTCGCCCCGCGCCCACCCCTTGCTTATATAGGCGTCCTAACGAGCTCCCACGTTGGAGGCCCATTAGTAACCCTAAACCTAGTCAACCCGAATTAGGCTTCCAGCCCCTTAAGCGTGCAACCCTATGGGCTCACGCACACATAGACATGGACCAAGTACTCTTACTCGGTCAATAGTTGACAGCGGCCTCTAGCAAGGCGTGTCAACTCCTATGCACACGCTACGATCATATTAGACGAACCACCACAATACAATATACATGTTATTCCTTTGCCTCATGATATTTGGTTCAACGCGTGGATTAACACTTAACCCAAGCACGGCCATGCATTTCATGATCTAATCATTTGAGTGATCCAGTGATACATCTCTCATATGGAGAGTGGCAAATTCCATCTTGATTGACTATGTCTCACAGCATGTTTCCCGACAAACCGAAAGCTACCTTTATAACTACCCAGTCACGGAGTAGCGTTTGGTAGTCCCTAAGTAGGCCGTTTCACATGTTGAGTACATACGACAATCTCAGGTCTAAGGACATAACATACATGATGTGAATAGAGACAATCTTAGGTTGGTACGAACTTCGATCAAGGACAACTTTAGAATAACCATACAAGTAAAAGAGTTTCACAAACAATTCACATAATTGCTAATCGATACAAGTTGTCTTTAATGGATATTCAAAGAACTCATAACATGTCATGGATACAAGGAAATACAATCATCTCTATGATTACCTCTAGGGCATACTCCCAACAGTCTCCCACTTGCACTAGAGCTAATCTCGAAGATATCTAATACTCATAGCTTTCACGTGCGCCTCATGCTTAGGCTGTGGAAGAGCCTTTGTCAAATGATCTGCAACATTCAAATCCGTATGTATCTTGCACATCTTGATCTCATCTCTACCGACGAACTCTCGAATGAGATGAAACTTCTGCAGTACAGGTTTGTTCTTTTGGTGATTCCTAGGCTCCTTAGCTTGCGATATCGCCCCATTGTTGTCACAATGCAGATTCAATGGACGAGACACATTTGGAACCACACCAAGCTCGATGAGAAACCTCCTCATCCAAACACCTTCCTTTGCAGCGGCAGAAGCTGCAATGTACTCAGCTTCTGTTGTAGAATCAGTCACCGTCTCCTGCTTGGAACTCTTCCAACTTACAGCACTACCATTTATTGTGAACACAAAACCTGATTGAGATTGTGAATCATCAACATCAGTTTGGAAGCTAGCATCGGTGTAACCATTTACAACGAGATCCTCCTCACCTCCATAGATTAGGAACACATCTTTAGTCCTTCTCAAGTACTTAAGGATGTTTTTAACAAGCGTCCAGTGACTCTCACCTGGATTGGCTTGGTACCTGCTCGCAACACTTAGAGCATATGAGACATCTGGGTGAGTACATATCATGGTGTACATAATGGAACCAACGGCCGAAGCATATGGAACCTTACTCATGCGTTTTTGCTCATCAGCTGTCGAAGGACACTACTTCTCGCTAAAATGCATACCATGTGACATAGGCAAGAACCCTCTCTTGGATTGTTCCATGTTGAACCGTTTCAACACCTTGTCAATGTACGTATCTTGGCTTAGTCCTATAAGCCTCTTTGATCTATCTCTATAGATTTTGATGCCCAAAATGTATATTGCTTCTCCTAAATCCTTCATAGAAAAACTATTATTCAGTGCAGTCTTTATGGATTGCAACATAGGAATGTCATTCCCAATCAATAGTATGTCATCTACATACAAGATTAGAAATACAACAGTGCTCCCACTTTCCTTCTTGTAAACACAAGGTTCTTCTTCATTATGACGAAAGCCAAACCCTTTGATCACTTCATCAAAACGAATGTTCCAACTCCGAGATGCTTTCTTCAACCCATAAATGGATTTCTGTAGCTTGCATATTTTTCCAGCATTATTAGGATCAACAAAACCTTCGGGCTGTATCATATACACGTCCTCTTCCAAATTTCCATTTAGAAAGGCTGTTTTAACATCCATCTGCCAAATCTCATAATCAAAATAAGCAGCAATTGCTAGAATGATCCGGATAGATTTTAAGCATCGCTACCGGCGAGAATGTCTCGTCGTAGTCAACTCCTTGAACTTGCCGAAAACCCTTTGCAACAAGTTGAGCTTTATAGACGTGAATGTTTCCATCCATATCCTTTTTTTATAGATGCATCTGCACTCAATAGGTTTAACCCCATAAGGCGGGTCAACCAAGTTCCAAACTTGATTGTCTCCCATGGAATCTATCTCGGATCTCTTGGCACTTTGCCATTCCTCGGAATCTGGGTCCATCATTGCTTCCGCGTAAGTCACAGGTTCGTCATCGTCTAACAATAACACTTTCCCACGTGCCTCATGGATTCTTGCTGACCTTCATGGTTGTGGTGGTGTTTCTCTTGCCATAGGTATCTCAACTTATTCTGCTACATTAGCATCACTCATAGAGTTATCCCCTATTGGCTCATCTTGAACTTCTTCAAGATACACCTTTTGTCCACTCTTCTCTTTATTGAGAAACTCTTTCTCTAAGAAGACACTGTTTCGAGCAACAAACACTTTTCCCTCTAATCAGTTGTAGAAGTAATACCCTAAAGTTTCCTTTGGATATCCCACGAAAAAGCATTTGTCCGACTTGGGTGTTAATTTATCCGACATAAGTCGTTTGACATAAACTTCAGAACCCCAAATCTTTAGAAAAGATAATCTGGGACTCTTACCAGTCCATATCTCATATGGTGTCTTAACTACGGACTTAGATGGTACCCTATTCAATGTGAAAGTGGCTGTTTCTAGAGCATATCCCCAAAACGAGAGTGGTAGGTCTGACTGGCTCATCATAGACCAAACCATGTCCAACAAAGTCCGATTATGTCGCTCGGACACGCCGTTTCTCTAAGGCGTTCTAGGTGGCATAAGTTGTGGAACAATTCCGCAACTCTTTAGATGATTGCTAAAATCATGGCTCAAATATTCACCTCCATGATCAGATCGCAAGGCATTAATTTTCTTGCCACGTTGATTCTCTACTTCATTATGAAATTCTTTGAACTTTTCAAATGTCTCAGACTTATGCTTCATTAAGTAGACATATCCATATCTACTAAAGTCATCAGTGAAAGTTATGAAGTATTGAAATCCGCCTCTAGCTGCCGTACTCATTGGTCCACATACATCAGTATGTACAAGTTCCAACAAGTCTGTCGCCCTCTCAGGAAAACTGTGAAAGGCGACTTGGTCATCTTTCCCATCAAGCAAGAATCACATGTCTCGTATGATTCAAAATCAAATGAAGTTAGAAGCCCATCAGAATGGAGCCTCTTCATGCGATTCTCACTTATATGACCTAAACGACAATGCCACATATAGGTAGGACTTAATTCATTAAGTCGGGGCCTTTTAATATTAATATTACAGATATGTTCATCATCAAGATTTAAAATAAACAACCCATTCATAATATAAACAACCCATTCATAATGGATGCAAAATCCACAAACATGTCATTCTTTGAGATCACACAACCATTGTCTTTACTCGCAAATGAATAACCATCCTTCATCAAACATGAAGGTGATACAATGTTTCGACTTAAACTAGGAACAAAATAACAATTATTTAATTCCAAAATAAATCCTGATGGGAGGTGAAGTTGCATCGTCCCAACGCTCAACGCAGCAACTCTTGCATTATTGCCCACGCGGAAATCAACTTCTCCTCTTTTCACGCTTCTACTTCTTATCATTCCCTGCATCGTATTGCAAATATGAGCAACCGATCCGGTATCAAATACCCAGGAATTAATATAAGAATCAGCGAGAAAAATGTATGTAACATAAACAACAAGTGTACAAGCAGCGGGAGTACCTTTACCACCACCATCCTTCAAGGATTCCAAGTACATCTTGCAGTTCCTTTTCCAGTGACCTTTACCATTACAATGAAAGCATTTAGCTTCAGCAGCTTGTCCAACAGCCTTGCGCGCAGGAGGAGGGTTTGGCTTAGAGATCTCATCTCTAGCCTTCACCTTCTTCTTCTTCCAAGCTCTCTTCTTAAAGTTAGGCTTGTTTTGGACTGCCATCACATGGCTATTGCGAGCACCTTTCTTGATATTAGCTTCTGTTGTTTTAAGCATGCAACACAATTCATTCAAGCCCTTCTCCGCCCCATGCATATGGTAGTTCGAAATGAAGTTTCCATAGCTAGGCGGAAGAGACGCAAGTATGAAATCAGTGGACAACTCTGGACCCATTGGGAAGCCTAGCTTCTCCAATCTGTGAGTGTGACCAACCATCTTGATCACATGTGGGCCAATTGTCGCGCCTTCTGCTAGCTTGGTTTCGACAAAAGCCTTGGATACATTGAACTTTTCAGTCTTGGCTTGAGTCTGAAACATATCATTAAGCGCTACGATCATATCGTACGTTGCATGATTATTATCAAATTGCATCTGGAGATCTGGCTCCATGCAAGCGAGCATAAGGCAACCCACTTCAAAATCAGCATCACATGCATTCTTCTAAGTGGTTTTCTCTATAGCAGGTGCATTATCAGCACGCTCATCTGGTAATGGGGTGTCTAGAACATCTTCCTTTTTCTTAGCCCTGAGAACAATTCTCAGGTTGCGGATCCAATCCGCATAGTTTGTTCCATTCAACTTATCTTTCTCAAGAATTGAACGTAAAGTAAACGGTTGATTGCTAGGAGCCATCTACAACAAAAGTAATGCAAAATACTAAGACAAAAGTATCCAAGACGGAGTAAAAATAGAATCTACTCCCACTAAAATCAATATCCCTCTATTAAAACTTAGTGATTCAAGACCCGCAACCAACAAGTCTACTAGTGAGCTTTAGCATCACCGCTAGGAGACATGGTAGATCGATAAGCAACTCCTTGCTAATCATATGACATATGACTCTTGTTGTTGGATGGCATCTTCATGCTTGTGTTACCAACTACTAATGCTCCAAGGTCCCTAACCATTAGGATAACCTTGTTCAAGTAACCAAACCTTCTGCTTGTAAGTGTCTGACACGAACCTGTCTAGTCAAGGAAAACCAGTGGCACCCTAATTTCATAGACCCACCACCGATCGTACAGGACACGTGATAGTGCAAGGTTTGGAGGAGCATTACTACTTAAACATTGCTGAGGGATCGTTCTACTTCAATACCGCGTATGTAGACAAAAATATTATCACACGTGAACGTAGAACATCGTAAGAACGACATAAACACATATTTGACTTGGTATAGCCCATTATTCCTTTGGAGATCTCCATCTCCATCAATCTGTTCATCATGGTGATCGTCATCTCCATGATTGAAGTATGCCATCCTCCGTGATGAGTCCACCAAGACTATCTATCACTACCACAACATAGTGAAATAAAATTACATAGTCGTAGGATCATCACAGATTGGCACGCAGACCATTACATATGAATTGACAATATTTGTGGCTCCAGCCATATTGTCTTAATCATGACGTGCAAGCCATGAATCAATTACATACATGCATCACATACACATAATGGCTATACCAATCACGAATACCTGCAAAACAGAGTTAACAGATTCCGACGTCTAATCTAAAAACACCGAAAACATAATTTTACAAGCTGTTTTTGCAAATCTGATTTTGCCAAAAGTGGCAAAGCGTCTAGCGAACGGATGTGAAATTTTCTGGCGCAAAAGTTTCTTTGAAAGTTTGCGTCAATCCGAGTTCGTATGCAAAAGTTATGGTCGTTTTACCGAACAACTCTTTTTTGCAAAAATCCCTTCCGACGGCAGATCCAATCCGCCACCGTCGCGCATCGCATGCACCTAGAACTTGACCTAGGTTCGATTCGATCAATTTTATTGATCTCCAACTCACCGTAATTGGGTTTACATGTATCACTTAACTCGGATGGCGGAATTCCGACCGGTATGAGTAGATCGTTACAATACCAACGTGGCAAGATCACGAACCGTGATCAGGAATTGATCAACGATTGTGCATATCTCCATATGCACATACCCAAATCTATAACGAGGCATCTAACCTGCTCCGATACCACTGTAGGGTTATGAGGTTGCTACGCTAGCCGAAAAACAAAAAATTTCTACCCCATAAACCAGAAACTAGTGGTAGTTATAGATCACGGGGTTACCACTAGACGCGCAGGTGCATCGGAAGCAACTCGGTGTAGTCGTTCGCGTCGTGGCAGTGCCGTGCAGTTGCGTGAGTGTCCATCACGTCGGACCACGTACGGTTCGTCCGAGCAAGTCCCCGACCAGCTTCGACCTTGTGCCACAGATGCAACACCTCCGAGGTATCCCACACGTGCAGGGAGGAAGCGTTACGCCTCCGGGCTGCTAGGTCCGCGAGGAGTACTAGGCGCGAGCGTGAGAAGGGCGACGGTGGCTGCCAAAAGGCGTGGATGAATCTCGCCTCGCGCACACCCCTTGCTTATATAGGCGTCCTAACAAGCTCCCACGTTGGAGGCCCATTAGTAACCCTAAACCTAGTCTAATTCGGGTCCAACCCGAATTAGGCTTCCAGCCCCTTAAGCGTGCGACCCTATGGGCTCACGCACACATAGACATGGCCCAAGTACTCTTACTCGGCCAATAGTTGATAGCGGCCTCTAGCAAGGCGTGTCAACTCCTATGCATACGCTACGATCATATCAGACGAACAACCACAATACAATATACATGTTATTCCTTTGCCTCATCATATTTGGTTCAACTCATGGATTAACACTTAACCCAAGCACGGCCATGCATTTCATGATCTAATCATTTGAGTGATCCAGTGATATCTCTCTCATATGGAGAGTGGCAAATTCCATCTGGATTGACTATGTCTCACAGCATGTTTTCCGACAAACCCGAAAGCTACCTTTATAACTACCCAATCACGGAGTAGCGTTTGGTAGTCCCTAATCAGATCATTTCACATCTTGAGTACATACGATAATCTTAGGTCTAAGGACATAACGTACATGATGTGAATAGAGACAATCTCAGGTTGGGTCTGTCTAGCCTCATGTCATACATGTGCCCACATTATTAGTTTGACATCTCTATGTCCATGACTTGTGAAACATAGTCATCAACTAATAATGTGCTGATCTAATATTCATGTACATTCTAGTACGAACTCCGACCAGAGACAACTTTATAATAACCAAACAAGTAAAAGAGTTTCACAAACAATTCACATAATTGTTAATCGATACAAGTTGTCTTTAATGGATATTCAAAGAACTCATAACATGTCATGGATACAAGGAAATACAATCATCTTTATGATTACCTCTAGGGCATACTCCCAACAGATATGTCGTGGCCCACCTAACATACCCTGTGGGTCCACCCTTGATCTTTCCCCTACGAATCAAATTTTATGTTTTAATTGCCTGAAATCGTCATGCTATCGAACTTTTTTCATGCTCATTGTGGTCTTGTGTTCCTCTTGTTGACCTGTTTACCATTGTTATTTGAACTTTATATATACTATTTAGATGTCTGGTTGTTGAATACTCCTCACCATGAACTGCAGTGTCTAAATTAAATCCCTAGTGCATGCATCGACTATATAGTTAAATGGCTTGTACTCATTATGTTGATTAAATTACCTATTCATCATTGCACTAAATAGGTTGATTAAATTACCTATTCATCATTGCACTAAATAGGTTGGCATCTACTTGCATGTAATCACACGCCATCAAGGATCTATTTAGGTGATTCAGTGGATTTTATTCAACCATAGTTTTACTTTTCAAAAAAAATAGCAGGCATGAAGCGAGATGTCGTCATGTTGACGCACCGTAGTAATAAAATTAATTTATAAAATAATATTTTTTGAGAACGCTAACCTTAGTAATAAAAATAATCGAATTCACCCGTTGTTATCAATTGCTTTTATAAATAATTCAGAATGGCTTACAAAATGGTACTATAAATAATTAAAAAAAATTAGCTAATGATGTTGCTTATGTTGATTTATTGTAAGAGAAAAACATTATTGGTTAGCTGAAAAGTATCGCTGAAGTAGTGATAAAGAACATGATGACTATTCATTAGCACATGCAAATTTACTACTGATAGGCTAAGATGAAATTATTTAGTTAATAAAATATTACTATCATTAATAAAAAAAGTTGTCTAACCAGAGAACGGATACCCCGATAATTAACACATACAAATTTACCGCTCACATTCTAGGGTGGAATTGTTTACTTAACAAAATGGTAGTATCAGTAATAAAAAATTATTATGTGTAGATCAATACAAAAATTACTGCTAACGGCCTCACCAAAATAAAAAGGTTACCAATTCTATGTCTAGCTAGAAAAAACGTGCTAGATTGCTAGAAATAAAAAAAACTCCTCTATTGGACTAAAATTACAACCGCGGGTGGGACCATATAAAAGTTCTTACTATATTTTTCTTTAAAACCCCGTTGAATCAAAATCACAATTTTAACAACAATCATATTCAAAGTGAATCATTTAATGTGCACGGTTATTTTTACTATGCACTGATCTAATTGGTTAATTTTAATCAGTAGTTCGGACGTCTAGATAATTTTATTGTGCATGATCTGATCAGAATTATTTATCCAAACAAATAATACGTCTGGACATGCGGAGCATGTCACACATGAATTATTGATTCACAATCTATGAGATTTACACCGATTCTAGTAGCATTAAGGGCAGTCCCAATGGTGTATTGATGATGATTTCTATTCTCATTAAATGACTTGCTATGTAAGTAAAATGCTGACATGACAACATAATTAATGATGAAAGAGAGCACAAATCCTAAAAATGGTTTCTTCATGAAGAAATCAGGTCTTCACTCTATCCAATACACCAAGAAACTATGAAATCGTCATTGGGACGAAGCCACTAGTTTCTAGGGGACTCTGGCACACTCTCATTGGAGGAAGAATATAGAGTTAGGAGAGAGAAAGAGAAAATAATTATTACTCAAAGACACCTCTATTGTGGAAGATAGTTTCTATAGATGATTTCTTGCGCTATGGAAATCGTGACAGTTTCTTCCACTGGGACTGTCCTAATGACAGTGGTTTTTGGTTTTTGACATGTCATTATGTGCATGCATACAACCACCTCGAGAGTTAAAACACCTCTCTTTTTAGTGCCTCAGCTCATAGGAGTAAAAAGCTAATGCTAGTGACGGTGGGTGCTGAATATTATTCAGCATACGAGATGCTAAATTGTAGAGTTATGTATATATAACAACTAGGTGTCAAATATATTTATGTTTTTAAAGAACATGAAACTTAAAATCAGAATCACACTAGCTTCTCTTGGTTCTAGTTTGAACATGATATGAATCACCTTCAGCTCTTTTGTATGCACATACCTCATTTTATTTATCGCATATATTGAAGTTTTCACATGTTTAACAGAGCTTAACATCAACAATGGAACGTCTAAAGCAGCTAGTGTATAACCTTGAAAATATGGCCTTGAGCTCAGAAGACGCACAAGAAGAGAACACTGTTCTGATATGCGATTTTAATGGTTGGACACTATCAACTACGCCATTGTGGGAAGCCCGAGAATCATTGCACATAATTCAGAACTATTATCCGGGATTGATTGGAGCCGCAATTGTCAGCAATCCGCCAAAGATATTTGAATCATTTTGGAAGGTACACATATATTAACTTATTTGCATAAAAATTAGTTGTATACTCTTTTTCTGAAAGCTTGACTTTTAATCTACTAATAATGTGTTGTGACTTTTTCCACTAATTTACACTAAATTGTTCAAAAGATTTCACCATACTTTCAACAAGATATAAATCATATTATCAGTGTACTGCTGAAATCATCATATGCGTATTCGAACTCAACTGAATGACTACCATTATGCTTTTCTATGACCTTAAGATGACATAATTAAGACAGTAACAAACTTGTTATGTACAAATTGATGAGTTTTAGTGAATATGTTGGCGAGATGTATGATATGATTTCTCTTTGCAGATAGTAAAACACTTCATCGATCCAACATTGTGTGAGAAAGTGAAATTTGTTTATAGCAACAACTCAGAGAGTCAAAGGATAATGACTGACATGTTTGACCTGGACAAGCTGGAATCTGCTTTCGGAGGAAGAAACATTGCTAGCCTAGATATTACAAAGTACTCTCAAAGAATGAGAACACAGGATCTGATAAGGGGTGCTTGCAAGTACTCAAGTGACACCAACATACCTTCCTGACAAAGTATACAATAGATTACATGACTCTCTGCTATCAAAATAGTTAACTATACAAAGAAGTCTAAGACATTACACAAAGGTTTGAGCCATGGAAGCTAAATTTTCAATAAAATGATAAAGCTCAGTAATTACAAGGGCTATGGAGGCTCATCGTTAAAGATCTCATTTATGTTATTTATGGTTCTTGGAGAAGAGAACATGAATCTGTCATACGGGAACATAAGAAATCAAATCTTAATAATGTTTGTCGTAATGATGAATCTCTTAACAGGATTGAATCTTAATATTACTTGTTTTAACTATGAGTTGCTAGGATGGTGGTCATGATAGTCCAAAAAGTATGGTGCCTCAAATATAAATTTTATTTCATGTGCTTGATAACTATGTTATTTGCTATATTTCTGAAGGACCAAAATAGCGACCAGAGGGGAGGTGAATGGGAGCCTCAAATTTCTCAAGAAATATTCGGGCCACTCTTCCCAAAAACAAACCCAACAAGCAAACTCACACACAGTAAAATCACACTCCTAGAAGGGTGGATACCTTTCATGAAGGCCGAAAGGTACAACAGATCTACCGGAAGCCTCACACTCAAACCGCAAAAACAAAAGCTCGACTCTCAACCTCTAGAGAGAAGACGTAAGACCACTAGCGAAAGCACTTGTGAGACCTAGTCTCAAAATTACTCCACCAAGTCTGCTACGTGAATACGAATCCAACGCAATAAGCGGAACTCGATTCAAAATTCGGACGGGAAAAGCATAGGTGAAGACGCGGAGCTCTGCACAGCACCAGATGCTGCCTTACAGGGCATCGAACGCGTCCAATGCGAGGAGTCTGGTGGAGGCAATAGATCGCCGAACGCTGGTCACTGGATAAGAGAGTCCGGTCCTAGCGTCCAACGCGAAAACAGAGAGCTCTGAGGAGCACCAGACGCGTCCGGTGCTACCCCACCGGACGCACCGAGCGGTCTTCTTAAAGTTAGGCTTGTTTTAGACCGCCATCACATGGCTACTGCTGGCACCTTTATTGATATCATCCTTTGCTATATTAAGCGTGTCACACAATTTATTCAAACCCTTCTCTGCCCCATGCATATGGTAGTTTGAAATGTAGTTCTCATAGTTGGGCGGAAGAGACGTGAAAATGAAATCAGTAGCCAACTCTAGGCTAATTGGGAAGTCTAGCTTCTCCAATCTCTTAGTGTGACCAATCATTTTGATCACATGTGGGCCAATTGATGCGCCCTCTGCTAGCTTGGTTTCAGTAAAAGCCATGGAAACATTGAACTTTTTAGTCTTGGCTTGAGTCTGAAACATATCATTAAGTGTCACGATCATATCGTACGCTGCATGGTTGTTGACACCAAAGGTGGCAAACGGGTAAAAGACCGCAAGCGTACGACTGTCCAGGGTAGATTTCACCGGAAGTATTCTAGGTATCGTATTTTCCTCAGGGAACGAGAAGTTAATTAACTAGTGATCAAGGTTATGTCCTATGATGAGGCAAGGGAGACTATGATATTTGGGTTGAGAGGTTCACTATAGCAAAGATATCTAACTAGGCAAAGCTAGTTATACTGGATTTATCAACCCTTCTCTTGCAGGAGGCGATGGGATAGATCAGTAAGAGACAAAACTTCGGTCGGACCGCACCATCATGTTGTATTGAGGCCCTACTTTTAAGAACTTATCTGACACACGTGGTGGGATACAAAGACTAGACAAGGTTGTTGAAGGACCGAGAATGGCGACTAGAGGTAGGGGTGAATGGGAGCCTCAAATTTCTCTCAAAATGTTTGGGCCACTCTTCCCAAAAACCAAACCCAGTTCAGGCGAAAATGGAGAGCTGAGAGCTCACTGACAGTGGAGGAAATCTCACCAAAAACCCCGAAGACCAAGTTCTCGACCCCTAGTGGAAAGAGGTCAGAACCCAAGTCAAAATAGACCGAAAAGCAACCAACGGACGCTAGGGTTAGAGGTGACAGACGCTCTCACGCTGAGCAACAGACGCGCCGTTGCACAGGGCGACAGACGCTACAACGTGAAAACAACGGACGTTGGGAGAGCGTCCGATGCCTCTACAGAGCCGAACCCGAGACGTCCTCCAAGCGACGGACGCATCTGGTGGACACCCGACGGACACTGGCGAGCGTCCGACGCCAAATGAACAGAGAGCCTGCGCGACTAAAAATAGACAGACGCGTCTGACGCAAGGCCGACGGACGCTGGCGAACGTCCGACGCCAAACTCGTGCGCACAGACAGAGAGTGCGACGGACGCTGGCTTGGGAGAGCCCTAGCGTCTGACGCAAATCGATGGAGCGTCCGACGCCCCCGTACAGAGCGCAGTAAACCCGAAAAATGAGTTTCTCTCTGCCAAATCCTCCCAAATCCCAACCAAATGATCACCAACTGCAACCAAACTTTGTAGACATGATCCTAGTGCAGTTAAGGAGCTATCCCGAAGAAATCATCGCTCAATTTGGATCAGATAAAAAGGAGATGGGGGGATTTCGGGAAAAACTCAAGAACAAAGAACACGACAAAGAATTCACCCGATCTGCGTACTCGTGAGGTTTGAGGAGGAATCCTTCAGTGCAAAGATTCTCCTCATGAGTACTAACAACTTGGTTCAAATGGATTTTGCAAAGGTTCTCTCAATCCAAAGTTCTCATCTCGAGAACAAAGAAAAGATAGAGAGAGCAAAAACCAAATTGCCAAGAACACAAGAAAACGGTGACTCGATCAAGAAATCAAACATGTCATAACACTCGGAGAGTAGGGCCTCTGATTCCCACCAAAAGATTCGCGAGTTCTTACAAAGGTTGAAGAAATCAATGTAGGGCCCTCATGAACTAGAGAGGGGTTAGAGAGAGAGAGAGTTGGGGATTATGAAAAGTGTTCAAGAGGTGGGATGAGGGATACCCCTTCATCCCCTACTTAACGGACTTTGGTTATTTCCCAAAGACCCCTGCGAACACATGCTGGATAAGTACCCATGTAGTTCAGTTTTGTGATGAGTGATTGCCTAACACTTGAGTATTTCAGTTTGAGCGGTTATACTAACCTCTTGCGAAAGCATGTGTGTGCCTGTCTATCGGCTTGTGGTGTGCAGGTTCTATGCCTAGTAATAGTAGTCAATGGCGTGTAGAAGGTCGAGTAGAGGCTTGCCGTGCCGATGGACTAAGAACGGTGAAGGGCGGAAGCGGGGCTCGGACTGAGGGACTATGGGCGCCAGCGGACTAGCTGTGGTGGCTAGTGCTTGGCACCAGCGAGTGCGAGAAGACATGGAGGTAGACTAAGTCGACCGAGTCAAGACGGTGGACGAGCGGGTCGAGCCGAGGCTCATGGGACTCGGAGTCCAACCGGGCAAAGACAAGGTGGCTCGAGTCGAGCGGTTTGGTGGTTTGGGCCTCAAAACCATCCGAGGATGGTTTCCGAGTTTGGGTCTCAAAACTCGGGGTTCGGTAGTTGAGCCCAAAGCTACTTGTGACGGGTTTCCTGGGTTTGGGCCTCAAAACCTAGGCAGAGCTTCCGAGAAAGCGGGGATGGCACGTGGCGGAATCCTAGAGGTTGCGTCGAGGCGACGACAACTCCCAGCAGGAAGCGGGGCCGTCCATTCAAAATGCGGGAGATATTTTCCGGAGCTTGGACTGCAATGCTTAGGCTAGGTAGTTCACTCAATGTATCTAGGGGGCTCTTTGGGAAATAGCCAAAGCCCGATAAGTAGGGGGTGAAGGGGTATCCCTCATCCCATCTTTTGAACCATAATCATTTTCCCTGAACTCTCTCTCTCTCTCTCTATCCACTCTCTAGTTCATGAGATCCCTAGGTTGTTTTCACCAACCTCTGTAAGAACTTGAGTTTGTTGCGAGGAATCGGAGGTCGTAACCTCCGTAAGCCATGGTGGCTTCGATTCCTTGATCGTGTCCCCGTTTTGCTTGTGTTCTTCGTGTTTTGCTTTTGCTCTCTCTTTTTCTCGAGATGATGTCTCTTTGTAGGGAGTAGCTTTGTAAAATCCATTTGAACCAAGTTGTTCGTATTCGAGAGGAGCATCTTTGCACCAAAGGATCCATCCTCAAACCTCTCGAGTACGCAGATCTGGTGAAATCTTTGCGGTGTTCTTCGTTCTTGAGTTTCTCCCCCAAATTCTTCGTTTCCCTTCAATCCGAACCAAATCGAGCGATGATTTCTTCGGGATAGCTCCTCCATAGCACTAGAATCATGCCTACCAAGTTGGGTTACTAGTGGAGATCATTTGGTTAGGATTTGGGAATATTTGGCGGAGAGAAAAACGATTTTCGCTTTTTTTGCGTTCTGCTCGGGGGCACCGGACGCTAGGTCGTGCTGACGTCAGCGTCCGTCGCTCGCTGTGTCTGCGCAAGTTAAGTTGGCGCCGGACGCTCGCCATCGTCCGTCGACCACGCGCCAGACGCGTCCGTCGGTTTTGAGAGTTGCTGAGCTCTCTGTTCATTTGCGTCGGACGCTCAGCAGCATCCGTTGGGGTACCTCCATACGTGTCCGTCGACTAGAGGAGATCTCTATTTCTTCTCTGTGTGTTTTGCGTCAGACGCTCGTTAGCGTCCGTCGAGTGTCCATCAGACGCGTCCATCGCCTGACTGACCTCTCGGGTTGCTCTCTGTTCTTGCGTCGGACGCTCGGCTTCAGCGTCCGTCGCTCAGCTTCTCAGCGTCCGTCGGCTGCAGTTTCTGTTGTTTTGCCTCAGGTTCTTGCCTCTTTTCCATAGGGGTCAGGAACTTGGTTTTCGGGGTTTCCGGTGAGTTTTGCTCCATTGCCGGTGAGTTCTCGTTTCTCCGTTTTCGTCTGAATCCCCGGTCACGTTGCTCGGGGGAGGTTGAGCACCCAGTAATTGGGTTTGGTTTTTTGGAAGAGTGGCCCGAATATTTCGAGAGAAATTTGAGGCTCCCATTCACACCCCCCTCTGGTCGTTGTTCTCGGCCCCTCAACCCCCCGTAGATACATAACCGAATTCCCTAGCCCTAAGACACTATAATCCAAGTCGGGTAACTCTCAGCCACTTGTTTGAATGGACGGCCCCGCTTCCTGCCAGGAGTTGTCGTCGCCTCGACGCAACCTCCAGGATTCCACCACGTGCCATCCTTGCTTCCATGGAAGCTCCGCACGGGTTTTGAGGCTCAAACCCGTGAAACCCGCCACCGGTAGCTTTGGGCTCAACTATCGAACCCCGAGTTTTGAGGCCCAAACCGCTTGGCTCGAGCCACCTTGTCCTCGCCCAGTTGGACTCTGAGTCCCATGAGCCTCCACTCGACCCGCTCGTCCGCCGTCTTGACTCGATCGACTCGGTCTACCTCCATGTCTTCTCGCACTCGACGGTGCCAAGTACTAGCCACCACAACTAGTCCTCTAGTGCCCATGGTTCCTCAGTCTGAGCCCTGCTTTCGCCCTTCACCGCTCTTAGTCCATCGGCACAACAAGCCTCTACTCGACCTTCTCCACGCCGACCACTGTCTCCGGGCATAACACCTGCACAACACAAGCCGATAGACAGACACACATTTGCTTTCGCAAGAGGGTTAGTGAAACCACTCAAACTGAAAT
The DNA here is from genome assembly GCA_022036555.1 of Microstegium vimineum. Lineage (NCBI taxonomy): Eukaryota > Viridiplantae > Streptophyta > Magnoliopsida > Poales > Poaceae > Microstegium > Microstegium vimineum. The sequence goes on along the minus strand of CM039128.1, from coordinate 36,110,124 downwards.
ACTCACATGTTGAGCAATCACTCATCATCAAAACTGAACAAACATGGGCACATATCAACCATGTGTTCGCAATCTCCCCCTTGATGAGTGCATTGTCAACATAAGTGCATTTCAGATTTGAGCCACAAGGTAAAGCTCTCGAAATGACCAAAAAGCTAAGAAAGCCAAAACTGGGTCACTTGAGAGAAGCAAAACGAGTCCAAAACTTGGTTCCCAAAGACATGGGCAACGACTTGACGCAACCAAGCAAATCAAAACTAGCCCTCAAGAAGAGGCAAAAAACGACCTCAACACCGCTAGCAATCCAAGATACCAATCAAGTGCTATCAAAGCTCAGAGTACCAATCGAAACACCGATTAAAGCTCAAAGATACCAATTTAAACCAAATAAGGCTCAAAAGGCCAATCGAAACCTACCGGAGTCAACAAAGCAAGTTAGACCCTCCAGAAAAGGCAAAGGCTCAACACATCTAGCAAAAGCTCCCCCCTGGGCAAAAGCCCACTCATAAGATACCAATTTGCCTTTCGGCCAAGAGACTTTCCAAGATACCAAATGAGAGCCTTATGGCTAAATGGGGTCAAGAAATCCGAAAATGCACAAGTGTTCAAATTAGCTCAAATTGCACAAATTCTTCCCCTTGGAAATAGATGGCTGAAAATAGAGTCAAATGTAGTGAAATGCACATCTCTCCCCCTTGTTGACACATGTAGCTCATCAAATCTCAAAACTCAAGATTTTTTTACCACAAAAGCCATGAAATGCAAAATGAGTGCAAAAGCTTCATACATAGAGCTAAGACAATGAAAGGATGCTCTAAGTGATGTGATCCTGTGAGAATAGGAAAAGCTCAAAGTGCCCAACTAAGACTCTAGTTGAGCTCAAGATCACTCTAGAAGCCAATTTAGAGAAGATTATATGTGAGAGCAAGGAAATGGTATCACCTCCTAAAGACCACTAAACATGACATACAAGATAGGATCAACCTCAAAACTATCTCATGTATAGCGAGTAAAACTATCCCAAGAAAAGATCATACTACAAGCCAATGACCCAAACTGAATCAAATTCATCATTTTTCAGAGTTTTGCAGCAAAATTCAGTTTTAGGCACATTACAAGTGTATGCGAGTGGTTGTAAGCAAAGTGATGCCACTTATCAACCGGACGAAGCCAAAGAGCTTAACACACCGGTTTCGGTCATACACGACACCGCTCAAGTTCAACCCATATGGGAAGCAGTCTCGAACACACGGTGAAGTGCTCACAAATGCAAATCCAACTCGATCTTATCAATTCACTATTCAGAGAGCTACTTCATTTTATATCACATTTAAACATGGTGCTTAATGGAAGTGAATGGATCGATGAAGAGCCATAATTACAAGCTATATACAAAACAACCACAAGGGATCTTCAAAAGCCTACACATGCTAGTGTCATTTCAGAGGTGACATAGGGAATTAAATTTAGTTTTAAAGCTTTTCTAACTTAGCTCTATTGCATATCAAAAGATCAAAGAGAGTCTAAGCTAAGCAACACCATAGACACATAAAGCACCTCAAACAGAGCATAGATTCATTATATTGGCTATAGGTATGAAGCTCAAAATGAACTATGTCATAAATGCAATGAGATGCAAACTGACACCAACTAAAAACTAAGAAACAAAAAGAAAGGTCAAAATAAAAACCAAAACAAGAACTATGATACACAAAGCTTTCCTCCTCTAAAAAGGAAAGCAAACACCCAACTCACCCCGAAGGCGAGAAAACGCAGCTTGATCCAAAGGTTTTTTGAGAATGTCTGCAAGCTGGTTGTGGGTCTCGACTTGCTGGAGGTCAATGTCGCCCTTCTTGTAGTGATCTCTCAAGAAGTTAAAATGAACGTCAATGTGTTTGGTCTTAGAGTGAAGCACGGGATTTTTTGCCACACTAATGGCACTCGTGCTATCACAAAGCAGAGGCACTTTAGTAAGCTCAAGACCAAAATCCTTCAAAGTTGCAAGCATCCAAATCAGTTGCGAGAAACCGCTAGCGACGGCAACGTATTCAGCTTCGCAGGTCGACTGAGCCACACTACACTGTTTACGAGAAGACCAAGACACAAGAGAAGACCCGAGAAATTGGCAAGTCCCAGAAGTGGACTTTTGATCAAGACGACAACCGACAAAATCAGCATCGAAATAGCCGCAAAGCACAAGAGAGGAGGAGGCAGAAAACCAAAGACCAAATTCAGGAGTGCAGCGCAAGTACCTCATGGTGCGTTTCACCGCCTGCTTGTGCGATGTACGCGGTGGCCCCTGAAAGCGAGCAGACAAGTAGACGATGAACTGAATGTTTGGTCGGGTCGCCGTCAAGTACAGGAGCGACCCGATCATGCTTCAGTACTCTATCTGATCCACCACCTCTCTTTCCTCGTCCGCATCCAAGGCAATCGTAGTCGACATGGGCATTGAAAGAGGCTTTTCCTCACCCATGTCAAACTTCTTCAGAATGTCCTTCGTGTACTTGCCTTGATGCACAAACCTTCCTTCCCGGTTTTGATTGATTTGCAACCCAAGGATGAACGTCAACTCTCCCATCATGCTCATCTCAAATTCCCTGCTCATAAGATCTGCAAACTTGGCAACAAGAGAATGAGAAGAACCACCAAAGATGATATCATCCACGTATATTTGGACTAGGAGAGTGTCTTTGCCTTGCTTGAGGAGAAAAAATGTTTTGGCTATCGATCCCATTTTAAAACCCTTAGCAAGCAAGAAGGTTCGCAATCTATCATACCATGCTCTAGGGGCTTGTTTCAAACCATACAAAACTTTGTGAAGTTTAAAAACATGGTTTGGAAACTTGGGATTTTCGAAACCGGGAGGTTTTCTAAAATACACTTCCACCTCTATGTATCGTTTAAGAAAGCACTTTTAACGTCCATTTGAAAAAGTTTCAAACCCTTAGAAGCCACAAAATCTAGAAGGATTCGAATTGCTTCTAAACAAGCTACGAGAGAAAAGGTTTCCTCATAATCTATCCCCTCCTTTTGACAAAAGCCTTGTGCTACCAACCTAGCCTTGTTACGCACTACCACCCCATCTTCACTTTGATTATTTTTTAAAACCCATTTGGTACCTATAGGGTGGCAACTAGGTGGTGGTGGCACTAAGACCCAAATACGGTTTCGCTCAAAGTTTTCCAACTCCTCATGCATGACATTGACCCAATCCGTATCCATCAAAGCGTGTCCAACATCTCGGGGCTCAAAAGAAGCGACAAAAGCCAAATGAGAAAAGTGAGAGAGATAGGACCTGGACCGCGTGACTCGATGATCAATATCGTCGATGATGTTCTCCGGCGGGTGCTGCTACTAGATGTAGCGGGGAGCTTGCCTCAAAGAAGTAGTCTCCTCCTCGACAGCATCTGGAGCTGCGAAAAAGATTGACCCCCCAAAACTTCTCCCCTTTGGCATCAAGCACCAAAAAGAGAAGAAAAGAGAAGGGAAACCAATCACTCCTCATTGTCGTTGCTGGAGACGTGAACGACGCGACCAGCCCGGTGAGTGGTTTGTGTGAAGCGTGGACGGGCTGAGCGTCGAGGCGAAGGTGCAACGGTAGAAGTGCCTGCAACGTCCTCCTCCACCTGCTGCTGCTGCTGACGAGGCCTCCTGCCATAGACACGGTCACATGGAGCCCACTGAGAACTATCCCACTGACCCTGCTCATCATCATCATCTTCCTCATCACTGGACATTGATAGACGAGGTAAGTTGGGAGACACGGGAGGGGTCTCCACTGGTGCAAGCAGTGGAAGACCGGCCATTTCCCTAGCTCCCTTGATGGCATCTCTGTTCGCCACCTGCTCCTCATATGTGATCCTAGTCTGATAAGTGCATGTAGTGAAGATGGCCTTGATCCACTCCCCAAAATTCTTCATTCTCCTCCCGCTCCTGGATTTGACATGAGAGCGAGAGAGAGAGAGAGAACGAGAACCCTCTGGGATGTCCCTCTATCTGTGAAAGGTACTACCACTTGTAGAAGGTGGAACTGGTGGAACAGTAGCTGGTGGTGCACCTCCTCTAGTCTTCTTGATCACACACATGGTGTGCTCACAATCCTTGGGAAAGATCCTCCTAGTGACCCTCTCAATCACAAATTGAAGGTAAGGAGCATACGGAAGCCTCCTCCTGTCATCATCCAAAGCAAAAGCCAACTCAACCCAAATGAACCTCGGAATGCTGAACCTCTCGCCATTGGAAAACTGAGCAAGGACATTTGTGATATACCCATTAAGATCAGTGGCATTGTCCTTGGGTTGAGATTCACCCTGATGAAGTTGTTCAAAATGTAGTAGATGCTCCTGAGGTTGGTCCTGGACCAGTTGGGCACATCATCAACTTGATCTTCCCACAAAAAGCTCACAGTGGGGGGATCAGCTCTAGGACCCTGGTGGATACTAGGTAGAGTCCTGTGCTCTCTCCCAAAGATAAGTATGCGACAAAACGTAACATACTCACAATGGTAGTGGCGACCATCAGCCATCCAGTGTATCTCATCAGCCTGCTGATCCCAAAAGTAAGTGGCATGGAACTGAGCAAAAATCTCTGTGTTCCAATCATACCTGAAGCTCATGAGGTCAGTCATCTGAAAATGGTCACACACACTGATGGCAGCTGTCAATTGAGTGTCCTCCCTGCTCTCAAGCTCTGGGAAGTCAATATACTGCATCTTGCATATCTTGCTCGATGTCCTGGCAAAGATGGTGGTAGCATAGAAGTTGGAATGGAAGACATTCCAAAACCTGTAATCAATACCTCTAATCTTTGGCATAGTGTAGGGATTGATAGTCCTTTCCTCCTCAATAGCCTTCCATGCTCTGGAGTAGTCAGTGACAACATGCTGCAAGGTATCCTGAGGTGTTGTAAGCAAGTACTCAGCCTCTGCATCCTGCATGTATCCATGGTAGTACTCACTGATGTGCAGGGGTGTCTCTGGCCACTGAGGAATGGTATAGCCTTCCATCTGATCTCTCTCTTCTTGCTCAAAGGCTACATCTCTATCATAAGGCATTTGAACCTTCCCACTAGCCTTGCGACTTGGCACCTTGCCAACCCGCTTCCTCCTGCCACCGGCTGCACTTCCTTCACCACCAGGATTCATCTATGCAACACATATGAAGACTAGATAAGAAACTGTATATGACAGTGTATAGATGAAATTAAAAATAGGGGTTAAACAGAGGAAGAAATTCAGAGAAAAATCCAAGTGGAAGCTTGTTGTTTGAATCAGCAGGTGTAGGGCGGCACTGCCACCCTCTCAGGTCGGCACTGCCGCCCTTAGAAGCTTCACTGGATTTTCTCCAGACTTCTTTCTCTGCCTAAATCCTGGTTTCAACAACTTCTACACCTAGTCAAAATTTCAGAATCACAGTCTACTAAAACAGAATATGATGCCCTAGCTAAGGATATGAAGGGTAGAATATATTAAGAAATTGAAACTTTGAACTAGGGTATGAATTCAGCAAATCTGGGCCTACTCCCTCCAGGAAACAGAGGCATAGCAGATGGAATCTGCCAGGGGCGGCACTGCCGTCCCCCAGGGCGGCACTGCCACCCTACCCCTGTTCACCCGAAAGGAGTGAATCCAAATTCATCAAATCCAACCCCTAATCCTAGTTCCAATCCCCTCATACACCTCCCAGAAACATAAATCCTTAACCAGAACCATCACATTGCATAGATTGAACCGAAAAGGTTTAGATTAGGGTTTCACATTGCTCCAAAAATGTTGGATTGGACGGGAAAGAGGAGAGGGTTGCCTTCCACGAGCAGCACGTCTGTTGGTATTTCTTATGACTATTGGATAAATCCGCAAGCGCACAGATTATATACCATTGTAGTACTTCACCGGGAGTATTCTAGGCATCGTATTTTCCTCAGGGAACAATAAGTGATCTAACTAGGATTATAGATATGTCCTATGATTAGGGATGAAAACGGTACGGATATTTATTCGACCGTCCATCCGACCGAATTCATTTAAAGGAGTTTAGACCTGTCTGTATCCGAGTCCGAAGATTGAAATCTGATACCGTATTCGTATCTGAATACTAAAATCAGTATATTTATGACGTCGATATCTAATCATATCATATCTGATATTTCTTATACTATTCGTATTCAAATCCGAATTCGAACAGAAATATGAAAACAAATACAATATCAGCGATATTCGTTTGTATCCGATCCGTTTTCATCCTTACCTATGATGGATCAAGGGAGATTATGATAACTGGGTTGAGAGGTTCGATATAGCACAGATATCTAACAAGGGATAGCTGGTTATACTGGCCTTATCGGCCCTTCTCTTGTAGGAGGCGACGGGATAGATCAGAAAGAGGGCAAAACTCTAACCGGACCACGCCGTCAAGTTGTATTGAAGCCCTACCTTTTAAGAACTTATCTGACACCCGTGGTGGAATACGAAGACTAGATAGAGCTGTCACCTTCTACTAGCATTCACAAACAATCCACGCGATAAGCGGTTTACAAAGGTAAGATCTAGCTTAGCACACCACGTCTACGCTAATCTTACTACTTTAACCTTGGCCTAAGATTAAAGTACTTTACTCAGAGCAAAGCGATCATCAAGCGTGAAAAGTTGTATAACAGCTAAACCAGATTTAGATTACTAAATACTATAAAGAACTCAGAAGAAGTCACTTACAAGTGCTAAACTTACAAGAGACTCGCATCCGCTGAGGAAGAACTCCGAAGAAGATTCCTAATAGATCCGGGGCTTTCTCCAGAAGAATTCCTCACTCTCCTCCAACTAGCATAACACTACTAAAGAGCTCCGCTAAGAGATTAGAGAGTAGTTTCTCCAATGAGGCATGAATGAGAAGGGAGCTCTAGGGGTCTATTTATAGCTAGAGGGAGAGCCTTGTGCCACGTCAGCGATCCGCGTCACTTCCATCATCCACTGTATGATCAAACCGTCATTGCAACCGACTTAGATCAATGATGGAGATCAAGTGGATGCATGGCCGCATGCAGGAAGTCGGTGGGGGGGCTTGGATCACCTTTTGGGGACCTTGGCACAGTCGGCCGACCGCCCTATGGTAGGTGGGCCCTGCCATTTCCTCCAGAAGGTGTCCCCACTGCTCAGGGGCATGTGGGTGGCCTAGTGGGCCCCAGTGGTAGGTTGGCCGACCACCCTAAGGGGTCCCTGTCCACCTCTGTCTCCTGTATGCTGGTCCCACCTGTCATCTTCATTAGGTGTTTATTCTGAGGTGTTTATCTCGCTATTATCCTTGATGTGGGCCCATGGATCCTCGTGATATGAATCTGAACCATTGGGAGGAAAACACACTTGGATCCAAGGGTAGAGAGTGCTCTAGAGGGTGTTATATGGATCATGGGGGCTAGAGAGGCCTAGTGGTCCCGCAGGGTGGTTGGCCGACCCCCTAAGTGGGCCCACTGGCTCCCAAAAGTCCCCATTTGTCATTACCTGCATCAAATACTCATGGAACATGTGGAACTAGTTATTTGGCACAATATCTTCAGGTTATGCTTGTTTCCCTTTGAATATGATAATGTTGACAATATTTTGATGGTGATAAAATAGCTCATAATTACCGTCAACAAGATCCCCCATACTTACCTCTTTGCTCGTCCTCGAGTAAAGGTTAAAAGTTAACAAGACTATGCTATTCAAAGTATAAAGCAAGCATAAAGGTTCATTCAAGGCATTTTGTCATACTAATGGGATATGTAGTACTGGCTAACATATATCCTTGAGAAGTTGAGAAATGGAACAGTTCTCAAGGCAAAGTCATCTTTCCCAAATCATATTTTAGTACTTGGAGTTTTTGTTAAATTTTTCAAAAGAAATCTCATAAGTCAACTTACTCCTCTTATAGTACTCTAGTCACTCAAAGTGTATGATTCCTTACCAAGGCATAAAAATGTTGCCTTCTTTGTATCTCCCTATTTCTAATGGCTTATGTGGAGCTTTGGTAGGGATGAACAATGTAGCAAACTTGCATCACTTATATTGTAAAGTCAAAACAAGGATCCAAGGAGAAGAATGTCATAATCCTAGATCAAGATGTGCATGTGTGTGGACAATGGTATATGACTAACATGTACTCCTTATCTATGTATATGATCTCTTTACTTTAGGATTACTTGAGACATGGCTATCATTTTTTTGTTTGAATTAGAGCTTTTTCTCAATATTATTTTTCATGATAGCCATATCTCTTTTGAAGAAATTGGAGAGAGATCATAACATTTATTTCTAGAGTATTTATTAGATGATCATGGATCATGTAAATGGATAGGCATGTTTTTGCGTACTTTCGGTGTAGAAGTAGCAGAAATATGTGGTGTGTACGGGATCTTGATCTTTGAACTATGGCATAATTCTCAACAAGAGTCACAAGGTTTGACAAAACTCAAAGCAAATACAAGAAGCATATGAGGAGGGTTTGGTACATGCATAAGTATTTATGTCTCTTGTAGGATTTTTCTCACTATAGAGGAGTAGTGATATTATGGTTTTATGACATTTTCAAAAATTAATCTCCAAGAACTTTAAATAGAAAGGGTATGAATCATGAGCCGAGACTATATCACATTAATCAACAACTTAATTCATATGATCTTCCTATCAAAGTATTTTCCCACTAGCATAAGCAAAAAGCAAGAATTTGTCTTTATGACACTTTTGCCCTTTAAACGTCATAGATCATGTCACTTTTCAAAATTTTAATTTTGGATGTGATCTTGTTTTATTCAATATTAAAAGCTATGGTCCTGTGTAACGGGATGTTTGAACGAGTTCGAACCACGATCGACTGATTGCTTTTTGAAAGCTATGGTCCGACCGAGCCAGGTTCTGATCTTCTTCGGGTCAAGTGAGTCAGGTCATGAAGTTTTGGGCCGATTGGCTCAAAAGTGCGGTCGGTCGACCGCCTTTAGAGGCCAAATGGGCCGAACTTTTTCATGCGGGTACTCATGGCTATGTCTAGGCTAATTCTAAGGTCATTCTTGAAATTTGAACAAAAAAGTTAAAACATGTAGATTTTAGTTCTAATTGGGATTAAGAACAAAATCTATCATATCAATTTCTTGCTCAGGGATTTCATGCTCATGGAAAATTTTAAGACGTTGGCCATTTACCTTAAAGATTTTTCCGTCATCGTCCTGGAGTGTGATTGTTCCATGAGTCGCGGCGTTGACGACGAGGTATGGCCCTTCCCATTTGCTTTTCAGTTTCCCGTGACCAAAGAGCTTGAACCTTGAGTTGAATAATAGGACCTTGTCTCCTGGGTTGAATTCCTTGACCTTTATCCTCTTGTCATGCCATTTCTTGGTTCTTTCATTGTATATCCTGGCATTGTGGTATGCTTTCTCTCTCCACTCTTCTAATTCGGAGATTTGCATTTTCCTGAATTTTCCAGCAACTGGCAGATCCATGTTCCATTTCTTGATTGCCCAATGTGCCTTGAATTCCAATTCCACAAGCAAATGGCATGTCTTCCCATGTACAAGTTGGTATGGTGTCATACCAATTGGAGTCTTGTATGCGGTCCGATATGCCCAAAGTGCCTATGGCAGCTTGTGCTTCCAAGTCGAACCCATCTCATCCATGGTCTTCTGCAGAATGTTCTTGATTTGTTTGTTGGATGTTTCTGCTTGACCACTTGTTTGAGGGTGGTATGGACTTGCAACATTATGCCGAATTCCTTGATTAGTGAGGAACTGGCGGAAGCCTTTGTCAATGAAGTGAGATCCCCCGTCACTTATAACTAACTTTGGGGTTCCAAATCTGGGAAATATCACTTCATGGAACATTCTCTTTGAATTGGTTGCATCAGCTTTGCGGCAAGGTAATGCTTCTACCCATTTGGACACGTAGTCCACCGCTACCAAAATATACTCATACCCTTTCGATGGAGGAAAGGGCCCCATGTAGACGATGCCCCATACATCAAAGAGCTCGACTTGTAGGTTGTTGGTGAGTGGCATGACATCTCGGGCATTGTTCCCGTGCTTCTGGCATCTTGCACATTTTCTGACATAGTCATGGGTGTCCTTGTACATGGTTGGCCAGAAGAACCCACTCTGTCAAATCTTAGCATGAGTTCTGAATGCTCTATAGTGACCTTCGTATTCTACTTCATGGCATCTTTCCATGATCTTGATTGCCTCCTCCATAGGTACGCATCTTCTTAATAATCCATCATTGCATACTCTATAGAGGTATAACTCATCCCAGAGATGTACTCGACTCTCCTGAACTAGTTTCTTCATGTCTACCCCTAGTGGGACATGGCCTCCAACCATAAAGTTGACTATATTTGCATACCAGGGGTTGGAGTCTGTTATCTTGAGGAGTGTGTCATCTCTGAGGAAGTCGTCGATGGGAAAATTTTGTGCCTCCTTGAATTGCATTCTAGATAAATGATCGGCAACATAATTTTCTACTCCCTTTTTATCTTTTATTTCAAGATCAAATTTTTGGAGTAGCAAGATCCATCTTATTAAGCGAGGTTTAGCATCTTTCTTAGTGAGAAACTACTTAAGAGCAGCAGCATCTGTGTATACAATAATTTTTGCTCCTACTAAGTAAGATCTAAAGTAGTCTATAGCAAACACCACGACCAACAACTCTTTTTCAGTTGTTGCATAGTTTAGTTGTGGCCTTGTTGAAAGTACATCTAGCCCTTTAGTGGGTTTTGGTAAATTGAGTGACAACACAATTAAAGGTCTAACAAGTTTTCTAAGTATATGAAAGGTTAAACAAGAAAAGCAAACTTGATGGTATTCCACACAATGTTGAAATGAAGGTCAAATTGTGTATTGTTGTATTGGAAGATCATGGGAATAATCTAGTTCAAGCAAAAGACAACAATGCAAATGGAATCAATGAAATGGCTTCTATATTGTGGGATATCATAGTATCATGTGAAAGCAAGCATACTTGACAAATGGAAAATGAGACATGAGTTGATAGTTATGGAGTAGTCTCTATATTGGCCTACTTTACATGAACAAGAAGAGTTGGATAGTGGACTAGTGTTGATCAAGGATTAAATAATGAATCAATAGTGCATTAGTGAGAAAACACCAAGCAAAGGTCAAATGACAAAGGAGACAATGTATATTGGATATAATATGGTCTCTACTTTAGTTTGCTTGTATGGACAAAGATTTGGAGAATCACTTTGCATTAGTATGATCAAGCTAGAAGTTTGAAGATAGAGATTGAAGTGAGTGATAGGAGTGGCAAACCAAAATAAGGAGGATCTAAGGAATTGTGAATTGGCTTGACCATATTGATTTGGAGTCTCATATATCAAAGCTTGATTGATCTCAACATTCATATCTACAAGATATCAAGCAAGGATCACAATATTGAAGAAATGGTTTTCAATCAGTGCTTAATATGATGTGACTTGAGTATCGCTTGATAGAGTGAAGATAGCAAGGAAAGGACTTTGAGGTACTAAGCGAAGGTGAAGGTCAAGGAGACCGAGGTACTATGGCTAAGGTGAAGAAGAGAGTACTTGCATTGAGTCAAAGTACTAATCGAGCTATGAAGAGTCATATTATGTTGACGATCAATTTATTAGTGGAAGTGACTTGAAGCCATGGGCTGAATTCATATGTATTGGAAAGATTCAAGTCACAAGCTCTAAGGTGTGTTTGCTCAAAGAGATGAGATAATGATGATTGCAAACACATGCTCAAGGTATTATAAGAATGAGGACAATACATTCAATGGTGCAGCCCCAAATTATCAAAGGATGCGGTGACCAACTCAAAAGCATTTAATTTATTTGATGTTTTGAATTTGAGTTTAGGAAAGGACGTACTACAAAGGGGGGTGCAATGTGCATGCTTAAATGTGCAACCAAGTGCTCAAATTCCACCAAACATCCTCTCATACCTTGCCCAGACTCCCTGCAAAACAGTTTTTCATTCGGAGCAATTTTGGGCAGCGCAGCGTTGCTGTTCCCCTGAGGAGCAGTGCTGCGGTCCAGCAGTGCCAGGCTTAAGTCAAGCAGTGTCGGACCTATCCGGCGGTGCCGGGCCTGAGTCCAGCAGTGTCGGGACTTAAAGTGTTTGTTGGACTACAGAGGGTATTTATTTCCCCTCCCTGCTGCCCCAATGGTCATCTCGACCATTCCCTTCTCCAGTGCTCACACAGAAAGCTCTCTCCCTCTCTCTAACTCCATTGGAGCCCCTCAAGCTTCTCTCTTTGTTTTCCTGTCCAATCCTTTGAGAGATTGAGCCTCCAAACTTCATTAGAGAGCAGCCCAAACTGTTCTTCATTGCCTCGAGCACTTGGTTCGTGTTCAAGCCGGTGGATTGCATCCATTACTCTTGGAGCTTGCTCCTAGCCGGCTAGAGCGTTGCCCGTGGATCTTGCCAACTTGTGTGGCAGCCCCGGGAGGTTTGTAACCATCTCATTGAAGCTAAGAAATTACCCCTCACTTCGAGAGTTCACTCTCTTGAATTGAGAACGAGGGAAGGGCAAGCCTTGTGGGGCAAGCCTAAGCCTTGTGTGGCAAACCTCAACAACGTGGACTTAGGCCAGCCTTGGTGGCGACACTGAACCACGGGATAAATCTTGTGTCACATGTGTTTGTGTTATTTGCTTTACTTGCATTTGTCCTCAAGGTGATTTCTAGGGTTTGGTCCTGATCTTCTTGGTGGGTGTGTTGCTACCACTTTCAAGTGGTGCTAGAGGTTCCCTACACCTCTAGGAAGGTTTTCATTCAAGCAAAATTTCCATTCTAATTATACATTTTGAATTGTGCTCAGTTCTGTCTGAGGGTCCAGCACTGTCGGGCTTTAGAGCAGCAGTGCCGGGTAGAGCAGTAGTGTTGGACCCAAGGCCAGCAGTGCCGGACCTGTGCTTACAAAAAGTTTGCAAGTTTATTTTAAACAGGCCTATTCACCCCCCCCCCCTCTCTCTAGTCCTGTTGGGCGACATCAAGGTTCTTTCACCTGTCAAGGTTTTGCTAGCATATGAAATAGCATGATGCTTCTTATCTTTGGTTTGGCCTAATACCTCACCGACAGCATAATCACTAGCATCACACATTCTTTCAAAGGGGAGCTTCCAATCAGGAGGTTGAATGGTTGGAGCTGAGATGAGAGCTTTCTTTAGAATGTAGAAGAAATCTAAGCACTCATCATTGAAGTCAAAGGGTGCATCTTTGGCTAGCAGGCATGTTAATGGACGGGCAATTTGAGAGAAATCTTGTATGAACCGTCTATAAAAGCTAGCATGACCAAGGAAGCTACGAATTCCTTTGACATTCGTGGGAGGTGGAAGTTGTTCTATGACTTCAATCTTAGTTGTATCCACTTCTATCCCACGTTCGGACACTCTATATCCTAGCACTATGCCTTCACGAACCATGAAGTGGCATTCCTCCCAGTTCAGGACTAAGTGCTTTTCTTCACATCTCTGTAAGACTCTATCTAGATTCTCAAGGCAATCATCGAAAGTCTTTCCATAGACGGAGAAGTCGTCCATGAAAACTTCCATGATTTCTTCGATCATATCGGAGAAAATGGACATCATGCACCTCTGGAAAGAAGCAGGAGCATTGCATAGGCCGAAAGACATTCGCCTGTATGCATATGTTTCATAGGGGCATGTGAAGGTAGTCTTACTTTGATCATCGGGGTGGATTGGTATTTGATGATATCCCGAATAACCATCAAGGAGACAAAAGAAAGAATGCTTTGCAAGCCGTTCCAACATCTCATCGATGAAAGGTAACGGGAAGTGATCTTTCTTTGTACCCTTATTAAGTTTTTGGTAATCTATACACATTCTCCAACCTATGACGGTTCGTTGAGGAATCAACTCGTTCTTATCATTTCGAACGACCGTCATACCTTCCTTCTTAGGCACAACTTGCACAGGGCTAACCCATTCACTATGAGGAACGGGGTAGATGATTCCCGCGTGCAAGAGTTTCAAGATCTCCTTCTTTACTACTTCTCTCATCGCATTATTCAATCTACGTTGAGGTTCTCTAGAAGGAAGGGCCTCAGGTTCTATAGGAATGCGATGTGTGCAAAGAGCGGGACTAATGCCCTTAAGATCTTGAAGAGAATAGACTAAGACTGACTGATGCTTTTCTAAAACGATAAGGAGATTGAAGGACTCTTCAGGAGAGAGTTTGTCACTAATGATCACAGGGGCCTCACGATCGTCATTTAGAAAGGCATACTTTAAACCAGCTGGAAGGGGTTTAAGTTCTATAGAGGGCTTAGATGGGGGTTCGGATTTCTCCAGATCTATGGGTTCTTCTAGATCGTCTTCTTCTTGGATGAAATCTTTGGCTTCTTCTTCTAGATCAGGATGAGATGATTCTAGAAGAGATGCAACCATCACTTCCTCTATGAGGTCAGATTCTGGGAGCGATTCCGTCATGGTGTTTATGGAATTGGTGAGCAGAATTGAAAGTTTGATGCTACTCCCTAGATGATCCTTAAGACTTCCATCAAAAGATCCATCAAGGAATCTCATGAGTGGATGTCCAATTAACAAGTCGAATTCCTCTATATCAAATATGAAGAAATTCAAGAGGACATTGACTTTGTTAATTAGTGTAGGAATGGTCTGTGCGATCCCATAACTCTCAATCAATTGTCCTGAAGAAAGCTTCAAGAACTTTTTGGTTGGAGTTAGAGCTACCTCACCTAGGAGAGCATTAGCTAAAGATTTAGACATGATGCTTACTCCTACGGCAGGATCGTAAAGAGAGTCTAACTTTGCTCTATTGATTTGACAAGGAATGGTGGTACAGGGAGAAAGAATTGGAATTAGCTCAAATGAAGATTCAGCCTCTTCTAACCACTCATTGCTCATGATAGAAGCTAGCTCTTGAACTGTCTCCTGGATATACGCAACCTCTATGCGGCTACGAATGTGAAGGTTTGGAGCTTTTCGAGTAGCAGACTTCTTTTGCACAGGTTGACTCAAGGCATTCCCAAAATCGGAAAATAAATCAGCCTCGATATCAAGGGGGAATTCCAAGGGATGAATTTCTTCTTCCCTTGGTGGTTCAGGTTTGATAGCGGGATCTTGAGATGTGGAAGGAAGAGTTTCGGCTATCGATGTCGTTTCTACTCTAGGGGCTGGTTTTTGTTCTTCCAAGGGTTGTTCATAATATACGTTAGTATAGGGGGTGTTATCAAGAATCTTCGTGAGAAGACTCTTCCCTACAGTAACGGGTAAACACAGGAAGGCTCCCCCGGAAGATATGTCAAGGAGTTCCGTAGAGTCTCTGCTAAGACCGCCATAAAAATGTTGTAACATTGTAAGCTCGGTTATAGCGAGATCAGGGCCTGAAGATACTAGATCTATCAGACGGGCCCATGCATCACTTAGAGATTCTTTCTATTTTTGCGAGAAATTAATGATCTCTTTTTGAAGACGAATGACACAAGGGATAGAGAAGAATGCCAAACATAATTTAGGCATCAATTTTTCCCAGTTTCCTTTCACGTCATCTACGTGGCGACCGTACCATCGTTTGGCTATTCCCATTAAAGAGAACAAAAATAGCTTCCACTTAAGGGTATATAGCCTCATCCCTTGGATGTGGACACATGAACAAAGTTTTTCAACTCACGTATATGAGTATAGGGATTCTCGTCTTCGTCCCCAGAAAACGGTTTTTCCTGAACCATCGCGATGAGACTCGGGCGAAGCTCATAACAAACGGCCAGAACGGCCTGAGATGATTTAGGTGGCTCCAAGCTAGCGCTCGTTGCAGCACCATATTCGAAAAGTGGGTTTTGATCCATATGTGTATGTGGAGTGAAAACATAAAATCAAACAAAAGATAAAATAGGACCAAAGGGTACTAGTTAAAATAGCTACCGTTCCCCGGCAACAGCGTCAGAAATGCTTGTTGGTATTTCTTATGACTATTGGATAAATCCGCAAGCACACAGATTATACCATTGTAGCACTTCACTAG
Source organism: Microstegium vimineum (assembly GCA_022036555.1). NCBI lineage: Eukaryota > Viridiplantae > Streptophyta > Magnoliopsida > Poales > Poaceae > Microstegium > Microstegium vimineum. Next base: position 36,094,117 of record CM039128.1, on the reverse strand, counting down.
GAGCATTCCAGGTATTGTATTTTCCTCAGGGAACGATAATTGATCTAACTAGGATTATAGATATGTCCTATGATGGATCAAGGGAGATTATGATAACTGGGTTGAGAGGTTAGATATAGCACAGATGTCTAACAAGGGATAGCTGGTTATACTGGCCTTATCGGCCCTTCTCTTGCAGGAGGCGACGGGATAGATCAGAAAGAGGGCAAAACTCTAATCGAACCGCGTCGTCAAGTTGTATTGAAGCCCTACCTTTTAAGAACTTATCTGACACACCTGGTGGAATACGAAGACTAGATAGAGTTGTCACCTTCTACTAGCATCCACAAACAATTCGCGTGATAAGAAGTTTACAAAGGTAAGATCTAGCTTAGACACCACGTCTACACTAATCTTACTACTTTAACCTTGGCCTAAGATTAAAGTACTTTACTCAGAGCAAAGCGATGATCAAGAGTGAAAAGTTGTATAACAGCTAAACTAGATTCAGATTACTGAATACTATAAAGAACTCAGAAGAAGTCACTTACAAGGGCTAAACTTACAAGAGACTCGCATCCACTAAGGAAGAACTCCAGAGAAGATTCCCGATAGATTCCGACAGTTTGCATCGGCCGACCCCCTAAGTGGGCCCACTGGCTCCCAAAAGTCCCATTTATCATTACCTGCATCAAATACTCATGGAACATGTGGAACTAGTTATTTGGCACAATATGTTCAGGTTATGCTTGTTTCCCTTTGAATATGAGGATGTTGACTGTATTTTGATGGTGATAAAATAGCTCATAATTACCGTCAACAACGTCCACCAATCTCGCAGAAAGTCGATGGTGGAGGGTTGAGGAGCGGCAATTCCGGCCAAAGGGCGGCAATGGAGCTCCTAGGGCACCTCTATGGAGGAGAGGAGAGGTGGAGGAGGTTCTAGTCGAAGGAGAGGCGATTGGGTCGTGGGAGCTGAGCAATAGACAGGTTTTATAAAGGCCCACGAGTCCATTAAGAATCGCTCGATTCTACCCAAGGGACAGAGGGTGGCACTGCCGGCCTGGGGGAAAGGACTAATTCTAGTTGGACTGTTCTCTATATTAGATATTGACATATATGCCTAAGAATCATGACCAGTAAGCATTCAACATTACAGACAATGGTCATTATCCTTAGTTGGCCTTTTGAAAACGTTTTGAAACACATAATTGAAAATTTTTATAAACTTTTCCTATGTCGCTAGGTTGATAATCAAATGTGTGTTATATTTCAAACAAGGTTACGAGAGTCAAGTATATTTAGCTCACTACGCAAAGCACAAAACCTTATCTTGTTTAGAGGCTTAGTGAAGATATCGGGTAGTTGCTTTTCGGTGATCACATGGCGAATTGCGATATCTCCTTTTAATTCGTGGTCTCTCAAGAAGTGATGACGGATGTCTATGTGTTTTGTTCTAGAGTGACTAACTGGGTTATTTGCAAGTTTAATGGCACTCTCATTGTCACACAAGAGAGGTATCTTGGTGAATTGACATCCGAAATCTTTTAGGGTTTGCCTCATTCAAAGTAGTTGAGCACAACAAGCGCCGGCTGCAACATACTCGGCCTCGGCGGTGGAAAGGGATACCCAATTTTTCTTTTTAGAACCCCAAGACACTAGGGACCGTCCAAGGAATTGACACGTCCCCAAAGTGCTTTTTCGGTCTACCTTGCAACCGACATAATCGGAATCCGAATAGCCAAGTAGATCGAACTTGGACCCCTTAGGATACCATAATCCAAGATTAGGAGTGTGTACTAAATATCTCAAGATTCTCTTAACCGCCACTAAGTGGCACTCTTTTGGGTTAGCTTGAAATCTAGCACACATGCACACACTAAGCATTATGTCCGGCCTGGATGCACAAAGGTAAAGGAGAGAGCCGATCATGGAGCGATATACCTTTAGGTCCACGGCTTTCCCTTCTACATCAAGATCAAGATGTCCATTGGTTGGCATGGGAGTTTTGATGTGCTTCGCATTCACCAAGTCAAACTTCTTTAGCATATCTTGGGTGTACTTAGCATGGCATAGAAAAGTCCCTTCCTTCAATTGCTTGATTTGAAAACCAAGGAAGAACTTGAGCTCACCCATCATGGACATCTCAAACCTTTTAGTCATAGTCTTGCTAAACTCTTCACAAAATGGAATGTTAGTACTACCAAATATTATGTCATCGACATATATTTAGCACATAAAGATATCTTTATTGAGCTTATGAGTGAAAAGAGTAGGATTGGCTTTGCCTATTTCAAAGCCTTGCTTGAGCAAGAATTCCTTAAGGCATTCATACCATGCTCTTGGTGCTTGTTTAAGCCCATAGAACGCCTTTTGGAGTTGGAAGACATGGTTGGGGAACTTGGGATCTTCAAATCTGGGTGGCTGCTCAACATAAACCAACTCTTGTATTGGGCCATTCAGAAATGCACTCTTGACATCCATTTGATATAACTTGAAGTCATGATGGGCGGCAAAAGCTAGAAGCATCCGAATTGCTTCAAGTCTTGCCACCGGTGTATATGTTTCTTCAAAGTCCAAGCCCTCTACTTGAGTGAACCCTTGAGCCACCAATCTTGCCTTGTTCCTTGTCACCACACCATTCTCATCATGCTTGTTGCAGAATACCCATTTGGTGCCTATCACATTGGTCTTGGGCCTTTCCACCAAAGTTCACACTTGATTCCTCTCAAAGTTGTTTAGCTCTTCTTGCATGGTCATGATCCAATCCGGGTCATCAAGTTCTTGATCTACCTTCAAGGATTCCAAGGAGGAAACAAACAAGTAATATTGACAAAAGTTTGCTATATGAGAACGAGTTGTTACCCCTTGTAGATGCTTCCAAGAATGTTGTCAACGGGGTGATCCCGTTGTATAGTTTGACGTAGTCTTGGGTGTTCAACACCTCCTTGATCTTCTGGTGTACTAGCATCTTCTTCTTGTTCAAATATAGGCTCTAAGTTCATCCCTTGAGGTGATGGAGTCCTTGTTGGACTGTCTACTGCTTGTTCACTGGGGGCGGCACTGCCGCCCTACTAAACTGCAGCAGGTGTGTGCTGTTGTTGTTTGTTGAGTATCACAGCAAAATCTTGTGCACCCACACCTTGAGGCTCCTCATGATCAACATCTTCTTCTTCCAATGACCTAATTTCTCCTATGGCCAAGTCCTTGATTGCTTCACATGGTGGATCCTACTTTCCTACAACACTTGCATCAACTTGCTCCACTTAAGAGCCATTAGATTCATCAAATGTCACATCTATCGTGATCTCAACTCTACCAATGGTTTGGTTGAAAACATGATAGGCATTCTCATTTGATCCATAACCAAGTAGTATGCCAATATCAACTTTAGGTGCAAACTTAAAGGTTTTGGGTCTTTTGTTGAGAATGAACACTTTGCACCCAAAAACTCTAAAGTAAGACACCTTTGGTTTGTTACCGGTTAGAAGTTCATATGATGTCTTTTGAAGCTTCTTGTGTAGATAGAGACGGTTGATGGCATGACAAGCGGTGTTGATTGCTTCACACCAAAAGATGTCCGAAGTCTTGTATTCATCAAGCATTGTCCTTGTCATATCAATGAGAGTCTTATTCTTCCTCTCTACTACACCATTTTGTTGAGGGTGTAAGGAGCTAAGAATTCATGTTTGATGCCCTCATCATCAAGAAACTCTTCCACCATGGTGTTCTTGAACTCGCTCCCATTATCACTTCTCACTTTCTTAATTGGGAGACCAAATTCCTTTTGAGCCCTTCTCACAAAGGTTTTCACCTTGTCTTGTACCTGAGACTTATCATAAACAAAGAACACCCAAGTGAAACAGGAATAATCATCAACAATTACCAATCCATATTCGTTACCCCCCATACTAATGTAGGCAATCGGTCCAAAGAGATCCATATGAATCAACTCCAAAGGTTGAGTGGTGGTCATGATGCTCTTTGGTGTGTGAGGTACACCTACTTGCTTTCCGGCTTGGCAAGCTCCACATATCCTATCTTTCTCAAAATAAACATTTGCTAGTCCAAGGATGTGTTCATTCTTTAGGAGTTTGGCCAAGTTCCTCATCCCAACATGGGCTAGTTAGCGATGTCAAAGCCAACCCATGCTAGATTTTTCCACTAAACAAGTCTCAAGCTTAGTCTTACTTTTATTGAAATCAACTAGGTAAAGCTTGTCATTCAAACGACCCGTAAATACAATAGAGGAATCCTCCCTCTTAAGAACTTCAACACCCTTATCCATAAAGAGACAATTGTAGTCAATCTCAGAAAGTTGTGAAATGGACAACAAGTTGTAACTCAACGAATCAACATGTAATACATTTGATATTGAGTGATCTAGAGTTATAGCAACTTTACCAAGACCGATCACATCCCCCTTTGAGTTGTCTCCAAAGACAATGTTCTCACTAGCATCGGTTGAGGGGGAATATGAACTGAACATACTCCTTTCTCCGGTCATATGATTTGTGCATCCACTATCAAGCACCCAACTTGATCCACCGGAGGAGTATGCCGACAAAACAAGTTTAGTTTCTTGATTTAGGTCTCCAAAGATTTTGGGGCCTTGCATGTTAGTAACAAGAGTCTTAGGAACCCAAATGAAAGCATTAATGTAAATGTTCTTTCGATTGCCAATATGCTTGGCAATCACTTCACCCTTGTTGTTGTTCTTCAACTCAAAGCAAGATTTCAAACTTGAGCGAGATGCTTGAGCCCTTGATTGATATGAGTATCTATTTGGGGTGGCCCAAATAGTTTCCTTTGGCTTCTGCACCTCATTCTTCACCTTATACACCTCTTTCGTGTGCTTGCTGTGGGCAGTGGAGTCATAGGTGTCCTTCCCTTTTCTGCGGGGAACGGCATTGCCGCCCTTCACAGCGGCACTGCCGCCCTTGGGTGGCTGTGCTGCTCGAGGTGAGGCTTGTGCCACTGGTTGTGCAGGCCTCTCTGTACCTATTCTCCCACTGCTCACAAACTGAACACATTCAATTCCTTTGACAATCTTTCTTCCATTCTCTTTGCCTCCACGAGTGAGGCCAAGTCCATCTTTGATGAAAGGATGTCTTCCATCTTTGAATTGTGGCTTCTTTGATTGATCAACTTTGCTACTTGCTGGTTTCTTTTCATCATTGCACTTCTCATTTAGCAAGGCATTGAGCCTAGCAGTCTCCTTTTTCATTGCTTCCATATCGGTAAGGTTAGTGGAATAAGCATTTATATCAATTTCAAAACATCTTCCACAACCTTGGCTAGTGGAGGGAATAGAGGTATCCTTTAAGGTAGAGGGTTGTGGGTTGCTCTCCCAAAGAAGGTTATATTGCAGCTCCATTTCTTTGTGTTTTCCATCTAAGACACAATACTTCTTATGGATTGAAATATTAGCCTCCCTAGTGAGACCATGCTCTCCTTGCTCTTTGTCCAAAGCCTTTTGCAGGATTTCACCTCACTTCTCTCTACCTTAAGATCTTCCTTGTTGGCAATATACATTTTTTCGAGATCATCAAGGTCGGTCTCTCTATTGTCCAACTCTACTTGGATGCTCTCTAATTCCTCCTTTAGCTTAGTGATCACTAGTGTAATTTTAGGATTTAGGTTCTTTATGATTTCATTCATTTCTTCATCACTAGAACCTTCATCACAAGATGTGTCACTAAAATCACTACTAGAAGAATTATGAGTAGGAGGATGAGATTTGGCATTTGATTTTACCTTCTCACTCTTTGCCATGAGACAAATGTGAGGGGAGTTGTAGTCATCATCATCACTCATGTTGTTGAAGAGCTTCGGTGTAGAGTATGATTCTTGGATAGCTATGGTAGCAAGCTTCTTATCCTCATCACTTTGGCTCTCTAGTGATGAGTCCCACTCATGGCCGATGTGTGCTTCACCCACTTTCTTGAATATTCTTTTGTGCTTAAACTTGCCTTCTTGTCTCTCTTTCTTGTGGAAGCCATCTTTCTTCTTATTTGGGCACTTGGCAATAAAGTGTTCGGTGCTACTACAATTGTAGCAAGTTCTCTTCTTCTTGTTGGGGAATTTTCTTTGCACAAATTTGTATCCATTTTGCTTCAAACCCCGGTTGAACTTGATGAAGAAAGCAACATCTTTGATTTCTTCAAAATCAGCCCCACCATCTTCATCATCACTTGAGGAGGAAGTGGTGTCATCTTTTTGTTGCATTTGCTTCATTTTCTTGGGCTTGCTTGTAGATGTTTGATTGCTGCCCTCTTTCTTGCTTGGGAAGATTTTCTTGGTTGCCTTGCTTGACTTGAGAGCGACATCCTTGATCTTCATGCCATCAAGCTTTGATTGCAACTCTCCAAGCTTTATTCTTTCATTTGCTTCCTCTCTTTGCATGTCAAAGGTCAACAATCTTCCAAGCACATCATTGGGAGTGAAGTGCTCAAACTTCTTCTTGTCTCTAATCAAGGTGATCACGGTTTCATTTCTTGGTGAGTAAGCTTCGAACATGATTTTCACCACCTTGTGATCATCAAGCTCCTCACAACCATATCCTCTAATTTTCCCAACCATGGTCATCAACCGGTCAAACATCTCTTGTGGCCCTTCATCGTCCACAATCACAAACCTATTGAACTTAGCCATCAACAAATCAATCTTTGCCTTTCTCACCTTATCCACACCTTCATGAGCTAGGTGTAGGGTGTCCCAAATTTGTTTGGCCACATCCACATTCATCACTCTATTGTACTCATTTCCATCCAAAGTACTAAGGAGGATGCTAGTGGCTTGAGCATTGAGATGGACAACAATCATCTCTTCATTTGTTGGCTCTTCGGGATCCTCCGGCACCTGCACACCCTTCACAACAATCTCCCAAAGGCCAGGGTGAAGACCAATAAGATAAGCTTTCATCAAATGCTTCCACTTAGCAAAATTAGTCCCATCGAAATGAGGTAACTTGTCGGTGGGAACATTGACAAAAGACTTACGGTCAGGGTTAGTCAAATAAGAATAGTTGAAAGAGATGGCGGAGTACTTTTTCTTGTTATTGTTGTTGTCATCATCCTTCTCCTTCTTCTTCTTTCCATCCTTGGAGTCGTAGTAGGATGCATCATCATCACCATCATCCGAGCTACTTGATAGCTCACTAGATGAAGCATCCTTGACCTTCTTTTCTTCCTTCTTTTCCCTTGCTACCCTTCTCTTGATTCTTTCTTCTCTCTTGAGTCTTCTGTCTTCTTTTCTTTCTTTCTTCTCTTGTTTTCCTTTCTCTAAGTGCTCTTCTTTATTTATTTTCTTGTAACTTATCCTCGTCGGTGGGCTTGGCAGCAGGAAGTGAGGAGTAGCTAGAGCCGGATAGCTCGCTACTACTGACATCTTCCACTAGTACCTTGTCCGCTGCCTCACCGACTTGCACTCCCCCGGAACCTTGACCGACTTCCTTACTTCACGCGGTAAAGCGTATATGAAGTATCCAAGCTCTGATACCACTTGTAGGATCTTTGGAAGGGTAAATAGCCTAGAAGGGGGGTGAATAGGCCTCTAAAAATTCAACTCGAACAGAGGTCAGACCCGAGGGCGGCACTGTCAGCCTATAGAGGGCGGCACTGCCGGCCTATGATAAATAAGCAGAACACGGAGAGGTTTGGCAGGGAGATACTTGAAGCCAAGATGAGTCCTTCCCTACAATTTCAACACCAGAACCAGTTCGAAGACTGGTTACCACAGAAATGATTCTTTTCCTCGAATCAACACCACAAACCCTAGCACAAGATACATTGCAAGAAGTAAACACTAGGGGACCAGCACATGTGACACAATGGATTATCCCGTAGTTCAGCTCGCCACCAAGGCTTGCCTATGTCCACGTTGTTGAGGTGCCACAACGGCTAGGAGCTTTTCAACTCCAACTCAATCTCAAGTCAAGGAAGTGAATCCTTGAGATGAGGGGTAATCTCTTAGCTTCACACGACGATTACAAACCTCCCTAGGCTGCCACAAGAGGGGCAAGCTCTAGGACAACGCCTAGCCGGCTAGGAGCAAGCTCCAAGGGTAACAAACCCTAGCACCACCGACCAAGCAGGAACCACAAGCTCTTAGACTTTGGGAAGTAGTAGATCCGCTATCTAGGAGTGTTTTGCTGCCTTTTCCCTCAAGAATCTATGGTTGGAAGTGTGGGATTGCTTGGAGGGTGAAGGTCAACAATGGAGTGAGAGAGAGGGAGAGAGAGCTCTGTTTGCAACAGTCTGATTTGGAGGAAGACAAAGGGGTGCAGAACTGGTGGTGGAGAGAGCTTTCCAGCCAATATTTATAGTCTCGAAAAACTGCTAGGAAGGGAGGGCGGCACTGCCGCTCTAGCTCAGAGTGTTTGCTGGTGCTGAGATTTGGACATGACTCTGAGCTAGCTGAGTGTATGTCATGGATAAAGATTGAGCATGTGATTCACATCTGACCATAACAGTACTAGAATCCCCCTTAATAGTACGACATTCCTATACTCAAATTCAAACCATAAATGAATTTAAACCTTTGATGAGTAGAGAAGCCACCATAAGAATTGGGGTACCTCCACCTTCTCTATGTCTTCCTCTTTTTGTCATTACCTGTTTGTCATCTCAATAGATCTCATTAGTTCTCGAATTAAGCGGTCATCAACACCAAAACCCACTTAGGGCTTGATTGCACTTTCAAAAATATTGCCACACCATTCTCCACCACTGGATTTCTTCTTCTTGTTGGGCTTGAACTTGTTCAGTGGTTTGCTGGACTATTTCAGCTGTCACACCATGCTCAACGCGAAGCTCGCCTATGGCATTGATGAGATTATCCAGTTGTTGTTGCCGCTCACGATGCTCCCTATCTCGTGGGGACGAGAAGGATGCTCGTGGTCCTTGAGGATGTGGTGGATGGGGAGGCATGCCACTGGAAGTACCCATGACATCGGAAGTTGCATCGTCTTCCTCCTCGCCAACAGCTCCTCGAGAAGGACCACCTTGTTCCATGTGAATAAAGTATAGTCCTTCTTGTGCTCTCCTGTTTGTACCTGCAACACCTCTTTGTCCATTTCCTTGATCTAAATCAAGGGTTATTTTATTGGTTCTATACAACTAATGTTGCCTATTTGGAAGAGGAACCTCAGTTGTATGGCCACTATAAATCATTTTGAGTCCATTCCTAGGACCTCTTTTTAGCATTTGAGAAGTTGTAAGATATTCTTCTGAAATTACTGCTCTAAGTGAAGAGATATATTCAACAGGATAAGTTCCATCTAGCAAGCTCATGGATTCAGAAAGATGAGTGATTAAAGATGTGAATTGAATGGGTTCATCACTTTCAATATATTCTTGCCAAAATTCCACTAGACATTTCATAGGAGAGATTTGAATTTTATTGACCATGGCATATAGCAATTTTAAATCTATGTCTCTTAGCCTGCTAGCATCATTTCCGAGAAACAAAGTCATGTTCATCCAAAGATGAATAAAGCAAAGGGTTGGATTATGGATTTCCTCAGATTTGGGGTTTGAGCAATCATTCAAGGCAGAGATAGACAACCAAAATTTCCTTTTGTTAAATCTACGCATGGCAAGATCTAAATCAAGCAAGCAAGAGTCGTCAAAACCGAGAGCAACATTTAGTTGGCTCCATGTTAGATTAAAGCTTTGATTAAACATGTGGAAAAATATTTCATCATTAGAGACTTATAGGGAGCACAAGAACTCTAAAGTGAGTGATTTAATTCCAAGTTCATCTACTTTCCAAAAACTATACCAACCAATGGTAGAAAAGATAGTATCAAATTCGGTGTTCATACCTACGTTGGAGAGAAGAGTAGGATTCAATATCCTTGTATGCTCAAAGGATCGATTTTGAAGAGAGAGATATCTTTGGTACTCCAGTTGGTCGAACCAGAGACCACTTTGTTGATTATACATCCTCATTGGTTGCACCATTGGTGCACCAAGATGAGGCATCTCCATCGGTGGTTCTTCCTCCTCCTGAGGTTGTACTCCAGTTTGGGTGTTCTCCCAAGTGTATCGGGCAGAACCTCCCCTTCTCCTTTCTTGAGAAGTATCCTCAAATTAGTGGGAGCGTCGAGATGAACTCCCACTTAGGGCTTGCTTTGCTTTCTTGAATACGGATCTCAAGGGGTTCTTCATTCTCTAGAGAGGAAGAGAGACACAAGGACAAGACTAGGACAGGGTTTTGTGTAGAGAGGATTTCCTAGTTTGCCTTGCGGGGATAGTCTTAAGCTAAGAGAGCTTGATGTAGACAAGAAGTATTCTTGTGGACTTGAGAGAGAGCTAACTGAGCTAGTTGGGTTTGTAACATTTTATTAAAGCTTAGTTAATTTTTCATGGCAGTAGCAAAGCTATCCATTTTCTCACCAAAATTTTCAAGAACTTTATCAGTGGCAATCATCTTTTTATTTATATCATCATTAATTTTAGATTGACCAAGAACAAGATATTTTTAATGAAGGTTGGTTATTGTAAGAATTGTAATTGCTATTACCTCCATTACCTTGATAGAAGGGGCATGAATTCCAATTTCCTTGTTGTTGGGGTCAATACCCATTGTTGTTGTTGTTGCTGCTGATGATGAAGTTCACGTCCTCCTTCGATGTCTCGGAGCAGTTGTTGCTCGAGTGATCATTTCCCCCGCACACCTCGCACCATGGATCGACTTCAATAGTTTGTGCAGCGGCAATGGGGTAGATGGCCTCTCATTCCTTCTTGGAACCTTCTTCTATCTTTTTCATCAAGAGGTCCATCTTGGTAGAGAGCATGTCCACCTCATTGATGGTGTGCATACCTCTCTTCTTTGGCTGGAGACGTTCCTCACCCCATCCTTGGTTGAGTACCATCTTTTCGATGAGGTCCTTGGCATTCCTCATGGTGTGTTGGAGAAATGCCCCTCCAACAGCAGCATCAAGGTTACTATGGGTCATGCTAGATAGCCCATGGTAGAATCCTTGAATCAGGAGCCAGTCTTCTATCCCATGATGAGGACAGGCACGAATGTACTACTGGAGACGTTCCCATGCTTCGGAAATTGTCTCATCAGATTGTTGTTGGAAGCTTGAAATCTTTCCACGAAGGGCATTGGTTTTGCCCGTCGGGAAGAACTTCTTGAGGAATGCATTGACACACCTCTCCCAAGTGGTGGCTTCTTCTTTGTGGCCGTAAAACCATTGCTTCGCCTTTCCTAATGACGAGAATGTTAAGAGGCGAAGACGAATAGCGTCAAGCGTCACTCCTTTGATGGTAAATGTGTCACATACCTCCATGAAGTGCTGGAGATGAGCATTGACATTCTCATGGGGCTTCCCGCAAAATGGATTGGCTTGCACCATGTGGATCAAGGTGGGCTTCAGCTTCAAGGTGGCATCCCCGATGTTGACCTCAGGACCCTGAGCTACGTGAGCAGCGGACGGAGCCGAGAAGTCAGAGATCGCCTTCTGGGCCATAACTTCCTTGAGTGGTGGTGTAGAGCCTCTTTCCTCGAATGGATTTAGGGTCAAGATGAACCTCTGAGGTGGAACTTGATGACGTCTAGTTCTCCTCAACAGTTGCTCGGGATTTTTCTAGATAATTTCCCGGCAGTTGGAAACCGCTCATACACTGTCTGGCTTCACAAGAAAGGAAGACACAGACATGGGTAAGCCCCTATGACTAATTGATAACTAAGTTAACGAGAATCTCTGGATTCAATCTAATTAAAATTTCTTAGCTTAAGCATATCCTCGGTAATGGCGCCAGAAATGTTTGTTGGTATTTCTTATGACTATTGGATAAATTCGCAAGCACACAGATTATACCGTTGTAGCACTACACCTAGGAGTATTCCAAGGTATCGTAATTTATATTTTCCTAAGGGAAAGCTGAGCTAGAAATGATAATTGAGAGAGATCATATAGAGCACCTCAACTTAGTACCAACTAGTATAGGGGGTAAACGATATATGTGATAGGAAGGGTGATGAATGAATAAGCCAAGGTAAAAGATAACTTAGAGATAACTAGATAGTATAGCTAGGTGGGAGGACAACGAGAGAGTAAAGGGACTCCTATGTAATTCACTCTACTTCAATATACTTAGCCAATTAATTAGTCTAAACACTATAGTTTGTCTCCTCAATACAAGTATGTTAGGCGATGGGATAGATCAATAGGAGGACAAAACTCCTACCGGACCGCGCCCTCTGTTTACGGGGGTCTTACCTTTCAATAACTTGCCTAAGAACACGTGGTGGAATAAAAAGACTAGACAAGGTTGTCACTCTCTTGCTAGCTACCACAAACAATTCATGCAACAAGCGGTAACCAAGGATAAGGTGATGTATAAGCATCATGCTTACACACAACTTACTACTTTGACTATGATCTACTAGGATAGGAGGCGCGCTTCGCCGCGCCCGTATACTATAGATTGGTACATACACAGGCTGTGGCGCACATTATCAATGAAGTACAATACAGGAACAATAATTTTGATGCTCTAAATCGCATTGAATTCCTGGACGCATAAAGATTGTAGTTATGCGTTAGCTCTCTTTTTTGCACACAACACGTTTAGCAACTGCCTTTTGAAACAACAATAATATTTGTCTGAATACTGATTTGATGTGAACAGATAATGATTAAGTTACATGTGAAAATATATAGAAAATTAAGAAGACATCTGACTGGCCATCTTCCGAACAGAAACTTTCCTCTGCTTAAGACTCTTGGAATGCAATCAAAGAACTATAAAAGCTGCAAGGAATCTGACCCTCTTCTGTGAGATCTTTGAAACTGACTGCAAACTTTTACGTATTCTGGGATCTATAGGAATTAGTGTCCACTATTTACTTTTTAACTTAACATGTAAAAATGCATAGATAAACTTCAAATTGTACAATGCACAATGCAGAAAATGAGAGGCAACACAAATGATAGCTAAAAAATGATACATAATTTTACGAAGGTGTATTTTAGAGAAGATATATTGACAAACTATTTAGGTTCGGACCATCCTAGGTACCACAACTATGACAAAGAGGAAACAGATCTTTACAGTATAAAGTTTTACCCTATTTGGTGGGTGAACTATCAATTTTTTTAAAATTGTTCCATCAAGGCTTTGAGAAACCAAATATTACAGTTTTATGAATATTGATCTCAATATAGGCAACCTTACATAAATCAGCATACCTAGAAGAAACATGTCTCATAGATTATCACAGAATGTTTGTAACAAAAGTGAACATGCGGTCTGCAATATTCTTGGAGTGTCAGTGCTTATGGAAAATGGAAATCAAATCGCATACCAATTACCTCACCTCCTGGTATTTAAATTGAAGAATACAGCAGAAATGGCACCTCCGACTTTTGATTCATCAATGAATGCAAAAGAAGGGGACAACGTCCAGTAACCGTGTAAATATGTTATGACCATGAGAGCTTAAGACTAACAAAGATGAGAAATCAATCCCACAAAAAACAGACTGAATAAGTGAAATATACCTCACATACTCTAAAATGCAATGAAAAATAGCCATAGTACTGGATTAAGATGTTAAAGAAAATATATGGATCAACCGAACAAGCCTACCTTCATGATATAGGCAACAATCCCACAAGCTTTGATGCCTTACTTCATGGAAGTATCAGGAGAATTAATAGGGCCACCTGAAAATGGCATTCAATGAACATTAAACAATGGGAGGCTTAATGCTATACATATCTTTGGTTCGGTCATGGCTGCATAAATACAGGATGGATGTACCCAAAAAAGAGAGGCACTTTACACAATTTGAGAACACTGAACAAACAGTAAGGTTTATATATAAACAGGCCATGCCTCGTACACACGACATATGTTTGCCTTTCCAGTTTTTCAGTTTTTCAGTGGGATGACCTGTTTCTTAAGAGACATGTCTCTTAAGAAACAACAGTCATGCAACCGCGAAATTAGCAATGTCCATATTATTACCATGTTGTACCCAGCCTTGAAACTGAAATAGGAATCTTATGCTTTCTCAGCATGCACGATATGATTATGCACCAGATAAATGATGTGTCGTCTCTGAACATTAACTACCTGTGGTTCATAAAGTGGCATAGTTTGTGGATCGACCAGTAGGCAAAAGCTAATAGCTAGAGTGTCTAAAACTCAAATGATATTAGTTATGCACCAAACCTACTGTATTTGATTGGGTGTAGACTAACCATGTGTTAGAACATAGAAGCAGAACCATGGATGGATCGATAAGATTTGTATTGCAGCAAAAGAAATCTGGTACCTAATTGAACAATACATTCAGATTTCATCCCACAGCCAAGCAGCTGTCTTAGGAAATCCATGCAAGTAATCGGAAGAAACTTTGAAAGTTTATCAGCTCACCTTCATGGAGGAGAGATCTAGTTATAACAACTTGGTGGGTAGCAGCAGCATGCAACAGCACCAAAGGCACAACTTGGTGGGTAGTGGCACCTTGTGCAGGAGACAGTACATCAGCAGCTGTCGGAACTCAGAAGCTCTCAATTTGAGCCTTGAGAAATTATTTATATCACAAGGTAACAACAGGGAAGCAGGTTAAAAAATTCAAAAGATTCTAATCACAAGGTAACAAAACACATGGTATGCTCAATAGAAAAAAAGAATAATACTCTTTGTAGATTGGTGAGCCTTACCCCCCCTGTTGCTTGAAATGTATGTATGAGATCGTCAGCCATTGCTACCATATTCATCCTCATGTAGTACCTTGAAACAACCAAATAGATGATGTGGTCCATATCAAATAACTGCAAGTAAAAAGTAAGAACCTAAAATATTCAAGGAAAAATATTGATCGTAATGATCCTCTTTTCTTTGCTTCGAATCCACATATATGGTGCTGACTGCTCAATTCCCTAGAGAACTAATGTGGTGGCTGCTAAGATGGAATGAATCAATCCCAATAATTCTCAATGGAATGTCACGGCAAAAAAAATTCTCCTGTCAATAGCTAGCTCACTTGATTCCATGTCAAGTCTGTAAGCAGTAGGCACTAAATCAACTAAAGCTATATTTCAAAAAAAAAATCAACTAAAGCAGAGCTCGCAATAGTTTTCACAAACTAAAAACAATTACATTAGTGGTAGTTGGTAGAGGACTAATCTGAAAAAACACGGTAGCCTAAATGTGCTTATGTAACAATACAAATTCAATCCATGATATTCAGGACAGGTGTTCAAACCTGATTGTTGACCTCTTAGAAATTCTGGAATCGTAAAATGCAAAACCGAAACAACCATGTCAGGTTTTTAAAATTCTCTGGTAGTATTATAGGCCTAACACAATTTCAATATTACATTCGTGATGGCACTGACATGGCCCCTGCCAAAATCTATGAGATCCTCCAAAAATTAGGGAGATCAATGAAAGGTTTCAGAAAAGCATTTTAACAAACAGCTGGTGTGCATCATGAGCAAGTCGCTTACTTGTGTAACTGAGAATGCAGAATTTATCGCCGAGAATCCAAAGGCCGGCTTCTGTGCAGATAGGGAGGCATGGTACAGGTTTGGTGGCACGGTCCAAGAAGTGTGGTTGCGGAGCATGGCCATGTGGATCTCGAGCACTACTGCAGACGACGAACATTTGATGCGGTGGAGCTTGAACCATCTGAAGTCGAGCCCCTTACCGTAGCAATCGCCGGGCCTGTGTTGTCCTTGTTTCCGAGCATGGATGCACGCCGTTGAGGTGCATCCTGGGCTCCTGGCAAAGAAGGCACCGAGGAGCCTTTTGGGGGCCAACATCACCCTCAGCGAGGCTAGCAAGTAGGCAAGCACTGGCCGGCCGGCCCCTGCCACACCTGCCCTGCCCTCATTGAAACCATCCAATGATGGCAGCGGCGACAGAGGCTGTGCCACACCGCCTGGGAGCAGGTGTGCGTGATGCCATGACCCCTCCGCCGTGTGGTATGGGTGCCGCACCCAAGCGCACCATCTACACGCCTCCCCTTGTGGACATCGTCCTCGAGGTCCATGACGCACGCGTGCCCACCTCCTCGTCGTTGGAGATGCTTCGCCGCCGCAGGTCTCTGGATGTCTGGATCTAGACCGTCGGCGGATCTTGAGTAGAAGCAGGTGACGATGGGCACAATAGTGGCGGGCGGCGCAGTCCGAGAGCGGAGAAGATGCAAGGAGACGGAGGAGGCGAGGTGAGCGAGATGATGGAGGAGGCGAGGATGGATGAAGAGAGAGACAACCTGCACCCTACACTCGACCTGGGAGAACCAGAAAAAACAAAAAAGAGGGATATACACGCACGAACTCTCCCGGCTGAGACTAAAACGGTGGACCGGGCCACGCCGCCGTGTCCGCGGACTACGCCTGCCGGTCACACGCGACCGGAAGACAGGCAACCAGGAGCACTGCACGGCAACGTGGCACATGCGGATTGGAAACCGTACACAAACAGTAGGCATAATGGTCGTGAGCGCGAAGTTTAATATATAATCAAAGCACCACAGGCAATGATCCCATACGGGAAAGGCCACAAGGATCACAGACTATTAATATAAAAGCTATTAAAGAGCTATAGGATATAAAAAGACTATAACAAGTATAGTAATGCTCAAAGTAAAGACTAAGTAAACTAGAGGAAAGTAATATATTGAATAAGATAAAGTCTTACAAAGAAGAAAAGATACAAGAGCTATACCAGACTTTCTAGAAGACGACTCCGAAAATCCCGAGCGTAGCTCGACTCAACTCTAACTCCCACTCTAGACTAACTACTAGAATAATCTAAGGAATAAAGCTTGTAGGTTTCTTCACCGTGTATGAAAAGGGGGGTATGAGCCTCTATCTATAGTGGGAGGTGGAGCAGGGCTACTCCATCGCCACGTCATCGATCCAGGAGACTTCAATCCTCCACCCTTGGATCCACCGCCTCTAAACCGACTTAGAGTGGATGGTTCAGATCTTCAACATGTGTTTATTGTGCAGGGGAGTCACCAGGCACAACCCCGACCTAGGGGGAGGTCGGTCGCCCCCCTATGGCATGTGGGCCATGCCTTGGCCTCCTGGAGCATACCCCACTGATGAGGAGTGGCCCGATCTTCCGTGAGGTAACCGATAAATTCAATTGGTGGAGGTCTCGACGTTGACGATCCGGCTTCAAATCAGCACGATTCGAACCCTGCAACCATTACACCACTGCTCCGTTGGTTATCAACCAAGCACAACTTGATTGACCTCGTCAATAAGGCTTTTCCTGCAGGCGAATCGAAGAACACAAGCAAGAAGGTATAAACACGCAATCTGAAATTGAAAATATAAATGATGCGAATATCAATAGAGGGTTCAAGAACTCGGTTCCAAAGGACTAATCGACACAGTGGAGGAGATCAAGAAAAAGGGGTCCTGGATCACTGTAAAAGGACTAATCGACACAGTTACAATGAACGATTCAGTTTCTCGATGAAAAACTAAACTCTAAAACAAAACCCGAGTCTCAACGGCGGCGGCTACGTGGAATATAAGGGAGATACGTCCTAGGGTTGGTGGCAACCAGGGGAGGCGCCCCCAACATGGGCTTAAGGCCCGACTCGCGATACATGGTCAAGTTGGCCCAAAATAGGTGACGCAGCACCGGAACAGATTCTAGACGCTGACTTGTTTCGACATTTCCCGATGACTCAGAAGAAATTTGGACGTCAAACCAATGCCATTGGTTTCCTTATGAAATTATATTTCCATCCGTGGGTGAATCATCGAAAACGGAGTCCGTATGCATCCTGAGCATCCGTTTTACTCCTTGCTGGTCCTGGACTCCGAAACAGCCTCGAAGTCGACGTGGCAGCTGAGTTGGAGATGAGTTGCAACTTGGAAAGGACAATGACGTAGACGTGTACAGCGTGGTAATGTCCTCATTATCCTCCCCTTCTTGAATTGGAGTCATCCTCGACTCCATCATAGCTATGGCCTCATCATCCCCTCCTCCTAGAATTGGAGTCGTCCTCGACTCCATCCCATCAACGAACTCCTGCAAAAGGTTAGTGACAGCAGGCAATGCACAAGACATAATATGTTGACAAAACATAGTATAACATGGTGCATCAGGATTATCACATAACTCAGCAGTAGTAGAAGTTGTAGCAAGAAAAGCACCTCCTGATAACTTAATCCCATTTTTATCAATGTTCAACGGAGGTTTATTTTTAATCTCTCGAGCATGTTTAACAATATTTGTAGGAGACAAAGGCAACAAAGTAATTTTTTTGTCCTTATGTATGAAAGTGTATTTATTAGTTCTACCATGGTGTAAAGCATCAGTATCAAATTCTCATGGACGTCCTAACAAAATTGAACAAGCTTGCATAGGTACAACATCAAAATCAACAGTATCATGATACGAGCCTGTGAAAAAGCTAATGCGGGCTGATTTAGTTACCTTTGTCTGTCCACTATTATTGAACCATTGAAGTTTATATGGATGCGAATGTTGTCGGGTGGTTAGGCCAAGCTTCTCAACCAAATCTGAACTCACCAAGTTGTTGCAACTCCCGCTATCAATGATGGTGAGAACACGACAACCCTACACAATGAGATACATGTGAAACAAGTTATGGCGCTGGATGTTCATCTCTTCTTCATGTCTCACACGTGAACTCAGCACACGCTGCACAAGAAGGCTAGGATAGCCTGCAGCGGCAGCCACTGAATCAATTGTCTCCTCGTCTTAATCGCCCTCGGTGGAATCTGCAGCAACGTTAGCAGCAAGGGCTAAATCATCTTCAACATCATTAGCACTTACATATCCATCCTCAGTAGCAATGAAAGCACGACGACTGGGGCACTCCTTCATGACATGTCACATGCCTTTGCATCGGTGGCAAATGATTTTAGAGGAGGCGGAGCTAGTAGAAACACCCGAAGTGGCATCTTTCTTTGGCTGTGGAAACTGCACATTAGACAATTTACTTACCCCGGAAGAAAATGGAGGTGTAGTCTTGGGCGTCTCCGATTCGGAACGCTGCTGAAAATTTCGTCCAGTGTTAGACCTGAAAGGT
Source organism: Microstegium vimineum (assembly GCA_022036555.1). NCBI lineage: Eukaryota > Viridiplantae > Streptophyta > Magnoliopsida > Poales > Poaceae > Microstegium > Microstegium vimineum. Next base: position 36,075,085 of record CM039128.1, on the reverse strand, counting down.
TGTTGTTGTTGTGTGCGTCCCTGTACTTCACGTTCGGCCTTAATAGCAAGATGATACAATTGGGAAAAATTGTGTTATTCTTTGTAATCAAGAATGTTCTATATATCATTGTTTAAACCACCGAAGAATCTAGCACTAGCATCATTATCATCTTCATTTATACCACAACGTGCTAACCCAATAAGCAATTCTTGATAGTATGCTTCTAAGCCTTTATCACCTTGTTTTAAAGTTTGCAGTTTCAAGCGTAAATCACGTTGGTAATAAGGAGGAACAAAACAAGATTTCATACGTTGCTTTAAAACATTCCAAGTTTGAGGCACAACAGCAACATTACCAGCATTGCAAAGATCACTCCACCAGAACAAAGCAAAATTAGTAAACTCACTAGTAGCAAGTCTAACTCTATGCTCAGCAGGTACATTATGAGAATCAAACTTTTGTTGAACAGTAAGTTCTCAATCTAAGTATGCCTCAGGATCAATATTACCAGCAAAAGGAGGTAGGCTAAATTTAATTTTATCGAAAGGATCATTATTACCATGATTATTACCTCCCATACCACGACGATTGAAGTTGTAGCAGCGACGGTTGCGTGCATCACCGTCAACATCCGCATCTCCATTATTAAAAACATTTTCATCTTCATCATTATCACAAGGTGGACAGTGTTGCTCAACCTGCTCAATGCGGGTGACTAGATTGTTTACATTGCGCGTGAGCTCGTTCATAAGATTGCGTTGTTCATTGATGAACGTTGTAAGCTCGCCCTTGGACACGCACTCATTGAAATCCGTCGGAGATCCTAACATGGTTAGTAGATAGAAAAATATAACACCAAAGTATTATCCCTATCAACTAAAAAGAACCAAGTGGTGGTGGTGGACAGTGGAATGCAAAATCACAAGCGGCTTACCACCGTCTTGCAAGTGTTCTTACCAAAGCCAAACAGTAGCAATACCAAATTGGCGAAGCAATCGGTTGTTCAGCGTGGTAACAATTGCAAGATGAACCTGTGCTGACAGAAGTATATATAGAGCTTTGGGAAGACACACTATGAGTAGCAAGGATTAGCAAATAACGAATGCAGATTTAGCTAAGTTCAATAAGTATCCAAAGTACAAGTCACAAATGCTGGCTAAGACGTATCTAGACGTAGCGCAACAAGATGAAACAAAGGACGATGGAAAGAACTCACATAACAAGCCAAAAGCTCGGATTTTTCCTTTTTCCTGAATTTCTCCGGATTTTTTCAAAAGGAACTAGTAGGAATCAATTTTATTTTTATTTTTCAATATTTTTTTATATTTTTCTCTAAACAAGGATCACAAAAGATGCAACCACAAAAATTGGCACCTTCAACTGAGGTGGGATGTGGTCTACAGAAAATTCGCAAGTTCTCTGAAAAGCGTGCAAAACTTTCGCAGTTTTTTTCTTTATTGTCCTGATTTTTTTTGGCAATTTTGGCAAAACCAAACAGACCAAAGGTCAGTTTGGGTCGGCTCCAAAAGATGTCAAGAATCTCCACAATTGTTTTCAGATTTTTCTGATAAACGAGCGAAAAGTTATGCCTGTTTTATCAAAGGTATGTCAAGTTATGGTTTCCAAAAGGCACAACGACGACGACGGCGGCAGTTAGGGCAAAGCGTCCCTAAACTCCAACACCGATCACAGGATCAAGTGTCCCTATGACTAACAATAGTAGGTATTCGCCAAATGATGTAAGGAGGGTTGCGATGCAGGCAAAAATAACAGCGGTTGGCAACCTATCTAGGGTTTGCGCGGCGGCGAGAGTTCACACAAGGCGGCTTGCAGTGGCAAGTTGAGTGATGTGGTAGCTTCGACTTGTTGTTTGGGAACGGTAGATGGGATAGCGGCGGAAACAAAGAACAGCAACGGTGCGGTTGAACTACGACTATGAACACAATCTAAACGAGCAACTTGACTCAAACCACGGACACAAACTCAACAAAGCAAATCTGAAAACGAAATTGCAAGGCACAAAGGGTTATAGGACAGCGGAAATGGAAAAAAAAATTTGGAGGCTTTTTGTGGACTCTAGGTAATGAATAAATATGAATTTAAAGCAAACGAGAGTATACCTCGCGGTAAACCTAAAATTCTGATACCAATTGATGAGGAGTGGCCCGATCTTCCGTGAGGTAACCGATAAATTCGATTGGTGGAGATCTTGATGTTGACGATCCGGCTTCAAATCAACATGATTCGAACCCTGCAACCGTTACACCACTGCTCCGTTGGTTATCAACCAAGCACAACTTGATTGACCTCATCAATAAGGCTTTTCCTGCAAGCGAATCAAAGAACACAAGCAAGAAGGTATAAACACGCAATCTGAAATTGCAAATATAAATGATGTGAATATCAATAGAGGGTTCAAGAACTCGGTTCCAAAGGACTAATCGACAGTGGAGGAGATCAAGAAAAAGGGGCCCTGGATCACTGTAAAAGGACTAATCGACACAGTTACAATGAACAATTCAGTTTTCTCGATGGAAAACTAAACTCTAAAACAAAACCCGATTCTCAACGGCGGCGGCTACGTGGAATATAAGGGAGAGACGTCCTAGGGTTGGTGGCGACGAGGGGGAGCCGCCCCCAACATGGGCTTAAGGCCCGACTCGCGATACATGGCCAAGTTGGCCCAAAATAGGTGACGGAGCACTAGAACAGATTCTGGACGCTGACTTGTTTCGATGTTTCCCGATGACTCAGAAGGAATTTGGACGTCAAACCAACGCCATTGGTTTCCTTACCATCCGTGGGTGAATCATCGAAAACGGAGTCTGTATGCATCCTGGGCGTCCGTTTTACTCCTTGCTGGTCCTAGACTCCGAAACAGCCTTGAAGTCGATGTGGCAGCTGAGTTGGAGATGCGTTGCAACTTAGAAAGGACGATGACGTAGACGTGTCTAGCGTGGTGATGTCTTCATCACCCACTGGTCAGGGACCAAGTGGGGGGTTGGATCCCTTAGTGAGAGGTCGGCCGACCTCCCTATAGAGGTTTGGGCCCACCTCGACCTTCCAGAAGGTGTCGCCACTTGTCATGTTTCTTGGTTGGGTCTTCTGAGTTATTTGTCATGTTGATCTCATTGATGTGGGCCCATGGATCCATGTGAGTTGCTTGTGAGCCGTTGGGAGAAAGCACAGAGTGATCCAAGGGTTGGGATTCACTCAGGGGTGCTTCTCCTGGATCATGGCCAGGGGGAGAGCTGGTGGGCCCTATAGGAGGTCGGCCGACCCCCTATGTGGGTCCCACTGGTTCTCCTTTGTTCCATTTCTTTAATCCTGCAATCAAATACTCATGGATATGTGGAACTTGTTATTTTATAAAGAATGCTCATGATGTGATTGTTTTATCCTTGATCATGAGGATGTTGGCAGATTTTTAGTTATGTAAAAATGTGTCATTCTTGGTGCCAACACATACTGATGCCTTTATCGACTCACAGACCCACTGCGTCCGATGGCAGTCCAGAGAGCTCTAGAACTGAGAAATCCTCATCGAACACGTCCGACGCACACTTTGAGGCACTTCACTTCCTGACCATCGGACTCACTGCTCATTTTAGCCTTGCGTTCGATGACAGCGTCCGACAGGTGTCCAGGGAGCATCCAGAGAGCTCCTGGAACCATCAAACGCGTCCGACGCACCTCCATCGTACTCACCCATCGTCCTTTTCACTTTCTGCGTTCTGACGGAGCTAGGGTTAAGTATCAGACGTGTCCGATGCACGATCAGCAGCCCCTTCTCACTTCTATCTTTTCCACCCTTTCTCCAAGGTGCCAAACACCAAGTGTACTTCCTTAGTGTGTGTGTGTTTAGCATGTTTTACTTGTCATTAAGTAGGGTGTATATCACTAGGTCCTAAATGCATATGCATGATAGATAACACCTAGTCACAGTCGACAACCGCAATCGCTTTTGCATTTCCCCTCTTAATAGTACAGTTGTCTATCCTGAATGTGATCACACTCCCAAAGTGTCTTGATCACCAAAAAAAGAAAGCCCTACCAAGTATACATTTGCCTTGATTGCTTAGGGTTCCACTTTCCATCTTTGTCCAAGTGTGAGCTCCCATGTTGATCACCTTTGATCTTGTGGCTTGTCAACTCCTAGCCACCTTGCTTGCTCCAACACTTGTCATCATATGTACTAACCTACTCAAACACTTAGAGTAAGGTTAGTAGTTAGGTTTCATCTATTACCAAAATACTAGAGATCTTTCAGCGTGGGCAAGGGAAAAATGGCAGTGCAGGTGGGTGAGGAAGGGGCGAGCGGGAGAAGTCACACAAAGAAACTGATGGAAACCATAGTTTGCAGCTTGGCCTAGAGTCCCTTGGAATGAGGGCCAAATGGAGGACTTGAGTTCCCATCAAAATATAAAGGGGTCTAGTAGGGTCCTTGTTAGAATTATATTTTTTGGTGAGACACTCTGTATTTAGCTACGAGGGATTAATAGATGTTGTGCTAGAGTTGCTATAACGTCTACTGCAGACTAGCGATTTTGGATTTTGGCTCGTGAACATGGTTCATCACCATCCGACTAGACATAAGATTTTTTTTTTCAAATCAGTACAAAGCTTGAGTTTCTGAGTGCCAAGTCATTTGAACTAAACATATGACTAAAAACTTATTAGTTGATGGTATGAAACAATGCCAATAGCCAAATGCGATCGAAGGACTTTTTGATTTATCTATTAACTTGCAATGGGAATTCCAAGAGATATTTAATTCATGCATGAGTACAAGACTATTTTAAGCATATCACACACAGAATGTGATATAGTTTTGCAATGCGAGTGCGGTTGCTTCAATTTCACTTAAAAACTTTATATACTTTTGTGCTAACTGTTTATGTTTTTTTTCCTCAATACTTGAAGTACAAGTTGTACATGGTCCTATTTGTTAGGGTTTATTACCTCCGTTTATCAACCATAATATAATATTTTTCTCTAACAACAAAACAACTTTAATCGACTTATCAATCGCAGAAATCATCTGGCCAAACAGTCTCATGAACTTGTGAACAAACGCATACTATCACACCACACACTACACTCATGCACGCATGAACACAAGCTAAGCCTACTACACATATATACCAAAAGATACACACAGCTGAGAGGCACATGAAGATGATCAAATAAAACCAGCGGAAGCTGCATGGGGCTGCACTGAGCAACTCTGAGTCATATCGGCTCGTTTACACTGGATGTAACAACGATAATAAGCTACAAAACCAATCGAATATAATAAGATCACAATTGATTTTAGTTACAAGAACAATACAACGTTTCCATTACTTGATAACGATATATTGTACTTGTAATTAAAAAAATTAAATCGTTGTTTTTTGTATGGTATAATAATAAATAATTCTAGATATATAACCCAAAGGAAAAAAAAGGACCAACTCACTCACGAAAATTGAGTCTACGCGTCCACGTGACAGTATTATTGTGCCTAAAATTTAGGCCTGATATGGGCTGAGGTCAGGCGCGGGACCGACTCGGCTTGAAAGCACACGTTGCGTTATGACGTTATATCGACTCGACCGGTCCTTTTTTTTTTTTTTTTTTTGACAACATATCGACCGGCCCCTTGCCTTCCTTGTTCCTTTCCAAAGTGGCAGGTTCCATCCACCCCCGAACCCAATCCTTGCGTCCCCCCAAACCCTAGTGCATCGCAAAGCACCGGAAGCCATGGCGGTCGCGGGGCCGGGGCAGCTCAACCTCGACGAGTCGCCGTCATGGGGTTCCCGTGGCGTCGACTGCTTTGAGAAACTCGAGCAGATCGGGGAGGGCACCTACGGGTACGCATGTCTCGAAACCCCCTCTCAATTCCTCAATCCCGTGGGGAAGCCGCCTACGCCTCGGCGCAGTTTGTGCGGCCGGCTTGACTCGTTACCTGTAGGCAAGTCTTCATGGCGAAGGAGATGGAGACGAAGGAAATCGTGGCGCTGAAGAAGATCCGAATGGACAACGAGCGGGAGGGCGTAAGTATTCCTCTTCCCTTCTCATGGCTCGCGTTATAAAATTCGTACTTGTCTCCGGCTTTCATGTTTCAACTCGTTTGAATCCGGCGCAGTTCCCTATCACGGCCATCCGCGAGATTAAAATCCTGAAGAAGCTGCACCACCCGAACGTCATCAATCTCAAAGAGATTGTCACCTCGCCAGGTTTGACAAATATACCACGATTTTTTTTTCAACGGAAATTTACCACGAGTCAGGGCATTGTTCCTGGAATTGTTTTTGCGCAGTCTATTAATTGTTACTGTTAAATTGTTTCAGGTCCAGAGAAAGATGAGCAGGGGAAACTAAGTATGATTCTTAACAAAACTACTATTGATTTTTTTTTTTTGCTTTATTACATAATTTTGATCTCCTTGCTGTGATGTTGGATAGTTGAGGGCAACAAGTACAAAGGGAGCATTTACATGGTATTTGAGTACATGGACCATGACTTGACAGGGCTGTCAGACAGGCCTGCAATGCGGTTCACCATTTCACAGATTAAGGTAAAACCATCCATATGTGTGATGGTTCTTGGTTGCCATTAGGTGTTGTTCATGACCTAATGATAGCAGTATGTCTGGTATGTTATGTACCAGTGCTACATGAGACAACTCCTTATGGGTCTACACTACTGTCATATCAATCAAGTTCTACATCGAGATATTAAAGGTATATGGAAGACACTAGTTCCTTTTCTAGAGTTTAAGTTACGACTTTGTTGTCTTTTTCACTAACATTGTATTTGAACATATATTCACTTTCAGGATCTAATCTCTTGATAGACAATCATGGTATCTTAAAGCTTGCTGATTTTGGTCTGGCGAGATCATTTTCAAACGATCACAATGCAAACCTCACTAACCGTGTTATCACCTTGTGGTACAGGTAGATGTTCTGTTAGTAGACTATCATTATTGTTACGCAAGCTATATACTGTATTACTTAGTTGTATATACTCATTATTGTGGATTAATGATTTGCAGACCCCCAGAGTTGTTGTTGGGAAGCACACGATATGGGCCATCAGTTGACATGTGGTCTGTGGGTTGTATTTTTGCAGAGCTTCTTTATGGAAAGCCAATATTGCCTGGAAAGAATGAGGTATGAATTCTTGCAAGCTGTGAACCACCAACTTAGTTATGCTATAGCAATTCCTGTCAACTGCAATATTCTGATATCTGCAATAAGCCCATAAAGTAAGCAAACCTAGAAAAATTCTGATATCTGCCTTGTTTGGAGTTGTCTATTTTTAAGTTAGGTAGGCAGCACTTTCTGATATGTATTATTTTGCTAATTCATCCTAGAAAACCTATGATGCTGCCTCTTATTTGACTGAAGGATTTTTTTTTTTTAAAAAAAAACTATCTTTGTCACGATTCTCATACAAACATTTTCAATCACATTTGGATGTGGTTGAAAATTGAGTAATCAAACAAAAAGCTTGTGTTCTTGCCATTAGAAATATCAATGCATCTAAGTGGCCATTGTCTTCATGTTTTCTTAAGATCAGATATAATCATATACACCATTATTGCAATATTGTTCTGTCTAGGTTACCAGCCCTCCTAATAGTATGCATGCTCAATTAGTTTCTGCAATCATTTTCCATTATTACTATTTACTAGTGTACTCTCAAACATGATTTTTTTCCTTCATTATTGTTATGATTAACAGACCTGCATCCATTAGTTCCGTTTTGAAGCTCATACTTATAAACATGAACCTTGTTGTTTTTTGTTTTTGTGATGCAGCCGGAGCAGCTGACAAAAATATTTGAGCTTTGTGGTACACCTGAAGAGTTTAACTGGCCGGGTGTCACAAAATTGCCATGGTATAATAATTTAAAGCCACCTCGAGTAATTCCGAGATGTGTTAAGGAAGTTTTCAAGCAGTAAGTATAAGTACTATACTTTGTATTCACCATGTTGTAGCTTGCCCTGCTACCTGTGTGTTTCCTCACATGTTTGTGATCCCAGTTTTGACTGGCATGCTCTGGATCTGCTTGAGAAGATGTTAACACTGGATCCATCACAGGTACCAGTGCTTCTTTTTTACTGTTACCTAGCATTGATATGTATTTGCCACTTGAAGTGACTAATCTTGACCCTTGAATTGGCATGCCTTTACACTTTTCAGAGGATATCGGCAAAAGATGCTCTTGATGCAGAGTACTTTTGGACTGATCCACTGCCAGCTGAGCCTCACACGTATGGTTCATTTCTTTCTTTTTTTTAACTCACAAAGCTGTGTGTTATATGAAGTTGTTCTAAGTTAATCCAATTGTGTTTTATCTATTCTTTTTTAAATTAATTGTATATATTTCATGTTTGCATATGTAGCTTGCCCAAGTATGAATCATCACATGAATTCCAGACTAAGAAAAAACGCCAACAGCTACGGCAAGCTGAAGAAGCGGCAAAGCGGCAAAAGGTGCAGCATCCTCATCCACATGCTCGTTTGCCACCAATTCAACACCCAGGACAACCACATTCACAGATCAGGTCAGGGCAACCTGTGAGCAACCCTAATGCTCCAATGGCATCTGGGCCAAGTCATCATTACACAAAACCCCGAGGTCAAGGAGGGCAAAACAGATATCCTCAGGGTGGAAACCAAGGTGGAGGATACCCAAATCGTGGAGGGCAAGGTGGCGGCTACAGCAATGGCCCTTATCCTCAACAAGGCCGTGGGCACCAGCCATACCCTGGTGGTGGGATGGGTGGAACAGGTGGCCCAAGGGGTGGAAATAGCAGTGGCTATGGAGTTGGCAGACCAAATTATCAACAGGTTGGCCCCTATGGCGCGTCTGGCCCTGGCAGAGGGTCAAACTATCCCCCACAAGGTGGTTCTCGCAATCAACAGCAGTATGGAAACTGGCAGTAACATTTTAACACTATATTTTTCCTTTTTTTTTTTTTGAGATTTGATCACTTTGGTTGGTCCTAAATCAGATAAATTTATCGAATTGTAGGTTGATTTAGTATGGTAACAAATTTTCTGACTATAATTATAGTTGGTCACAAGAACTATCTACATCTAGTATAACTAGGTGATTGCCCATGCTTGGCAATGTATCAACAAAAAATTGCACGAGATGTATACTGCAGCCTTGCTTGTAACATAATCTACGTAGTCACTGCCAACTGCTTCTGCTTTTGGTCCCAAATCTTTGACTCGTTAACCCAATTCAAGCTGAAGAAACTTGTAATTTAACTTTTTTGACCCAAATCTTTAAAGTCAAGTAGTTGTTTGAACATATATTTTAACTCTTTTAACCCAACTCATGCTCAAGAAGCTTGTCCAATGGTCACTGCCAATCGCTTGTGATCTGAAATCTTTGGTGTTGCTTTTTTAAATAATAATTTTAGTCCCAAATCCTTGGTGTTACCTTTTTTTCAATAAATATTGGTTACATTTCTTATGTTATATGTATCTTCACATTTTTATGCTATTTGTATCCGGTCACCGGTTTATGGATCAGTGTCACGTGACTATGACTTTGTTTCCCAGAAAATCCTTGTAATTTTAATTTAACTCCAAATAAGAAAGCTGCAACAGGCCAATGTTTTACCTTATGACGCCATTCATAGAGTTTTGTATTTTTATAATCATATAAAGATCCAATTTCAACCACGGCTTGCTTCGGAAATTAAGGGTCTGTTTGGGACTGTTCCGCTCTACGTTTTTCAACTCTACTCTACGTTTTTTAGCCAAACAGTTTCAGCTTCACGTACACAGCTCCAGAAAAAAAAGGTGGAGTTGTGAGAGCACTTAAAGAGGTGCTCCACAAAAACCTAGAGTTCGTGGAGCTGCTCTACCGTGAAGTTTGTGGAGCAGAGTTTGTGGAGCAGTCCCAAACAAACCCTAAAATTAGAGTCAAATCAGAAAAGAACCGTACAGAACTAAGTGCATCCGAACTCGCCACGGTAACAGCTAGAAATAAAAAAGGAAAGGAAAACCCAACTATATCTCCCACGCCAGCCTAGCAAAACTGATCCATTTCTTTTCAACTAATAACGCTCTGGCTTCATCCGGCAACAGGGATGACTTCCAAACACCAGCAGTCTGAAATAAGAGGTGCTCCCATTTGTTAAGAGGTGCTCCCATTTGTCACTCGGTGCAACCAGGCATCATGTGAGGTCTTGTAGCCATTAGCTTTATTGTGTCTAAGCAGCTCATGAAGTCGGGGATCAACTCTTTCAGGCATAAAGCACTCTAGTTTTGCAGCATGGCTGCTACCTTCAGTAACAACACACGTGAGAGATCTCTAGTGTTTTGGATAATTGATGAAACATAAAGTACTAACCTAACTTTAAGTGATTGAGTAGGTCTAGTACACCTATGGAAGATGATGACAAGTGATGGAGCAAACAAGGAGGCTAAATGTTGCTAAAACTCACACTTGGAAAAGAAGGGAAGTGA